>CM061558.1:156892661-158097661 GCA_030864225.1 Capsicum baccatum var. pendulum
ATTTTTCAGCTTTTATTTCATTACTTTGGTTACTTATTACAATCCCCCCATTCTTACGAGACTTGCACCAAAAGTCTATTAATTTTGCTTACTTGTTGACCAAGCTATTCCCTGTGGGATCGATACCCAACCCAGGTTGGGTTCTATATTTGCTAACGACCGCTTTACACTCAAACGAGAGCTGTAGATTGAGCGTTATCAGTAGCGCTGAACGTCATGCATGAACTTCCTCCTTTGATGGTAAGATAAATTGGCAGGTAGCACATTACTCACCACAAAATTTGCAAAGTCGGCATACCATGGTAATTTCTCCATTGTTGCCGCTAATATCTCCTCATCTAGGAATGCATCATCAATCTGAATTTCAGGTTGCACCACATGCTCATTCTCGAGTCTAGATGGGTGATCAGCCACTTGGTTCTCGCAACCTCTTCTATCTTTGACTTCGAAATCAAACTCTTGTAGCAGCAAAACCCATCTAATCAACCTTGGTTTTGCATCGTTCTTCGTCATTAGATACCTAAGATCTGCATGGTCTGTATGAACGATCACCTTAGTACCCAATAGATAGGCACGAAACTTTTCAAACGCAAACACAACCGCTAGGAGCTCTTGTTCAGTAACAGTGTAGTTCCTTTGGGCTTCATTCAGGACCTTACTCGCATAGTAGATAGGATGAAATAATTTCTCATTTCTCTGACCAAGAACAGCACCAACGGCTACACCACTAGCATCACACATGACTTCGAACGGGAGAGACCAATCTGGTGCTACCATGATAGGGGCTTCAATGAGTTTTCCTTTAAGGCATTCGAATGCCTTCAAGCAATCGTCATCGAAGTCAAACTTTGCATCTTTCTCCAATAGCTTGCACAATGGACTAACAATTTTTGAGAAGTCTTTGATGAATCTACGATAAAACCCAGCATGGCCAAGAAAACTACGAACTCCCTTCACCAAAATTGGATGCGGTAGCTTCTCAATAACCTTAATTTTTGCTCGATCAACATCTATTCCTCTTTTGGAGATCTTGTGCCCAAGAACGATTCCTTCTTTTACCATGAAGTGGCACTTCTCCCAATTCAGCACAAGGTTGAACTCTACACATCATTGCAATGCCATGCTCAAGTTTGCCAAACACGCTTCAAAAGACTCACCAACAACTGAAAAGTCGTCCATAAATACCTCCAAAGTGTCTTCAACCATATCAGAGAAAATAGACATCATACAACATTGAAAGGTGGCTGGTGCGTTACATAACCCGAATGGCATATGTTTGAAGGCAAACGTACCATATGGGCATGTAAACATTGTCTTCTCTTGGTCTTTGGGTGCAATAGAAATCTGATTATAGCCTGAATAACCATCCAAGAAGCAAAACCATCCTTTACCCGCTAATCGATCTAGCATTTGGTCCATAAATGGCATTGGGAAGTGATCTTTGAGCGTCCAAGAATTCAGCTTGCGGTAGTCCATGCATACTCTCCATCCAGTAACGGGCCTGAGTGGAATAAGCTCATTCTTTGCATTCGCGACCACCGTCATACCTCCTTTCTTGGGAACACATTGTACTGGGCTTACCCATATACTGTTCGAGATAGGATATACAACTCCTGCGTCTAACCACTTGATAATTTCTTTCTTTACCACCTCTTGCATAGGTGGGTTTAGACGCCTTTGATGTTCAATGATGGGTGTGCACTTTTCTTGAAGCTGAATTTTATGTATGCAAATCCCAGGTGGAATACCAATAATATCCGCAATGGTCCATCCAATAGCTCTAATATACTTGCGTAAGATAGCAATAAGAGCTGCAACTTGTTGCTCACCCAAATCGGCTGCCACTATGACTGGAAGAGTGTTTCCGCTTCCTAAGAATGCGTACTTCAAATGGCTTGGCAGCTCCTTCAATTCTAGTGTGGGTGGTTCTTCAATAGATGGCTTAGCTGGTGGTGTGGGTCGATTCTTGAGATCAAGATCCAGCTTCTTGGGAGTATAGCGATATGTCCCTAATCCCGATAGAGCACAAATAGCTTCTTTAGAAATTTCAGCATCCCCATTCTCTCCTTTCATGAGCAAAACCTCCAAAGGATCATCAAGAATTTGCTCTTCTTCAAGTCGTTCTTTCTCATCATCAAAGACAACATCAGCCACAGAAAATACACTCAGATCTTTGGGTTGCTTCATTGATTTGCAAACATCAAAACGAACCACTTCGTCATTTATTCGGAATGAAAGTTCATTAGCTCTTAAATCAATGAGCACACTTCCTGTAGCAAGGAAAGGGCGCCCCAAGATTATGGGAACCTCAAAATCTGCCTCACAATCCAAGATGACAAAGTCTGCTGGAAAGATAAATGAAGAAACCTTTACCAAGACATCGCATAGAATCCCAACAGGTCGTTTTACCGACCTATCCGCCATGACAAGCCTCATATTAGTTGGAGTAGGATCTCCTAACCCCAACTTCTTGTAGATCAATAATGGCATCAAGTTGATGCTGGCTCCTAAGTCACATAATGCTTTGGCAAAGTTCAAAGATCCGACGGTGCAAGGAATAGTGAAAGCTTTGGGGTTGGCCTTCTTCTGAACTATCGATCGGGTAGCAATTGCACTACAATGATGTACATCATCCTTCAGCTCATAACTTGCTGCCCTATTTTTTGTCAAAAGATCTTTCATAAACTTCGCATACCCAGGCATTTGTTCAAGTGCCTCCACTAATGGAACATTAATGGTCAGCTGCTTCAACAGAGTCATAAATTTGCTGAACTTAGTGTCATCAGCCACCTTCTTCAATCTTTGGGGAAAAGGTGGTGGTGGGTATGGAAGTGTTCTCTCCGTGGCTTTCTTCTCCTCTTGCTTCCGTTTTTCCACTTTTTCAGTTTGCACGTCGTTGGGAGTGACGTTAGTAACGTCATCCGCGGACTCCTCACGTTTCGCGTTGTTATTCTTGTCTGCAACTTCGTCAACCACTTGCTTGTCTTTTGCTGAAGTTTCCAGCACCTTACCACTTCTGGTAGTAATGGCCATGCATGACCCATCATTCCTTGGGTTTTGCACAGTATCGCTCGGTAAGGTGCCAGCCTTTCTTTGATTGAATGCTGCTGAAAATTGGCTCAATTGCTGCTCTATTTGCTTGATAGAAGTGGAATGAGAATCAACTAATTGCTTCATGGAGGACAAATCATTAATCACCTCCGTAACTCCCGCGCTCGTTGCTTCCACTCCTTTCAATAACTTAGCCATCATGTCTTCCATACTTCCAGAATTAGATGTGGTGGTATCACGTCTACCAGGGGGAACGTACAAACCACTCTTTTCATTGTTTTTCTTCCAACTACCTTGGTCTTTGCTTCCAGACTTATCATAATAGTTCCGACCTTGGTTTCCTTGGGCATTCCCACGGAAACCCCCCTGATTGTTCAAGTAGTTGGCCTCCTCTTCGGAATCAGATTCGTCTCTTCCTTTTAGCACCACAGCTTTCACTTTTTCGGTCTTCCCTAATAATAAATGCTTTATTAGAAGATCCACTTGTGTTTTCATGTGCGCCATGTCTTGATCATGTTCTTCTTCTCTTCTTCTTTGGTCTGCAGTCATGCCAATAGATAAAGTGGGGCTTGCTACCTCAGAATCCCTGGTATGCCAAGCTCTACTTTGTTTCGTCATGCGATCTAGCATATTACTTGCTTGACCAAAGGTGAGGTCCATGAAAGACCCTCCAGCTGCGTTGTCCACCACTAGTTTAGTTATTGAATTCAAGGCTCTATACAAGATCTCCATGAGGTGAACATTAGTCATGTGATGGTTTGGGCATCTCGCTAGCTTTGTCTTGAACCTCTCCCATGTTTCATGAAGAGCTTCAGTGGGAAGCTGGCGGAAGTTGCTGATTTCATCTCTCAATTGTGATCTTTTGGATGGCGGAAAGAATCTTTCTAGGAAAGCATCTCTCAATTGCCTCCAATTTGTAATTGAATCAGGAGTCAGCCCATTCAACCATAGTGTTGCCTCCCCAGACAGAGACAATGGAAATAGACGTAATCGAATAGCATTCTGACCAACATCAGGATTGTCAAAGGACTTGCATGTAGAAATAAAGTTGATGAGATGCATATTCGGATCATCGCCTGCTAGTCCACCAAATAATCCCTTGAGTTGCAATAACTGAATCATGGTGCTAGTGATGTTGAATTTGGCTCCGGGAGCTAATGGTGGTGGAATTATAGCTCCAGTGGCTCCGGCACCATCAAGATCATCATCATCATCGTCGAAAGCTGGCTGCAATGGTTGGCGATCATACCTATACCGAGCTTGTCGACCTCTTCGGTTGCCAGGTGTTGTAGTTTCAGCAACATGCCTTGGGTTTATCAACTCGTCATCACCTAAATCTTCATCGTCAGGATTTCTTGCTCGCCTAGGATTATCAATGTTTTGTTGTTGGACTTGAGCGGCGGCAAGAGCAGCTAATCTTGCCTGCTCGTGTTGAGCAGCCATCCTGTCGATTTTAGCTTGTGCTTCCATTCTTTTAATTCATTGTGGTTCAGGATTGATTGGTAATGACGGTTGACCAGAACTTCTAGTATGGGGCATGCACTAAAGTAAAAACCTACAGTAAACAAAAACAAAAACTAAACGTAAAAGTACGAGAATCTTTGACCAAAGGGTCTAGTAATTATCACGAACTTGATTGACACTCGTATTCCCTGGCAACGGCGCTAATTTTTGATAACGCTCAATCTACAGCTCTCGTAGGAGTGTAAAGCGATCGTTAGCAAATATAGAACCCAACCTGGGTTGGGTGTCGATCCCACAGGGAATAGCTTGGCCAACAAGTAAGCAAAATTACTAGACTTTTAATGCAAGTCTCGTAAAAAGGGGGGAGTCTTGTCGTGCAAGTAATGTAAACAAAAGATGAAAATAATAAAGTAAAGAGAGAGAGATTGTTACGTAGGTTGTAAACAATGAGAATTGAGGCGTTGGGGTTATGTCCACCTTCTAAGGTATACGTCTCTATTGGCTATGAGTGTGTAAAGTTTTGACATGCAACTGCTTATAGATAATTGTATTCGATGGTAAATCCAAGCGTCTTTCAACCTCAACAAGGACTATTTCACTTTAACTCTTTCGAGCTTAAAGCGTGTCTAACGGTACGAATTCTCCAAGAGGTTAGTCCAGTTACGGCACTAGCTTTTTAGTAGGAAAGGGTGTCCTACTACCTTGACACTATCTCTTTTCCAGACAAATAACCTTTCTTTCGAACAAGTTAAATGTTAAACTGGTGTATTCTTGCATTTGCAACCGCAAAGAATGTAGATTAAGATGAAGAGAATAATGATATAAGCAATATACGTGTCACGAACTCACAAACTCACAGCAATAGATAGTAACTCATTCGGCTTCCATAACCCCAACAGAGAAGTTTAGTTACCCATGAATGCGAAGGAGATCACGATTGACATTGTTATTATATCACAATATTGATTTATGGCGTGTGGCTCAAGTGATAGGCGTGAGACGTAATTCCTTAGCAAGTAACGATTCTCTTATTGTGGAATAGATGAATAGAATTAATGGAAAGATTAGAAGAGTTTATTAGAAGTGTTGTGGTTGAAGAAGAGAGGGATGGAGGAAGATTAATTGTTGAATGATGAATGTATTAATTGAGGAATGAATAAAAATCTCTAGCATGATAGGGTATTTATAATACCCATATCCTACTCCTACTAAGCTAATGAAATAAATAACCAAATCCTACTAGGCTAATGGAATACTTAACCCAAATGTACTAGGTTAATGTAACATTATCATAATCCAAATAAACTAATGAAATACATAACCCAATTGTACTAGGTTAATGTATTATTGTCCAAATCTAGCTATGTGTCTGTAAGTCCCCAAAGTCTTCAGAAATGCTATTTTAGCCCGGGACAGATTTTCCATGCAGCAGTTTTGGTCCTTAGGCGTGTAAACTCCCTTTTCTTCCTTCGTGAGCTTTCTTTTGCGTCAAGTAAGCCATAAAATGCTGAATTTTGCATCATTTATACCTGAAACTTTACTAATCATGTTCATTAGTTCATTTATAGGAAAAAGGACTAAAAGTGCATGAAATATATAATTTGTTCTGAAAACTAGGCTAAAATATGGGCAAAATATATTGATATAGGCGTGTAAATCCGCCTATCATCACATATCGAGGTTGGCTTTTTATATGCAACAGGTTAAGGATAAGAAGATAAAGAAGGTAGAATTTGGGGATAGGTAGGGAAAAATTAGTAGGTTTTCTGATTAATAAGGTGCTTAGTATCAGGGTGGTAGGGATGGTGGCAAGTGGAAGAAAAAGAAGTGGGGGAGTTTTGTCTTCTTTTCTATGAGTTCTCCTTATCAGTTGGGAGACATGCATCATCAAGTGGGTGATAATTCTCGGGTACCAATTACCCAATCTCAGGTGAGCGGAGGTTAGTCAATCTCTTTGTGTCCTTCTTATCAACTTTGTGATCGTCCTCATCGGGGCTATTGAGAGGAAGGATGGGATAAATGCTTTAAGTATGGCTAGGTGGGTCATTAATGTAGGGATTGTTTGGTCAATATGGTTTCTACGAGGGAGAATAAGATTCCCGTGGCTTTATCTTTTGCTTCTACACCTGGTGGGATGGCATCTGTTTCTGTTACTTCTCCTAGTTCTAGTGTTGGCCAAAATAGGTTATATGTTTTGGCATCCTGACCGAAATCCAAAGCATCACGTAATGTTGTTAGTGGTACATTATAGCTTTTCTTTCATGATGTTTATTATTTGCTTAGTCTGGGGTTCATTATTTCTTATGTGACTCCATATATGGCTGTTTCTTTTGGTCTTGATCTAGAAGTTATCTCGGATCCATTTTTGGTTTCTACCATTATAGATGACTTGCTTATTCCTAAGAGAGGCTGTGGGAGGGGTATCTATTTTTAGATAGCGGACCTTGGCAGATCTATTTGAATTAGATATAGTACATTTTGATATATTTCTAGGTGTAGATTGTTTACATTCTTGTTATATGTCTATGGATTTTCGGACCAGTAGGGCTATCTTTAAGTTTCCTGGTGAACCTGTTATTGAATGTGAAGGTAATTCTATAGCTCCTGGGGGGAGGTTTGTTTCTTATCTTAGAGCTCAGAAGTTAATATCTAAGGGTTGTATTTATCAGTTAGTCTGGGTTAAAGATTCTAACTCGGGAGGTCCTTCTTTGTCTTCTGTCCCTGTGGTTAATCAGTTTCTAAAGGTCTTTGTGGATGATCATCTTGGTGTTTCTCCAGATAGAAAAAGAGAGTTTGTGTTCTATTTTCTTCTGGATACTCATCCAATTTCTATTCGTCCTTATAGAATAGCTCTGGTTGAGTTGAGAGAACTCAAGAAGCACTTAAGGATCCTCTAGATAAGGGGTTTATTCATCCTATCCTTTCTCCATGGTGTGCACCGGTGTTGTTTGTACTTAAGGGATAGTTTACTTCAGATGTGCATTTACTATAGGTAGTTGAAAAGGTGACAATCAAGAACAAGTATCCTCCTCTTCCTCGGATAGATGACTTGTTTGACTAGTTATAGGTAGGAATGTTCTTCTCTATGATAGATCTTTGTCTGGGTACCATCAGCTTAAGATTAGGGTGGTGGATGTCCCTGAGATGGCTTTTCCTACTTGGTATGGGCATTTTGAGTTCCTGGTGATGTCATTTCATTGACTAATGCTTCAGCAACATTTATAGACTTGATGAACAGGGTTCTCAGGCAGTATTTTAATCTCTTTATCATTATGTATATCAATGAAATTCTAGTTTATTCTATGAGATAGGTGGATTATGCACCTCCGTGTAGTGTTGTAGACTTTAATGGAACAACAGTTGTATGCCAAGTTCGCTAAGTCTGAGTTCTTGTTGAAAGTAGTGACTTTCTTAGGCCATATTATTTCTAGTGAAGGGATTATAGTGGATCTGTAGAAGGTTGTTGTGGTGATGAGGTGTCCTAGGCCTATGACTCCATCTGATATTTGGAGCTTCTTGGGTTTAGCTGGGTATTATAAGAGGTTTGTTGAAAGATTTTCTTCAATAGATGCTCCTTTGATGAACTTCTGAAGGATTATGATATGAGTGTTCACTACTACCTAGGTAAGGCTAATATTGTTACTGATACTCTTAGTAGGTTATCCATGGGTAGTTTGTCTTACATGGATGAAGGAAAGTAGGAATTAGTGAAAGATATTCACTACTTGGCTAATCATGGAGTTCGTTTGTTGGACTCTAAGGATAATGGCGTGATAGTGCAAGCAGTGGTTTAACTATCTCTTGTTGTGAAGATTAAGGAGAAGCAAGTGTTGGATCCTAGCTTTATAAAAATCAAGGTTGATGTTGGTGGATAAAAGGTAGTGGTGTTTGAGATCAGTGGTGATGGTACTTTATGGTACCAAGAGAGGTTGTGTGTTCCTGATGTTGACAGGTTGTGGCAAAGGGTTTTGGCTGATGCACATTAGTCACGCTATGTTGTTCATCCCGGCTAGGCTTAAGAGGTATCATAATCTTAAGGAGATCTACTGGTAGAAAGGCATGAAAAGGGATATGGTTGATTTCATGGCCAAGTTTATGGTGTGTCAACAGGTTAAAGTTAAGCACATGAGGCCAGGAGAGTTGTATTAAGAAGTTTATTTGCCCGAATAGAAGTGGGAAATGACATGTATGGACTACGTTATCGGTGTTCCTCGATCCCAGAATTAGTAAGATTCAATTTAGGTCATCATGGAAAGTATGACCAAGTCTGTGCATTTCTTACCAGTGCAGACTACCTTTTTAGCAGATGATTATGCACAGTTGTATCTTCAGGAGATTGTGAAGCTGTATGGGGTACCTATTTTAATTATCTATGATTGTGGTACGGAGTTTATGTCTCATTTCTAGAGGTCTTTTAATAGAGGGTGGGGTACTAAGATTAGTCTGAGTACTATTTTTCATCCACAATTGGATACGTAAAAATAGAGAACTATTCAGACATCGGAAGATATGCTTTGTGCCTTCGTGATTGTCTATGGTGGCAATTGGGTTGAGCATCTACCTTTGGTAGAGTTTGTTTACAACAATAGTAATCATTTGAGTATTAGTGTAGCTATTTTGACACGTTGTATGGTAGGAGATGTAGGTCTCCTATTAGGTGGTTTGATCTCAGAGAAGCGGACATGTTTTTTTTTGAATTTTGTTTATGAGGTGATAAAGAAGGTCAAGGTGATTCATGATAGGCTTAAAACTACCCTAAGATACAAAAAATCTAATGCGGATGCTAGGCATAGAGACTTGGAATTTAAGGTTGGGTATAGGGTATTTCTCAAGGTGTCTCCTATGAAGGGAGTGGTGCGGTTTGCCAAAAAAGGAAAACTCAGTCCTTGATTCATTAGTCCTTATGTGATTTTGCAGAGAGTTGGCAATGTTTCTTATGAGTTGGAGTTTCAATCTAGCTTAAGTCTGGTTAATCCTGTCATTCATGTTTCTATGTTGAGGAAGTTTCTTAGTGACCCTTCTTCGGTTTTTCCTTTGGAAGGATTGAATATTTTGGATTCTCTGTATTATGAAGAGGTCCCTGTTGAGATATTAGATAAGAAATTTCATTGATTGTGGACCAAGGATGTGGCTTCGACTAAGGTTCTATGGCAGAACCAAAAGTGGAAGAAGCTATTTGGGAAGCGAAAGATAACATTAAGTCCAAGTATCTGCATTTGTTTTCTGCTCCTGGGATATGTGTGGAAGGTACACATGTCTTGAACACATCTTTATTGTCTAAGTTTGTTTAAGGAAATATTAACATCTTTGCCCGTTTGTTTTGAAACTTTGTTGAATGGATGCTTGATAATGCAACTGACTCTATATGTGGTTACCCCTACCTTGTCCGTCATTCGGGAATGAATGTTCCTAGCGGGGGAGACTAAAACATCCTGGGTTTTGACCCGTAGAAAATTTCTTGGAAATCTATTCTTTGGACCTAATAGGACTCATGGGTATGAGCCATTTATTGGTGTACACATAGTATAGTCCTTTCATATGTTGACCAGTGTTAGTAAGTGGGGTGGTTTTGGTGACTGGAATGGGTACAACTTAGGGGTATGAGTCATAAGTATTGCTACGAGTCGTATCAAGGACTCTTATGGTAGATAGTATTTGATACTCCTGTTATTTTATTATGCCAGGGATAGGGGTTAGGGTACAGATCGTATATTGTGGTTATGACTTGGTTGGATAAGTCATATACTAGATTGTGTTTGATCCAAGGGTTGGTTCTTGGATATGAGTGGTGGATATCGATCATATAGGAGGGTACGAATTGTCTAGGTCAGTTGTATCCTTGTGATAGGGTTTTAGGAATTTAAGTAGGGGTATTCTAGACATTTCCTTACTTATCCTATCTGGGATCCATGACTTCTAATACACTTAGGTGGTTATTTACCCTATTATTCTATTAATTAACACTTAGAAACTATTCCAAAATGTCTTATCATTCTCCCAAGAGCTTTTGGGGAATAAAGGCTAGGGTTTTATAATGTGGATTAATTTAGGGCTTGTCTTGGTGATTTTCATCCATCAATTCCTCAGTATAAGGCATGATTCTCTTCACTCATTTTAAGTTAAACTAAAGGCATGGTTTATACAATTAATTCCATGGTTTTACTATTTTATGATTTTTGTTCTCAACTATTATTTGGGGGTTTTGATATTGAATTATTGGTTATGGTTTCCTCTGGTTTTACTTATGATTTTATATGCATCAATGGTGGATTTGGACAATTGGACTACATGGTAATGGTTTAATTGTGTTTGGAATTGGTTTTAGTTATATTGTGCCCCTAAGGTGTTTTATAAAATGCTTACAAAGATATGTTTATTGCATTGACTTCTTTTAATGGATCTCTTTCATGTTTTAAACTAGATAAAGGATTTATGCATGGTTTAAATGGTTTTAAAAGGCTAAAGGATCAATGGTTATACTCGTGGAGAACATGGAATTCTCCCAAGTGTATTTAATATTTTTATTGGAAGGGCACCTAAGGTCCCATTAACCTAAATAGTTTGGCTAGGGATATTACTTGCAAGTAAGGGGTGGTATGAAGATACCACTAATATTGGCCTTGCTTAATAAATAGTAAATGGATTGTTTGGACATGGTTTTAATTGGTCATTCATGGCGGGATGTGTAGCTAAAGTCATGGATGTGGCAGTCCTGGGGGACCAAAACCAAAAACTCATATTATCTAATATGAGGTGTCTGGATGACCATGTGCCTGGGTCACATTTTATATTAGGGTGATGTACTAGTCATTCTATGGGATATTCCCTGGTTGTGAAGCTACATGCAATGGGGCCCTTTCAGCAGAAGGAGATGAACCCAGATGGACTGTGGGTGGTTAAGAAGGCAAAGTTATACACCGCAAGTATAAACATTTTAAATGCATGCTAAATTCGATCTCTTTTTTCGACACTTATAGATGTATGGTTGTATGAGTTATGGATGGCTTTACTTGGTTTTATAACTTGCATTATGTTATCCTTATCCTAATATTCATGCTAACAGTCATTCGCTAACCTCATCTACTGGCGGCTGTATACCCATGCTATGCAGGAACCAGCCATTCTACTTCTCTTGTTTAGCACGTGGATTTGGTATCTTCATTTTGACTGAAGTAGTGAGCTTTCATCCTTTCGGAAGGCATCATTTAATGTTATAGATTTTTTTAGACACTTTTCATTTATTTTGGATATTAGTTTTTGCCATGGTTGGGAGTATGTCCCACCTAAATTTGTTTAGTCTTTTTGATAGAGGATTTATGATACTTCTGGCGGTTGGAATAGGCGGGATCACTAGAGGTGTCATCCCTAGCATTGGTATTGATATTGAGGCTGGCATCATCGGACATGATTTCTCACTATTCCGTCGTATTACATTTTGGGATTAATTTTCATACTATGTTTTGGTATGCCATTTTGTTTATGCTCAATGGTTTGGTTTGGTATGGTTCGACAGTTGGTGTGGTATGGTTGGACTCAGCTGGGTAGGTCACAGTCGTGAGTCTATCCCAGTGTCTTAATGAGAACAATAATGCTATCTTGTTATATGTTTGAAATTCAGCCTATCTAATGTTGGATATAGGTGGTTGGGTTAGGTAACAGGAGGTGGTCCCCGATCCATATTGAACTTGGGATGAGCATAATGACAAAGCCCGAGGTCGGGTCATGTAACTAACACTTGACCCATATAGCCCTGGTAGATTTTGGGACGATCAATCTACACTGCCTAGGTAAAGGTTTTAAATGCATGCTAAAATCGCGTCCCTATCATAACCTGGTATATATTTATATATGCATGTGATTGAATATGTTTATTTACTTTGATTTTATATGTTTCCATTATTTTATCCTTATTCCTTAGTTTATGCTAGAGTTCCCCGCTAACCCGTGTTCAGGCATTATATCCCCAAACGATTAAGGAACCGACCATAGTACTCCCCTTGGTCAATGACTTGGATTCATGGACAATATTTAAGTCAGACTATAGTGGCGAGCTTCCATATTCTTGAAGACTCCATTTCGTGATGTGATTTTCTTTACATTTATTTTGTTTCTTGGACTTTGTTTTTGTCTATGGTCAAAAGCATGTCCTGATCGGATATTATTTGTTTTTGGTTAGACGATTTGGGTGACTACTATGGGCATGGGCGGTGTCGGTATTGGTGTCAGCCTTGGCATTGGTATTAGTATTAAGGTTGACACCGGTTGGGTAGTTTATTAGATTATTGGTTGGTTATAGTTATGAATTCTATTATTGTCATTGAGCATTAATTGTCCTATCTTGTTATATGTTCGGAATTCATCCAACATTGTGTACAAGGCATTTATGGTTTGGTATTAGGGGTGGTCTACGGTCCTGGTTAGACTTGAGGAACCCGACAGGACTAAGCCCTGGTTCTGGTTGTGCGACGAACCTTTTTGGGTGTAAATAAGTCTTCTTGAATATTTGTGCGATGACTTTTATCTCTAAATTTGCTTGTAACTTCATGTTCTTTATTAACTTTGTATTATAAATATAATTAGTTGTTTCTCACCTTCCATATGAATTTCATTCATTTATTTAAATTTAAAAAGACTTAATTGAAAGCTATCATTCTAATACACATTAAGAGATTATTTTCTATTTTTGATCAAGTGTTTAGTTCGTAGATGATGATTGGATTCTTAAGTGTCCTTTAGATTTTACACAAAACATGAAACCTTCATGGGAAATCATTTTCTTAAATGTGTAATTTGCATGAATAATTGATAAAATACTTAGGTGATTGTCTATTAATACATGATATCAAAAAAGCATAATTGCGACATGAACAAAGGAGAAAAATGTAATGGTGACAATTACTACATTTGGAGTCGTAAAATATGGTATGTGTTGGAAGAGGAAAATTCTCTTGAAGGTACTAACCATATCTTATGTCTACTAGTAGAGGGTAATACGGAACAACATAAAAGATTCCTTGAATCTTATAAGGCTTGGAAAAAGGATGATTCAATTGTACGAGGAATCATTGTGAGTTCTGTGGTTTATGACATCATTCATGAGTGTGAGGAATTTCCTACTGTTAATGTGAGGAATTTACTACTTTTAATTCTATATGGTCATACCTACAAGGAACATATGGGGGTACTTCTATCACCCTCCTCAGACAACTAACTATCAATTTTGATACTTATAAGAAACGTTATGATCAGAACATCAAAAAACACCTTAGGGTGGTGTCCAGTAAGAAAGCTCAGCTCTAAAGACTTGGTCATGTTGTCTCGAATGATAAACAGGTTTAGGCACTGATTCCATCTCTTCCCAATAGTTAGGAACACTTTAAGGTCAACTTAACCCACAATGATAACATCAAAACTTTTTCTGTTATTGCCCGTCATGTTGAACTTAAAGATGAGTGTCTTGGTGTTGCTAAACCTACTTCTAATGCCTTTATGAAAGAATCAATTTTAAATAATCCTTTAATTTTCAAGTTCAAGAAAAATTGGTAAATAACAAGAAGGTTAAAGAGACCGAAGACACTTTAAGAAAGTAGATAAGCAAAATTTCAAGAAGGGAAAAAGTTATTCAAGAAGAAAGACAAAAGAAACATAAAGTGCTACAGTTTCCAAGTTCTGGGGCATTTTTCTATTGAATGTCCTGAGCCAAAAAATATTTCATTTCTAAATTCAACTCTAAGTGCTACATATTATTCTAACACTACTTTATAAACCAGATCTTATCCTATGTGGATTGTCGACTTAGGAGCTACCGACTATGTGATTCGAGATCGAGAAGTTACCAACTATGTGATTCAACTCTAAGTGCTACATATCATGTGTAGAGGCCGGTCTTTTATATTACATGATGTCCTATATGCTTCAGAGATTCGACGAAACTTAGTGCTTGTGTCGATTCTTTTAGATGTTGCTTTTCAATCTTTCTTAGTTGGAATTATATAAGAATAATCTAGATAATATTTTTTTTATGGTTTTCGACATCGTTATGATCGCTTTATTGTTTTAGATTATAATCCTTCAACTTATGACTATTATGTTGACCGTAGTGTAATGTTATGTTATTTTAATAATAATGATGTAGATACACTTACATGGCAAGCTAGATTGGGTCACATAAGGAAAGATCGAATGAATATATGGGCAAAGAAAGGACATCTAACTTATTTCTCCAAAATTGAAATGTCAACTTGTGAAATATGTCTTGCCGAAAAGGATACTTGTAAATCATTTGTAAAGGCTAAAAGAGGTGAATTCCAATTGCAATTAATCCATTATGATAGCTGTGGTCCAATGAATATGAGAGAAAGGTCTAGTGCTTTGTAATTTATTATATTTATTGACGATTTCACGCACTTTGGTTATGTCTATTTGATATCTCATAAATCTAAAGAACTTGAGTTCTTCAAAAGATATAAGAATGAAGTTGAGAATCAATTAGATAAAATTATAAAGGGATTAAGAACTGATAGAGGTCGTGAATATTTTTCAAAATAGTTTGAATAACTATTTATTGAAATAGGCATTATCAGACAATTAACTACTTCTTAGACACCTCAACAAAATTGTGTAGCTGAAAAATAGAATATAACATTGTTGGATATGAAAAGGTCCATGATGATGCAAGGAAATTTACCAATCTCTTTTCATGGACATACAATATAAATGCAGCTGACATATTGGTTATAGTGCCTTGTAAATCAGATCTTTTACTCCTAATGAACTATGGACAGGTAATAAATCAAATATTGATGGTCTACGAGCTTGGGGTTATGTTGAATATATTAAAGATGATTTTGATAATTTTGTAAAACTAAGTTCAAAAGGAAAGAAATGTATATATATATATAAGATACTTAGAACACTCACAAGGGTATGTGTTCATTGGTGAATTAGATAATTGGACTAATACTGTGGTTGAATCACCAGATGTCTCATTCTTGGAAAATTATTTTTCCAAAATGGGTGAAATAAAGGAAAATAAGACTCTTTATGAAATGTTGAATTAAGATGATCAAATAATATCGTCGAACATGCTTGATAATAAAATAGATCAAGAAATGATTCTTGGTTCAAGTGGGAGTGGTGAATCCCAAACTCCTATTGTGGAATCAGAACTTCAATTACCTAGGAGTACAAGAAAAGGTGTACCTAAATCATCTAATTATTGATAATCATGTTTTCATGGTCCCATAGAATTAGATAAACCTAATTATGTTACTGAGGCTTTGTCAAGCCCTAAAAAAGATAAATGGATAAAAGTGATGAAAGAATAATTATAGTCCATGAAAACCTTTAATTTTTGGAATCTAGTGGAACTTCCTTCTTGGAATAAAGCTATTGGGAAAAAAATGGATTCTCAATGTTGAATGCAAATTAGATGGGTCAATAGAAAGTTACAAAGCACGATTTGTGGCAAAAGTTTTTACTCAAGAAGCTGATAGATTAAGAGAAAACTTTTTCACTAGTTGTGAAATTTACCTCAATTCGCTTGCTTTTGCTATAGTTGCACGTTTAGATTTAAAATTACACCAAATGGATGGGTAGATCATTTTACTTAGTAGATAACTAAATGAGGAAATCTACAGGGAATAACTTATAGGTTTTGTTGTTAAAGGCCATGAAAAGAAGGTTTGTATGTTAAGCAAATCAATATAAGGCCTAAAGTAGTCTTCGTGAAAGTAGTACTAGAGTTTTCATGTGGAAGTGATTTCGTTTGATTTCACCATGATTGTTGAAGACCGTTGCATATATGTGAAAAGTTCAATAAAATGTTTCTGATTCATTAACTTTACGTGGATGATATTTTATTAGCTTGAAATTATTTAGAGCATGTGAAAACTGTTAAGTAATGGGTTTCAAAGTTATTTGAAGGGAAAGATATGGGTAAAGCAGACTATATATTGGATGTTAAAATATAAAGAGATTGTTTCGGGTTAATTTTGAGTCTTTCTCAAGAAACATACATAAAAAAAATTGAAACACTTTTAAATTAATAGTTGTAAATCCTTGGATACTCCTACAGCAAGAGGTGAAACTTTAGGCCTTGAAGTGTGTCCAATAATTGAAATAAAAAAGGAAGACATGTCTCAAGTACCATATTTTATTATTGTTGGGAGTTTGATGTATGTTATGATGTGTGTTTTCCCAGACATTTGTTATATTATAGCTATAGTTAGTAGGTTTCAGTATAAAATCCTAAATAAGATCATTGGAAAACAGTAAAGAGAATTTTTTATACTTGACGGGAATTATTAATTATTCACTATGCTATAATGGATTCGATTTATCCATAAGAAGTTATTCAGTTGGTTATTGGGTTGATAAGTGGTATGATAGGAAGTCAACATTCGGTTATACCTTCTCACTAAATAGTGGTGCAATTTACTGGAGAAGTAAGAAACAAACTTGCACAGCCCTGTCAATAATGGAATACGAATTTATGGCTTATGCATTTGTAGTACAAGAAGTTGTTCTGTTGAAGAGATTATTTGAGCATTTGAACATCACAAATAATTCTAATGTCCCATGGTTTTATACTATTATAGTTAAGTAGATATCTCAAATAGGAAGGATCCTAAATATCATAGCAAGACCAAGCATATTGACATTAAGTATAACTTTGTAAGAGACATAGTAAAAAGTGGAGAAATAAACTTACAATACATTTCTTCATGAGAAATGGTAGGTGTTCCCTTTAGAAAGGTGATATCTAGAGACCTATTTTAGAAACATGTTATGGCTCTAGGATTATGTATGATATTATTTATGCTTCTATATTGTAAGATTACTTGATTGTAATTATTATCAATATAAGAATCTTGAATTTATGTTCAATCTCATATTCATGTGAAAATATGTTGTATTGATATAGTGTGTTGAACAAGTCGCAATATTTTCTCTATCACACAAGCAATCACCTCTTATGTCAAGGAACGTGAAGAGATAAGTCCAATCGTTAGATTGTGACTTATTTTGTAATGCCAGATGTGAGTTTCTTTAAGAATATGTAATTGAGAATTATTAAAGAAAGAAACTCAGGCTAGACATTTAAGAGATGCTTAGATCTAGATATGGCCGATGTTGAATAATTAAAAAGATTGATATATGTTAAGAGGAAATTCTTGATTCTGAATCATCTTTGAAAAGCCCTAGGTTGTTCTTGAGAGGTTTTTGAGAGAAGAGAGTGTATTTTGGATGAAAAATGGCTGAATCACATATTAAAGGGCTTAAATAGGGGTGGGAAATTGACCCTTTTAACCCTGGATATGTCTTGTAATTTCAGTAAAAATTTCCCAAATTGGACTCCTGGCGTGACGCGGTGCTATCGTGACATGTCACTGGAATTTGACAATTAGGAAACTGAGGGATGGCGCAATGTGGAGCCATCACGTTGCCCCTTCTTTTGCGACCTGGAACTTTGGTGTAACGCGGAGGAAATTGCGCCGAGACACTAGAAAAGGACAATTACCATTTTATCTTGTGGCACAGCGCGCCACAGACTAATATGGCGCTATTTTACGATGGGAACTTGAAATAGTCATAACTTCTGACCCGGTTATCGGATTTGGGCAAATCCTATATTGATGGAAATATTATTGAATTTCCCATAAGACAAAGAGTGAAGTCTTGAAAATTCCTAATGGAATAATCATCATTCAATTTAGAAGCTAATACTAGACATTCTTGAGATAAAATTAGCTAGGAAAAAGTATGGGGTATTATAATAATCCATCTTCTATTAGTTTTTAATATCTCAAATTCTCTCCACTCTTAATAATAAGGGAAATTAGAGTTTTTTTAAAGGTAAAATTCAAGACTTTCAATCTAGGATTTCCCAAGAGAAGTGTCAAGATTAGGGTACTATTCTTCAACTAAGGAACATAAGGTACATGGAGTTTTCCTAAACTACGTAGGACTATTGAAATCATTTTATGTAAGTTTTAAAGTTTTGAAATCATATATTTTCGTGGGGATTTGAATTTACATTAACAAATATGCGTTGTTAACCCTTTTGATGATAATGTTTTGGTCATGAGGCCATTTGCTAAATTTGATTTTTCTCGTATATAAGTATTTATGCATTTTGTGTTTTAAAGTTGAATTGAGAGCATGAATATTTATACTTCCTCTCCTGTTATGTCATCTTTTGATTTCACCTATTCTGAATTGATATATTTCATATTTAGAAGCATGGCATAAATATTTTTCATCTATTATAGAATAACTTGACTTTGGTTTTAAACCGAAGAGAGTCTGTTTTCTTATTTGTAAATGTTAAATATGATTATTGAAAGAATTGTATAGTTTTCTACAAAGTAATTGACCACCACATGTTTAGGAATTGAAAGAGAGAATCTTTGTGCTTGTTTGCATACATTTTGAAATACAAACTTTGTTATACTGTTTGAATAATTTGGAGGTCAAAACATTATATTTTTACTGAATAAACTGTAAGAAGATATTGTGTGGCTTATACGACTTTCAAGTCTTGGTGTGACTATACCAAATTAGACGAACGCCATAATAGACTCATACCATATTAGACTACAATATTTTTCAGACATTAAATTATTTTTCATAAAGATGCATGATTTAAAATACTAAAAATGGGCTTAAAGAGAGTTAGGTGGTTACCCAAAAGAAGGCTTTTAACTATAAGGTCTCATCGCTAGAAATTGAGTTTTGTCGATTCGGATGATATGATTCGCTAAGGCCAATGTGTACTTGTGCTTGAGACACTGGTATTGTAGATTATTATATAGGACACCTATCCTTGCAGCAAACTTTCATGTGGGGATTTAGCCGATGGGTTAATGGCAGACCCATATAGCCCATAGGTACTAGACTTGTAAGGTGAATCATCTAGCTCAGAAAGTAAAATAAAGAGTGCATCAATATTTCAAAGAATTATTACCAACTCTTTTAAGTATGCCCATGTGTTTTCCTATATGGCATGTGAACTATTTTATGAATTTCTCTCACTTATGTTGTATAAAATTACATTATTTTTATTGCTCTACGTACTAGTACATCTACATTGCCCTCCTATATTTCAAGTTTCGAGGCCTAGTCTAGCGGTCTTGCTAAATAGTAGATTTTTGTCGGTCATTCAGAGTTGGTAAACCTCCCTTACTTTGAAAGTCATCTTGTTCACTTATATTAATTTTATTTGCTTTTGGTTTATGGTCCGACTGGTGGCCTTGTCCCAGTCTTCAAATAGATGTTGTTTTCCTTTAGTTAGTTTAGATTTTGCAGACAGGTGTTAGATGGATTTGAGTCTCGTTAAACTTATATCATGTTGTTTTTTGATATAATCAGATGACCATGTTTCTATTTTGTTTCTACATTTTATAGTTATGAATTATTCATATGATTTCCCATTAGAAGGGCTCTGGGACCTTCATGGTTTAGGATGCTCGTCGTGGCTAGGGCCTCGGTTCAATTTATGAAAACCTTAGTATCGGAGCATGGCTCATGGTCCCAAGGTGTTTGCAAAATCATGTCTAGTAGAGTCTTGCTTATGGGTGTTTTATACACCAGTCTTATAATCAGGAGGCTACCGAGCATTTAGGAGTTGTTTTCTTATTATTTCATACTCTAGTTTGTGCTACAACATTATCTATAAGAAAGTTATCTAAATTCCTTCCTTGTTCAAATTTCATGGGCCATGCCTCATTATCGAGGCAATACAAGTCTAAGAATCTATAAAAGTCTAAGAATCTATCTCCTTTAGCGATGCGGTTCTCTCTGGTTGAGTTATCCATAAAGTTATGAAATTTTACAAGGACTTGAGAGGATTCCATGAGTGCTTTAAGGTGTCTTGATTTAATCTTACACACCTATCTACATCTGTCGTGCGGTTGAGCCTGAGGTATGGAGTGTATTCAGTCTCCTTTTATAAATTTCTTATTGTAAATTTATTGCATAAGGGTAATGTTGTATAGTAGAATGTTGGAGTTATATTTCCGTGTGTTCACTCGGTGCTAATTCCTACTCCCATCTGAATAGACTCTTAGTATGATTTACTAAACTGAACATGGAGTGAATTACTGAATCCCGTTGACTGATGGAATACTACTGATATTTGACAACTGACTGAGTTCATGAGATTATGGAGATTTCCTGAGTCATAAGACTGTCTGAAGTCTAAGGATTCATAGCTTAACTAAGAGTAACGTGAAACTATGACATGGCTCTAGGCACACAGCTAATGTTTCGGGTACGAGTACCCCTAGGACTCGATGGAAGGAAACTAATGAAGCATAACTTACTTGAACATATAACTAACATCATAATCCATAATACATTTATAGAAGCATTTCATTAAAACATGTGATAGGCATAACTTGTACATACTTGGGGATTTCATGGTATCATGCCAGTTAGGAACTTTTCCTTCATCTAGGCATTTAATCAAACATATTGTAGGCATGGTACATATAAATATCATTGTACAATAATTAAACATCATGGTTCAATTCTAATTTCATCATTCATGGGTTTAGTCATAGGTTTACATGAAACTATATCTATAATAATTTAACCCACATAGAATTTATCACCCAACATGAAGTAAATTCAATTTCTCACTATCTACCTGAACAAGAGTAGCGCATTCATGAAATTCATAAGAAAATCCATAAACATGAATTTAGAAACGGGATTCTTTGGATTTATGGATGAAAGGAGTCCATCAATGAATACTATGCAAACCTTGGCTCATAAATACAGAAAGATTGACGGAGAAAATTCTTAATTTTGAATCTTCTATGAAAATCCCTAGGTTATTCTTGAGAGGTTTTTGAGAGAAGAGAGTGTATTTTGGGTGAAAAGTGGTTGAATGAAATGTTAAAAGGCTTAAATAGGGGAGGGAAATTGTCCCTTTTAACCATGGACGTGTCTTGTAATTTCAACAAAAATTTTCCGAATTGAACCCCTAGCGCGATGCGGCACTATCGTGCCGTGTCACTAGAATTTGACAATTGGGAAACTGAGGGATGGCGTAACACGGATCCATCATGTTTCCCCTTCTTTTGTGACCTGTAACTTTGGCGCACCGTGGAGGAAATTGTGCTGAGACACTAGAAAAGGACAATTGCCATTTTAGCTTGTGGCGCAACGCGCCACTGACCAATATGGCGCTGTTTTACGATAGGAACTTGAAATAGTCATAACTTCTGACCCGATTATTGGATTTGGGTGAATCTTATGTCGATGGAAAGCTTATTGAATTTCCCATATGACAGAAAGTGAAAATCTTGATAATTCCTAATGGAATAATCATCATTCAATTTATAAGCTAATACTAGACATTCTTGAGATGAAATTAGCTAGGAAAAAGTACGGGGTATTACAATAATCCATCTTCTATCAGTTTTTAACATCTCAAATCCTCTCCACTCTTAACAATAAGGATAAATTAGAGTGTTTTTAAAGGTACGAATTCAAGACTTTCAATCCAACATTTCCCAAGAGAAGTCTCAAGATTAGGTTCTATTCTTCAACTAAGGAACATAATGTACGTGGGGTTTTTCTAAACTGCATAGGAATATTGAAATCATTTTATGTAAGTTTTAAAGTTACGAAATCTTATATTTCCATGGGGTATTGAATTTACATTAACAAATATACGTTGTTAACCCTTTTGATGATAATGATTTGGTCATGAAGCCTTTCCCTAAATTTAATTTTTCTCGTATATATGTTTTTATGCATTTTGAGTTTTAAATTGAATTGAGAGCATGAATATTTATACTCTCTCTCTTGTTATGTCATCTCTTGATTTCACCTGTTCTAAATTAATATATTTCATATTTAGAAGCATGGCATAAACATTTTTCATCTATTATAGAATGACTTGACTTTGGGTTTGACCAGAAGAGAGTTTGTTTTCTTATTTTTAAATGTTAAATATGATGATTAAAAGAATTGCATGGTTTGCTACAAAGTAATTAACAAGCACATGTTTAGGAATTTAAAGAGAGAATCTTTGTGCAAGTTTGCATACATTTCGAAATACAAACTCTCTTATATTGTCTGAATGATTTGGTGGTCCAAACATTATGTTTTTACTGAAAACACTGTAACATGATATTGTATGTCTTATATGACTTGAAAGTCTTGGTGTGACGATACCAAATTAGACCAACACCATAATAGACTTATATCATATTAGACTACAATATTTTTTAGACATTGAATCACTTTTCATAAAGGTGCATAATTTAAAATACTAAAAATGGGCTTAAAGAGAGTTAGGTGGTTACCCGATGAAGGCTTTTAACTGTAAGGCCTCATCACTAGAAACTCAGTTTTGTTGATTTAGGTGATATGACTAGCTAAGGCCAATGTGTACCTGTCCTTGAGACACTGGTCTAGTAGACTAGTATAAAGGATAACTATCCTTGCAACAAATATTGATGTGGGGGCTTAGCCTATGAGTTAATGGCGGACCCATATAGCCCATAGGTACTAGACTTGTAAGGTAAATCATCTAGCTCAGAAGTAAAAATAAAGAGTGCATCAAGATTTAAAAGAATTGTTACCAAGTCTTTTAAGTATGCCTATGTGTTTTTCTATCTGGTATGTGAACTATTTTATAGATTTATCTCACTTATGTTGTATAAAAGTACATTATTTTTTATTGCTCTACATACCAGTACATCTGTATTGACCCCCTATATTTCAAGATCTGAGGCCTAGTCTAGCGGTCCTACTAAATAGTGGATTTTTCTCAGAAATTCAGAGTTGGTAAACCTTCCTTACTTCGAAAGACATCTTGTTCACATATGTTGATCTTATTTTCTTTTGGTTTATGACTAGGGGCCTTGTCCCAGTCTTCAAATAGATGTTATTTTCTTTTAGTTAGTTGAGATTTCACAGATAGGTGTTAGATAGATTTGAGTCTTGTTAAACTTTTGTCATGTTGTTTTGTTGATATAATCATATGACCATGTTTTTATTTTGTTACTGTATTTTATAATTATGAATTATTCATATAATTTCCAGTTAGAAAGGCTCTTGGACCTTCATCATTTTGGATGCTCATCGCGGCCAGGGCTTGTCAGTTTGTGAAAAATATGGTATCAGAGCATGGTTCATGGTCCCAGGGTGTCTGCGAAATCATGTCTAGTAGAGTCTTGCTTATGGGTGTTTTATGCACCATACTTCTAATCAGGAGGCTACTTGGAATTTATGAGTTATTTTCTTATTGATTCATACTCTAATTCGTGCTATAAGGTTATCCATAATAAAGGTATCCAAATTTTTTCCTTGTTCAAATTTCATGGGCCATGCCTCATTATTGAGGTGGTACAAGTCTAAGAATCTAGCCCCCTAGTGATGTGGTTCTTTCTGGTTGAGTTATTCATAAAGTTATGAAATTGCACAAGGACTTAAAAAGAGTCCATGAGTGCTTTAAATTGTGCTGATTTAATCTTATACCCCTATTTATATCTGTCGTATGGTTGATCTTGGGGTATAGAGTGTATTCAATCTCATTTTATAAAATTCTTGTTGCAAATGTATTGCATAAGGGTAATGTTGTATAACAAAATATCAGAGTTGTATTTCCACTTCAGTAGTAGTACATGTTAAAGTTCATGACCTATCGATAGTGATATAGTCTAAAAGTTTGTGACATGAAGTCATGAGGTTAGTAGTTAGAGTGAGGCTGACTTTTGCATAAATAAGTAGTTTTAGTTGTACAACCCTTTGATTAAGGGGTGGTTTTTCCTTTTATGTTTATTGGCTAATGTTACAGTAAGATTTAAAGATTGTATGGTAGTCTGTGAAGCAAGTGTTTGTCTATGATTATGATTTATTTAAATTAGGGAAGGAGCCTAGAGTGGATAGTTATGGTGGTTATAGAAATTAGTTATAGGTTGTGAATAAAAAGAGGTAGACTAGTCAATAAGTTATGTATAGAGACTCATTGAGGTTTATGGAATTTGGTGATAGTGATAATGTATACATGGGTAAGTAAGTATGATGTGGGACATTTAAATATGTTGATAAGATGAAATGGGTTATATTATAAGGTTAAGATCGGCTATCCTTATTATATGTCTTTACGCCTTTGATTATCTTTTATTTAGTAGTTGTAAACTAGTACTACATGTGAGAATATATATAGTGGAATTAGAGGTGTAGTAGTAATGTCCTGGAAGGGATATGATTGTAGGTAGTATCTTGGTGAAATGAGGTATTAGGGTTGAATTTCCCAATTGGATTGACTAGTATATGATATCGATGCTTCATCGATGGTACATAATAGATGCTAGACTATAGGCTGGAACTTTAGATGTGGAATATCGTGGTAAGAAGAGTATCTTAAGATTAATGATGTCTAATTTGTGGGAAATAATTAGTAGGCTTGATGTGATTTGTGAAAGATCCTAGGTTGATAATTGATGAAAAGTTTAAGTGGTAATTGTGAGACATATGTGTACATCAGGACTAGTGTTTAAATGATGA
Source organism: Capsicum baccatum var. pendulum (assembly GCA_030864225.1). Lineage (NCBI taxonomy): Eukaryota > Viridiplantae > Streptophyta > Magnoliopsida > Solanales > Solanaceae > Capsicum > Capsicum baccatum. Next base: position 156,917,706 of record CM061558.1, read on the forward strand.
ATTTTTGTTAACTCATTAAGTGGATAAGGGCATAACTATATAAGAATAAGTTGCACCTCCCCTGGTAATATGACGTTAGGTAAAATTTTATGGTATAAGCGTCTCATGTACCTAGTTCATGTTCTTGAATTTTGTGGTATGGAGAAGTTTGGGGAGTTGTTGTACTATGTTCATTAGAGTTGAATTATAGAATTATAGGTAGTCAACATACGCCTTTGGTATAGTTTTACAAATTTTATTATGTTGAAAGTTATGTGATCAGCGGTATAATGTTAGAAAGTTAAGTACTTGATAGTTGATTTTTATGTGATAAGGAGTGAGAATGTGTATGCTCATTAGACTGCGAGTTGTAGGTTGATGGATTTGGAGGAGAGCGAAAATTAGGAGTAGCATCCTTGGAAAATAATACCTTTAGAGTATACTTAAAAGGGGAAAGTTTAGCATTTATGTGTATGGTGATACCCCATTGTGTTGAGTGGTGTGCTGCAGATTTATTGAGAACATATTCCCTTAAGTATAGAATTGTGACTTTGATCTATGTGGGAGATGATAAGTTAAAGTAGTTCCCAAATTTTCTTGTGGTGTCAAGTTTCAAGTGAGAATCATGATAAATAAATTCCTATTAAAGAAAGCTCTTCCGCTCCTACTACTTCAATTCGAGTGGACATCTACCAATGTCTTATGTATTTAAGTCCTGCCTATGTCTAAGGTTTGAGTTCTCTATGTCACTCATGTTAAGTCTTGACCTCCAAACTAGAGGCAATAATGTCCCTCGGTGATCCAATATTTCAAGTATTCAAGCTCTATGTTATGATGTTCATGATCCAAATATCTGTGTCCCAAATCATATATGGTTCTAAGGAACTATACTTTCATATTTTATTGGTTCATTGTATGTCGGGATTAGCCAAAAGGATAAAGTTGTGTGAACTAATGACTAATTTACCTCTAAAAATAAGATGCAATAGCTTCGAGTAGAGGTCCTTGTCTCAATCGTTGACTACATAAATTCCAAACTTATGTTATTCGACTCGTGATGTAAGTACTTATGTTTTCTCACTATGGTTTGTCCAAAGAACTCATGCTATGATGTGTTTATGCCAGAATAACTCTCTACTTATGATCCAGACACTTGATATATAAAGTATTTCGTGGCTATTCTATCGTATATTCTCCTCAAGTCCCGCCTTACGAAGTTCAATAAGTATACGTAATGGTCTGATAATGTTACTTTTATTTACGATGTTTATGCTCGGGTCCCTCAATGACCCTCCGTATGTTAGTATGATGGTGGTTGTGAAACCATGGAGATGTTTTAGGTAGGGAGTAGATTCTCTTGAATATGAAAGTTTTGATGTGATTTCTTTTGCTAAAATTATAGGAAAAGGGGAAAAGAAAGAGATGAACTTTTATTATGTGAAATAATTAGGAAGGATATATATGGCGAAAGTCTATATGATGATTGATTGAAATTGTTGGTCTTAGTTGGAGATCCTCGGAGTGGGTGTAGTAACGGGAGGCTTGAATGTTGTGATTGGTAAAAACACAGACCAATGCGCTATGTGGTTAGTACTCTTTGATTTAAAAGTCAAATTTGTTTTATGGTGCTGATAAGGTGAAGTGATTTTTTAATGGGATGTAGAGTATAGGACCCTGTAGCTTAAGTTAGCACCTTGTTATTTTGAGTCAGGCTTCAACTTAAAAGCATTTTATAGTGGGACTCAAACTCTTGTGGCTAGATGTGTGATGGTAGAATTATAAGATGAAAAGGACAAAGTATGTTATTTAATGTTGGGGCATAACTGAGTAGTGTCTTTATGTTTAAGTCTATTCATTGTATCATAAAAGGTGGAGAATGCTTCTATCCCAATATTCCGTGAAATCTCATCTCATGATTGTACCGATGTAAATCAGGCCTATTATCACCAAATTAACTCATGCCTTATGTTGTGATGATTATGATTCATAGAGCTCATGTGCAAGATCATCCCTATGTAAATTTTCATAACCTCATGCACCGTGCTTATGCGTTTCACTAGGAGTTATCATGAAGCTCTTTTAATGCATTTGCATATGTTGTTGAGGTTTTTTTTTGGTTTAATTTGGGTTTTTCTTAATAATATCAATCTAATAAAAATAGAGCAAATCCATTACATAAACAAGAATTAAAATGGCTCAATTCTAAAATAACCCAAAGAATAACCAATTAGACTAGTCCAATATTTTGGCCGATCTAACATCCTTAAAAGGGAGTAGGGTTTCCCAATCCATTAGTTGAGCTGAGATTCCCTTTACCACACCTCTTTCATCATGTTCTTCATCACCAATTTTCGATTTGTTCTTGTACATCTGTGGGTGATAAATACCTTTCCATTGTTTCTTCAAGTTAAAGATTCCATCTTGCATGACTTAGTTTCTTTCTCTTGTACTCCATGTGTTCACCAACTGACTGAACTCTAATTCCTTTTTTTCTACTACTCCAAGTGAAATGTTTAATACGTTTCCATGATTTTTGGTTCTAACATGTTGGGTCTTGTCTTCTGACTATTGATTTCTCCTTTATGTAAGTACTCCATCTGTATAGTCCTTGCTTTTTGACCTGTATGTTAATGTTGACCCACTTTCTCTTCTCCCTATATAGTTGAATCTCGAATTGAGATAATGGGTGGCTCAGACCCGTTGATAGTTAAAGAGGATCAAGTAGCTCAGTTGGTTAAATCTTATTTGACTTGGTGACCCCCAACTTACTGAAAATCCCTTTTAATTGGCTGGTGTTAATGGCAGGATAACATTTTCACCTTTTTGTTGAACTTCCCTTCTTGTAAATATGGTGAATATGAAAGAAATTATTGTTGCCTTTCCAGTCTTGTTAGCCCTTAGCTAAGCACAGTCTTAGATAGGGACATTAGTGCTTGTCGCTGTCTAGTATTTTTCTACAAGAACTGTTTATGCTCAAATGCTAAGTCAGCTAAGTAATCTGTAATTTGGTTGCCTTCCCTAAATAAATGGACTATTTGTACGTGCTTGTGTTGTAATAAATTGTTTATCCTTTTTACTATATCTGCAATTTTCCACAGTATTTCCACTTTATTTAGGAATTTTTACATTTCTATTGAATTTGTCAGAATTATGATCTTCTCTTGCCCTGACTGACTGCAATGATCTGTTGTATGCATTATGGCTTCAACTTCTGCTACCATATTATTTGTCTTCCATTAATGCTCTTTCTACATGTATTAGGTCCCTCCTTACATCCCTTAAGCAAAAGGCCTATGAGCTGTTTCCTGGATTTTCTTTTAATGCACCATTTGTGTTATATTTAATCCATCCCTACTCTGGTAGTTCCCATAAAAGAACCTTGGGTATTACTTTAGGCTTTAGATGACTTAGTTAATACATTATAGTTGGCCAATCTGTTGCAAATTCAAGAGCTGGCTTTCTCACCTTCAGTAGTATTCTCAACTGCCTTTTGACATTGAATATTACTCTATGCATACTGATTTCCTTACCCTCATGCTTCGTTGAGTTCCTTCTCTTCCATAATTCCCATATTATGATTGCTGGTATTGCTTTGTAATAAGATTTCTCCCTTTGTTTGACTTGTACCTTCCACCATGCATAGATTGTCTCTCTTAAACTCCTTCCTTGTATGTTTATTCCTAAAAAAGAAAAAATGTAGGACCATATCCTGTTAGCTAAAACTGATCTCAATAGAACATGTGCTATGGTCTCCTGTGCTGGGTTTTGACTACACCAACACTTAGAAGGACCATGTATCCCCCATCTTCTGACACTGTCTTCAATAGAAATCGTTCCCCTCCACATTATCCATATAAAAATAAAATTTGGAATGGAGGACCTTTTATCTATAAGTGCTTATAAAATTCATCAACTTCCCCCCTCTACCTTACATAGTGACATGCAGACTTTACTGAGAAATTTCCCTTTGCCTCCAAGGTCCAAATTGTCTTATCTTGTTGGTTTGTCTCCCCTATTCTTACTTAAGTCAGCACACGAGTCATATGTCATCTACAAAAAGGCTCTTAAACTACCCTCATTCCAGTTCCCATCAGTCATTAAATCCCTTACCCTCTGAAATCTTTCATCCCATTGATGACTTTCCTCAATAACAGAATAAAAGTCACCCAGTCCACTCCAATTATCATACGATAAATGAGTATACCCTCTTCTAACTTGCCCAAAAATTAGATGATCTACCAGGTCTCCTACTTGCAGCATTTTCTTCCAGACTTGGGAACCACATCCTACCTTTCATATTACCTCCTTAGGATGGTACGTCCTACAATACTTGTTGATCATATAGTCACTCCAAATAGCCTTCTGTGTTCTGAAATTCCACCACAACTTACAAAAGTTTTTGAGGAAAAATGATCAATGCGAGATTACATTCCTTATTCCATACTTTTAGAGCTTCAACAAGTCCCTACCCATCATTTGGGGAAGAATGATCCTAAGGGGGAGATAATGTAACACCCCGCAACTTCAAGCTAGAATTTAAACCGCGTTTCTGATGCATATTGACCAAAACCCAATGATTCCTAGTTAATATATGTGTGATTATTAATCCTATGGTGTGGTAATACCTATGAATATGAATTGAGGTCACAAATCCCCTAACTCAAATATGAGTTGAAAACTTTTCTATCGATTAAGTTTTAGTGAACGTCTCAACTTGGGTCAAATTTTATCGATCATTACTCCCTGTATATAAAGATTAAAAGGTCCTACTATATATCAAATAAAAGGTCTTTTAGTATTATTTCCAACACCACCTATTTCTCCATAATCTGATATCGAGGTAACAAGTTATGCCTATTTTTCGAAGAGGTGTTAGTATGTCGAGGTGTGGCGGCTAGACTGACGGACGGTCAAGCCGGTGATGGACCATAAAGCTAGGCCATCAACTTGAAGCATTAAATGGTTCTTTCATGATGGTTTGAGCGACGGCCAATCATGGGATTGATGAGCCATCACTCAGGCCATCGGTAAAGGCCGACCTACGCTAAAGTATAAATTTTAAGAGATGTTTTGGTAGTTTCCTATCCAAAACTCCTTCCACACAAATATAAATTATACTCGAAGTGTTATAATCCATCTTTTTCAATATCTCAAATCCTCTCTACTCTCAACAATAAGGAGAAATTAGGGTTTCCTTCAAGGTAAGAATTCAAGCCTTTCAATCCAAGATTTCCCTTGAGAAGTGTCAAGATTAGGATTCTATTCTTCAACTAAGGAACAGAAGTTACGAGGGATTTTCCTTAACTACATGGGCATATTTAAATCGTTTTAAGTATGGCTTAAAGTTATGAAATCATATATTTACGAAGGGTTTTGTATTTACATTAACAAATATGCATTGTGAACCCTTTTGATGATAATGTTTTGGTCTTGAGGTCTTTCCCTAAATTTTATTTTTCTTGTATATATGTATGTATGCGCTTTGAGTTTTAAAGTCGAATTAAGAGCATGAATATTTATAATTTCTCACTTGTTATGTCATCATTTGATTTCACCTGTTATGAATTAATGAATTTCATATTTAGAAGCATGACATAAACATTTTTGATCTATTATTGAATGACTTGAGTTTTGTTGTGAACCGAAGAGAAGGTGTTTTCTTGCTTGTAAATGTTAAAGATGATTATTAAAATAATTGAATGGTTTGCTACAAAGTAACTAGCCACCACATGTTTAGGAATTGAAAGAGAGAATCTTTGCATAAGTTTGCATACATTTTGAAATAACAACTCTCCTATACTATTTGAATGATTTAGTGGTCCAAACATTATGTTTTTAATGAATAGACTATAACATGATATTGTATTTCTTATATGATTTGTAAGTCTTGGCATGACGATATCAAATTAGATGAATGCCATAGTAGACTCGGACCATATTAGACTGTAACATTTTTCAGACACTAAACCAATTTTCAGAAAGATGCATAATTTAAAATAATAAAATTAGGCTTAAAAAGAGTTGGATGGTTACCTGAAGAAGGCATTTCAGTGTAAAGTCTCATCGTTTGAAATCGAGTTTTGTCAATTTTGGTGATATTATTTGCTAAGGCCAATGTGTACTTGTCCTTGAGACACTGGTATACTAGACTAGTATGTAGGACCCTTATCCTTGTAGCAAACTTGGATGTGGGGGCATGGCTGATGATTTAATGGTGAACCCATTTAGCCCATGGGTACTAGACTTGTAAGGTGTACCATCTAGCTCAGAAGTAAAATAAAGAGTGGGTCATGATTTGAAAGAATTGTTGCAAAGTCTTTTAAGTATGCCCATGCGTTTTCCTATATGGTATGTGTACTATTTAATTAATTTCCATCACTTATGTTCTATGAAAGTACATTATTTTGGATTGCTCTATGTACTTGTACATCTGTATTAACCCCCTATATTTCAGGTTTTGAGGCCTAGTCTAGCGGTCCTGCTAAATAGTAGATTGTTGTCAGATATTCAGAGTTGGTAAGCCTTCTTTACTTCAGAAGGCGTCTTGTTCACTTGTGTTGATCTTATTTGGTTTTGGTTTATGGTCCGACTGGGGTCCTTGTCTCGGTATTCAAACATATGTTGTTTTCCTTCAGTTAGTAAAGATTTCATAGATCGGTGTTAGATGTATTTGAGTCTTGTTGAACTTATGCTGTGTTGTTTTATTGATATAATCAGATGACCATGTTTTCGTTTTGTTTCTGCATTTTATATTTTTGAATTATGCTTATGATTTCCAGTTAGAAGGGCTCTAAGGCCTTCATTGTTCGGGATGCCCATCACAGCCAGGGCCTCAGTTTCGGTCGTGACACATGGCTACACCGTTCCTTGAACATCTACATCACACTTTTTCAATCCTCCTTTTTGACTAAGGGTCATTCGACTTTATTTTCTCTCTTTTATCTTGCTTACTTTTCTTGTCTTTGCTTTCCCATTTCTTTCATATCTTTTTCTTGCAATTTTCATTCAATTCTATCCTTTATTGGATTCTTTCATTTTCTATCCCTTTATTTTCGTACTTAGGCACATTCGACATTTTACTAACACTTTGTGTCCTCAAACTTACTTTCATCAAATTTTGTTACCCCTAACTTAGGCTTTTAGCCTCGCGTTGCATGTTCAAGTTCAAGGAGGGTATGGTTCAAAGGAGGGATAAAAAGAATAGTTTACGGCTTGTAACGTGTTTGCCAAAGAAAGGTCCAAAGGCTCAAAGTGGGTAACTAAAGATTTCCTTTGCACGCGGGTAGGCTTTTTAGGCTAGAGTATGTTCCAAATTCACAAGGATATCCTAAGGTCATTTCTCCAACCACACGCAATCAAAATTAGCTTTAAAATACTATCGGGGCAAGTTCTAGGTAACACAAGTATACAAGAGATGAATGCAAGAAGCTCACCACACATGGCATGCAAAATTTGTCGAGGGGCTCAAATGATCCTCCCGCAAGAGACCAAAGTGAAGTATTTATCACTATTTACAAGTGAACAAGTTGTGGATCCACAAAAAGAGAAAAAGATTTATCACAACATTGCTCACGTCCATGCTCCTTTATTTTTCAAAAGTTTTGGACGGAGGGGGTTGTTCATTTTTCATTAGTCTCTCACACAATTTGCTAAACTTATGGTTACAAATGAAGACTTAGTCTTACATTATGGCTTAACACAAGTAAAATAACCATATGGCTACTCAAACTTCACCAATGGCGTATAACATGACCCCAATTTTACAAAATCCAATGCTACAAGTACTCAGACTTCTCTTGTATCTTTGACATATATGCTATGAGTACTCAGAATTCCCCTGCACCAATGTCTCAACAACTCAAACACACTAAAATCAACAATAAAATCTAAAGTTCAAAGAGAAAAACGAAAACTAGCCTGAAAAACATAATAATCCATAAAAACGTGGGCACCATCAGAGTGCCCAAATGTAGTATCCCAAAATGAAAATAAAATATTATCTAGAATATCATCAGAAGACCACCCAAAAACCATCCAAGTAGTAAAAATATAGGGACAAACACCCCCAACTGAAAAGCTGGCAGTGCCCCCACTTCCTAGTTAACAAGATAGGAGTAAAGGATGCTCCCTGAATCAGCCTCATCATCTCTGGTATACCCTGCATCATCTCAACTATCATCAGCCCTAGACCACTTATCAGGGGCTCTATCATAACTCTCTACCCTTAGCGAAGGTAGACGTTCTTTAGGTTAGATCACCTAGAAGATGCCCTTTACCCCTCTCCACATCTTGGTGAGGAAATTTTCTCTCTTATTTTCCCTCTTTCATATTTTTTCCTATGACTCCCTGAGGTCCCTGTGTGATATTGCCAAAGCTGAATATGTTCTCTCCAATTTGGAAACCCTGGCACCCTACTTTTTCTGCTTTTCCCGATATATTTCATAATCAAACTAAGACACATATGAGTGGTGAGCAGTGGAGGACTCTCTTGGCCCTTGAGATAACCATGGAACAAGTTCCCTAATAGCATAGAGTCTATCAAAGAATTGTGGGAACTTTATGGATACTCTTTTCTAGGAGTAACTTGATCGATAGGAGTTAATTGTAATAATGGTTGTGGCATTTCGGTGGTATGAATCTAGTACCGTCTATGTCTCACATTTTGTAGCTGAGTACCTATAAGGAATACACTTCAAACCATTTTTAGTATTCTTAAAGCATAATATATGCTAGATTAACAATGCAAGATCATGTGGCAGTGCTGTTGGAGATTCTAGGGTGAAAAATGGATATGTAGAAATTTGGACTTTTGCAAAAATCTATCCTCAGGTATTGCGATCACGGTCATTGGGATTGTAATTGTGATATTTGAGACCACAGTCAATAGTTTTTCCATCACTCAAGATACAAGATATTAACACCTACCTTGTCTTTCAATTAGTCACATAAACATTATGATCAGATAACATAAGCCTAGATTGCATGATTTTAGCCCTAAACTTGAAGGAATTCATATTAAACTCATTTAGGAATTGAATGAACACATAATATACATGTCAGTTTCAGCCATTTTAGGCAAAAATATAGGTACTCAAGATTTCCCAAAATGATGTGTAGACACCCTACAACTTCTAACCACAACAATAAAAACAAAGAAGCACAGTTTTGGCATTGTAAGAACAAATTTATGCCTATTTCCAACTACATGTTCGAAGTTTACACTGATAATAAAAGTAAGGGGGTTTGAGATTTCATACAAGATAGATGATACAAAAGGTTTGAAATGAAATCTTTGATATTCTATGCAATGCCCACATATAGTAGAATTTTGAGAATGAACGTGTGGGAAAATGGCAGTTGGATGGTCATTTACACTGGTATGATCGCGATTGAGGTCCTTATTCCACAATTGCTCAATAACGGCCTCCACGATCGCAACGACACAAACCTCAGTCGTGGAAATTGAGGCCAAAATCTAGGCCTCTACACTTCTTTATTCAGTTCAAAAAGATACTTTCACAACTCCATTTTTCAATATTAATCAAAATTTCTTCTAGAAATCACTTTTTCATGGATTATGCATGAATAAATACCAAAGGATACGAGCAAATTTTCATGGCGCTATGGGGTGCCTCCCATGAAGATCTTAAGTTAACGTCGTAGAACGACTCCACCACTTCCTTTTGTGCTTCCACTTAGAAGATTTGAATTTCCATACCAACTTTCATTCAATATGCATTAAGCGGTAGAAAGATAGAAAATTTAGATCTTCCAAGGTGAAACATGTAAGATGTGAGAACATGGGAAGCAAGCTTTGATCTCACCATTTTGAAGATTTGAATCTTTTACCCAACTTTACAACAAGATTTTTGATTAGTTCCTTGGGTAAAAGTGAACACATCACTAGGCCATTCCTCATTCATCGTAAATTAAGTTCCTTGGGCAATGATGGGTTGAGTTCCATGTGCATCTTTTGAATGTCAAAGTCAAAAATATAGGAAATGTACTTCTTCTACCTACAATCCATCATTTGAATCGGTGAATGGGTTCTCATCACATCCTAAAGGTGCAATGTTGAAAAGTACATGGTAATACCATACCTTTTCTAGCTAAAAATTTGTCCCTATAATGTTAAGGGATAACTTCCAAAATAAAGAATAATTATTTCATGTACAATTTTCCAAATTTAGACATCCCATTATGTGGGAAATTTAATAAGTTTTCCAACGATATAAGATTCACCTAAATCAGATGCCCGAGCGAGAAGTTAGGCTATTTTAAGCTTTAGTCGGAAAACACCCGAATTTGACCTTAGCACGTCGTGGAGACAATTTAAATAACAATTTTCAAATTGCAGTGAGACTCCGTGATATATTAACATCATATAGAGGTCAAATTTCCTATTTTTCAAGATCCAGTGAAACTCTGCGATTTCCCTGTATCGTGGAGAAGCCCTTTTCCCGTTTGTCCATTTCCAGTAACTCACTGCGATGGTGGTGCATCAAAGTGATGACCCAAATGGAAATATAGCAGATCATCATGATAGGTCCGTGTCGCGGTGTCTTTCCAGGTCCCATTTTTCAGTTTCCAGTATGCCACTGCGATCATGGCGAGTTGTGCCATAGGCCAAATTCAAGAATTTTCCCAGTTTTGAATAAAAGTTTAAAAGGGTCTCTTTGGTCTTTCCCCAGCCCTAAGTCATGAATGACAGGTGATTTAACCCATCCTAATCATATTACATTCACTTTTCACCAAAATACTCTCAAAGAAAACCCTAGCTCATCAAACTTTCTTCTCAAGACATCCAAATTCCTCCATTAATTCTCCAAGGAAATTCAAGATTTAGTATTCCTAATAAAATGACTCTAAGAATTCATCTCCAAAGCATCAGTACGAATCCAATATTGAAGACTTTCATTAAAGATGATTAATTAAGGTATGTGGAGTTCTTCAACAAGGATAATCCTACCATTCTTATGCCCAAAATTTGTTTTAATTATAAATTTACTGAATTTTATATGATTTCCCATGAAATTGAAGTTAGGGTTTATACCCTTCATTGTTATCTACAATATTATGATGTTTCCAATAATTTAGAAGTTGACTCACATGATTATGTTCATATTTTCATACATAATGCTGAAGTTCTCAGATTTTGAATTAACTTCTCAATGTCTACATAATCAAGCATGAGCCATTTGATATTTTTACATGAGATTTATGCATGGGGTACTATCCCATGGTTGAATAGTATTACTTCATGAAAGATGTTTCTTTAAACATCTTATGAGTAAATTATTTTCAGTTTTCAGAAAAGCTTTGATCTTTTGATCATCTTTTTAGCAACGGAATTCACTTTAAAGACTTTAGATCAGTTTTTTTTACAAATTTACTTAGATAAAAGCATTTTTGGTTTCATAATGAACCATTATACTAGTTTAAAGTGGATTTTCTATAAAATGAGCATAAATATTAAAAAAGGAGTAGTATCTAGCACCTAATGGGAAGTGTGGAATTAGCGTGCCCTATCTTCCACAGAACTACATAGCCAATGTAGGTACAGATTATCAGATTATTCTTATTCCAATATGGATGATAGATTTAGCTTGTGATTAATCACATGGAAAGTAGGTTATACTCCTTAGAAAGAGTATGACTCCTCTCCTCAATGTGAGTATTCCTCCTTAGGGGGACAAAAACATTCGACTCTATGAATGCTCACATAGTTTATGTTGGTTAAGAGGACCTCCCTGCTAGTAAAAGTAAATAAATAGTTTTGAGTATTTCCCTACTAGTAAAGAAAAACTTTGAAAGAATTTTCTTCAGATAAAGTATTTTTCCATGCAGAATTAGTTTTCAGATTTCACTTAGCCGATATGATTTGAGAGTAAGAACAAAATACAGATTTCAGAACTATGTGTAATGTCTCAAAAGATTTATATTATGTACTCGAGCATATATGAGTCATTTACATTTAGCATGCATGATTTTATAAATTGTGAAGATATTGCTTAGTTATTGTATTCTCCTCTATATACTTAGTACATCACCAAAGTACTTATCCACATATACGCTTATGTGCTACATTGTCTCATAATGTATGTTTAGGTTCTCAGTCTAAATAGTGTGAGTGATATTTGATCATCTCATGTATATCCCTACAGTTGGTGAGTCCTCATAGGTTGGGAACTTAGCTATTCATATTTTTAGTTATTAATAGATGCTTTATTATTCATTTCAGACAGTTTGAGTCAGCTGGGGTCTGTCCCAATGACTCTCTAGATTTAGTAAGTAGAGGCTTGTTGGACTACTAGCTTCAGTTTTAGATTTCAATTATAGTATTCATATTTTTAGTATTTTCTTATTCAAACAGTTTTCCACATTTATTATGATTATTTATTTATAGTTTCCCTATATTGGAGACTTAGATTTAGAAAAAGAAGCCAGGGTTAGCTTAGGACTACTTGTAGTTTGAAGCACTGTGTGGCATCCTATGAATAAGATTTTGGGCATTACAAACTTGGTATCAGAGTATAAGGTTTAGAGAGTCCTAGGGAGTCAGACAAGTTGCATAAGTAGAGTCTTGATTATTGGTGTGAAGTGCGCCACATCTATGAGAAAGAGGCTATGGAGCATTTAGGAAATCATCACTTCTTTCATGATCTATTGTGCATTTAGTGTCTCTATTTTCTTTTAAATCATGCTATCACGTGAAAGAAATTGCCTCCTCATTGAGCTAACACATGTAGAAATAATAACCAGCCACCTCAGCCTGCAGATCCTTTGAATGAGAATTTGTCAAATTCAGAGTTTTGAGCCACCTTTTAGGCGCTAGTATAAGCTGTGACAGCTAATGTTCAGGGCAACCGTTAGGCTACAGTCCTACTTCATTAAGATGGGGGCTTACCCACAGCTAGAAATTAAGATTTTATGAGAATAAACCAGCCAGAATTCTTTGGGTCGAAGGCAGGTGAGGACCCACAGTTTTATCTAGATAAGATGAAGAAGATCACCCAAATTATGCATGTTTCTGAAGGAGAGAGTGTATAATTGGCATGCTATAGGCTGAAGGATATTGCATATGATTGGGTGGTGATATGGACGAAAAGTAGAGAGGAGAATGCATCTCCCATGACTTGGTAGGTATTTCAGGATACATTCTTAGACAAGTTCTTCACACATAAGATAAGGGAAACTAAGATAGAAGAGTTCATGAACCTTAGGCAAGTCTTAATGATAGTGATGGAGTATTGCCTCAAGTTCAACTAGTTGTCTAAGTATGCCCTTGATCAGATGGCTGACCCTAGGTCAAGCATGAGTAAGTTTATGACCGGTGTCTCTGGGTTGATAGTTAAGAAGTGTAGGACTACTATGCTCATTCAAGACATGGACCTTGCTAGGTTGATGATGCATGCTCAGCAAATTGAGGAAGAGAAGATGAAGGAAAGAAAGAGGGTAAATAAGAAGGCTAGAACAAGTAGTTTTATTATGGTCAGAATAGGTTCAAAGGAAAAAATCATTCACAGTTTAAGAATCGGTCATCTATGCCCGCACCTTCTTTAGCCAGTGCTTCTGAACCCAGAAATAGGCAAGAATGGTGGGGTAAGTCTTCTACGTCTAGATATCAGAATAGTGTGAGTGGTAGGACCAACTATCCTCAGTGTGCTAGGTGTGGTAAGAATATTATTGGTGAGTGTTTATCTAAATAGAATGGATGTTTTGGTTGTGATAAGTTGGGTCACGGTATTAAAGATTGTCCATATGCTAAGCAAGGAAATAGAGATGTTCATCCTTAAACTCTGGCTAATAGTGAACTATCTCCTCTAGGTCGTCCAGACCCTCCTCAGGGTGTATCATCCAGTACCGGTGGCGGTTAATGCTAGAATTGGTTCTATGCTTTACCATCCCACCAAGAGCAAGAAGATTCACTAGATATTGTTACTGATATGCGTCGTGTCTTTCATCTTGATGTTTATGTCTTGTTATACCCTAGGTCGAGTTTCTCTTATGTGACCCCATTAGTTCCTGTAAATTTTGAGATAAATTTTAAAAAAATCACTGAGCCCTTTTTTATTTCTACCTAGTAGGTAAGTCAGTTATTTCTAAACAGAACTACAAAAAGTGTCCTATCACTGTCCTTTATACGGTCATGTTAGCAAACCTAATAGAGTTAGATATAATTTATTTTGATCTTATTCTTTGCACGGATTGGCTACATTCTTGTTATGCATCTATAGATTTTTGCAGCCGTGTGGTGAAGTTTCAGTTCCCACATGATCCAGTCTTTGAGTGGTTAGGTAATTTAGTGTCTCCCAGGAGTCATTTCATATCTTATCTTAAAGCCAAAAAGTTGATATCCAAAGGGTGAATTTACCATCTAGTTCGATTAAAAGACATCAAGTCTGATACTCCAACAATTCAGTAAGTTAGTATAGTTAATGATTTTCCTGATGTTTTTCTAGAAGATCTTACAGGGGTACCTCCCAATTGAGAAATAGAATTCAGTATTGACCTTCTAGCAGATACTTAGATAATTTCTATCCCTACTTATCATATGGCTGCTGCAGAGCTTAAAGAGTTGAAAGAGCAATTCAAACATATTTTAGATAAAGGTTTTATAAAGCCAAGTGTTTCTCCATGGGGCACTCCTGTCCTATTCATGCAAAAGAAAGAGAGTTCTTTGCGTAAGTGCATTAACTATCATCAATTGAATAAAGTAATAGTTAAGAACAAATATCCCTTTTCAAGGATTGATGACTTATTTAATCAACTCCAAGGTGCCAGTTATTTCTCAAAGATAGACCCTAGATTCAGGTATCATTATCTTAAAGTAAGGGAGCGTGATATTCCAAAGACAACTTTTAGAACCGGTTATGGTCATTTTGAGTTTTGAGTTATGTCTTTCGGGCTAACCAATGCCCCAGCATCTTTCATAGACCTCATGAAATGAGTGTTCAAATAGTATCTAGACATGTATGTCATAGTATTCATAGATGATATCCTTGTGTACTCTCGTAGTGAGGATGATCATATAGATCATCTAAGAATTGTCTTACAAACTCTTAGAGAACATAAATGGTTCACCAAATTCAGCAAGTGTGAATTTTGGCTAAGATCAGTAGCCTTTCTCGGTCATATTATTTTCGCCAATGGCATTAGAGTGGATCCCCAAAAGACAGAAGCCATAAGAAATAGGCTTAGACCTATCTCTCCGTCTGACATTAGCAGTTTCTTAGGTCTAGCTGATTATTACCATCGTTTTGTAGAAGATTTCTCATCTATTGCATCTCTTATATCTAGACTGACCCAAAAAAAAGTTAAGTTTTAGTGGTCAGATTCTTGCAAGAAGATTTTTCAGGAGTTGAAGACTCAACTCACTTCAGCCCCAGTCTTAGCATTACCTAATGGTACGGATGGTTTTATTATTTTTTGTCATGCCTCCACAGTTGGTTTGGGTTGTGTGTTAATGAAGATAGGTAAGGTCATAGCCTATGCCTCTAGATAGCTTAAGCCCCATGATAAGAATTACCCAACCCATGATCTTGAATTAGCTGCTGTTGTGTCTGCTTTGATAATCTAGAGATATTATATGTATCGAGTGCATGTTGAAATGTTCACGGATAACATGATCTTGAAGTATATGTTTACTTAGAGGGTGTTGAATCTGCGTTAGAGATGGTAGTTGGAACTATTGAAAGATTATGATATGAGTTTGTTGTATCATCCGAGCAAGGCCAATATAGTGGCAGACGCCATTAGTAGATTGTCTATGGGCAGTGTTGCTCATGTGGAGAATGATAAGAAAGAGTTAGCTTGAAAAGTGCATCATTTTGCTAGATTGGGTGTTAGGTTGTGGATTTAGCTGAAGGGAATTTTTTGATTCAGAGTAGTTCCGAATCTTCCCTAGTTTTGGAAGTGAACGAGAAGGAAGATATGGATTCTAGTTTGGTAAAACTAAAGGAGACAGTTAAAGACCAAAAGGTGAAAGTTTTCTCCCAAGGGGAGATGGTATGTTAAGATACCAAAGTAGATTGTGTGTGCCATGTGTCGATGACTTGAGACAATGGATTATGGAAGAAGTGCATGGTGCGCGTTATTCTATTCATCCAGGAGCCACCAAGATGTACCATGATATTTGGGAAATCTATTAGTAGAGTGGTATGAAGAAAGATATAGCAGATTTTGTAACAAGGTGTGAAACTTGTCAATAGGTTATCGTTGAGCACATAGACCTGGTGGTACGTTGCAAGAGTTTGGTATCCCCACTTAGAAGTGGGAAGAGGTGAATATGGATTTTGTGATTGGTTTACCCCATTCACAACGTTAGCATGATTCCATATGGGTTATTATAGTCAGATTGACTAATTCAACATATTTCTTGCCAATTCATACGTTCTATACAACTGAGGATTATGCTAAGTTGTATATCCAAGAGTTAGTCAGAATGCATGGAGTTCCCTTTTTTATCATTTCATATAGGGGTACTTAGTTCACTTTCTAGTTTTGGAGAGCTTTTTAGAAGGGTCTTGGCACCTAAGTTCATCTTAGTTCAGCTTTCCAACCTCAGAAAAATGGTTGAGCAGAAAGGACCATCCAAACTCTAGAAGATATGTTGAGGTCATGTTCTCTTGATTTCAAAGGTAGTTGGGATGAGCATTTTTTTGTTGATTGAATTCCCTTATAATAACAATTATCATTCTAGCATGTAGATGGCCCCATTTAAGGCTCTCTATGAGAGGAGATGTAGATCACCCATAGGTTGGTTTGAAGTAGGTGAGGCTGCTTTGCTTGGGCCCAATGCATTGTTTGAAGCTTTGGAGAAAGTTAAGTTGATTAAAGAAGGATTGAAAACAGCCCAGAGTCATGAGAAACATATAAAGGCATAAGAAGAAGGGACCTCAAGTTTGAGGTTTATGATTTAGTGCATTTGAAAATTTCATCCATGAAAGGGGTGAAGAGATTTGGCTAAAAGAGGAAGCTTAGTCCCTGGTATGTTAGCCCTTATAGAATTCTGATTCATGTTGGGAGATATCTTATGATCTTGATTTGCCTACAGACTTGTCAATCATTCATCCTATATTCCATGTCTCTATGTTTAAGAAGGGCACCAGTGACTTCACTGTTGTAGTTCCTTTAGAAAGCTCAGATATTCAGAACAACCTTTCATACGAAGATTCTATTTTAGATTTTAGATCATCAGATCCATAAACTGAGGAACAAAGAAGTTCCCTTGGTCAAAGTTCTTTGGAGGAATCAGTCTGCTGAGGGCGCTACTTAGGAAGCAGAAGTAGATATGCAAGCCAAGTACCCTTACCTTTTCTCAGCAAACTCAAATTTAGCCGAAGGTAATACTCTTCCTTGATTCAGTTTTTTTCTAATCATATATTCAAATATATAGCTGTCCTCATATAAGTTCATGCACTCACAGAAGTACTTAGAAGCTCATAATGATTTAGACTCAGTTGTTCAATTTATGTAAGTTGTGCAATGATAGCTTATAGTCTCAGATTCCTCAGCACTCTCCGCTTATCTGGCCACATTTGAGGACGAATGTTCCCAAAGAAGAGATATTATAATATCCCATACCTTTTCTAGCTAAAAATCCACACCTAGAATGTTAAGGGATAGCTTCCAATATGAAGAATAATTATCTCATGTGGAATTTTCCATATTTAGACCTCCCACTATGCGGGAAATTTAATAAGCATTCCAACTATGTAAGATTTGCCTAAATCCAATGCCCGAGTGAGAAGTTAGGGCTATTTTAATATTCAGTCGTAAAACACCGTAATTTAGGTCCTTAGCGTATTGCGAAGACAATTTAAATGACAATTGTCCAATTCGAGTAAGACTCTGCAGTATTGGAGCATCGTAGAGAGGCCAAATTTCCCATTCGTAAAGATCGAGTGGAACTCCGCGATTTCCCCGCATCATGGAGAAACCCTTTTCCCCATTTTTCCATTTCCAGTGACTCACTGGGATGGTGGCACATTAGGTGATGGCCCAAATGGAAATCTAGTAGAGCATCACAATACCTCCGCATTGCGGTGTCTTTCTCTGTCCTAGTTGGCAGTTTCCAGTAGGCCACCGCGATTATGGCGCATTGCGCCGTAGGCCAAATTAAGGAAATTTCCCAGTTATGAGTAAAAATCTAAAAGGGTCACTTTGGTTTTTCCCCAGAAATTAGTCGTGAATAACAAATTATTTAACCCTTCCTAAGCATATTACATTTACTTTTCACCAAAATACTCTCAAAGAAAATCCTAGCTCATCAAACTTTCTTCCCAAGAAATCCAAATTCCTCCTATAATTCTCCAAGGAAATTCAAGATTTAGGATTTCCAATAAAAGAACTATAAGAATTCATCTCCAAAGCATCAATAGTAATCTAAGATTCAAGTTTTTTTAATCAAAGATCGCCAGTTAAGGTATGTGGGGTTATTCAACAAGGATAAACCTTCCATCCTTGTGCCCAAAATTTGTTTTAATTACAAATTTACAGAATTTTTTTGTGATTTCCCATGAAATTGAAGTCAAAATTTATACCCTTCATTGTTATTTACAATCTTATGATTTTTCCAATGATTTAAAAGTTGACTCACATGATTATGTTCATATTTTCATACGTAATGCAGAAATTTCCAGATTTTGAATTAATTTCTCAATGTTTACATTATCAAGCATGAGCCATTTGATGTTTTAACATGAGATATATACATGGGGTATTATCCCAAGATTGAATAGTATTAATTCATGAAATATGATGCTTTAAACATCTTATGACTAGATTATTTTGAGTTTTCAGAAAAGCTTTGATCTTTTGATCATAGGTTCAGCTATGGAATCCACTTTAAATAATTTAGATCAGCTGTATTTATAGATTTACTTAGATAAAAGAATTCTTTTGTTTCATAATGCACTATTATACTAGTTTAAAGTGGATTTCCATAAAAATAAGCATCAATACTAAAAATCAAGTAGTGTTTAGCAACGACCGGGAAGTATGGGATTAGCATGACCTATCTTCCACAGAACTATATAGCCAATGTAGGTACAGATTATTAGATTATCCCATTCCAATATGGATGACAGATTTAGCTTGTAATCGATCACATGGAAAGTAGGTTATACTCCTTGGCAAGAGTAAGAGTCCTTTCCCCAATGTGAAGATTCCTCCTTAGGGGGACAAGAACGTTGGACTCCATAAATGCTCACATGGGTTATGTCGGTTAATAAAACCTCCCTGCTAGTAAAAGTAATTAAACACTTTTGAGTATTTTCCTACTAGTAAAGAAAAGCTTTGAAATAATTCTCTTCAAATAATGTATTTTTCCGTGCAAAATGAATTTTTAGATTTCACTTAGCCTATATGATTTGAGAGTAAGAACAGAGTAAATATTTCAAAACGAAGTGTAATGGCTCACAAAATTTATATTATGTACTTTACTATTTATGATTTATGATCTTTAGATTTCAGATTACTCAAGCCTATGCGAGGCATTTACATTTAGCATGCATGATTTTATAAATTATGATGATGTTGCTTACTTATTGTATTCACCCCCATATACTCAGTACATCATCAAATTACTGATCCACATATACGTCTATGTGCTACATTGTCTCAAAATGTAGGTTCAGGTGCTCAGTCTCAGCAGTGTGAGTGATTTTCGATCATCTTATCTACATTCCTACAGTTGGTGAGTCCTCATAGTTTGGGTACTTAGCTAATCATATTTTCATTTATTAGTAGATGCTTTATTATTTATTTTAGATAGTTGGTGTCTGTCCCAGTGACTCTCTAGATTTAGTCAGTAAAGGGTTGTCAGACTACTAGATTCAGTTTTTTATTTCAATTATAGTATTCAGATTTTTATTATTTTGTTATTCAAATAATTTTCCATATTTATTATGATTATTCATTTATAGTTTCCCTATTTTGGAGACTCAGACTCAGAAAAAGAAGCTAGGGTTAGCTCAGGACTACTTGTATTTCAAAGCACCATGTTGCATCCTGGGAATCAGATTTTGGGGCGTTACATATGTTGAATTTTATCCAGCCCCTAGTTTCAGAATTATTTCCTCAAAAGCATCTTCACCCCATAATGAGCTAGGGTCATCATAAGAGATCTACTTTGCTTCTTCTTAAGACTCTAGCACCATTCCCCTTTTTATGGCTTCCTCTTCATCATATGACTCAGCTGATTGGGAAGTATCTGAGGAGTCTTCATTATTAAGCTCACCATCATATCTTGGCTTCTCTACTAGATGAGTCTCCTCTTCGGAAATGGGTAAGGCTGTAAGGTTTCGAAGAATGATGTTCTTGCTTGATTCCCTTGACTTGACAGTTGCCCATTCGAAACTACGTAAGCTTGATGTAAGTCTTGCGCATTCTCCCCGATTGTAGTTACTCGGTCCAAAATGGTTTTGAAGCATTCCTTCAAAAATAATGAGTCTGATTTGCTGTTCCTTTTTCTGTTAATCATAAGACCTATCAATCTAATAAGAAGAACTATAAATTCGGTTAGTATCATAAAGGGGAGAGAGCACTTGGACAATCATCCTAATATTAATCTCGACCATTACATAACGATCACCTATACTCCCTATAAATAAAATCTCTTCTGAAGTGTGGTCCTTCATAGATTGGACATGGGTCATCAGGATAGAAATCCTAACTAACGAAATCATACTTATCAGAAGATGCCATAGAGAGAAATAAAAAATATTGAAATCTACCTACAAAGAAAAATCACAAACAAATATATAAAAGCTTGAATTCAAGAAAGTAACTAAAATTCAAAACTAAATTAACACGCCAATAGTTCCTCGGCAACGGTGCCATTTTTGATAACGATCAACATACACGTCAAATTAAGTGGAAGGAGGTTGTCGCCAATATATTTACCCAACTTTAGAGTCGGTGTCAAATCCACGAGTTATAATGTGAGTGGCGATCAAATTAATTTGAAATGATAGATACATGTTAAGTTCAAACAAATGGTATAAAAAGATAAAATGGAGGAGATAGGTTCCTTTACTAGTATTTTTTTTTTTGGATTTTTCTAGTATAAATTCCGAGATATGAATAATTAGAGTTTAACAATTAAGCATAGATATTGGGATTATGCATTACTAAGGAGTGGCATGTAAAAGTTAGTAATCAACATTAATTTAGTAAGTCAAGTATGGGTAGGCTTGATTTTAAATTTTGATGCTAGTCTTTTGACAAAACACCAAACTTTCACCCATTGATTCTTTCAAATACCTAATAGGTGTGTTCAACAATTTGTAACCACAACCTCAATCTAGGCATCCCAATTTCTAGGATAATACCCACGATATAATCAACCTCACATTCACCCTAATGTCTAAGATAGTGAAGATTTAGAAAACTACACACATAATTGTTTGTAATTGCTTTGGTTTCCACATACCTCTTCAAGGATAATATGGATTCCTCTACTTCACCCAAAACCCTTCTTTAGAAGATGGCCTTATGCTTTATAGATCTTGGTTCTTTCACTCATCAAACCAGTATTGGTATTTAGGGCTTTCACCCATCAAATCCCAACAAAATTAACATAACAATGATAATACACATAAACATGAATTGCCAAATAGATGCTAAAAATAACAACCCAAACACACTTTAACCCTGTTCACACATAACCCCAAGAGGGAGATTTAGCTACACATAATAAAAATAACCATATATATATATATATCCATAATCTCCATTGAAATAAATTGTTGAAGATTTAAGAGAATGTTAATTCAAACTTGTCTGTCCCACAATATCAACAATGTTAGTGACCAAATCTTCCACTTAGAAAGTCTCCAGTGTATTCTTCACCCAAAATTTACACAATATTTTATTCTCCAAGAATGGAGGCTACAGAGTTAAGAGACAAAAACCTAAAAATTGGGGAAGATGGAATTATTTATCAAGCAAGGGTTTAAGTTTTTTTGTTAAATTTGGGATCAACATGTGCAATTACAAATTTACCCTTGGACTAATTTCCTTTGTTATGTTGCAATCGCACAAGTCTAGTTGCGGCCAAAACTACACGACCATATTTAACATCCACGACCGTGGTTGGAAGACTTTTGTTGGATTGTCGCGATCGCGGCGGTCGACTGACCGCGACCCAGGTACCTGAGGCTCTTCTGCTCTAAGTTTTTAGTTGTACTTTTATTGGTCTCTTTTGATAATTTTCATTCCAATCCATATTTTTTTTATCCCCTCAACTTTATGCCTGCAAAGAGTGGATATTAGTGCATCTAATTATAAATTTGTCTCATTTATTGATTCAAAACAATGTAATATGCAGGAATAATGAGTGTGAATAAGTGGTAAAATCACCACTCATCAATATCTCAGTTCAAAAGTATTGTACATGTTCTCTTGGATGAGTAGTAGGTTCAAGAAGTAATTCTATCTCATCCTAATAGTTGGTAACACTAGAATGTCAACACAACCAGAATGATAGCATCTAACCTTTTTTTGATGAGTAGCTCGATTCTGCTAAAGCTGTTTCTAATGCCTTATGGTATAATCAAGTAGAAAGAAGTCTTTATGCTTAAAGAGTAATAAAAATTAGAAAAAGAATAGGAATGGTAAATATATCAAAGAAGAACCCTCTGACAAAACGAACAAGGAAAATTCTAAGAAATAAAAAATGGTTTTTAAGAAGAAAGACAATAGAAAGATGAAGTACTACAATTGCCAAGTTCTGGGTATTTTTCTCGTGAATTTCCTGAGTATAAAAAGAAAGAACAACTAAACGCAACTCTAAATGCTACATATATTTATAGCACAACATTATTAACTGAATCTTATCCTATGTGGATTATTGACTTAGGAGACATCGACTATGTGTGTCGAGATCGTGAAGCATTTGTGGAGTTCCATTGAGTTTTCACCTAAATTAAGGTGGATTTATTTAGAAAATAATACAAGACTTTAAGTCAATGGGATTGAAAGTTGTAAAGTATACTAGAGTAGAGGTCGGTCTTTGATATTGCATGACGTCTTATATGCTCTAGAGATTCGAAAAAACTTAATGTCTGTGTCTGTTCTTTTAGATGTTTTTTTTCATTTGGTTTTTAGTCGCAATTGTATTAGAATAACTCAAGATAATGTTTTTATAGTTTTTGATATTATTTTTATTAATTTAGTATTTTAGATTGTAATCGTTAAACTTATGACTATTATGTTTACTATTGTGTAATGTAATTTTACTGTAGTAATAATGATGTTGATATACTTAGATGGCATGCTAGATTGGGTCACATAGGGCAAGATCGAATGAATAGATTGGCAAAGGAAGGACATCTAGGTTCTTTCCCCAAAATTAAAATGTCAATTTGCAAGAATTGTCTTGCTGGAAAGGTTACACGTATATCATTTTAGACGGATAAAAGAGCTAAATTCCCATTGTAATTAATCCACTCTGATATACATGGTCAAATGAATGTAAGGGAAAGGTTTGGTGCTTTATATTTTATTACATTTATTGACGATTTCATGCACTTTGGTTGTGTCTATTTGAAATCTCATAAATCTAAAGCACTTGAAAGCTTCAAAAGTTAAATGAATTAAGTGGAGAATTAACTAGATGAAAGTATTAAGGGTATGTGATCATTGGTTAATCGGAAGATGGAAGTACTAATGAGATTGAATCATGAGATGTCACATTCCAGGAAAACAGTTTTTCCAAAAAGGGTGAAATAAAGGGAAATGAGCCTTTTTAAGAAATCTTGAATTCAGATGATCAAATAATGTTGTTGTACATGCTTGGTAATACAATAGATCAAGAAATAATTCTTCGTCAATGTGGGAGTTGTGAATCCCAAAATCCTATTGAGAAATCTGAACTTCAATTATGTAAGAATACCAAAAATCATGCACCTAAACGATCTTATGAGATTGAGGATTATGTTTTCTTGGTATCTCCCATAGAATTTGGTGAACCTAATTTGTGATTGAGGCTTTATCGAGCACTAAAAAAGATGGATGGATAAAAATGATGAAAGAATAATTAGAGTCCACGAAAACCAATAAAGTTTAAATCTAGTTGACCTTCGTTCTGGGCTTAAAGCAATTGGAAACAAATGGATTCTCAAATTTAAATGCAAATCAAAGAGGTTAATAGAAAGACACAAAGCATGATTGGTGGCAAAAGGTTTTACTCAAGAAGCTAGAATAAATTATGAGGAAACTTTTTTCCCAGTTGTGAAATTTACCTCAATTTGCTTGCTTTTGGCTATAGTTTCCCATTTAGATTTAGAATTACACAAAATGGATGTGAACACTAATTTTCTTAATGAAGAACTAAACGAGGAAATCTACATAGAACAACCTATAGGTTTTGTTGTTAAAGGCCAATAAAAGAAGGTTTGTCAATTAAATAGATCAATATATAGCCTAAATTAATCTTCAAGGAACTGGCACCTGGGATTTCATAATGAAGTGATTTCATTTGATTTCACCATTATCGATGATGACCATTACATCTATGTAAAAAATTCAAATGAAATGTTTGTGATTCTTTTAACTTACGTGAGTGATATTTTATTAGCTGGAAATAATTTAGAGTATGTGAAAACTATAAAGTCATGGTTTTCAAAGTGATTTGACATGAAATATATGGGTGAAGCAGACTATATATTGGGTGTTAAAATCTAAAAAGAATGTTCTTGGAAAATTTTGAGTCTTTCTTAAGAAACATACAAAAGGAAAGTTTTGGAATACTTTTGAATGAATAGTTATAAATCCATGGATACTCCTATAGAGAAAGGTGAAACTTTAGCCTTGAAATATTTCCAAAGACTAAAAAAGGAAAGAAAGACGTGTCTCGAGCACCAGATTCTATTTCAGTTGGGAGTTTGATTTATACTATGATGTGTACTAGCCTAGATATTTGTTATGCCATAGGCCTTATTATCAGGTATCAATCCAATCTGAAAGAGTTCATTGGAAAGAAGTAAAAATATTTTTTCAATACATGAAGGGAACTACTAATTATTCGCTATGCAATAGTGGATCTGATTTATCCATAAGAGTTTATACAGATGTTGATTGGGTTAGTGACCGATATAATGGAAAATAAACCTTCGATTTTACCTTCTTACTAAATAATGGAGTAATTTTTTGGAAAAGTAAGAAATAAACTTGTGCAACCCTGTCAACTATGGAATACAAATTTGTGGCTTATGCATCCGTAGTACAAGAAGCTGTATGGTTGAAGAGATTCTTTGAGCATTTGAACATCACAATGAATTCTATGGTCCCATGATTTTATATTGTGGCAATCAAGAGGCTTTAACATATACGAAGGATCCTAAATATCACATGAATACCAAGCACATTGATATTAAGTATAACTTTGTAAGATACATAGTAGCAAGTGGAAAATTAAATTTGCAATACATTCTTACACAAGAAATTATAGTTGATCCCTTTACAAAGACGATATCCAGAGACATGTTTGAGAAATATGTTATGACTCTAGGATTACGTAGGATATGATTATATTTCTATATTGTAAAGTTACTTAATGGCTATAATATTACTATTTATACAAGAGTCTTGAATTTATATTAATATATCACATGCATGTGATAATGTGTTTTATTTATAAAGTGCGTCGAACAAGTAACATGATTGACTCTCTCACATGAGCAATTGCCTCTTGCTTCGAGAAATATGAAGAGGTAAGCTCCACCATCAAATTATGTCTTAGTTTGTAAAGCTAGATGTGTGTTTCTTTAAGAATTTGTATCTGAGGATTATTAAGGAAAGAAACTCAGGTTAAACATTTAGAGATGTCTAGATCTAGATCAGTATGATGTTGAATGACAAAAAAAGATGAGACACCTGCACCAATATATGGTGAGAACATCATAGCATATATTTCATACCACATGTTCATAGTGATCAATGGATTAATGAAATAATGAATCCCTGCTTCTTCATTATGTGAGACCCCTCAAAGTTATTTTAACTTTTCATTAAAACACCCTAAGACGTTGTCTATTTATTGAAGTTTTGATTGATGTTGCTACTTTAGCATGTTACAAATAGCAATATGAGATTCAACAATGCAGTACATGTCTAAGAAAACAGTTGATTTGAAAAAGATAGATTCAAGTAGAAGGGGAAGATAATTAAGATAAATAATTTGACTTGTCTACATAAGCCATCTATTAAAGTAACCATGTAGGTGTTGAGTGTATTTGTGTATATAAGTTAATCATGAACTAGAGTTCACCTATTTAAGAGGATGAGGGATCAAATAAGTAACCACTAAAGTAGTGAATGATGTCTGGGGTTTTATGAGTATTAGAATCCTCATATTAGTAGAAAATTCTTTCCACATGTGATTGGATTCCTATATGTACCTTGTAAAACCTTATAGTTAAAGCTTGTAATTCTTAAAGATCGCACAGTCTATTTGTTGAATAAATTAGTGTCTTGTTGATGTCGTACTAGTTTGGGTTTTTTCCACCATGTGTGAAGTAGGAGATGTTTGAATTTTGTGGGTCATGGGTTGCCCATGTGACCCGACTCGACACGACCTATTTCTGAATATGAAATATTGAGATCAAATCATAGTTCAAATAATGGGGAAACTATTACATAACTGTTACCGACCAAATCCACAAAATTTATTTGTCATTATTTTGACAAAATAATTAGAAGAAAATCGTGTCAAAAAAAACACTACAAGAAATAAATGAATCATATCAATAACAACACAAACAAAAGAGAATTTAGTTTATGATTTATACTTTGTTTCCTAGTAATTCGAAGAGTGATTTGAGGCAATTCTTGAAGTAGCAAATTTAATAGTTTTCACTGTATTTTCCAAGTTACACTATTCGTATCATTTTTTTGGCTATGAATTACCTAATTAAAAAAACTCCCAAAAACAAAGGCATTTATCTTATGAAGAATATTCCATTTTCAAGAGAGACTATGTAGACTAGGGGTGATTCTTTACGATAACAAAATCAACGAATTCTGCTACACCATATAAAGGTACACATTGTTTTTGCTCCATTTCTTATATCAATTTTTATTTGGAAAATCATTGAGGCATGATCATAATGCCTACTAGTGGTGGGTTCGAAGATGAAAATAAGAAGCTTAACGATCAGACGGTTCATATCAATCTGAATATTAAAGGTAAGGAATATTATATACACCTTCTCATTTCTTTAATTTTTGTATTATATTTTAATAACCTACCTTTGTGTTTATGTACATGTGTATGCTCAGACTAGTTTCTGAGATAAAGTTAAATGAAAAAATAATGGAGTGAAAAATTGTGCATAAAATTTTGTATTTCTCCTATAAATCGTAATAGTCATGAAATTGTGTTTTCTATAAATGAAGTTCTACCAATGTCTGATTTCCTTGAATTTGCATGTGTTTGTTGATATATGATCATATAGTTAACTAGCTTGGTTTATTTTTTATGTTTTTTCATCTATTCATATATGGACTGTGTAGTCATTGTAAATAGTAATTTGAGTTCACGTAGGTTGGTTTGGGCGGAATCTTTGTTATAGTGACAAAAATATATCTTACCATACTTGGCTGCTATTTGCTTTTGGATAAAATCTAAAACCAAAACAACTCATTTGCCATATAAAACTAGGTTAATTTGAAAAACTCAGGAAGTTAGGTAGGTTCTGGCAGTGTGGGAATCATTATTACAACCCAATAAACTTTGAACAATGAGGAATTTATATGTTTAATAATAATCTTAGATAATTTCAATGCTTTGTAGATCACATCTAACTTTACGTAGATGGATAAATGCAATTTGAATCATGTTATCTTGCATCTATACCATTTTTATCCTATTTTGATGATGTTTGTTATTGTCATGTATATGCGCATGATGTGGAATGAATAATAAGCTATTTGGAAGTTATCTAAACCTCACTGTGATTGGAATTTTGTTTTATAGTGGTTTCTGGGTTAAGGATTCTCTTTACTTTCTTTTTACGGTGGTGTACTGTGAATCTGTAAGGTTAACATTGGCATTTGGATGAAGCCAAATTAAATCTGTAAGTTATAAAAGAAATGTATATTGGGTAGTTTCACTTGTTAGGCATATTTTGGGTTATTCTACAACTCTTTGATTTTGATAATAAATAATTAATTTTGTGCCATCACCTTTAGTCTTCTTTCTTGTTGGTTCTTGATATAAATTTCAGGTCTTAGAAAATTGCTAAATATTAGTATCTGCTCTATTTTATATTCATCTTTGTTCATATACATTGTAATATGCATAATTAAGTAACATATATGTATTATTGCCTTAGTTATACCATTTTTTGGATTCCGGGTAAGAAATGATTGATTAAATAGTATAAAGAAATTTCCCTTAAATATAGGTAGGTTGCAGTTATTAATTGTACTTGTCAGTAGTATTCTAGAGGATGGAAGTGTGGCATTCTAGTTGTAGGAGGTACTTGATGAAACTCAAGGACCTTCGAGGCCTTTTGCAAGGCCTTTCACAGGAAATCAAGCTCATGAGCTTCAACATTAGC
Organism: Capsicum baccatum var. pendulum; assembly: GCA_030864225.1. Taxonomy (NCBI): domain Eukaryota; kingdom Viridiplantae; phylum Streptophyta; class Magnoliopsida; order Solanales; family Solanaceae; genus Capsicum; species Capsicum baccatum. The sequence goes on from CM061558.1 coordinate 156,946,253, forward strand.
AAGGGTTATCCATGAAGAAGAACTCACTTGAGAGAATTCTTGAATCCTCTAGAGTATTTGACGTTCTCATGATAACATTTGATGGAGAATACATTGAGAAGAAGGAGGAGGATTATGCCCTTTTGATAAATTCTTGAATTAGTCAGAAAAGATAACATTGAAACAAGGCCCTCACATAGTTAAGGGAAAAAATGTAATAACATAGTTTCTTCCTTATTTACTTAGTATAAATAGACGTTTTTTTTTATGTTTTGAAGACTTCGAATTTTCATAAACCAAAAACTTCTTGTGTTTGAGATATTATGAGAGCTTCTGAAGCTTTTAGTTGTTTCTTATTTTGGAAAGAAGGGTTTCTTAGGATATCAATTCTCTTGAGGTTCTTCTAAGAGTTAAGTCTTTGTTGGGATATTTAAAGAATCTCGCTTTATTTATTGAATTTGGTTGTCTTTTATTTTCAGTTTTTGTTTATCTACTTGTCGTCTCTTTTTTCTTGTTACTTTTCTTCTTATTAGTCTAAATAGTTCTTTATATCTTTGTCAATATTAGTTTTTGTTTTAGGGTTTATATAATTTGGTATTATGATCTTGGATTGGGGTTGTATTTACAATCTAAGTCCTTGGGTTTTGGTATTTTAAAAAAATCATCCAAATTTTTTTTAAAAAAATCCAGATAAATTGCTATTTTGATTTCATATTTTTGATCCTAGATCTTGATTCTTTGGTTTTTTTTAGCCTAATTTCATGAAATTTGAAACTGTAGAAGTGAGGTTATCATTGAAGGGTTCAAGATTTGAAACTTTATCAATTTTTGAAAAGTGAGTTTAATTTTTGCTTGAAATTGAGTGTTAAAAGTTGGTGGAGTTTGTTCTGGGTGTTGAAAAGAGCGCCTGGGTGAAAATTTCATCAAAGTTTGAGCAAAAAAGGAGGATTTATGAACTCGTGAAGATTGGGGCTTCTTTTTGTGTTCTTGAACATTTCATTTTGCTCTTGAAGAAGCTAGAAACGTACACTTCGATTAAAAAACTTTCAAGTCAAAGTTTGTCAATGAGTTATTGGGGCATCTTGTGGAATTTGGAAAAACAAAGAAAAAACAAAGTAAACAGAATGTGGCAGATAACCTCAGACAGTTGGTTACAATATTTTCTCAATCATAGTCAAATTTTGGGTCCCAAATTTTGAGACCCCAAAGTAAAAACAAAGTTCCCAAATTCCATAATTGTTTCTACACTTTATTTGATTTCACAACTACTTAGCAAGTAACTAACTTGTTTAATCACTTATTAACTTGTTTTAAATCACCAAATCATTCCTTTGATCCTTCAAACTAAGTAACAAAAGTAATTCCTTCTACTTTTGTTACTTCATTTTTTGTCTGATTTTCATTCTTTGTTTTTCGATTTTCTTCTTTAGTTTCTATTAAAACTTCATGGTTCCCGTCCTTATCTTTTGAACTTTTATTCAAGATACTACAAGAATCCATTCGTAACCTTCAATTACAGATTGGGCGATTGCAACTCATTGGAGCTAAATAAGTTATGACCATTGGTAGAGGCAATTTGATAGGAGAACAAAGGTGTGATCTCATAAGTATTGTAAGATTTTATTTCAACTAACTTAATAAGTTAGAATGTTTTGGTTGAGTGTTACAATTAGGTACCTATTTTGACCTAAGTAGAAGGCAAATCAGTTACAATATAAGATCTTGTAATACTTTAATTATTGAACATGTTTACCGCTTTCTCGTCCCGAATGGACGAGCGATTAAAAATATTGGATAAAAAAGTAGAAAATCATGAAATAAGGAGAAAGGATACATATTTAACTCCTCCAGCAACTCATCATTTTGGAAACACAAGGATTAAGTACCTTTATTGCCTTGCTGGAGCTCCGGTGAGCTCAGGCAGTGAAGAGAATGAGAGGGCTAGCTGGGTCAATTTTATTAGAGTTTTGAGGTGGGGTTTGGCAGAAATTATAGACATGATGGTGAGGGTGGGTTTTTTGGTTGCTAATTTTGTATTTTTTTACGGAGGTTGCTTCACTGGAGGGGTCGGCATTTGTCAGTGAGATTTCATCAAAAAACTCAAAACTCTTTTGGCAATGAAATCTATTATCCCTCTATTTCTCTTCGTATCTCTCTCTTTTTAGAATAATTTCCCTATTTTCTCTATCGTTGGAAGATGTTGTGTGAAAAACTACAGAGGGAAGATGAAACATTAGATATGAATAGACCAGATTGCCTTTTCTTAGTAGTTGAAGAAGCAACAACTTTTCTTTACTCAACAATAAAGTACAAGATACCAGAGCATGTTTGATATAATATACTCTAATAAACATAAATTTTGTATTAGCTTTGTAATTCTATTTGGTTGAGATCAACTCCTCAATCAATAACCAACTCTTACATTCACTACAATCATTGCATTGTACAAGTTAAGCATTAGCTAAGAAAGATTTGGATTCTTTATTGTTGTTGAATTGATGTTATTTTTAGAAAATGGGAGGAGCATAATAAGGATGGAATGTTTTGAGTGGAAATAATGTCACTTATCAAGTTTATCCATATGTTAAAAACTTGGTATTACTAATACATTAAAAATGGTGTGTATTACTAATACACACACCAATACATAGTATAGTGTACAACTAATGCAAGTATTAGTTATACATGGGCTAAAAAAGATACCAAACAAGGTACTAACAATACACATTAATTAATGCATGCCTTATTTTATTTAATACACTCTATCAAACAACCCCTAAATGTTCCTCCCCATATGAAACAACCTCTAAATAGATCGTCACCACCACTAAATGACCCCTAGTAACTCCAAAATACCCGACCAATCAAAATACCCAACCATTGGGTAAGGAGCTACAAGACGAAGTCCGAGAAAAGTTTGAGGGAATGGAGTATAAACACGACAATCAGATATGGAGTTAATGTTGGAAATTCAAATTGCCCATAGAGGTAAAGGAGGAAGACATGATCTTATCCCTTAATAAGGTAGACAAATGATATTTTAATGTCGGGAAGTCCATGATGAAAATTATGGTGCGGATCCATATGGACATATTAGGCCTCATGACCATCTTGGGGGCTAAGACATAAGTCTTTACTTCTTCAAGTTAACCCTTCCATCTATCAAGGGTGAGAGAAACCCCAATTTATTTCTTGATTAGGTGACATAATATGATCAAATCGTATTGACTAATGAGTTCTCTGAGCTGTGGAACAACTCTTATTCCATTGCTTAATGTGAGAAGTTTGTGTCTACTTGGTGGGAAAATCATGTTAAAGCTAGGAGATCGCATGATTTGCCTCCCATTACCACATTAGAAGATCATGAAATTGTCTTGCAGTATAAGTATGTCACCGATCAGGATCTACAAAAGAAACTTAAGAAGGTTTATACTTTACAACAAGGCACAAAGAGTGTGGAATAATACAATGGTGTATTCCAACTTGTGAAGATAAGAATAGAATTTGAAAAAGATCTTTTACATGCTATTACAAGGTTTCATGTGTGGTTGAGTAAGTAGATTGCTTCTAAAGTGAGACTCCAATATTGATGAAACACTTGAAGCGACTGTCCAAATTGAGTTGGGGCTCAAGAAAGAGAAACTTGACAAGTCAAAAGGCTATAAAGGGTCTTGGACTACAACACTGAAGGGGGGTCTTCTTCTTCCACTTAGTGAAAGAACAAAGGCACCATAAAAGAGACCAAGAAGCCATTGGCACAAACTGCTCAAGTTTGAAAGACAGCCCTAAATCCATTCTAATGAAGGAGGTACTTCTTCTAAACCTCTTTGATGTTTTAAATGTCAAGGTTTTAGTCATAGAATGAGTGAGTGCCCTATTTCAAAGGCATTTGTTATTGTGATTGATGATACTTGTAATGTTGATGATGTACATTCTTAAGGGAATAATAATAAGGTTTCACATAAAATGGGTCAGGATGATGAAGAAGAGAAGAGTCAGGAATAAGGCAATGTTAGGGTTCCTTTTGGGTTGACTTACAGGGCGTTTTTCATCAAGGACATACCTTAAGAAAGGATCTCATCGACTCAATCTTTATAATTAGGAGGACAATGTTAAAATAAGGTCTTGGATGATCCAAAGCAAAGAGACAACCTTTTCCCATTACAAGTGTCTCATCAATTGAAATATATGTTCTATAATAATTGATAGAAGAAGTTGTGCTAATGCTTCAAGCACTTCATTGGTGAATTTTATTCACGTCCCTATTATTAAACACTCTACCCTTACAAAGTTAAATAGCCGAGTGATTGTGGGGAGTTGAAAGTCCAAGGTCAAGTTGTGATTAAGTTTATGGTTAGCAAGTAAAATATTTGTGTGATTTTATGCGAATCCAAGTTTTTTACCTCTTACTTGGGTGGTCGTAGCAATATGATAGAGTTGTTAATCATAATGGTCAAACAAATTGGTATTCCTTTGAATTTTGAGGGAATAAACACTTCCACATCCTATAAAATCAGTATACGTTAATGACATGTACCACAAGTTGAAGAAGAAGTTAAAACATATAGATGCTACTAGTGAGGTCAAGGGTTCCAGGGAAGATAAGAAGGGGGAAAGTAGTTCTACGGGAACTGGAATGTGTCACTTTTAGCATGTTTTAAGGAGATTAGGATGAGTTAGAAGAGAGGAAAACTATGGTCTTTCTCATGCATAGGGATCACTACAAGAAAAAGGTCTATTTAAGACCAACATTTAGGGCGAGTCAATAATTTGGTCCCTAAAAGTACACTTATTAGCAAGAGATTAAATTTCGGTCCCTAATTGTGTATTTTTCTTGGAAGGTATTAAATCTAGTCCTAAAAAAATTATTAACTGGTCCCTAATAATAATTTAGAGAAAAACATTGTATTCTCCAAAAAAATATCATACCCTAGTTGTTGTTACAAATTATCGATCAAAATTTCTCATTGAACGCTAAAATCATCGGCTAAATCACTCTCATTTCCAATCGCAACGTCTATTATCGATATGTTTCTCATCTATCTATAAAGACTTGAGTAAAGCTTTTTTTTCCTAGTGATTTCTCATCCCTCTGTAAACATTAGTTTCATAGTATTACAAGAAGAATCTATCATCGAGTTAATTCCTAGTGATTGTTGATGGTGGGTTCAAAATCGAAAACCCTAAGTTTTTTTTTTAAGATTTGGTGTTCTCTATGTATATTGTTCTGTGATAAAGTGTAAATGAGCTACGTTGGTCTCTAATTTATATGTATTTATATGTGTTTTGTATCTTTTCCCAACATTTGGTGTTCTTTGATAAAGTGCAAAGGAGCTATCTTGATGAGCAGTTTGTATGATATTAAGGATTGAAGATCATAAGAAGACACAGTAAAGAATTTGCACTTATTGTAATTACGCCTGATGCACCAGCTTAATTCAAGTTTTCACAAGATTAAAGAAAGATCTAAAGGCTAACAGTAGAAGTTAGATTGTCATTGAATTTAGAATCAAAGGCGGAACACTAAATTGCAAAACAGGAAATGCTCCAAGTACAATTTGGGCCAATTAGTCTAGGAGAATGCAAGAACTTATGCGCCAATTTGGTACTATATTATGTTAGGTAATTTGATATTTATTCATTTGGAGTCATACTTTTACGACTTTTGACTGCAAGACCAGCTTTAGGTATAGTGAGGAACGTCCAAGTGTGCTTTCAAAAGTGGCAACTTGGGTTCAGTTTTGGACTCTTCAGCTGGTGATTGGCCAATTGATCAAGCATAACTGTTAGCTTATCTAGCGTTGAGGTGCTGTGAGAAAGGTCCTTTAAATAAGCCTAATATGCTCTCAGAAGTTTGGCCAACAATTGAGCTAATAAGAGATATATGCATACCATACAAGGATTTGAATACTTCATGTCAGGGTTCCAAGAGTCAAAAATGAATTCCTCCTCATTTCATTTTTCCTATTTTTTAGGTAAGCGTTACATATTTGATCTGTTTTCTTTTGGTTCAAAATTTTGCATGATTTTAAATAGTCACTCTTTCACCTTCTAAATAGAGATGTAAGAATTGTCCGTGTGGGATGCTTAGTTTGTGATCAATGCTTATATTGTGTGAGAACATGTAGACTAGATGTGAGATTCTCAGTCTTATTTGTTGATGGATCATTAAATATGAAGACATAATAATCACTTTCATCTATTGGTTGAGAGAATTTAGGTTGCACTGAGTGACTAGGATCAAAATGTATTACTTTTTTTCAAGCGGTATAAATGATGAATACTTCTATATAAAATAATAAAGAGGCCCATATAATCCTGCTAGTATAGGATACTATCACGAATCAAGATGTACAGATGGTAGTTGATTTAGAATGCAGAGGTAATTCTACATATTATTCAAGAGATAACTGGGCATTTAGCAGCACAGAAAATTTTATGGACAATGATGTTGATTCTGATGTCTATATCAATATCAATGTCTCTACCCTGAATAATGTCAAGGCCTCTACCCTGAATAATGGCAAGGCCTCTAAAATAGATATGTACACTACTGCATGTGTATCTCCCCTATCCCTTACATATTATGACAGCGTCTAATGAATGGAAACTACACTATCAAGCTCTATTTTACTGAGATAATACTCATAAATAATACTTAATTCAGCAGCCTTTGAGAGCGTATATTTGATGTCTACTTGTAAGTAAATTTCATGCTCTGGGGGAAGGTGAAATGTGTGTGAATTTCATGTTTGCAGCCACCAGTGTATTTATTCTACATTCTTGAAATAGGAAAATCTAGTGTTGAAGGATTTTAACATTGCAACAGAGGCTAGTGGGCTAGGTATTCCCATTGTGAAGACGTTCATAGTAAATGTGACAAGTAATAAACTAAAGATCCATTTTTACTGGGCAGGAAGGGGGACTATAGGAATTCTAGTGTGAGGGGTTTATGGTCCTCTAATTTCTGCTATATCAGTTGATACTAGTTTTTACCTTCACTTCTTTTCAAGTTTATATATTTCTTTCTTAAAGTTGAATGCCTGATTCTTCTTTCATGAATGCCATAGAGAACCTAGGGAATTCTTCTAATGTAGTAGTCCTTAAGAAAAATCTTTCTGAGACCAAATGCCTCTACATACCAACAACTATTTTTTAAGGAGGTTTAAGTCACAGAACCCTAAATACTTCATATAACCTTAAGTTTCATGATGCACTTCGAATACATCGGGGAGACCACTTATAGTGTCTCTAGTTCAGTTCTTTAATCTTTTCTTCTAATGGCAGCAGCAAGACTTATACCAAGACTTTAAACTATTTCACATTGAATATCTGAGTTATTGAAAGTATCTAAAATCATCACAAGTCTTGAGATGATATATTATTTTTCCTTTCAATGTAGATTTTCCACCTCTTCTGCCTGTTCTGGCTGCTCATCTACCTACAGCTCAAAAGAGTAAAATACATGTAGGCATGTTGGCCGGGATAGTAGCTGGATCAGTATTTCTTGTCCTTTTGATCATTGGTCTCTTGTACAAGAGAGGTTTTCTTGCCGAAAAAACTGTTGATAGAGGTAAATAACTAAAAGTATTTTCTTTTTGAAAGTTTTATCATAATATCCTTTTCATCCATTTTATTTGACCAATGAGTTAACAATAATTTTCTCAAGTTAAATGCTAAGATCCGTAATTACTTCCTAGCCATTATTTCAGTTCATACCAAATTATATCAGCTTGAATACTTGAATTTATGCTTTATGTCCTACCTATTGTCTCGCTTGTTCATCTTAGCAATCAATTATTTGTTATAGCCTTTCAAAATCATTCATGGTCTGAAGCACTTGGCCAAGGCTTATATGAACAACCTTGAAGAAACATAGTGTTATAGCCATTAGCATCCACCGAGTTTTTTTCATGTTGAATAGAACATAAAGAACTGGATCTATAATCTAGACTATTTACTCTCAGACATATTAAAGCTACGACAAAGAATTTTGACCCAGCTAATAAGATAGGGAAGGTGGTTTTGGTTTAGTTTATAAGGTTATTATCCTTTCCTCATCCATTTTAAATCAAACACATGAGTAAAAATATTGTTATATAAGTATGAAAAGGATCATAATGGCATAGTGCAGCACCTTTTAAATTCCCACATGGAAGTGTGTAAGTTGTTTGATAAAATTGTTTTTCTTCATCTGAATCATTTGTCTGTGAAAAATTTCTAACAAGAAAACAATTTATTCAGAAGCTTTGTGGAGAAATATTCTGCGTTGGGACAAGAATCATAAGACCAATGTGCCTATAATTCATTTATCTATTGCACTGATCTTACAGAGGAAAGTAGTGTTCCTTGAGCTAACCTATAACTAAGAGTGAAATCTTACATACAATAGAAAACTTTTGTAAGAACACTAACAAGTGTTTCTTTTCTCTTCTTTGTTGCAGAAACAAAATTCATCCTATCCTGAATTGCAATTTCACTTGTTCTGTGCCAAAAGAATGGCATAAGTAAAAATTTAATATGCCCATTTCTGTAATTGATTGCATAACAAAATCTGTCTCATATCACATAAATAGGTGCACTTGTAGTGTGAGGTCAGCTAGTGGCAGAAAATATAGAACTACAAAAAACAACATACTTAGTGTAAACAGTCTGTTTCGAAAACCCTCAACTTATTCAAAGCATATCCAAATCAAGTATGGAAATACGACGAAGAAGTGAACAGTAGTAACAACAAATAATACGATTTATGAGTTTGACTTGACACAAATTTATGAGTTTAGGACAGGTTGCTGTCTTTTGATCTGTACCATAAGGTAATTTTCTGCTAGATTCTTCTTACGAGTTCCCTTGTTTACTGGTTTGCAAAACAATAGTCTATGCACATTAATTGTGGATACTTCGTATCTGATGTACTATATGTATCCTGTATGATTGATGCTTTTATCTTTGACGTGAACACTTTAAGGATACCATTGAAGATCCACATATAGCAGCGGATGGTTATACATATAAAGGAGATGCAATAAAAGGATGGATATACAATAGACATGATACTTTTTCAATGACAAACCTCAAGATCTATACCGGTGATTTGATTCCCAATTACGCTCTCTATCGCATAATTCAGGAATGGCAGCAGCAGTCCTGAAACCCGTTCAGGTGTATAATGCCTTCTACAAACAAAAACAGCTTTAAAGATGAACTATGTATTGATATAGAAAGTTATTAATGTCTCGTGGTAGTTCCACCAAACTAATACTTGGATTTGAGTTATTTAAACTTGTTAGGTAAGTATGTAAGCGTTACTACATACTGAGATATACAGATTTTATCACTGTGTATACTGAATTTCATTCTCAATAAAAATTTGATATAAATTGATGAAATTTATTATTTTGTGATCTATATTAGGCTCATTTATGGTCAATTAGAGACTATAAATATTGCTTGTCTTTAAATATTTATCTACGGCTAGAGGTGTTGCTCTTCTTTAAAGGTTGATCTAGGACTAGAATATCACTCATCTTTAATAATTGATCTACGACTAGAATGTTGCTCATCCTTAAAGGTTGATCTAGGAAAAGAATTTTGCTCATCATGAAAGGATATTCGGGAATAGAAATATCATAGAAAAAAGATAACTACGATGAGGTAGCTAGTCTATTTGAGACAAGAAATACCGTCGCTAAAAGATAATTATGATATGGTAGTTTGTCTATTTTGGACGAGATTTCTCTTCGTAAAAGAATTATTAAGACCAAGTAGTTAGTTGATTGGGATAATATATACCATCGCTAAAAGGAAATTACGACCAGTTTTTTTGCCGTTGCAAAAGGGCTTTAAAGACTGGTTTATTAGACTTATCACTAATGACCTTTAGCGATGGAGCCGATTAAGACGGGACGCAACCAGATTTTTATGGTCCTAAAAGACCAATTGGGTCAAACTTTGGACTTTCTGGGACCATATTTCCCTTCTTAAAGGCTGTTTTTCTTGTAGTGGATTATTCTTTGCTTGCTAATGAACTTACTTTTTGGCTTCCTAGTTCTATTTCTCTACTGTTGCGGGGCTACGAAGATGTGTTACCTATGTAACTTCCAAAGGGATTGGCCCTAATAAGGGGAATTAAGCCTCAAATAATTTCATTCTAGGGTTGTCATACCCTAAGTCTGTCCCCCAAATGCTACACGGTGCTTACGACCCTGAAGTACCACAAGCTAAGCCATGACGGATATCTTTTATGAGCACTGAAACATGATACTATAAATAAATATGGAAAAACAGGTTGAAATGCAATAAGGTTTAAAATCTGAAATACTGCTAAAAATATCAAACTATAATAAAAATCTATAAAACTTAACAGTGTCTGAAAACTAGTTTGAAAAGCCTCTAACTAAAATTGTCTGAAAGTGGAGTTGATGGGATAATCCTCCAACTAAGTCTATCTACTGAGATACTGAGTCTACAAAAATAATGAAATAAAAAAATATCCTTGAATGATGAGGAATCACTACTAATCTATTGTTGTTGGCTGAATCTAAATCTATCTTTGTGCGGTCGGGAACCTGAGCATCCAAACATATGATTTGAGACATCATAGCACAAAGAAAGAGTATGCATTAGTACGTGCAATGTACCTGTATGCTAGATGAGGTAAGGTTGAATGCAAGGACGCATATGCATGAACAATAACTGACCATATAATATACAGTAACTAAACATGAGAGTACATGGATAACTGATACTATTGTAAATACTGAGTATGCACTAATGTGCATATAAATAAATACTGTGCTTAATCTTGTCTGAAGCTAAGTCCTAAATTCTGAAACTGAGTAACTGATATCTGAAGTTACTGATAACTGATTTACTGATACTGGTTGACTGTATCTGATAGTCCTGATTCTATATAACTGAATTGAGTTTTATGCTGAAGACTGAAACTAAGACTGTGGGAGGTAATCATCTAACCGACGTGCTGCAAATAAGATGACTGAGTTGGGGTCCAACCTGTGACCCCAGTTTGAAGGGTGTCAGTACCATGCCACGGTTAAAGACACTGAAGAGTTACCCTAATCTAGCAGGTACTATAATAAGAATGGTGGAACCCTTATTTGGTAGGTTAAAACACGCCATCAACCCTCAACTGGTAGGTTTGATATCTCAACCTATGCTTGCTACGTTGTTCTAGAATGAAAGGATTGCTTCTAGAGATCACACCCTTTACTGGCAGGTGAGCCCACATCCTTGGGTTCACTTGGTGCTGAATCCTACTACCAACTTATAGGACCCCATAAAATTCCTAGCTTAATTCAGTCCTTTAAGCTTTTCAAGGGGTCCCAGACTTAGAAAATTCTAGCTAAGTTTCCAGACTTAGTTTATTTTTAGCCTTTGAAAGTTGGCAATCTCATTTTGCGACCTTAATGTACTTTAATGGTCTATAATTTTGTTAATTCATAATCAGGAAGGTCAATAGGTGTTCCCGAACAAGTTTCAGATTTTTTGAACCTTGTTTAGACCATCTTTAGAAGTCAAAAATAGTGGGCCAACATGATATTGGCACGACGCGTCGCCTATCGCATTAGTTAATATTGTTACCAGACTAGTAGTCAAAAGACTTGAGGCACAGTGCGAATATGGTGAGATGCGTTGAGTATCGCATCGATGCCATCTACGTGCTGCATTTCGAAATGCGTTATTGCCCAATTTTAGTCATTAAATGACATCTTACTTAAGGGTAATTAGGTTATTTCCCCCAACCTTCAGCCCTCATAACATGAAATTTAGCCCTCTTTTGGCTAAAAAATTCATTGTTTCACAAGTGCTTAAGACCAAAAAACCCTAGGTGATTAATTTCAATTCAATAACTCAAGCTTTCTGCCATCAATCTTCAAGAAATTGTCAACTAAGGTATGTAAATTGTTTATCCAAGGGTCCCTTTCACGCTTGGAGCTCAAGAAACCATTTCTGAATATGAATTTTCAATTTTATGTTATGGGTTTGATTGTACACATGTTTATCTTGTGATATGATTTTCAAGATTGAATATTTATTAAATTCTCATGACTTTATGTTAGTATACGCATTGAAATGCTTGATATAGTCATGATGTATTAGTTGTTGATCCATGCCCTAGAAAAGGTCATGCCTTCCATGTGTTTGTAAAAATGCCTAAGTGAATAAGAATTGTGTATCATGACCTATTTGTGAGTTATATAATGAACTCATGACATACCCATAAGTTCAAAATGACTCCCGTTCTAAAGCTAGGTCTAATAATGATTTGGTGGAATGATCATAAGTATGGATTTGTGAAATTATGATATGTTAGCATGCATGCCTATTCATCTGTAAGCTCATGACTTGCAATGCTTCATAAAATCCCTCAATGATAGTCTTATGAATTTTTGACTATGGTCATGTGTTCAAGTAGTGTCATGTTTCATTTATTTTCATGCTATCGAGTCTTGGGGATATTTATACCCGACAGATTAGCTGTGTTCCTTGATCCAATGTCATTTTTCAAGATAACCTTAGTCAAGCCACGATACGTAGAATTCAGTCAGTCTTAGAACTTAGGAAAACTCATTAGTATTCAATTCATTCCTTAGTAACTCAGTCAGTTAATAATATATAGTAATATTCTAAAAGTTAACAGAATTCAGTGAACTCAGTTTAGTTCAGTCCAGTGTACTCAGTTCAGTGTCTATTCAGATGGAAGTAGGATTCAGCACCGAGTGAATCCAAGGATGGGAACTCACCTGCTAGAATAGGGTCTGATTCTTAGAAGCAGTCCTTACGTTCCATAACTATGTATCCAGCGTAGGTTGAGACATTAAAATCTGTCAAATAAAGGTTGATGAGGTGGCTTAACATGTCATATGAGGGTCCCACCATTATCGTTAGAGTACCTGATAGATGAGGGTCATTCAAAGCTTATCCTTACCAATGGTGCGGTATTGACACCCTTCCAATTTGGGTTACAGATTCGACATCAACTCAGTTATAATATCTTATTTGGGGCATATTGGTTAGATAATTACCTCCCACAGTCTCGATCTCAGTCTTCAGTAAAGAACTCAGATCGTTTTATAGATTTCAGGACTGTCAGATACAGTCACTCAGCTAGTTTTATTAGAATCAAAAATGCTAGATACAATCTCTCAGTTATCAGTTATATCAGTTATCAGTAATCCATGTTATCAGTAAACTCAGTATTCAAAATCCTTATTATTTTAGTTACAGTTATGTATTTATGCATATATCCTTACATAGTCATCTTCATGTTATTCAACTAGTTTAGTTTATGCATATAAACCTTTTCATTCACCCTTACCTCATTTTGCGTACTAGTACATTCTCACGTACTGATGCATACTTTTCTCTAGCGCTACGGTATTTTATACAATAGGTTCGGATACTCAGGTTCCCAATCGCACTTATCTATCTAGATATCAGCAATCAGAGTCAGTGATGTGACCTTATATTTTGAGGACATGATTATTTCATTCTTTCAATATTTTAGTACTTAGTCATTTTCAGAAGAAGGAGTTAGTTAGGGACATATCCCATCAACTCCACAGTTCAGATAGCTTAGAGGCTTTTAGACTATAACATGTTCAGACATTTATTTCAATTTTGGTATTATCATATCTTGTTTAGACGTTGTTTTAATTCAGTATTGTTTAGTAGTTCAAACTTATGGCAAGCTTTTTTCCAGATTTTTACATTTATTTTAGATATATTATTATTATAATATTACTATTATCCAGTGCTCAGTTACATATATCAGTCATGGGTTAGCTAGTGGTCCTTCTGGATTGTTAGCGTCGTGTAGTGTCCGGGGTACCAGACTCGAGGTGTTACAAACTTGATATCTGAGCCTCAGGTTCAATAGAATCCTATGAAGTCTAAAAACTGCATCTAGTTGAGTCTTGTGCATGGTTGTATAGCATGCCACATTTATATACAGGAGCCTATGAGTTGTTTTAGGAACAATTTCCCTTCTTTCAGTATTTATGTCGTGTGAGTAAGCATAAGCTCCAGTTAAACTCTCAGTATAATCCTTATTTCTCTTCCATCTATGGAGAATGCCTCCAAAGAGGACTCAGGGATAAGAAACAAGAGACCAGCTAGCTCCTCAGCCCTATCAGCCTAATCCTTTAGGTGAACATGTCTCCCATGCAAAATTCAGAGCTACATTCACTACTCTTGCTCATTCAGTTGCTTCCTAGAACTAATGTCCAGTTGTATTTTTGGTCAACCCAGTGGCTAATTCTACTGTAGCTAGGATTCGAGACATCACCTGAATGAATCCTCCTTATTTTTAGAGGTCTAAGATAGATGAGGATCCTCGGAAGTATCTTGATCAGGTGCAGAAGACTACTAATATTATGGGAGTAACTGCTATCCAGAGTGTTGAGCTAGTTGTATGTCATTTGTAGGATGTGGCTCACACTTGGTTCAAACAGTGGAAAGTAGAGAGGGCTATAGATGCCGGGCCTATTGATTGGGAGGAGTTTGCTACCGCTTTTTTAGATAGATTCTTTCCCCTAAAGCTGAGAGAAGCTAAGGTGTTAGAATTTTTTAACCTCAGGTAGGACAATATTAAAGTGAAGATTATTCTCTCAAGTTTACTCAACTATCTAGATAAGCTCTTTATATGGTGGCAGATAACAGATACCGAATGAGTAAGTTTGTGTTCGGAGTGAATGATAGTATGGTCAAAGAGTTCAGGACCGCAAGGTTGATTATTGAGATTGACTTATCTAGGCTCATGATCCATGCTCAGCATATAGAGGAGTAGAAGAATAAGGAGAAAGAAAAGTAGAACATGAGAGCTAGAACAGGAAGCTTTAAATTTAGTCAGCCTAAGTCCGATGGTGGGAATTGTTCTCAGTTCTGCCCAAAGTCCTCAGTTCCAACTCCTTCCTCAACCAGTGCTCAACTCCTAAGTTCAGGAATGGTAATAAATATAGGGCGCGAGGATCTACATCTCAGAGCAGTGTTAGCAGTGTCCAAACTCATCCATTTTTTCAGACTTGTGGCAAGCACCATCAGGATATTTTCATAGCTAGCAGTAAAATTTTATTCGGATATGGCAAGCTAGGCGATAGAGTCAGAGATTGTTCCTATTCAGGTTTTCAGGGTCAGCCTAACCATTCCTCAGCTCAGTCCGGTTGCCTAAATCAGTAGGGTACCACTTCCAGTGCCACCAGTGTGCAACATCCAAACAAAAAGTATGCTCTTCAGTCCCAACAGGACTAGGAGAATTCTCTTGATATTGTCACTGGTACGTTACGGATCTTTTATATATATATTTATGCTTTTCTAGATCTAGAAGCTTTCTTGTATTTTATTACTTGTTATATAGCAGTTGATTTTGGAGTCAGTCCTAAAATTTTAGCAGTGGGTAAAACTATCATAGTCCAACGGGTATACAAGAACTATCCAATTATGATACTCCAGAAAGTCACTTCAGCAAACTTAGTCGAATTATAGTTGACAGATTTTGATTTCATTCTTAGTATGGATTGGCTTCATTCCTTCTATGCCACAGTCGACTGCAGAAATAGAATTGTTTAATTTCAGTTTCCGAATAAACCATTCTAGAGTGGAGGGGTAATACTTTAGCCTTCAAGGATCAGCTTGTTTCCAACCTAAGGGCAAGGAAAATGATATCCAAAGGATGTGTCTATCATTTTGTTCGAGTTAAGGACTTTAGTTCTGAAACTCCCAACCTTGAATCAGTCCCAGTAGTGAATGAATATTCAAATTTGTTCCAAAAAAATGTTCTCGAAATTCCTCCCGAAAGGGAAATAGACTTTGGCATAGACCTTCTCCTAAATACACAACCTATATCTATTCCGACATATAGAATGTCACCATCAGAACTCAGAGAACTAAAAGAACAATTGAAAGATCTCCTAGACAAGGGGTTTATCAGACCCAGTGTGTCCCCATGGGGTGCACCAGTTCTATTCATATAAAAGAAAGATGGTTCTCTCAGAATGTGCATAAACTATAGTCAGCCTAATAAGGTCACAGTCAAGAACAAGTATCCACTTCCTAAAATCTATGACTTGTTTGAACAACTTTAGGGTTCCAACTACTTCTCTAAGATAGACCTCAGATCAGGCTATCACCAGCTTAGAGTCATAGAATATGACATTCTAAAAATAGCTTTCCATACTCGGTATGGTCACTTCAAATTCTTAGTCATGTCATTTGGTCTTACCAATGACACAACAGCTTTCATGGACTTTATGAATTATGTGTTCAAGTAGTACTTCGACATGTTCATCATAGTCTTCATAGATGACATTCTTGTCTATTCCCGCAGTGAGCATAGTCATGCAGACCATCTCAGAATAGTATTGCAGACTCTAAACAATCATCGGTTATTTACCAAATTCTGTAAGTGTAAATTTTGGCTAAGGTCAGTAGCATTCCTTGGTCATATCATTTCCAATGATGGAATTAGAGTTGATTCTCAAAAGACTGAGGTAGTGAGAAACTAGCCTAGACCCATCACTCCATTAGATATCAAGATTTTCTTGGGTTTGGCTGGCTATTACACATGATCTGTTGAGGGATTTTCATCTATTGCATCCCCTATGTTTAGATTGACTCAGAAGAAAGTCAAATTTCAATGTCAGATTCATGCGAGAAGGGTTTTCAGGAGTTGAAGACTTAACTCACCTCAGCTCTAGTTTTAACTCTTCCAGATGGTCCAGATAGGTATGTTGTGTACTGCGATGCATCAAGGGTAGGTTTGGGTTATGTCCTCACACATCATAGTAAGGTCATAGCCTACGCATCCAGACAGCTTAAGCCCCATGAGAAGAACTATCTGACTAATAATCTTAAGTTAGCAGCAGTAGTCTTTGCCTTAAGGATTTAGAGGCACTACTTATATGGGGTGTATATAGATGTGTTCACAGGTCACAAAAGTCTCCAGTATATGTTCTCTCAAAAAGATCTTAACCTCCATCAAAGAAGGTGGTTAGAGCTCTTAAAAGATTATGACATGAGTATCCTTTATCATTCGGGCATGGCTAATGTAGTAGTTGATGCTCTTAGTACACTGTCTATGGGTAGTATTGCCTATGTTGAGGAAAAAAAAAAGAAATTAGGTTCATCAGTTGGCCATACTAGGTGTCCGCTTAGTCGATTTAGCAGAAAGTAGTGTGTAGGTTCAAAACAGTTCAGAATCATCTCTAGTTTCCAAAGTAAGGAAAAGTAGGATAGTGATCCTATTCTAGTCAAGATGAAAGAGTCAGTCAAAGATCAGAAGGTAGAGGTTTTCTCTAAAGGGGGAGATGGTGTTTTGCATTATCAGGGTCATCTGTGTATGCCAGGTGTTGATGACTTAAGGCAGTAAATTCTTGCAGAAGTGCATGGTGCGCATTACTCTATTCATCCCGGGGCCACTAAGATATATAGTGACTTGCAAGAGATCTATTAGTGGAGTGGGATAAAGAGAGATATTGCAGAGTTTGTGGCTAAGTTCTCAATATGTCAGTAAGTTAAAATTGAGCATCAAAAGCTAAATGGGTCCATGCAGGAGTTCAGTATTCCTACTTGCAAGTGGTAAGAAATGAATATGGACATTGTGATGGGTTTGCATCATACTCGTTATCAGCATGATTCAGTTTGGGTTACTGTAGGCAGAATGACCGAATCAGTTCATTTTCTTCCAGTCCATACTTTTATTCGACTGAGGATTATTTCAAACTATACATTAGAGATTTGGTCAGATTGTACATTATTTCGTTGTCTATTGTCTCAGATAGAGGTACACAGTTTACCTTTCATTTCTGGAAAGCATTCCAAAAAGGTCTTGGTACCCGAGTTCACCTCAGTATAACCTTTCATCCTCGGACTGATGGTCAAGTAGAAAGGACCATCCATACTTTAGAAGATATGTTGCGAGCATATGCAATTGACTTTAAAGGTAATTGGTATAACCACTTACCTTTGATTGAGTTTGCATACAACAGCAGCTATCATTCTAGTATTCAAATGGATCCATCCGAAGCACTCTACGATAGGAGAAGTGGATCCCTAATCAGTTGGTTCAAAGTCTGTGAGGATGCAGTGGTAGGTCCTGACTTAGTCTTCAATACCTTAGAGACAGTTCAGTTAATCACAGAGAGGCTCACAATAGTTCAGAGCTGAAAAAAATTATACGTAGATGTACGCAAAAAGGATCTCAAGTTCGAGAATGGTGATTATGTGTACCTGAAAATCTCTCCTATGAAGGGAGTGAAGAGATTTGGTAAGAAGGGAAAGCTCAGTCCTCGATATGTCGATCCCTTCAAAATTCTTAATCGTTTCAGCAAAATAGCTTGTGAGCTCGAGTTTTCTTCAGATCTAGATTCAGTCTATCTACTGATCCATGTCTCCTTGCTTAAGAAGTGCATAGATGACCCAACAGTTGTAGTCCCTTTTGAGGGTGTAAGTATTCAGAATGATCTCTCTTATGAAGAAATTTTAGTCAAAACCCTTGACTGTCAGACCCACAGACTGAGGAACAAAGAAGTCCCTCTAGTCAAAGTTCATTGGCGGAATCGGTCCATTGAGGGAGCTACTTAAGAAGCAGAAGAAAACATGCAGACAAAGTATCCTCACCTCTTTTCCGTTAATTCAGACTCAGCCCAAGGTAATGGCTTTTCTTAAGCTTATTCCATTTCATGTTCAGATTTTAGTTATAAACTTGGTATTCAGTTTCATGCTAACTTTTCCATTTCAAGCTTGGTATCCTTTACCATTGCTTGTTTAGTCATATGTTCATGAGTTAGTTCAGTCTTGTATTCATGCATCAGATAAGCATGATCAGAATACCAGTACTCACAAGTCGTACATTCATGTATCAGCTCAGTCATGAAATCATGCATCAGATATGCACACTCAGTATGAATCTCAGTAAATCAGTAATGTCAGTGATGTAATCATGTTTTATTTGTTCATGTTCAGTATGTACTTCAGCTTATCATTTCTCCCATCACAGTCAGTCTCATTCAGGGATGAATGTTCCCAATGGGGAGATATTGTAATACC
This sequence comes from Capsicum baccatum var. pendulum, assembly GCA_030864225.1. NCBI lineage: Eukaryota > Viridiplantae > Streptophyta > Magnoliopsida > Solanales > Solanaceae > Capsicum > Capsicum baccatum. Next base: position 156,965,297 of record CM061558.1, read on the forward strand.
GCACAAAATTCCTAGCTTAATTAAGTCCTTTAAGCTTGTCAAGGGGTCCCAGACTTAGAATATTCTAGCTAAGTTGACAGACTTAGTTTATTTTTAGCTTTCAAAAGTTGGCAATCTCATTTTGTGACCTTAATATCCTTTAATTATCTATATTTTTGTTAATTCATGATCAGGAAGGTCAATAGGTGTTTTTGGACAAGTTTTCAGATTTTTTGGACCTCATTTAGACCATGTTTGGAAGTACAAAATAGTGGAGCAACGCAATTTTGGCATGCCACATCGCCTATTGCATTGGTTAATATTATTACCAGACTAGCAGTCAAAAGCCCTGAGACACAGTGTGATCATGGCGTGACACATCGAGTATCGCATCGATTCAGTCATTAAATGACCGCATCCTTAAGGGTAATTAGGTCATTTTTCCCCAACCTTCAACCCTCATAACACAAAATTTAGCCCTCTTTTGGCTAAATACATTTATTATTTCACAAGTTCTTAAGAACAAGAAACCCTAAGTGATTAATTTCAATTCAAGAACTCAAGCTTTCTTCCATTAGTCTTCAAGAAATTGCCAACTAAGGTATGTAAAGTGTTCATCCAAGGGTACCTTTCACCCTTGGAGCTCAAGAAACCCTTTCAAAATATGAATTTAGAATTCCATGTTATGGGTTTGATTGTACACGTGTTTATGTTGGGATATGATTTCCAAGACTGAATCTTTATTGAATTCTTATGATTTTATGTTAGTATGTGGATTGAAATCCTTGAATTTTAAATGCTTGATATATCCATGGTGTATTAGTTATTGATCCATGCCCTAGAAAAGGTTATCCCTTCTATGTGTTTGTAAAAATGCCTAAGTGAATAAGAATTGTGTATCATGACCTATTTGTGAGATATATGATGAACTCATGATGTACCCACATGTTTAAAATGAATCCCATGCTAAAGCTATGTCTTGTAATAATTTGGTTGAATGCTCATAAGTATCGATTTGTGAAATTATGATATGTTAGTATGTATTCATATTCATGTGTAAGCTCATGACTTGCAATGCTTCATCAAATCCCTCAATAATAGTATTATGAATTGTTGACTATGGTCATGTGTTCAAGTAGTGTCATGTCTCATTTATTTTTATGCTATCGAGTCCTAGGTGTATTTAATACCCGATAATTTAGTTGTGTGCCTAGAGCCAATATCAGTTTTCAAGATAACCTCAGTTAAGACATGACCAGTAGAATTCAGTTAGTCTCAGATCTTAGGAAAACTCAATAGTATTCAGTTTATTCCTTAGTAACTCAGTCAGTAAATAGTATTCAGTATTATTCCGTTAGTCAATGAAATTTAGTGAACTCAGTTCAGTTTAGTCTAGTACACTCAGTTCAGTATCTATTCAGATGGGAGTAGGATTAAGCATCGAGTGAAACTAAGGATGGGAACTCACCTGCCTGCAGAGGGTGTGATTCTTAGAAGCATTACTTACATTCCAGAACTACATAGCCAGCGTTGGTTGAGACATCAAAACTTGTCAGATGAGTGTTAATGAGGTGGCTTAACCTGCCAGATGAGGGTCCCACCATTCTCATCATAGTACCTGACAGATGAGGGTCACTCACAACTTATCCTTCTAATTGGGGTTACAGATTAGACCCCAACTCAGTTATAATATCTTATTTGGTTCATATCGGTTAGATGACTACCTCCCACAGTCTCAGTCTTCAGCAAAGAACTCAGATAGTTCTACAGATTTCAGGACTGTCAGATTAGTCATTCAGCTTAGTACGGAACTCAGCTAGTTCTATTAGAATCAGGACTGTCAGACACAGTCACTTAGTTATCAGTTATATCAGTTATCATTAATCCATATATCAGTAAACTCAGTATTTAGAATCCTTATGATTTCAGGTACAGTTATGTATTACTTCATATATCCTCACATAGTCCTGTTCATGTTATTCAGCCAGTTTAGTTCATTCATATGATCCATTACATTCAGTTTTACCTCACTTTCTGTACCAGTATATTTTCACGTACTGACGCATACTTTTCTCTTGTGCTAAAGTGTTTTATACCATAGGTTTGGATGCTTAGGTTCCCGATCACGCTTAGCCGCTCGGATATAAACAGTCAAAGTTAGTGGTGAGTTCTTATATTTTGAGGACATAATTATTTCATTCTTTCGGTATTTTAGTACTTAGTCATTTTCAGTAGATGGAGTTAGTTGGGGTTATGTCCCATCAACTCCACAATTCAGACATCTTAGATGCTATTAGACTATAGCTTTTTCAGACAGTTATTTCATTTTTTGTATTATCATACCATGTTTAAACGTTGTTTTAATTCAGTATTTTTTAGTATTTGAACCTTATGACAAGTTTTCCGCCAAATTTCTGAATTTATTTTAGTTATATTGTTATTACAATATTACTATTATCCAGTGCTCAGTTACAGATATTAGCCATGGGTTAGCTAGTGGTCCTTCGGGATTGTTAGCACTGTGTAGCATTCGAGGTACTAGACTCAGGGCTTTACACAATTGAAAGACACTAATCTGAGTATACTAAACTGGACTGTACTGATACTGAGCTTACTGAGTTTTCCTAAGTTTGATAATTGACTGAGTTCTATAACTGACTGAGAGTACTACTGATTGTGACATAACTGAGATTCTGTAACTGACACTGGCTCTGGGCACTCAGCTAAATCGTCAGGTATTAAATAACCCTAGGACTCTATAGCATGAAAAATAAAGCATAATAAACTCTTGAAAAGCATAACAATGTCTACTTGTCCATAGTTAACTCATAGAGGCATTTAATCAAACACTTGTAATGTATCTACTTATACGTGAATGGGGAATACATGCTATCATGTTAAAATGGCACTATTTCATTCACATAATGATTTTATCAAACACATGGGGAGCATTCTTAGGTTATACAAAAATCAAAACATATAATTATCATGGCTACATCAATCAACTTTTTAATTAAAGGGTTATCATGAAGATCATGTAATTCAACACATACAATGATTTATTTCATAAAAGAATGTAATCTAATCATGGACTAAAATCCAATAATAACATGAACATGAATTAAATTCAATTTAAGCATGGAAGTTCATAATTAAACAATCTTGTATTTTGAAAATGGATTCCTGGAATCCATGGGTGAAAGGAACCCATAGATGAACACCTAACATATCTTAATTTGTGAGTTTCTTGAAGTTCTTGGTGAATCCTTTCAAATTGCTCTTGTTTTCTTGAAGCTAGGGTTTGTAGTTTTGAGAGAGAATTCTTTTAATTTGGGCATAAATTGAGTGAGTAATGACTTAAAATGTTTTTAGGGATTAAATCTCGTATCTAGGCTAGCTAAAATCATGGGAAAGACTGCTTTAACCCTTCATGAAAAATTTAATTCCATTCAAATTTTTTAAAATAGGCACATGACGCATTGCGGCGTTATCGCGTCGTGTCTCTGGAAACTGCTAACTGAGAAAATACATGGTGGTAATATGAGGTGATATCGCGTTGCCACTTTGGTTGGGACCTAGAAGTTCACCACGACACGGTGGAATTGCATTGGTACACTGGAAATGGACAATTGTTAAAATAAGTCATGACATGACGCATCGGTATTGTGGTACCTCACTGAAAACTGATAATTGCTATTTTGACATACTCTAAGATGCGCTACAGGCCTAATGACATAGTTTAATGACGGAAACTTAAAATAGCCATAACTTCTCACCTAGTTTTTGATTTAGGCGAATTTTATATTGTTGGAAAGCTAATTAAATGTCCTACATAATAGCAGGCTCTAAACTGAAAATACTGAGTATTTCAAAAAATTTATATTGGATAACTTATGAACTGATATTTAAGTTAATCTTGAGAAATATGGGGTATTACAATATCTCCCCCTTGGAAACATTCATCCTCGAATGAGACTGATTAAGCTGAGACACTGATAGACTGGGTTTACATACTAAACATGCATATCTGATGCATGGAATTTATGACTGAAACTAGTGAAAAGCTGGGTTTTCATACTGAACATGTATATCTAATGTATGAGTACATAACTGGACTAATTCATGAATGCACAACTGAATATACACCAGTAATAGATACCAAGTTATAATTATAGCTTAACATGGAACTGAGTAAATCTAAGGAAAACTATTACCTTAAGATGGATCTGTGTTTGCAGAGAAGAGGTGAAGATACTTGGTCCGAATATCTTCTTCTGCTTTCCAAGTAGCTCTCTCAATGGACTAATTCCGCCAATGAACTTTAACAAAGGAAACTTCTTTGTTCCTAAGTCTACGAATCTGATGATCGAAGATCTGGACTGGAACCTTTTCGAAAGAGAGATCATTCAGAATATCTAAGCCCCCTAAGGGAACCGTGACTGCTGAGTCACCAAGGAATTTCTTTAGCAACGAGACATGGAATACTGGGTGTACTGAAGCTAGGTTTGTAGGCAACTTGAGCTCATAAGCTACCTTTCTAAAATGACTGAGAATTATGTAAGGTTCGATATATTAGGGACTGAGCTTTCGCTTATTGTCAAACCTTTTCATTCCCTCCATGGAAGATATTTTGAAGAATATAGAAGAACTGATGTCAACTCGAGATCATTTACAGAACACGCATGAATGGAAATGTGAGAACAAAACTGAGCCTAAAATATGATACATGAACTGGATATTATTAACTGAACTAACCCCTAAATACATAGTTTACGGTTGATATTGGGACTTGAGGGTCAACTTGGGAGTAACCACTACTCCAAATTGGATTCGTTATGTGAAAAGAACATAGAAGGTTTAAGTCATAAAAACTCGGGGGTTTATACTGCATCTCTTCCTTGGGACATTATGTCCTCTGAAGAATGTTGACTTGGTGGGATTCTAATCAAACTGAGATGATGCATGGGGCATCTACAAACTAAATCATGACTGAATATCTGAGATCTGAAACTGAGGCATGATACATGAACTGGGCTGAAATAATAATTACTAGGATGCTCCATCTTGGAATAGGCATATTCGTGAGACTTCGGATAGGACGACTAGGCAGAAAGATGGGAAAACCAAACGAACTTGTCCACCTGACTACTAAATTAAATTCTTGGCTTTATGGACTAACTCATTCTGGAACTTATACTCAACTGGAGAATTTCTTGAAACTCTTTCTATACAATTCTGCTAACTTTAAGGAGCAAAAAATCTTGGCAAGGTCTGAATAAGACATCTAAATAAGGAATATATGTGGCAAGGACTATGAAACATCATCTAAGATAGAGTGACTAAGCCTTATACATTGCAACTAAAATTTTTAAGCTTAGAAATATTCCTCAAATACTCTCTCAACTATACTTTCCACTTTAGTTCGATACTTCACATGAGACTACTAAAAATTTCCATATAGGCGGTGAACACAAATGTATAAACAAACAAACTTATTTGATTAACTGAATTACTGATCGTTGGATACTGGTCATGTAAGATTGAACTGTATTTAACCTAAATAACTAGACTGAAACTATAAAGTACCATGCATTTGAGGTAAGGACTGACTAAGGAACATGAGGTAACTGAGCATGATTTCATAGAAATGATATTATCTAGGAATGCAAGACTAAGCGCATGACATGATTCTGAAATACTGAGTTATTAACAACAGAATAACTGATAACTGTATGCGTTGGTTAAACAAACCTAAAAATGGATTGAGCCTGGAACTCAATGTTGAACACTGTAAAGCATGAGTACATGAGTCATGAGCTGCATGACCAGAGTTTGGAGTTTCTATTTTAATGGAACATGATTCAAAACACTAAGTGAACTGGAACTCCTTATACTAGGAAGTATAAGAGTACATGATATTCGTGGATGTGCATAAATATGGGCTTGGATCATAGAGATGACATGTACTGCATGAGTAAACATCTATGTTGTGATAGATAAAGTGCACAACTTTGCACAGAGTTAAGGAAGATTTGGGTATCAACGTCTCCCACTACTCTTTACACATGCTGGCATTACTACTAAAATCTGAAGCCCTCACTTGGTTTCCTATGCTACCATATCTCCCTTAGCTTAAAGCCATTATTCTAAGACCATGAGGCACTTAATAAACTCTAACTTGAACTAAAACCACTTTACTCTAGAGTCTGAGATATGACAATACTCGTAAACACTAAAATAATTCTAAAGGACTACTCCTAATAATATAAGGTCCAATACTAGTACTTCTTTCTGATACATGATTCTTAGATTTCCATTGCCCCAAAAATCATCATATAGAAACATCAACACTAACTAACTTAGAATTCTCAGCTTCTCTTTCTACTAGTGCAATCTAGAGATTTAAACTTAGATCAACTAAAACTGAGGTACTACTCCTTCATTCAATGCTTGGTCCACCAGGAAACTAAAATAAAATGACTCTATTACTATAATTAGCTGAGGGGATTTCTAAAATATTGTAATCAAGCAATTTTTGTATACTCGTCTTGCTGGAACGAATTTATCTACTAAGGTAAGCACTGATAAAGGTCCTATTAAGATTTTTTAGTCTAACTTAAATTTGAATACCACGCACGAAGTTACAAAATATAGAGAAGCTCATGGATCTAATAAGTCATGAATATGTAAATGGAAGATCTGTAATGTACGATTGACCATATCAGGAGAATTTTCTTGATCTTGTCTGGGCTGAAGTGTATAAAGCCTATTTGGGTGTTGCCTACTGGTGGCACTGGAAGTGGTACCCTACTGATTCGGGTGACCTGACTGAGTTGAAGTATAATTATATTGACCCTAAGAACCTAACTAAGGATAATCTCTAACTCTATATCCAGCCTTGCTACACATTCAAAACAAACATCACTGCCAGCTCTGCAGACACCCTTATGGTTTTTACCATATATTTGACAGAGAGGATTTGTTGGAGCACAGCTGACACTACCCTAAGACTTAGATCCTAGTGTTCTATCTTGGTTACCATTTCTAAACTTAGTTATTGAAGCACTGTATAAGGATAGAGTTGGAACTAAAGATTTTGGATGAAACTGGGAACGGTTACAGCCCTCCAACTTAGGCTAATTAAAATTGAAGCTACCTATTCAAGATCTCTTGTCCTACCTCTCTATCTCTCCAATCATAGCCTCTTCTATCGGCTGAGCATGGACCATGTGCCTAGATATGTCCATCTCCTTAATAAATATTGCTATTCTGGACTTTTTAACGACACTATCTGACATACAAACTTATTCATTCTCGACCTATTATCTACTACTACATGGGGAGAATACCTGGGTAACTAAATAAATTTGAGAGAATAATCTTCCATACTCATACTACCCTTCTTGAGATTAATAAACTCTAACTAATGGAAAGAATCTATCTAGAAAAGAGGTAGCAAACTCTTTCCACCCTATGAGCTCTGTGTCTGTGCCCCTGTCTACCTTTCACTGCTTAAACCACATATGAGATAATCTTGTAGCTGATATAAAGCTAAGCCCGCACTCTCACTAGAAGTCACTCCCATAATATTTGTGACTTTCTGAACCTGTTTGAGGAACTCCTATGGATCCTCTTATAAATTAGACCCTGAGAATACTGGAGGATTCATTCAAGTGAAGTCCATAATCCTGGCTTCAGTTGTATTGGCCATTGGGTTAGCCAGAATAATAGTTGGCCGTTCACTCTAGGCTGCTACTAAATTGGCAAGAGTAGTGAATGCAGCTATAAATTCTGCATGAGAGACATGCTCGTCCAGGGGATCTGCCTGAATGGGCTGAGGTGATGACTGATTTTCAGTTCTTCTTTCGTTAATCCTTTTGGAAGGCATGTTCTGTAAATGGAAAAGAGGAAACATGTTAGACTGAAAGTTTAACTTGAGCTCATGCTCACTCACATAATATGAATACTGAAAGAAGGGAAACTTTTTCTAAAATATCTCATAGCCACTTGTCCATCAGTGTGGTATGCTATACACCTATGCATAAGACTCTACTAGATACGACTTTTATACTTCCTAGGACACTGTTTTACCTTAGTCTCTGATACCAAGTTTTAATGCCCCGAGTCTGTATCCCATATGTTACACAATGCTTACGACCCCAAAGAACCACAAGCTAACCCATGATTGATATCTGCTGTGAGCACTGAAATATGATACAGTAATAAATCTAGAAAAATAGGATGAAATGCAATAAGGTTTGAAAATCTGAAATACTACTGAAAATATCAAATTGTAATAAAAATCTATAAAACTGAACAATATCTGAAAACTAATCTGAAAAGCCTCTAACTGAAACTATCTAAAAGTGGAGTTGATGGGAAAATCTGCCAACTAACTCCATTTATAGAAATGATGAGTCTACTAAAATAATGAAAAAAATAATATACTCAAATGATGAGGACTCACTGCAATCTACTGTTGTTGGCTGAATCTGGATCTATCTATGCACGGTCGGGAACCTAAGCGTCTGAAATTATGATACGAAACATCATAGCCCAAAGAAAGAGTATGCATTAGTATGTAGAATGTACTGGTATGTTAGATGATGTAAGGCTGAATGTGAGGGTTCAAATGCATGAAGAATAACTGATCATATAATATAGAGTAATTGAATAAGAGAGTACATGGATTACTGACACTTCTGTACATACTGAGTATGCAGTAATGTGCATATAAATAAATACTATGTCTAAGCTTGTATGAAGCTAAGTCCTGAACTCTGAAACTGAGTAACTGATATTTGAAGTTACTAATAACTGATTTACTAATACTAGTTGCCTGTATTTGACAGTCCTGATTCTATAGAACTGAACTGAGTTCTATTCTGAAGGCTGAAACTGAGACTGTAGGAGGTAATAATCTAACCGACATGCCCCAAATAAGATGAATAATTTTAGGTCCAACCTGTGACCCAAGTTGGAAGGATGTTAGTACCGTGCCATGGGTAAAGACACGGAAGAGGTACCCTCATCTAGCAGGTACTCTAATGAGAATGGTGGAACCCTCATTTGGTAGATTAAAACAGCTTATCAAACCTCAACTAGAATGTTTTATATCTCAAGCTATTTTGTCTATGTAGTTATGGAATGGAAGAATTGCTTCTAGAAATTACACCCACTACTGGCAGGTGAGCCCCCATCCTTGGTTTTACTCTATACTGAATCCTTCTCCCAACTGAAAGACACTGAACTGAGTATACTTAAATGGACTGGACTGATAATGAGACTACTGAGTTTTCTTGAGTTTGGTAACTGATTAAGTTCTACTGAGTTCTGTAACTACTGAGAGTACTACTGATCATGACATGGCTGAGATTCTATAACAGACACTGGCTCTAGACACACAGCTAAATTGTCATGTATTAAATACCCCTAGAACTCGATAGTATGATAAATAAAGCATAATATACTTTTGAAAATCATAACAATATATACTTGTCCATAATTCACTCATAGTGGTATTTAATCAAACACTTGTAATGCATCTACTTATACATGAATGTGGAATACATTCTATCATGTTATAACGGCACTATTTTTCATTCACATAGGCATTTTATCAAACACATGGGGATCATGCTTAGGTTATACAATAATCAAAACATATAGTTATCATGGCTACATCAATCAACTTGTAAATTGAAGGGTTTATCATGAAGATCGTGTATTTCAACACATACAATGATTTATTTAATAAAAGCATGTAATTTAATCATAGACTAAAACCCAATAATAACATGAACATGAATTCAATTCAATTCAAGCATGGAAATCCATAATTCAACATTTTGTATTTTGAAAATAGATTCGTGGACTCTATGGGTGAAAGGAATTCATATATTAACACCTAACATACCTTAATTTGTGAGTTTCTTGAATTTCTTGGTAATACCTTCAAATTGTTTTTGGTTTCTTGAAGCTAGGTTTTGTAGTTTTGAGAGAGAATTCTTTTAATTTGGGCATAAATTGAGTGAGTAATGACTTAAAAAATTTTTAGGGATTAAATCCTATATCTGGGCATGCTAAAATCATGGGAAAAGATTGTTTTAACCCTGGACAAAACATTTAATTTTGGTTGAAATTTTTTTAAATAGCCACCTTTCATAATGTGGCGCTTTTTCGTCGTGTCTTGGAAATTGTCAACTGGGAAAATGCATGGTGGAGCAATGTGGTGGTATCGCATTGCCACTTTGGTTGGGACCTGGAAGTTCATCGGGACGCAGTGGAATCGCTTTCATACACTGGAAATGGATAATTGTGAAAATAAACTATGACGCGATGTGCTGGTATCACTGTACCTCACTGGAAACTCACAATTTCCATTTTGACATACTCCGCGATGAGCTACTAGCCTAAATGATGATGTTTAACGACTAAAACTTAAAATAGCTATAACTTCTAGCCTGGTTATAGGATTTAGGCAAATTTTATATTGTTGAAAAGATAATTAAATTTCCTATGCAATGGCAGGCTCTAAACTTAAAAATACCAAGTATTTCAAAAATTTTATATTGTATAACTCATGAACTGAGATTTAAGTTAAGCTTGAGAAATATAGGGTATTACAAGAGTCCTAATTAAAAAATTATTTGGCTTATGTATCTAATCTAGAGGACTCTAAGGAACTTCAAAGGCAAGTGGATGAACTCCTTGAGAAAGGGGTGGTGCAGGAGAGCTTGCGACTGTGTGGAGTACTAATGATCTTTGTTAAAAATAGGATGGCACTTGGTGAATATGTGTGGATTATTGAGCCATCAACAAATAAGGGTAAATAATCACCATTCTATTCCTCCACTTGATGACATGCTTTACGAATTGAGTGGTTATTACTTCTCCAAATTATATCTTAGGAGAAGTTACCATCAAATCTAGATGGAACCCTGAGATGAGTGGAAAATGGAATTTAAGATTAAATTTGGTCTCTATAAATAGTTAGTGATGCTTGTTGTCCTTATCAATGCTACTGGTATTTTCATGTGTTTGATGAACTATGAGATGAAACCTTTTATTGGTAAATTTATTGTTGTGTACTTTGAGGATGTGTTGGTTGATGTTTGCCAAATTAAACCTCCAAGAAAGGATAAAGTGGTCGCATGTCAAATATAGAACCCAACCAGGTTGGGATCGATCCCATGAGATATAGGTCTAAAATCTATAATGATCTTACTGATGTAACTGGAAATTGCGGAAAGTAAAATGGGTGGTTTTTTAAAAATAGGAGTAACATTAATAATGCTGGGAAATTAGGGTTGTGATCAATTTGAGCTGGTCTCTAGGATTTTGTTACCCCTAACATCATAACTCTACAGGATTCTTGTGCTTGTCAAACTATCTTGGTGCCTAGCATGCAAAATCTGCCAAGTTATCTATCACCTAACCGTCTCTCGACCTTGGTTTGGGTAAAATTCACTCATCTCATATCGGTCTGAGAGTGTCACATTACTAGAACTTGTTTTATGATCTAAAATAAACTATCTCCTATAGATCTTAAGTTAATTAGATGAGGGTAAATAGGTTTAAATTGCTATTGTTTTTGTCCGTAATCTATGCCTCTCTCTTGAGCAAGTATTGAATACGGGTGAGTTCCTAACTTTTGCAACTATCAAGAAAGCAATCAAATAATGAAAATCGTAATACATGCAAGAATACTAGGTTATAATGACTTTGCAGTAAAGCTTCTTTGTTAATCTATCATGGTTCACACAACTCTAGTTATGGGATTTATCCACTCATGATTGTAAGAACAACCATAAATTCCATAGATGAAAGCATAATTTTGAACTTGCAAGGAATAAGAATAAAAACTCAAAATCTCAAATTAATTATAAACCCTAAAAACCAAAAACAATAATTCCAAGAAAAATAATGTATCTCAATATTCAAAATAATTTCAAAAGTGTATAAAGTGTGTAAATTGGTAATAAAACATCTAAAGGGTATTTATAGAAACAAAATAAAACTTTATCCTAAATAGTGTAAAAAACCAGAGTCGACATCAACTCATGATTATTAAGTTGAATCTATCTTCAACTTTACAGAAACTCCTACCTACGAGGCAACCTATGAATCGTAGGTTACACACATGCCTCGTAAATAGGCTCGTGAGAATCAGACTTTAATCAACCATCTGCAAAACATCCGAACTTCAAACCATGTGGCTACCAACAGCACATAGGTACTACCCACGAGTCATATGTTGACTCATGGATATCCTTCTCAGGAACTCTTTATCCTTTTTTCTTATTCTTTTCTCTGAACTTTATTTTCCTACCAAAATCAACCCAAACGCACATCACATCTAACAATAATACCTAAGTACTTGTAGAATTTTTTTTTAAAGTATTGAAAGATCCATGGAACCATGGAACACAAACACCCTCAACTTAGAATACTTTCATGTCCTTAGGTAACAAACACAAAACTTAACAAACAAGACGCTTAACTAAAAGAAACCAAAGGCACCTACGGTAGTAAACTCATTCAAGATCAAACTTCATACCTCTTCTTATTCATAAATTTTAAAACCACTGTCTGGAATCATGTAGTAGAATAGTATGATACAAAAGGAATCAAGTGATGGAATTAGATTAGTAACAAAAAACCATGCATATATTCTGATGACACAACCCAGAAAAATAAGTCGTTAACATTATAAGTCATGTTCCCTCATAGTAAGAAAGCCCTAACTCTCACAATATCATCATGTATTTTAATGTAGGGACTACATCAAATACTCATGCTGCCAAAGAAGTTCAAACAATGTGCATAAAATATCATAGGCTTATCCTTATTTCTATACCTTAGTTTTTTGGGCAGTAAGATTGAGATAACTATAAGACTTTTCCAGGCTTGTAATGTAGTCTTGAGGGTAGGTATTTTATTTATTATACATGTGTCTTACCCTCCTTGTCATTGCTCTTACATTATTGTCTCCACTACTTAACTATGATTCTTTTATTCTCCCTATTTCTCTTTTATTGTTTGTTTGAATTGGTTGTGTTTTCTGTTATTTTTTGCATTTATTTTTATTTTTCCTTCATTTTTCTATCTTTTTATTTATTTTTTTCATTTTTTTCTCCTTTTGTTTTTTACACTTTCCAACCATACCCCATCCCTACTTTCATTTCTTTTATTCAACGTCTTTCTTCATACCAATCTCCAACCACACACCCCTTTGATAGCCACCCTTAACATAGGCTATCTGCTAGAGTTGAGGTACACAGAGTCAAGAAGGTACCAAGGAAAAAAGGTTTTTTTAGTAAACATGAAGGAAAAAGGTTAAAATGAGAAAATATAACACCCCACATTTTTAGCGAGGAACTGAACCGTTGTCCCTACATATGTAAACTCTAATCCCATGATTTATATTTAAATACATGAATCGTGATCTTTATCCTATTGTGTGAAGTGATTCTTAGGTGAAAAATGTTCATAGGAATCACTTAGAGCAAAGTTGAGCTAAGAGCCTTTGATTCGGCCAAATTTTGATATTCAATTCTACAAAAGTCAAGTTTAAAAGTGTATAACTTTATAAATATGTGGAATTTTGTAGATCAAGACCCACCAACTGATAGATAATTGTGTTATCTTTCCAACAATAACAATTTTACATTAATTCGATATCCGAGCAAAAATTTATAACTATTTCAGGAGAAACAATAAGCGTTTGCGATAGCCCCACGTCGCAAGATCTATTCCCTCGAAATAGGGGTCATGTCTCAAGGTCTATTCCCTCAAAATAGGAGTTGTATTATAAGGGATATTCCCACACTATTCCAGTTTTTTATGGGCCAAGGGATAATTTTGTCCTTTCCCCTCAGCCCCAATCGTCCAAAACACGACTTATAACACTCAAAATGACATCATTTGCCTATTACCCTAAAACTTTTTCACATAGAAACCCTCCCCCTCCCCAATAATGATCAATTCAAGTTTCTCTTTCCAAGAACAAGAAATTCAAACTTTTTTCCTCAAGACTTCAAGGATTTATGTTCCAATTTCAAGCTTCCTTCAAGTATTCATCTAATTGAGGTATGTGGGGTTTCGAACAAGATTAATCTATCATACTTGTGCCCAAGTGTATGATTTTAAATTTTAATTTACATGTTTTAAGTTTGGGTTCATTACCAAATCTTTATATGTTGAAAGCATAGCATTATCATATGATTTAAGGGACTAAATAGCATAATAGTTGTACTTACTCATCTTTTAAAAAATAAGATTGATATTTTGTCTTAAATTTTTTTATATTGATGAATAATTGATAGTCTCCTAGTTTTAATATGTCCCCATGCTTAAATCCATTTATTATACTCATGTCATGAACTGCTCAATGTTTTGGGTCTCTAAATTATGATTTCACATTACCATTTTTAAAGTTGTTATCATATTTTTATAATAATTCTATGTTGGTGGATTATGAACACCTGATACCTATGTGTCCTTACATGATTTTCATTTCCAAGAAATAAACTAATTAAACCATAACTTTTATTACCACATTTTGAATATCATATTCATGATAAGAATTTACAAGTACCGTACCATTTTATGTTAAACAACTAATAATACCAAAGACTTTCAGTTGAGAGTAACACTTAGCACCGAGTGAATCCAGGGATAACGATTCCCCCATTAGTAGAAACATGAGTCATTAGTAGCATTCCCTATGTTCTAGACCAACAGTGCCACTGTATATTATGAGGTATTCCTTATCTGTAGGGGCATGACACCCTCTTCCTTTGGGACAGAAGCCTTGTGGATCCACATCATCATTTATGTGTTAGTACTCCTAGAAAGGTAGCAACAGCCTACCACTGGAGTTACAAGTTAGACCCCGATAGCTTTGGTTGGGATATGTCGGTTGTAATTAGCTCCCACTTTCTCAGTGCATTATTAATAGTAGGTCAGTTCACGTTTGCTTGACCAAGTAATCAGATTTGAGTTATTATTCAGTCAGTTTCACAGACTATTCATATTATTAAGATCATGTTAGTACATGTTATACTTGGTCTTGAATTCTCAATTTTACATGTTCATATTTTTCATGTTCAGTATCCATATATGATCCTTAGTTTAGTTTATAGCATGATCAGCTTTACATGAGATTTACATATAATATTCATGTTTTAATGCTTCCTAGCTTCAGTAATACTTATTCTACAAAATTAAATATTTAAGAAACTAAGTGTAGTTTAAGTGGGGGTATTCAAGACATTTCCCGACTTACACTAATAAAGCCCCATGATTTGTAACTCATTTAGGAGGTTATTTACCCTATTATTTTATTCATTATCACTTAGAAACGCTTCCTAAAAACTCAAGAGCATTTAAGCAAGGAAGCTAGGGGTTCAACTATAAGACTAATTTAGGGATCTTGTTGGTGGTTTCTCCCATCTACTTTTTCAATTAAAGCATGTATTTTTCCCTCACTGTTATTTTTAACTAAGGCATAGTTTTTATAAATGGTTTTCATGATTTCATTGTTGTATGATTTTGGGTTTTCAACTATAATTTGGGAGTTTTAATTATAAATGATTGGTTATGGATTCCTATAGTTTTAATTATGTATTTACATGCCTAATTAGTGGTTTTGGATAATTGGATTGCATGGGAATGGTTAATTGGTAATTAGAATTAGTTTTTGTTATATTTTGCCTCAAATGTGTTTAACAAAATACATAGAAGGATGTTTTCATTGCATTGATAATTTTTAATGGAACTCTTGCTTGTTTTAAACTTGGTAAAGGAGTTATGCATGGTTTAAATGGTTTGGAAAGGTAAAACGGCATAATGGTTATACTTGTGGGTTACATGGAAATACCCTAAGTGGTTTAATATGGTTAATGAAAGGGTACATGGAATCCCTTAAATCTATATATGGTTGGCTATAGGCAAAACATGCAAGTATAGTCAGTATAGAGATACCACTACTAATGATGTTGATTAATAAATGGTTAATGGATTGGTTGGTTGTTTGGTAATGGGTTTAGTTGGGCATTGATGGCGGGGTATGTTGAAAACCCATAGAAGGCGGAGGTCTTGGGGGCACCAAAAGTGGAAAATCATATTTTTTGATATGACGTTTGGTCCAAGTGAATGTGTGTATGATGTCATACTTTGTATTTAGAGAATGTACTAGTCATCCAAGGTTTACTTCCCTAGTCGTGCGGCTTCATGCACTAGGTCCCTTTTAGCTGAGGGTGTTGAACCTATATTGCTCGTGGGTGGTTTAGGATGGCAAAGCTACATAGCCCAGGTAAATATTGTAATGGCATGCTAAACTCAGTTCCCTTTTCCCGGTGTTTTTCTATTTATATATGCATGGTTTGTGTGCATATACATGGTTTAACTTGATTTTATAAATGAAATTATTTTATCCTTATCCTTAGTTCATGCTAGCGTTCACCCTCTAACCTGTCTTTAGGCGGCTTTACACCCACATTATACTGGAACCAGTCGTTTTACTCCTTCTACATAGTGATGACTCTGGAACATTTGTTGGATTAAAGTGCTGAGCTTCTATCTTAATGGAAGGCTCCATTCTATGTTATGGATATTTTTTGACATTTTAAGTTAGTTCTAGATAATTATTTTTTCTATGGTTGGTGGCATGTCCCAATTGAATATTCTTAGTCTTTTGATTTAAGGCTTTGTGATACTACTATAGGTTGGTATGCGCGGAATCGATATTGGGGTCACCCTTAATAATCGCATTAGTATTGGGGCTAACATCATTGGACACAATATCTCATGGTCCCATCCTCTTTTATTTTGGGATTATTTAATCATATTTTATTTAATCAAACGTGCCACCCAGAATATAGAAATAATCAATGAAGGTCTCAATCATATCCTCTACAATATCAGAAAATATAGACATCCTGCAATGTTGAAAAGTGTTGGGAGCAATATAATGACCAAAAGGCATCCTGCTAAATACAAATATACCATATGGGAAATTGAGAGTTGTCTTCTTTTTATCCTCGAGAGTAATAAAAATCTAATTTTACCCCAGATAACTATTGAGAAAACAATACCATCCTCTACCTGCAAGACGGTCTAACATCTAGTCGATGAATGACATAGGAAAGTGATCATGTTGCATCAAAGTATTTAACATTTGATAATCTATGAAAACTCCCCATCCTGATACAAGTTTCATAGGAACTTGATATAGCCCAAAGTACACCTTGCAATAAAGTATAAAGCGATCATCGTACAAATATAGATCCCAATAATGTTGAGGTCGATACAATAAGGTATATCGTTATCTAGGTTAATGTATTTTATTTAGAATACTAATTAACTATTTTAAAAAGGGGAGATTAAAACGAACAAGTGAACTATTAGTAAATTAAAGTAACAAGTAAGAAAATATCAGTTTATGCTAAGAAAATCAATGAGAATGATGAACTAGGAATGTGTTCCCCATGATTTCATAACTACATTGACCATTTCTTCATGTCAAGATTTCTCGATGTCTTGATGCAAAATCTAACATGTTATGTATCACCTAACCATCTCCCGACCTTTCTTTGAGTGAATTCAACTTATCTCCTCTCGGTCTCAGATTGTTGTATTACTAACCCTTGTTTTTTTATCTCAGATTAACTACTGCCTCTCAATGTTAAGTTAGTTAGATGAAGGTTAATAGCTTCAAACTACTGTTGTTATCTCCTTTTTTCTGTTCTCTGCCACTCTCTCAAGAAAGTGAATACATCCAAGTTCCTAATGTGTGCATTCTTTAAGAAAGAAATAAAAGTAATGAAATTACCAATACATGTAAGAAAATCAGTCTAGAATGACTTTGCACTTAACCCATTTCCCTAGTTTATCATGGTTCTCACAACCCTTACTTGTGGGATTTAGCTGCTCATGGGTTCAAAATCACAATTAGAAATCATAGGCAAAATCATAATTAGGAACTTACAAATTGAGTAGAATAAACTTGAAATCTTAAATTCTAAAAAAATCTTAATAAAGATGGAGAAGAAAAGAATAAATCAATTTTTATTTGGTCTCCACAACATCTACTCTTAATAAAATCTTAATAAAGATGGAGAAGAAAAGAATAAATCAATTTTTCTTTGGTCTCCACAACATCTACTCTTAGTAAAAAATTTAAAAATTTACTTCTCTAAAGTTTCAATGTACTAACAATTATCAAAAGTCATCAAAAAGTTTCAAAAGTTGTCAAAAGGTACACAAAAGATATTTTTTTGTGGAATATTTATAGGTGTATGAAACCACCCCCCACCCCCTAAAAAATAGAATTTCTAATTGCAAAACATATTAGGAAATAAAATCCAAGTATAAATTGGACTGGATTATGTCAAACACTGGATTAGCAGCCACCTAACTTTTCAAACATAGCTGCCAAGTGGCATCTTGATGTCGGCAGTTCTGGCAATTCAATTCTAACTTGAAAGTAGAAATTGATTATTTTATTAAATTTAATACATTAAGCTGTCTGCATGATTTTCTTATATAACTTCTCAATTTTAATTTTTCTTTTTTCCTAAATTTCTTCATCTTCACAGCAATTAAATCATTCAAATAAAAATACTATATTTAACATAATTCATAAGATCAATGCTCAAAAAATATAAATAAAAATACCAAATATGACACAAATATGAGTAAACATATGTTATTTGGACTCACATCAGAACTAACTTGTTCTTCTCATTAGGGACCAAAGTCATCCCACTATTCTTTGGCACATATTGAACCGCCCTAACCCACTTAATGTTGGCAATAGGATTAATCACACTTGCATCTAACCACTAAATAATCTATATCCTTACTACCACTTGCATAGGTGGATTCAGATGATGTTGATGCTCAAAGCTACACACTTCACTTCAAGCTCAATCTTGTGAGTGCAAATTTTGGGTGGAACTTCGACAATGTCAGCAATAGTCCAATCAATGCCACCTTTAAATCTCTAAAATACTGAAATCCAGGACCCAACCTACGAATCTAATAAATCTTCTACAATAATAATCCATAAGGTATTATTGGCCCCCTAGAATGCATAACAGAAATAAGAAGGGATAACCTTCAATTCTAATATCTATGGATCCTCAATAGATGGTATCGTCGGAGGTGTTACTTTGTTCACTAAATCAAGATCATACTTTATTGCAGCATAACTATAGAAACCTCTACCAACAAGTGCACTCACCATATCATCATACTCATAAATTCAGTGGCTATGAAAGTTCATGATCACTACTTTCAATGCCTCAATCCAAAGTCTCTCCTTAATGGGTGTAACCAATGCATCTTCATCTACAATATCTATCACAGAAATTATCTATATATCTTTCAATTGCCTTATCGATTGACACATATTTAAAGTGACATGTTCATAATTAAGTCTCAATTTAATTTGTCTCATCTCTATGACAATAAATGCCCTACCCGTGGATAGGAAAGGCCTTCCCAAGATGATAGGTACATCAAAATCAACCTCCTAATCAAGGATCAAGGTACATCAGACAAAGTAGTAATCGTCTTCTGCACATTATGATCAACCATCAATAGTCTCATAGAGGTCTGCTTGGGTGACCTCAACTCCAACTCCTTGTATATAACTAGAGTTACCATATTAATACTAGCTCGCAGATCATATAATACTCATGGAAAATTGAGGCAAATATGTAAGTAATAGTGAATGCTCTGGGATCCTCCTTTTCTCAACTAAGGATTAAGAGGCAATAGCACTGCAGTGGTAAATATTATCAGTGAGCTCAAAACTCACCATTTACTTATTGGTCACTAAATCCTTAATGAATTTCCCATAACCAGGCATCTTCTCTAAAGCTTCCACAAGAGGGGTATTCATCAAAAACTCTTTCAACATTGATATAAATTTATGATATTTTCCTTCTTCATCTTTCTTTTTCAACATTTCAGAAAATGATAGGGGATGTCATTGAATGGGCTCACATATTGGTGTGGCCTCCTTACCCTATCTTTTGTCATATTCAACTTATTTCTCTATTGATAACGCTCAATCTACAGCTCACGTGGGAGTGTAAAGCGGTCGATAGCAAATATAGAACCCAACCTGGGTTGGGTGTCGATCCCACAGGGAATAGCTTGGCCAACAAGTAAGCAAAATTATTAGACTTTTGGTGCAAGTCTCGTAAGAAGGGGGGGATTGTAATAAGTAACCAAAGTAATGAAATAAAAGCTGAAAATAATAAAGTGAAAAGAGAGTATTTCGTAGGTTGTGAAACAATGAGAATTGAGGCGTTGGGGTTATGTCCACTTTCTGAGGTATACGTCTCTATTGGCTATGAGTATGTAGAGTCTTGACATGCAATTGCTTATAGAGAATTGTAGTCGATGGTAAATCCAAGCGTCTCTCGACCTAAACAAGGACTATTTCACTTTAACTCTCTCGAGCTTAAAGCGTGTCTAACGGTACGAATTCTCCAAGAGGTTAGTCCAGGTACGGCACTAGCTTTTTAATAGGAAAGGGTGTCCTACTACCTTGACATTATCTCTTTTCCAGACAAATAACTTTTCTCTCGAACAAGTTAAATGTTAGACTGGCGTTGGTCTATGCGTCTTCTTTTCTAGACAAATAACCTTTCTCTCGAACAGGTTAGATGTTAGAATGGCGTGTTCTTGTGTTTGAACCGCAAAGAATGTAAATTTAAGATGAAGAGAATAATGATATAAGCAATATACTTGTCTTGAACTCACAAACTCATAGCTATAGATAGTAACTCATTCGGCTTCCATAACCCCAACTAAGAGGTTTAGTTACCCATGAATGCGAAGGATATCACGTTTTGCATGGTGGTTGGCGTGAATAGTAGGTGTTTGGCGTGTGGTTTTGGTGATTCCTTAGCAAGTAACGATTCTCTTGTTGTGGAATAGATGAATAGAAGAATAGATTAGAAGTGTTTGTAGTGGAAGATGAGAAAGATGGAAGAAAATTAATAGTTTAAGAATGAATTTCTTGAATGAAGGGAGGAGTTGCCTCCACTAAGGGAGGACTTGATTAAAATCTCTAGCATGATAGGGTATTTATAATACTCCTATCCTACTCCTACTATGCTAATGAAATAAATAACCAAATCCTACTAAACTAAGGAAATACTTAACCCATTTGTACTAGGTTAATGTAATATTTTCCTAATCCACATAAACTAATGAAATACATAACTCAATTGTACTAGGTTAATGTATCATTGTCAAAATCCAGCTTTGTGTCTGTAAGTCCCCAAAGTCTTCAGAAATGCTGTTTTAGTCCTGGACAGATTTTCCATGCAGTCCCCAATGTATTCAGAAATGCTGTTTTAGCCCGGGACAGATTTTCCATGCAGCAGATTTGGTCCTTTAGGCGTCCAGCTCCTTTCCACTTCGTTTGTGAGCTTTCTTTTGCGTCAAGTAAGCCATAAAATGCTGAATTTTGCATCATTTATACCTGAAACTTTACTAATCATGTTTGTTAGCTCATTTATAGGAAAAAGGACTAAAAGTGCATGAAATATATAATTTGTTCTCAAAACTAGGATAAAATATGGGCAAAATATATTGATATAGGCGCGTAATTTCGCCTATCATCAACACCCCACACTTGCAGCTTTGTTCGTCCTCGAACAAAATATCATGTCCTTCTAAGCATCAACTTAGGGTTTTTACAGCAACAACACAAAACATTCTTCAAGACAAGCACAACAATTATCAACGAAGAGTAGCTTTCCGATTATAAGTAGAAACAATTTAACCTCAAGCATAGACTCGTGATGGTGATCAACTCGCATGCAAACGTTAAGGTACATAGAATCATATACAACTATCCAAGGCTCATCAACCATGTGTGTCTCACAATATAGTACCCATAATCACTCACAAGTATAGCATATTTTTCAAACATGGGTATCAAAATGTCCTTGCTCTCGCTCTCACAAAAAATTCATATGTAGCAACTAATGACCATAGGTTTGCCCTTAATGTAGTACTCCACTAAATGTCGGAATGTTAAGGTTAGGATCAAGTAGGTCTTTTGATGGTTGTAATGTAGGCTAAGGGACGGGTAGGATCAACTATTTTGGCCAGAAATAGTGACTAAGTTCCTAAGCACTTTAATACATCACATTGTATTATTGACACTTTGTTCTTTCAACCTTTCTTCTTTCTTTTATTCTACCACCCTTGTTCTCCTCTTTTTGTTTTTCAATTTTAAGAACAACTCACTTTTCAGCTTTCTTTTCCTTTTTCTTTTCACAACATACCTCTTATGATAGCCCTTTCTTTTTCATAACATATTCAAGAACTATTACAATTTAAAGCATCATACTCACCCAATTTCCTCTTTATGTTGTCACATGACTTTTTCACTTTAAAGCACTTAGGAATTTGGATCAAATTACGGTCTTGAAAAAAATGGATTAGGCTTACATACAAGGTTGTCAAAGAAATAGGCTAAAGGCTCAAAAGGGTTTAACTAGGATGATGTCCATGGGTAGGTAAAACTGAAGGTAAACAAATATAGGTTGCCAAAGAAATGCCTAAATCATATCCTAAACTTACACTCCTTATTTTCGCTTTGCATACATACCAGGCAAGTTCTAGCATCAGCCACACACATAGAATATACTATTATCTCACACACACAAGGCACATGGTCGACTTGATTGGAAGTAATATAGACTCTTGACCCAACAAGTGAAGGAATTGAATCACACAATATCACATAATGATTCACAACTAGAGCTTAAACGTCTCAATAGTCACAATTGTAATACATACTCTTGTTATAATCTCATGCTGCCTATCAAAATAATTTCATGCGAAGCTAGAAAGATTTTACTCCTAAAAAAAAACTAAAAAAAACGTCAAACAAAAAAAAAACAAACTCAAATAAACAAAGTAAACAAACAAACATAGGTGCAAACAGAGAAGTATAGCATGCAATACCACCACCCCACACTTAGTCGGTACACTGTCCTCAGTGGAAAATAAATAAGAAGAACCTGGTTAGTCGGACTCATCCTCTATGTCTGGGGTCATACCCCTTGCAACTTAATTCCAAGCGTGAGTCGGGGTATTTGCCGCGAGGAGGGTTCTCCTTGGTCCTTGCAACTTCTCTTTTTGCCCTTTTGGGAGGTGGTAGCCTTCTCCTTGCCTTGTCTCGCTTTAGGTGCCATTGTACCTGAGACTAGAAATAGTGTTAATGGTAGCACAATCTCAATGGATACAATCTATACACAGACAGTAGGGGTACCACCCCACACTTAGTTTTGTTGCACAAATCAGCGAGGTGAACGTAGTCGATTTACTCAGATTTCGTCGACATACGTTTTAGGATTATATTCCAACAAGAAAATCAGCATTGTATCACTTATTTGCAGCCATTGGACTACTTTCATGGTAGATATAGCAATACTACGACATAGGGGTTACCACATGGAATCGTAATTCTTACAACAAGCACAACCTCCTAAGTCGATAGGCACTATAATCTTATCCCGATGGCCGGGATAGTCTAACATGTAAGCATCCAAACAACACTCTTAAGCAATATTCATAGCCATATCTATTCAGCAAATATCATAACAATGCTATTGAAACCAAATTCAAGTCGGAAATAAGTCAAGAATTCCTACGTATATGTTCACTCACATGATTATGTAACAACAATTCAAACACATGAACATCACCAACAATCTTATGTGATTTAGCAATTTATAATAAGCATAGCAACGTAGTACTTACGATGAAGAATAAGAGAGTACTTACTTGCTTGAAGCTTGTGGAGACGGTGTTGTGAATTAGAAGGGCAAAAGAAGAAAATTTTGAGAAGATTTGGAAGGTTATGTGGCGCCTTTAGGGTGTTTTCTAATGTGGTTGTGTTGTAAAACTATGTCCCCTTTATATAGGAAGAGTATGGGTCGGGTTATGACTCATTTACAATTGGATTTGGGGACAAAATCACCACATATGCGGGGCATATCTCTTGGCATATCAATGACATATGCGGCGCATTGTCCATGGCATAATGGGACATATGCGCCGCATATCCTATGGCATATCTAGACATATGCGGCGCATATCCTATAGCATTTGGTCTCAGTATCTCAAATGCCATGGCATAGGCGGCGCATAGTCAAAAGCACACCTAGGAATAGGCGGCGCATAGGGTATAGCACACTAGATTCCGAGTCCTTAGGCTATAGAATAGGTTGTGCATCATTCGTGGCCTATTTTTACCAAGGCCTAGCCTTTCTCGAGGCCTATGATGACATGACAAAGGCTCACTTCATAGCCTTATGCATCACCATTCCTAACTTACCGACTTTACCATACACTGCGACCAAATCGTCAATTGAAATCAATCTCCTCGTTGCATACTTCTTGCACCTATTTTTGCTCAAAACCAAATGAAAATGATTAGTACGATGGGTTGCCTCCCACCTAGCGCCTTAGTTTTGGTCGTGGCACGACTCTTATTTTTGGATTTTTCATAAAACAAAACAAGTACTAGAATGAAAGAAAACGAAAAAATGATAAAACGATGGGTTGCCTCCCATCTAGCGCCTTATTTACTGTCGTGGCTCGACATAGTTACCTCGAGTACTTAGACTTCGTCGAGATAAGTGATGGATCGTTTTCTAAAAGGATTTAGACGACAATGAGGCTTACCTGTGGTCATGCGATCTTTTTCGAGCTGGCTCATACGTTTCTCCGGAGAGTCACCAATTATATCATCAATAGTCCAACCCATAGCTCTCTTGTATCTCCTCAGAGCAGAGATGAGAGCTTCTACGTGCTGTTCACTTAAATCATCGGCTCTCTCCGGAAGTATATTTCTACTTTCTAAGAACACATACCTTAGATAATCGGGAAGCTCTTGCGATTCTAGCATTGGTGGCTCGTCAAAGGGAGTCTTCGCTGTTGGTCGATTCTTGAGTTCACAATCCGGTTTCTTAGGAGTATAAGACTTTATTTCTGTTAGAGCACTCATAAGTTCTTCATAACCTTCATTATCTTCATGCTCAACTTTCAGTGGCACAGCAGACAATGGCTCAACAGTAGGTTGTTTCTCTATAGATAATGCTTTCATATCCTCATAATGAACATCAGCTACAGATGACTCATTCATATCGCTGGGCTGCTTCATTGTTTTGCATATATCAAACCGTACTACTTCGTCAACCACTTGCTTACCTTTTGCTGAAGTTTCTAGCACCTTACCACTTCTGGTAGTTATGGCCATGCATGACCCATCATTCCTTGGGTTTTGCACAGTATCGCTAGGTAAAGTGTCGGCTTTTCTTTGGTTGAGTGCTGCTGAAAGTTGACTGAATTTCTGCTCTAGTTGTCTTATTGCAATGGAATGTGAGTTAACCAACTGATTCATTGAAGACAAATCATTCTTCACCTCCTTAACTCCTGCGCTCGTTGCTTCCACTCCTTTCAATAACTTAGCCATCATGTCTTCCATACTCCCAGAATTAGATGTGGTGGTATCACGTCTACCAAGGGGAACGTACAAACCACTCTTTTCATTATATTTCTTCCAACTACCTTGGTCTTTGTTTCCAGATTTATCATAATGGTTCCGACCTTGGTTTCCTTGGGCATTCCCACGGAAACCCCTCTGATTGTTCAAGTAGTCGGCCTCCGCTTCAGAATCAGATTCGTCTCTTCCTTTTAGCGCTACAGCTTTCACTTTTTCGGTCTTCCCTGATAATAAGTGCTTGGTAAGAAGATCCATCTGCATTTTCATGTGAGCCATGTCTTGGTCACGATCCTCTTGTCTTTGCCTCTGCTCTGCAGTCATGCCAAAAGATAAAGTGGGGCTTGTTACCTCAGAATCCCTGGTATGCCAAGCTCTACTTTGCTTTGTCATCCGATCTAGCATATGGCTTGTCTGCCCAAAGGTGAGGTTCATAAATGATCCACCTGCCGCATTATCAACCACTGGCTTAGTCACCGAATTCAAAGCTCTGTATAATATCTCCATCAAGTGGACATTGGTCATATGATGGTTTGGGCATCGCATTAGCTTCGTCTTGAACCTCTCCCATGTTTCGTGGAGAACTTCAGAGGGAAGCTGACGAAAGTTGCTGATTTCATCTCTCAGTTGTGCTTTTTTGGATGGCGGAAAGAATCTTTCTAGGAAAGCGTCTTTCAATTGCCTCCAATGAGTAATAGAATCAGGAGTCTGCCCATTCAACCACATAGTTGCCTCCCCAGACAGAGACAATGGAAATAGACGTAATCGAATTGCATTCTGTCCAACTCCAGGATTGTCGAATGACTTGCATGTAGAAATAAAGTTGATCAGATGCATATTCGGATCATCGCCTGCTAGTCCACCAAATAATCCCTTGAGTTGCAAAAGTTGAATCATAGCGCTAGTGATATTGAACTTTGCTCCGGGTGCCAATGGCGGAAGAATAATAGCTCCGGTGGCACCAGGTCCATCTAGATCGTCCTCTTCGTCATCAAAAGGAATTTGCATAACTCGGCGATCAGGCCTCAATCTCGCTTGACGATCTCTCCTCTGCATGGGTGCCGCCATCTCAGCAGTATGCCGTGGGTTTAGTAGCTCTTCATCGCCCAGATCCTCATCGTCAGGATTTGTTGCTCGCCTACGATTATCAATATTTTGTTGATGCACTTGAGCAGCCATCCTTTCAATTTCACTTTGTGCCTCCATTGATGCACTAAATAAACCTAAATAAAACAAAAACAACAACTAAAAGTAAAAGTACGAGAATCTTTGACCAAAGGGTCTAGTAATTATCACGAACTTGATTGACACTCGTATTCCCCGGCAACGGCGCCAATTTTTGATAACGCTCAATCTACAGCTCACGTGGGAGTGTAAAGCGGTCG
Organism: Capsicum baccatum var. pendulum; assembly: GCA_030864225.1. Taxonomy (NCBI): domain Eukaryota; kingdom Viridiplantae; phylum Streptophyta; class Magnoliopsida; order Solanales; family Solanaceae; genus Capsicum; species Capsicum baccatum. The sequence goes on from CM061558.1 coordinate 156,992,207, forward strand.
ATAGCAAATATAGAACCCAACCTGGGTTGGGTGTCGATCCCACAGGGAATAGCTTGGCCAACAAGTAAGCAAAATTATTAGACTTTTGGTGCAAGTCTCGTAAGAAGGGGGGGATTGTAATAAGTAACCAAAGTAATGAAATAAAAGCTGAAAATAATAAAGTGAAAAGAGAGTATTTCGTAGGTTGTGAAACAATGAGAATTGAGGCGTTGGGGTTATGTCCACTTTCTGAGGTATACGTCTCTATTGGCTATGAGTATGTAGAGTCTTGACATGCAATTGCTTATAGAGAATTGTAGTCGATGGTAAATCCAAGCGTCTCTCGACCTAAACAAGGACTATTTCACTTTAACTCTCTCGAGCTTAAAGCGTGTCTAACGGTACGAATTCTCCAAGAGGTTAGTCCAGGTACGGCACTAGCTTTTTAATAGGAAAGGGTGTCCTACTACCTTGACATTATCTCTTTTCCAGACAAATAACTTTTCTCTCGAACAAGTTAAATGTTAGACTGGCGTTGGTCTATGCGTCTTCTTTTCTAGACAAATAACCTTTCTCTCGAACAGGTTAGATGTTAGAATGGCGTGTTCTTGTGTTTGAACCGCAAAGAATGTAAATTTAAGATGAAGAGAATAATGATATAAGCAATATACTTGTCTTGAACTCACAAACTCATAGCTATAGATAGTAACTCATTCGGCTTCCATAACCCCAACTAAGAGGTTTAGTTACCCATGAATGCGAAGGATATCACGTTTTGCATGGTGGTTGGCGTGAATAATAGGTGTTTGGCGTGTGGTTTTGGTGATTCCTTAGCAAGTAACGATTCTCTTGTTGTGGAATAGATGAATAGAAGAATAGATTAGAAGTGTTTGTAGTGGAAGATGAGAAAGATGGAAGAAAATTAATAGTTTAAGAATGAATTTCTTGAATGAAGGGAGGAGTTGCCTCCACTAAGGGAGGACTTGATTAAAATCTCTAGCATGATAGGGTATTTATAATACTCCTATCCTACTCCTACTATGCTAATGAAATAAATAACCAAATCCTACTAAACTAAGGAAATACTTAACCCATTTGTACTAGGTTAATGTAATATTTTCCTAATCCACATAAACTAATGAAATACATAACTCAATTGTACTAGGTTAATGTATCATTGTCAAAATCCAGCTTTGTGTCTGTAAGTCCCCAAAGTCTTCAGAAATGCTGTTTTAGTCCTGGACAGATTTTCCATGCAGTCCCCAATGTATTCAGAAATGCTGTTTTAGCCCGGGACAGATTTTCCATGCAGCAGATTTGGTCCTTTAGGCGTCCAGCTCCTTTCCACTTCGTTTGTGAGCTTTCTTTTGCGTCAAGTAAGCCATAAAATGCTGAATTTTGCATCATTTATACCTGAAACTTTACTAATCATGTTTGTTAGCTCATTTATAGGAAAAAGGACTAAAAGTGCATGAAATATATAATTTGTTCTCAAAACTAGGATAAAATATGGGCAAAATATATTGATATAGGCGCGTAATTTCGCCTATCATCATCTATAACCATCAACTTTTAAGATGCATCACCATTAGTCACCAATTCTCGGTATCAGTCTCGGGAACATCATCAACATCCATAATATCATTCCTCACCTTATCAACAATAGTAATAGGTGTATTAATACTAGTCTCACCAAATTGAGTGGTGATCGCTAGGCAATGGATGTAGTTCTTTGATTTCTACATGGTATTACTTGGAAGAGGGCCTTGTTGACGCTAATTTGATATGGATGACCTCACACCAAAATATTTCCCAAGATACTTAATTACAGTTTCATGTGACTCTACTTTTTGGTTTAATCTTGATATGTCTGCCTTAATATCCTTAAGGCAACTATCTTGTCTCTCTAAAGCCTTCAGAATCATAGAAAGTAATACTTTCATTCTTGAACTTTCAGGCATAGCAGCATGGTTCCTCGATGGAATATATAGACTATTCTTATACTTGTAATAATTCTATCTCATTCTGTCACTATCATGCTCTCTTTTCCTATACATATACCTGTCTTTATAGTATTTCCAACCTTTTTTTCCTTGCCTCAAGTTCCAAGTTACATGGTTAAACCATTGGCCCTTGGATCAAAAACTAACTATCTCACTATCCAAGTACTTTGCCTCTTCTTTAGAATCAGACTCTTCAAATCTACAAGCCTTGCCTCGGGTACCCAAAACATTCATCTTGTTGCTCTTATGGATATGAATTTCTTAGTAAGAAACCCAATCTTAGTCCTCAGTTATGCTACCTCTTGAATCACTATCTCATTTAATGCTCTCGGCTCACTAGAAGTACCAATAGATTAAGTACAACCCGATCTATCTGACTCCCTAGTTTGCCACCCTCGCTTAGTTTTAGTAATCTGATCTAAGATTTTTAAAGGTAATCCCATCAATGACTCATGAAATCTCCACTTGTAATAGTATCAATAACAACATGGTATTTGCATTCAAGTCATTATAGAATATCTTTAGTAAGTGTCTTCCTATGATTCTATGATTTAGTTAGAAAATTCATCAGCTTCTTCTTGAACCTTAACCATCTCTCGTATGGTACCTCTGAATGTAATTGTCTAAAATTATTGGTTTTATCCTTCAACTATACATTCTTAATGGTGGGAAAATTAGTCCAAGAACTTTTTCCTTAACTCATTCAAAGTGGTAGTAGACCCAAGACAGCTCTCCTAACCATAACATCACTTCTCTTGTAAGAGATAATGGGAACAACCTAATCTGTATAGCTTCCGAACTCAACCCTGGAAAATTGTACAAATTGCAAATCCCCACCAAGTTTATAAGGTACATGTTTGCATCATCACTAGGAAAACCAACAACCACTACCTTCAAGTTCAGCAACTCGATCATTGCGCTCATAAAGTAAAATTTTATTCCTAGAGGTAATTCAGGAGGAATAATTGCACCTGTATTAATTAGTTCAACATACCCCAAATCTTCTTCCGGATCATCATACACAGGCAAATATTTATGAACTAGTGGTTGAACTTTATGCCTTCTAACTCTATCTTTGTCGACTATTTCTCTATAATTTTTCTCCTTTTGTATAGTCTTTTTTTTAGTACATCGGGCAAGTGTTAGCCTAGGATTTTCTTCATCCATTATCTAGTTAGTAGTTTGCTCAATAGTTCCTTGAACAACATAATGAGGTGGCCGATTCAATATTGTTGGATCAATAAGTACCCCTTCATGTAGGGCTCCTTGATCATACTCTCTCCATCTCTTGATTTTCCCTAAGGTTGATCTAATCTCAGGATCAAATGTAATTGGGGATTTCCTTGACTCCAAGTACTGGGAAAACATCTAAGTGTATCCTAGAGTCAGTTGAAAACTATAAATCAACAAATTAAATCAACAACTTTACGAAAATCAATCAATCAATTCATAACCATATTCCCCAATGACAGCAGAAAAATTTTATGTTGCCAAAATTACACCTCCTATAAAGTATAAATCAATCACGTGTCAAATATAGAAACCAACAATGTTAGGGTCAATTATACGAGAAATAGGTCAAAAATCTATCACAAGCTTGCTGATGTAATTGCCACAAATAAAAAGTAAAATAGAGGTTTTTGTAAAAGTAAGAGTAACGGTAACAATGCTGGAAAATTATGATTGTTATCAATATGATACGATAAATAATATTATGTTCCCCTTGACCTCATAACTCCATGATTGTTTTTGCTTGTCAAACTATTTTGGTGCCTTGCATGTAAAATCTAACTAGTTATGTATCATATAACTTTCTATTAACCTTGGTTTAGATGAATTACCTAGTTATGCATCACCTAACAATCTATCAACCTTGGTTTAGGTGAATTTTACTCATCTCCTGTCGGTCTCAGAGTATCATATTACTAACCCTTATTTTATAATCTTGGACTGCTGTCAGTCACAAGCTAATTAGAATAAGGTCGATACCTTCATATTCCTATTGAGAATTCATTTTCCTAATATCTACCTCTCTCTAAAGAAATTACCAAATATTGGAGAGTTCATAAATATTTTTAAGTTTCAAGAAAGTTATCAAAACAAAAAAAATCTTAATACATGCAAGAATACCAGTTTAGAATGACTTTGAACTAAAGCTATTTTGGTAATCCACCAGGATTTTCACAACCATAGTTATAGGGTTTAGTTGCTCATAAATTTACGAAAAATAGTAGATTCCATAGATGAAAGCACAATGTTGAACTTAGAAGAGTCAGAATTAAAACCCAAATCTCAAATTATTATAAAACCTAAAAAAACGTAAAACAATAATGTATCATAGAACTTAAAATAATGTCAAAAGTGTATAAAGTTCATATATTGATAATAAAACATCAAAAAGGTCTTTACAGGTACAAAAGATAACCTATAATAAATAGTGTTGGAAATAAAAGTCACCATCAACTCACAATCATAGGTTTAATCATGGGTCGAGTCGTGCCTTGGGTCATGGAAATTAGAGTGAAATGATCAACTTTGTAGAAAATTATACCTACGAGTCAATCTACAGATTGTATTTTGTATGTATGCCTCTTAGGTAGGCTCGTGATAGTCGGACTTTAATCAATGATCTTTAGAACATCAGAACTACAAACCACGTGGATACCTATGGATCATAGATCCTACTCATGAGTCATAGGTTGACTCATGGTAGCCTTCTAAACAAATCTTCATCCCTTTTTCTTATTATTTTCTCCGATCTTTCTTTTCCCGCAAATATCAATACAAACGCACATCATGTCTAAGAAAATATTAAAGTACTTGATAATTTCCTTATTTTAAGCATTAAAAGTTCTATGAAACCATGTCACATCATTTATGTATGGTAAGACATGGATGAGCATGTTGATTATTTGAAGTGTGTGTTTGATGCGCCTAGGCAAAAAAACTCTATGTTAATAAGTCTAAATGTTTGTTTTGTGTTGATGGAGTTCTTTTTTGGATTTTTCTATGAGTTCAATGGAAGTTGAGGATGTTGAATAAAAAATAGGCGCTATTAAGAATCAATCAACTCCCACGTCCATTAGTGATGTGTGTAGTTTTCATGGAGTGGCTAGTTTTTATAGGCAGTTTGTTAAAGGATTAAGCAAGGTAGCGACCCCTTTAACTAAGATAGTTGAAAATCATACATCCTTATTTTGGGGTAAGGAACAAATAATGTCTTTACCACTTTGAAACAAATTCTTAGTTCTGCACCATTGTTGCAATTATCCAACTTTGATAAAACCTTTGAAATTGAATGTGATACTTGTAAGTGGATGTTAGATATTTTTTGATTCAAGAATTTAAACCCATTTCCTAATATAGTGAGAATCTTAGAGGTGCAAAATTAAATTACACCACCTATAACCTTAAGCGTTGTGCCTTAATTCAGGCTTTGGTAATTGGCAACTCTACTTGTAGCCCAAGGAGTTTGTTATTAAGGTCGATCATGAGTCCTTGAAACATCTTAGGTAACAAGGTAATTTAACTAAGTAACATGACAAATGAGTAGAATTTATTGAAATGTTCCCTTATTTAATTCAATACAAAAAGGGGAAGGATAATGTAATGGCAGATGCCTTACCAAGGAAACATGTTTTGGTTTTTATTTTGACTTCTAAGTTGTTTTTCTCTGAGATCTTCAAATCTTTGTACCTCAAGAACCCTATTTTTCATCAAAATCTACCAAGATTGTGGAACATAGTCAAGGGATCATAATCTCAAGGATAAACCTACAACACCATTTGCTATATTTAATATTTACTTTTTCAAGAATAAGTAATTATGTATACTTATGAGCTCTTTAAGGAATATTTTTGTGATAGAGACATATTATGGGGGTTTGATGGGGCATTCTGGTATTGAAAAAAATTGGAAATTCTTGAATAACAAATCTATTATCATAAAATACATAGTGATGTTGCTACTGTTTGTGGCCAATATGTTGAATGTCATAGTGCTAAGTCTACTCTACTTTCCCATCTATTATATACCCCTCTTCTGACCCATCAAGGGCCTTGTCTTGACTTTTTTTATGGATTTTATGTTGGGTTTACCAAGGACTAGGAGGAGCATGGATAGCATCCTTGTGGTTGTTAATCATTTTTCAAAAATGTTTCATTTTATTTCATGTCATAAAAGTGAAGATGTTTATCATGTTGGATATTTATTTGTTGAGTATGTTGTCAAGTTGCATGGTATTTCTCATCCATAGTGAACAATAAGGATCCTAAATTCTTTAGCCACTTTTGGGGGGAACTGTGGGGTAGAATTGGGACAAAATTATTGTTCTATAAATTTTTTCACCCACAAAATGATGGTCAAACCAATATAGTGAATCATACCCTTGGTTCTATAATTCTGTCCTTGGTTAAAGGAAAACACACATCTTGGCAACAACAATTGATCTTGGTTGAATTTGTAAATAATGGTGTTATTCTTAATCTTACTAGCATGTCCCTATTTACAATTGTTTATGCTTTTGAACCCATAACCTCCTTTGTATCAAGATATTATGTTTGAGTTTTGATGATAACAATAGTGCGGACATCATAAAAGCTTTACGTCAAAATGTGTGACTTCATCTTGATTAGAAAAATCAATAAATAGCCAAGAAAGTCAACAAAGGATGAAAAGGGTGATGCTTTAAGTATATGATTGGATTTGGGTCCATTTTCAAAAGAAAAGGTTTCAAAATAAGAGTAAACCAAACTAATGCCTAGAGGAGATTGTCTATTTGAAGTGCTTGAAAGACTTAATGACAATGGCAACAAATTAATCTTCCCTTAGTTTACCAAGTGCACAATAAATTCAACATTTTTGATCTTTCTCCATTGGATTTGTGTGATGAAGTCCACTTGAATTTGTGGAAAAATTCTTGTCAAGAAGGGAGGAGTGATCCATCCTAAGGACCCCCAAGACCTCTTGCAAGGCCTTTTACAAGGAATCAAGCTTGTGAGCTTCAAGATTAGCAAGGGTAATTCTTGAAGAAGGATTCACTTGACTCCATTATGAAATCTTTATTAGGATCCCATGTTCTCGTGATAACATTTATGGATCATATGTTGAGAAGAAGAAGGAGGATTATGCCCTTTTGATGAATTCTTGAATACATCATAAAAGAGGATATCTGAACAAGGTCCATTAATGAAAAACAAGAAGTAATTAATAAAGAAAATTTAGAAAATACAAACACAGAAAGGAATTCTTGTATATTTTCAGAAAGTAATTCTATATATTTTATATCTTTAGTTCTCATATATTTTTCTAGATTTGTTTTCATTAGTTTTTGTATTAATTATATATTTTTCATATCCATTTTTCAATATTCGTATTTTATCATGGTTGATGTGTAGGTTTGGCATGTAGATATTTGTAAGAGTAGGTAGGTAGGTGTGATATATAATTTATTCTAGTCATAAAATATTTACCAAATATTTTTTCTAATAAGATTTTTCTTATATCTATATTTTCTATATCCCTAAGTACATACAAAAAAATTATTTTTAATTTATCTACCATTTCGTCAGATAAATAAGTATTCATTTTTCATATGATGTTTTTTTTCAAAATATTCCCTTCAATCATACACATAACAAAATATGACCATTTTAGATTACTATATACTAGATTATTCTTAAATAACATGTTCTTCGATTACTATTAGCATAGTAATCTGGATATTTTTCCCTTAAATAGTGCCTCCAAACTAGCTACTCCCCTATCACGGTTTTTTTACCTCACCGGTTTCCCCTTTAGGATGGCATAGTTCTTAGAGATTTTTCTCCTTTTTCACTTTGCTAATAAACTTCTTAACATGCTATTCTTCGAATAATTCTGCTATAAAGAAACTAACATGAACTTATTTTATCATATCATGATTGTCAGAAATTTATGAATTTAGCTATTCATAATTGTAAATAAATATACCTGTTTTGGTAGGTTTGATAATTCTGGGCTTTGTTTATCCATAGCTTTTCCTTAGAAATATATCTGTTTTTTATTAAATATTCAAAAAGTTTTTTGTGTACAAGAAGGAAGGCTTGCTTTAAACACATGAAAGTCTTGCCTTTAACTTATCAAAGGCTTACATATTTATAGACTAAAAGAAAATGTGTAAACTACTTTATACTATTCCTACTTTACATCTGTCAAGAAAATAAAAGATTAATAATGGTCCTAAAAAGTAAAATGGCAAGTTCCAAAAAAACAAGAAAAGTCAAAAAGGCTATAGGCTAGTCTAGCCTAAGAATAGTAAATGTTTACATAATTTACGTATTTCACATTTCTCAAAGTCATATGTCATTTTCATATTTCAATGCTTTGTCTTCTTATCTTTCTATTATTGCTCCGTGTCTTTCTATCTTTTTTCGTGTATCTTCCAGCTGTCGTTCTTATCTTTTTCTATTCCAATTGAACTTCTGGGATAATACTATCTTCTCTATTACATCTCGAACATTGATGTTCTGGATATTTTTGTCCAATTATCTTGCAATATATTGTTAATAATTCTTCTAAAATAAATCCCTTCCTAATAGCTCTTGCAGTTGGTTATTTCTCTGGGTTGAGTAATGTCAGAATCCATTGTCTAGCATTTTTCATATCTATTTGTCGTAGCTACCTTGAATTTGAATAAATCATTTGATGATCTCATGAATAATAGATCTATATTGGATTTCCATTGATATAATTATATGCTAATTCTTGAACAATCGTAGCTATTCCAATAAGTAGTTTATTTGCATAAAAATTAGGTATCTTGATTTTAGGTATCTCTGGCTGTTGAACAATATCTTTCAGTATAATCATATCTCTGGTTAATCCTATTTTTTCAATTTGTATAACTGGTTTGATCTCGTCATATAATATCTCTGTTGGTGCAGTATAAAACTTTATAAAAAATAAATTTCCTTTGGTTATTCTTTTATAAGTGTTGAATGCTCTATATAATTTTGGTATATCTATTAACTCATTTCCTTCATGGGTATATATGGTATTTAATAATCTATAGCTGAAACAAGTTTTAACTAAGCTTGGGTTGGTTTTTGGTAGTGCAATTAACTTGTTGTAACCTTGTAATTTTTGGGTTACATAGTTTGTGTTTGGTTCTTGGATATCTATGGCTCTGAGTTTAAGGTTTAGATAAGTCTGTATTTTGTGGATATTTTATATGTATGCTCGAGTTATGTGGTTATAGGCTTTTTTATCTTGGTTCATACTTTCTCGATATGTGGTAATTTGTGGGGGTATGTACAAGGGGTCTTTTTGTGTTTTTGGTATAAATGATTTTTCAAATATCTTATTCATGTTCATGTTATGATATTTTTGTCCACTAACTCCTTTGCTTGTACCTGCAATTGTAGGTTGATAAACGTCATGGGTTTTATGGCTTGTCCCAACGCCTCTTTTTAGCTTTGGAATTTTGATGTCTTCCGATCGACATAGGTCTGCACACTGCTGAGTTAGCTGATTCATATCTTTAGACTTTAGTTTAAATTCATTAGTTTTTAGCTTTTCTATTTCATTGTTCATACTATCCACTTTCATTGAAAGCGTAGTTAGGGTTTTGAGTATTTTTTCTAAAGCATTATCTCCTATTATATCATTATATATAGCTCTGTCTTGATATGTAATCTGCAATAATATTTTTGTTAGTACTAATCACTTCAATTGTAAATAAAAAATTTAATATATTTAATACTAGTCTCTGAATCTCTTTCGTTGTAACTGAATTTTATATTTTCTTTATTAACCACCAGCGTACTTGTGTATTATCTATTCGTACAATAAACTTGTTATATACAATATATGGCTCAAATACTAATAAATATTTATATAATGAAAATAATTCTTTTTTATTTATTTCCCATTTGATTTCTCTTTCATTAAACGTACCTGAGTAGTATCTACAATGATGTTCTAATTTTTCTTCTTTATATCTATATTTATGTACTTCTCCATAACTATATTCGCTAGCATCTGTTTCTACTATATATATATAATTTTTTTATTTTCGTCTGGGAATTGTAATTTTGGCAACTCTTTACAAAGTATTTTTATTTTCTGAATTATTTTTTATCTTCTTTGTTGTTATTACATTCGATATCCTTTTTTAATTTTTTCTGTAATGGCTTTTGGTTTTCTGCTAATTTTGTTATATATTCTCTTACTTGGTTTACTAATCCTAAAAATGATTGTAATTTCTTTTTTGTATCTAATTCTTCTTTTGAATTTATTATTTTTTGTACTATATGTTGTTGCATTTTTACTCCACTTTTATCTATTTGTATTCCTAAAAACTCTATCTGGTTTTTCATAATTTTGGATTTCTTTTCACATAAACTTATTCCCGATTTTTCTATTATATCTGTAAATTGTTCTAATATTTTTAAATATTCCTCTTTAGTTTTTGTATATAGTAGTATTTCATCTATGTATACTATACAATTAGGTAATTGTTTAAAATAACTATCCATTAAGTGTTGGTATCTACCTGGTGTATTTTTATACTCAAATGGTAATACGTTCCATTCGTAAAATCTTTGTGGTACCGTAAATGCGGTTAGATCCTTAGAATTTTCATTTGACTTTATGTAGTAAAATTCTGATTTACAGTCAAATTTACTAAAGTAGTTATATCCTTGTATTTGTCTTATTTTGAATATCTTATTTGGTATTGGATAATTGTATGTCATAGTTTTTGCATTTAAATTTCTATAGTCAATCATCATTCTACTTTTTCCTCTTTTTTATTCACATGTTTATTTGCTATAAATGCTGGGATATTATGTTTACTATTACTTTTTTGTATATATTGTTTTTCTAATAATTCATCTATATGCATTTTAAATTCTTTTAAATCGTCAAAATTAGATGTTAATGGTTTTTGAGTTATTATGCTATTTTTATCTATTAATTCAATTTTTATAGTAGTTTTATGTTTTTCCCATCCTTTTAGTGGATCTTCACTGTATAATTGTTTTAATTTTTTCTTTATTATTTCTACCTTATCTATTGAAAATATAATTATTTCTTTTTTATTTATCGAAAATACAACTAGTTCTACTGTGTTTTCTGTATTTTTTATATTTTCTAATTTTTGTGTAATTTTTTCACTTCCTTTTATCCAATCAGTTTTCTTTCTTATTTTATTAATAATTCTTTTTGCTCTTACTTTTTGTTTACATGGTGTTATAAACCACCAATCTGTTTTAGTTATTATATGTGGGTATAATTTATCTAAAAATGACATTCCTAAAAGCATATCTTTTGATGTTAGTTCATAATTACAGATTTCTTCTATTGTTATTATTTTATCTCATATGTGTATTTTTACATTTTTATCTTTATATGTAATTAAACTTCCTTCATTATTAAATCTTTTGACTACTATTGGTGTTTTTAATTTATCCCATTTACTTTCTGGTAAACAGTTGTATCTACATAAGTTTGCTTCAGCTCCTGTATCTATCATATGTGTATAATACATATTATAATATCCTTCTACTATTATTTTTACAAGTACATATATTTTCATATCATCTTAAAGCTCTTTTTATGAATAATCTTTCTTTATTATATGTTATAGATAATTGTGTATGTTCTATATTGTATGGTTTTACTTGTTCTAACCATTTTATTCCTAATGTTATGTCTGCTTTTTGTATTTCTTCCTTTATTTCAAATTCTATTTTTATTTTTCTTACTCCTATTATTATTTCTTTTTTCTGTCGTATCCTTAATGTTTATTAGACTCCTTGGTAGATCTGAGCATATATTACTATTAGATTTTATTTCTTCACTTTTTACTAGATATTTTGCTATATAATTTTCTTCTTGTCCTGTGTTTAAGAGTATTAAATGTTCTTTTTCATTTATTGTTCCTGTTATGTAATATTGATTTAAATTAACTGTTGAAGTTGTTTCATAACTTGTTCTTTTTTATGAGCTTGTTGATTCTAGTTTTTCATGAGCTATTCTTTTTGTTGTACTTATTCTATCATTTATTATTCCTAAATCTTCTTCTATATCTATATCTTTGTAACTATAATCATTATTATTAATTGTTTTTACAAATTATTCGAAAGGTCTTTCTATTTGTCGTTTATTTATTTTATTTTTTCCTATTATTTTATGTTTTGTTGTTAATACATATAGATTTTTACATTTTGCTGTAAATATTTTACTTCTTGGGGTTTGTTCTATTCCTGATATTTTCCAATGTAATACTAATGATTTATCTACATTTTTATCTATTATTGCTACTAAATAATTCGTACTTATTATAAATTTAAATTTCTGGTATATTTAATTTCCTTTTATGTCAGTTATTATACTTTTTTCTATAGATTTTATAATTCTACCATCTGCAAAATATAATTCTATTGGTGTATCTATTTCTTTTCTAAAAATATGTTTTTATCAATATCTCCGTTCTTCCAAGGTGTACTATTTTATGGGGTCTTTACTTTTTATACCGTTTATTTCTTTATTAATTATTCTTTTTGTTACTAGTGATATATTAGCTCTACATTTTACATATCTATAGTCTGTTACATGTTCCTTTTGGCTTACTACGTTGTATTCTTCCTTTTTCTACTAAATATATTTTTTACTATCGGTATTTTGAATATTTTTTCTACACTTAGGTTTAACTCTTTTCCTTTTATTTCGTCAAATATATTGTTATCAAATATTATTTTTTGATTTGTTCCTTCTTCATTTAAATATTCTTCCTTTGTTATTATTACTATATTTTCTTCAATTATTTAGTTCATTTTTATATCTTCTTCAGTCATTTGATTCATCTAATTCACTATCTATTTCATTATCTGTTTCATTCTCCGAAATTTCATATATACTATCTTCACTTTCTAATTCATAATCTATATAATCTATCTGCATATATTCTGTATTTTCTATTTTTATTTTTGATATTTGTTTCTTTTTTGGGTTTTTAGGCATTTTACAATCTGTAGATAAATATCCTAGTTTTCCACAATTATAACTAGTACATTCTTTTATAAATTTCTTTTTCCAATATGGTCTTTTATATTTATTATTTTTTTACATAATATTTTTTTCTTGGTTTCTTATATTTATATTTTGATTTTTTGTATTTCTTCTATTTCTTATGTCTTTTTTTTCTTACAATATCTTTCTTTACATACAAATTGAGGTGTCATTTTATCTTTCCAACATGCTAAAATTCTTATTAATGTTTTTTTCATTTTTATTTCGTCTCTATATTTTTCACATAGATTTCTATACCATTGTTGTAAAAATTTTATTCTTGCTCCTAGGGTATCTACTATTTTTGCTTCATACCAACTCTTTATTATTTTTGAACTAAATGGTTCAGGTAATTTGCTAAAATTTAATCTTCTTATTTCTTTACTTTCTTCTGTATTATATGTTCCTTTATAATAATATTCTTTAAATGAGCACGTATATTCATCTATATAGCACATGTTACATATTTCTAATTTTAACATTAAATTCCTATTCATATCTTTTTCATTATTTTGTTCTTCTTCTTTTTCTGTTGTTATACTGCTAAATTCATCTCTTATAGCCACTTCATATTTTTTTAATATTTCTGTTGATGATATTTTAGTAGTTGTTGATGTTTCTTCTGTTTTATTATCAGATCCTAATTCCTTTTTAATTGCTTCTGCTAGATTTAAAAACCATAATTTTATTATTCCTATTAATGTCCTTTTTATATATTCTGGTGTATTTGTTGTATCTATATTATTAACTAATAATTATTTTGACGTGTATCCTTCCCATAATTGTATTATTTTATTTGTGTCTATTACACAGTCTAAATCTAAAAAGTTATAATTTTTATTAATTATTTATTTTGGTGTCTATTTGTTATATTCATTCTTTAGATTATATTTTTAAAACTTATTTTTATAATAATATGTAGGTTTTCTTATTTCTGATGTACTAAGTATTATATTTTCATCGTCTTCTTTATTAAGAGTAGTTATTTCTGTGTTTGTATTTTCTAAATTTTCTTTATTAATTACTTCTTGTTTTTACTTAATTTCTATTTTTCCTATGTTTTTTAGAATTTCTGTATATGTTTCACTATCTTCCGAATAATAATTATCTATTTCTTCAGCATCTATTGTATTTATTTCTAATTCACTGATTTCTGATTTTTTATTTTTTATTTCTAATTTTTCTTTAAATTGATTTATTTCGTTTAATAATTTTTGTTCTTTATCTTTTTTTGCTTTTTCTTTCTGTCTTTTTTCATACAGATCTTTTAGTATTTGTAGTTCTTTTTCTAATTCAGCAATCCTACTATTTTTAGTTTTTTCTATTTTTTATATTTCTTCTATGGTTTGTTGTTTTATTTTATCTATTTTTTTTTCTTATCTATTTCTTCATTTTTTGTTTCTATTCTTACCATGATTGCCGACTTATATTCTAATTTTAATTCTTCTTTTTCTAGCATTAAATATAAATGTTCACCTATTTTCTTATATCTTCTTCCTAAATTAGAGAATACTATTTTTATTTTTGATCCTTCGTGATTTTCGTATGTTTTTTCGTCTATTATAAATTCTTATTTTTTTAATTTTATTTAAATGTATATAGGTTATGTTGATATATATATATATATATATATATATATATATATTTTAGACTATCCATTTTTTATTCTAAATTTGATATTTCTTCTTTTTGTGCATTTATTGAGTTTTTACTAACTCCGACAATTATGTTATACTGTAGTGTTTCTATCCTTATTTTTAATTCTTTATGTTTTTTAGATATTATTTGTCTTAATTTTTTATATTTTTGTAGACTTAAAATTTTCTTAAACCAAAAAACTGATTTTATTGAGAGATTATGAGAGCTATTTAAGCTTTTAGTTGTTTCTTATTAAGATTTTTTTGGGATATCAATTCTCTCAAGGTTCTTCTTAGAGCTTGGTGCTTGTTGAGATATTTTAAGAAGGTCACATTATTTATTAAAGTTGGTTGTCTTTAATTCTCAATTTGTGTCTATCTATTTATCTTCTCTTGATTTCTTTTTTACTTTTCTTCTTGTTAGTCTAAATCATGCTTATTACAATGTAAATCTTAATTTTTGTTTTAGGGTCTGTATAAGTACTACTAGCTTGAATGAGGCCTCATAGAAGAAAAGTGAGTATTTTTTTAAGAGGTAGGACAAGAAGAGGGAATTTGGCATGGCAGCAAACATATCTTATAGATTAGTTATTGCCCTTTTTGTGGTGCAGTTGTTCAATAAACAACTGAGAAGGATACAATCTTTCTATGTTAGATTGATGATAACACACGTCCTAACTCTAGAAATGATCAAGGGAAAAAATTATCACTAAATTCAAATCCATATTACATACATAACATGACTCTATCCATTAGTCAATACTTATGAAAGAGGGAAAAAAGGAACAAGAAGTGCTCTATGTATCAATACTATTGTTGTAAACTCTTTTGTGGTCTTCTGATATCCTCATTAGTGTCACTGGCATAGGTATCATTTTAGGAGCATTGGGTTATCAATATTATTTATGTGGGATGGTGTAGTGTTCTTTTGGTTTACACCCTCTTGGTTTGCATAATAACTTATGCTCTTTTTGATACCGTACTCTGTGGTTGTTTATACTGTATTCAAGGTTAAATGTTCTTTAGGTGGAATAAGTATCTTCATTTCTTTGCACATGTAAGATTAACCTAACATCTATGTGGGGATTAGTGATTGCATGAAGCTTTCCTAGCTTAAATGTGATATATAATACAATCTAATTAAATGTAGTTTATTGTATCTAGAGGTCTCTGTTAGGTCATGGGTCATTGTCCCTTCTTATGTGGATAAAATGAAGCCCAATTTGGACCAACCCACTTTTTCCTATAGGCCCATTACTATGGGGCATATTTATTGATCTTTTTAGGTGTTATTCACCATCACAAAAAGACAATTTTCAGCAGCCAAAAGGAGAAAAACAAAGTTGATTTTTGCACCTAAATTTCAGCCACAACTGTCAACTTTAAATTGCGATTCCCGCTTCGTTTCTTGACCGATTGAGCTGATTTTTGGACTGATTGTTCCTATCATCTCAATCTTTGATTAGGAACTTATGAAGTTTGATTTGGTGGCCTGTATCTCCTATTATTCATTCTCAAATAGTAGCTGCATTTTTTGTGCTTTCACTCCTTTATTTCTCTAGTATTTGGTGTTGTGGATTATGTATTGTTTCTTGATGTTTGGCACTTGTTTGGTGGGAATTTTAGAGAAAAATATTGGAACTCTTTGGTGATTATAGTGGCGGTTTTGGTCCCATGATATTTTACTCTTCACATTGAAGGGTTTTTCACGTAAATCTTGTGTCTTGTGTGATTACCTTTATTCTTGTCTTATTTTATTTGGTTGAGTTGTTTTCTGTATATTACTCTATTTTTCTTGGGTTTATTTATCTCCTTTTGGTTCAAGTTGAAAGTAAAAGTTTAGTCTTGGGTATTTTCCGCTTCTACCCTATCGGGCTCTTTGATTGTGTGCCCGTCTTTCCTAATAGTCCCTGTTTTGTTGATGTCTGCATCATGTGTAAGTTAGACTTTTCTTTTTAGTTGGAACAAATTTTTTTCTTCATGATTCAATAGTTGTTGACCTAGACTTTTTTAGACTAGCTAGGTATATATTATACTAAATATAATCTATAAGAGTACACTTCACTTTCCCTATATCCCTTGTTTTTCATCACCTTGTGATTTGTTAATTCTATTTTTATATAGTGGTAATGTACCTTTTTTGACATCAACTTCTTTGTATTACATTTTTAGACACCTGTTGTTCTAGTTTCTATCACTCCATGACTGAAAAATGGAGGAAGATATAGTATGAAATTGAGATAATGGAATTGAGAGACTATTATTATACAGAGTTGTGTATCTTTCTGCATTCATAATCAATGTCAATTATTGCATGCATGATTGGAATGATGTGTTTTTTGGATCAAACATAGCACACAAATGCACAAGCTCATGACTGCTTATTGCGACCACCAGTTAGTAGATGTAAACACATAGCTTATATTGCTTTTACAAATTTATATTTATCTCTCATATTCTTTTCTTAATTATTGAAATAGTTGAAGATGGAGAAGAGTGATGAAATTGATTCAATGTTATATCAAATTAGAGCCAACCATTCCAGATGTTTTACTTGTCTCTAATTTTAAACTTTGTTATATTTTAGATTGGTTAGGGTGAAAGCTTTTAGAATGTTGGTTATAACTTTATCTCCTGCTCTAAGATGGAGAAATTTATGAATGTTTATTCTTAAGTTATTAGATAATGGCTAATAAATGATTCCCTTTCTATCAGCATTTATCAAAATTTACTTTAGAATATTCTTCAGATTGTATCTTGTAGCTTGCCTTAATAATATTTCATATTAATCCTAATACAATATATCAAATTGTGCAAATGCTGAAAATATGTTCCTAATGTGTTCCTCTAGTCTGTAATACCTTGCAAAATTTAAACAAATTTATTTTTGACCCTTCCGCGCGTAATGTCAATTTTTGACTTGAATTATGTTAAGGGATGTTAAAAGAGTGTTTTGAAAAAGTTTTAGAATTTTTGAATGTGGTTCAGGACAATTTTGGGATTCTGAGGTAGTAATCCTCCATGATAATGGTGTGCTATGCCACTTAGCCTCCACAATAAGGGCATGGAACAAAGGCTAATCTCTGTGATAGCAGTGTGCCATGCCGTTACGTAATATTCATCCTTTTTTATTTTTTTTACTTAGGGTGAGGGGCTTTTTGTCCTTTTACCTCTTGCACCACTTTTAAACATAAAATTGACCTCTTTCCTTCAGTTTTCAAAGATCAAACACTATTATTCCCTTCTTTAACTTCCAACCCAAGAAAGCTCAAAGATTTTTCAAGAAATCACTACTCTGGTCTCCAAACATTGAATTATCTTCAAATTATTGGGTATTTGAGGAATATTTCTCGTCCTTAACTTGAATTTTACATTATGACATTTATTTAATCATTATTCATGTGATTTTAATTAATCGATTTGAAATTGGGTTGAGGACCTTTGATTATTATTACTTGAATTGTATTTTCTATGATCTAATTGTGTTGCTTATACTTTAATTGAAGGTTTCTAGGCTGAATGGGTGCATGGTTATAATGATTGGAATGGGGAACATGGGTTTAGCCAAAATTGATGGATATTTGACTTGGTAATGGTATTAACCTCAACATACATTTAAAACTTTTGTTTGAATATGGAAATTG
This sequence comes from Capsicum baccatum var. pendulum, assembly GCA_030864225.1. NCBI lineage: Eukaryota > Viridiplantae > Streptophyta > Magnoliopsida > Solanales > Solanaceae > Capsicum > Capsicum baccatum. Next base: position 157,010,522 of record CM061558.1, read on the forward strand.
CATAATTTAACTTACTTTTGGAACATCGCATTGTATAAAAGGATTAATGGATAAAAATTGTTTTGGAATTCCATGATAGAAATGGTTTGGATTTTTAAATGGAACTTGGGAGTTAAATGGTCAAATGGACTGGTTTGGCCTAATTGAATTAGATTGAAATCATATTGGTATGATGATACCAAGTTGGTAATGACCAATTAAAATAATTCTTTGGTTGATGGTTGGTTTATGTGCAAAATATTTTAATTTAGGCTTAAAGGGATTGTCTAAATCACCATGAAGATATAGTCCTAGAGGGACCAACATTGGAAACAAGACCAACATTGGAAACAATGTTTGCCGTCGTATAGGTGTATATGACTGTGTTGATGAGTGGCGATTTTACCACTCATTTGCACTCAACATTCATGCATATTACCATGTTTTGAATGAATAAATGAGACATAATTGTGATCTAATGCACTAATATCCACATTTTTCAAGCAAATAGTTTATGAGATAGAAAGATATGCATTGGAGCCTAAAATGATCAAAAAGAAGCAAGAAAGTGCAGCTGAAGACTTAGAGCAGGACATAGCCTCTGGTACCACGGTTGCGGTCTGAGGACCGCAATCGCGGCAGTCAATAAAGTCAACAACACACTATCTCATAAGTCTAGTGCGGTCAGTGTATGGCAGAAAAATGCAGCCCAAGGGCAGAACTATAAATATACGTAGATGATCCCAAATATGACAAAAAGAAAACACAAACCCTATTATTCATCATATTCCATCTTTCCTAATTTTGAGCATTGTTCTAGGGTTTGTAGCCTCCATTCTTGGAGAATAAAATATTGTATAAATTTTTGGTGAAGAATATTTTGGAGTCATTTTAAGTGAAGAATTTGTGAGCTCCCATTGAAGATTTGTTGGATCTCATATTTTGAAGTAACATTCATTTGGATTTTTATCAAATAAAACAAATCGAGTTTATGGGTAAAACCTTACTTATTTATTTTATGAGTAGCTAGTTTTTCTTCTTAGGATTATGCTTGAATAGGGTGTAAATATGTGTGAGATGTGATTTGTTTTTGTATTTGTTAGTTTGTGATATTGGATTCTACTATTTCTTGAGTGACATTGTTGGGATTGGTGGGTGAAAACATCAAATACCCAACTGGGTTTGATGGATGAAAATTCCAAGATCTTGAAAGATCAAACCATCCTTGAAAGAGGGGTTTGGGTGAACTTTAGGAACCCATAACATCCTTGAAAGAGGAGTGTGGGAAGCAAAATAATAATAGACAATTTATGAGCATGGTTGACTAAATTTTACTATCTTAGACATAAGGATTATTGTGAAGTTGACTATACTTAGGGCACCATCCTAGAAATAGGGGTGTTTAATTGATGTATTAGGTGGTTTTGATCAAAACGTTCATTAGATAATCAAAAGGGTCAAGGAGTGACACCCTTGGGGTTTTATTGACAAACTAACCTCAAGGATTTCTAACCTACCCTACCACATTACCAACACTTAGAATTTGTATCAAATTATCATACTCTTGCATATGTTACCCCTAGGAAAGCATAATGCCAAGATCCGTACCTAATTTCCTAGACTCTAATTATTTGTAGCACCAAATTTTAATCGATAAAATCCCAAAAATAAATATTTAGTGAGATATCTTTAAAACTCCCTATTTTTATCTTTTTGTGCCATTGGTTTGAATTTAGCTAGTATCTAGAGTTCCAAACTAATTTAGTCGCCACTCACATTGTTCCTCGTGGATTCGACCCCTACTCCAAAGTTAGGTAAATTTATTGACGACGACCACCTTGCCCTTAAATTGATGCATAAGTTGAGAGTTATCAAAAACGATACTGTTACCGGGGAACAATTTGGCTTATTAAGTTAGTTTGAAATTCTAGCTTACTTGCTTGATTTCAAACTTGTATATATTTGTTTGTGATTTTCTTTTAATTTTTTGGTATTAGGTAGATTTTTTTTATTTTAATTTTCTCTATGGAATCTTTCGATAAATATGATTTTTGTAGTTGGAAGTCCTATCTTGATGATCCATGTCCATATTGTGACAGACCCACTTCAGAAGAGATTGTGACTATGCTCCTTGAAGAGAGATGGACTCACTATCTTGATCCCATTGGTAATATGGTTGTTTGTTTTATGGTGGTCAAGATGGACATTGGAGTGATTGTTCGAATGGCCCCTCGCCTTATTATGCTAATCGAGTTGCTAGTTCTTCTTATGAGTTTGATAGGTGCTATGACGAGGAGAAAGAAGAGCAACATGTCGGGACTAGTAGTTTTAAAGTAATTCTTCATAATATTTTGTATTGGGTAACCACTATGGAGGACAATATGCAAGACATGAATCAATCCTATGAGGTATTTGAAAGGGAAATTGTCAAGATGGAGGAAATGTGCAAGGAAATAAACCTTGAAACTATCATTACCATGCCCATTTTCCAAGAGGAGGTCTAAGCAATGATGATGATCTTGGTAGTGAAGAATCCTCGATGATTTCCAATCAACCGAATCAAATGAGGAAGAAGAAGCCAAAATAAATAAAATGGTACTAGTGTCAAAAAGAGAAGCCAAGCCAATTTCTTATCAAGACCCTAGTTCATTTCGGGGCTAAGATAATTTGGAGAAAGCAATTTTGGAATTAGGGGTTGGACCTCATTCAAACCACTTTTCAAAATTATGCCTAGAGAATGTGATGAGAATCCATCCACCTTGAAAATGATGGATTGTAGGAAGACGGAATACAGTTCCTATATTTTGAAATTTAATAGTCCAAAGGAGCATATGGAACCCCATCCATCAATGGCTAAGGAACTCAATGCCCGATGTGCAACTAGTGGTATATTTATGGGCTCAATTATACCTAAGGATCCAAACCAAAAATTTGATGTAAAGTTGGGTAAAAGATTCAAGTCTTCAAAATAGTGAGATTGAAGCTTCCTCATCATTTCCTCATATCTTCCAAGTTTTAGCTTGGAATATTTGAATCTTCTATCCCTCTGGCACTTATTGCATAGTGAATAAAAGTTGGGATGGATATTCAAATCTTCAAAGTGGAAGCACAAAAGGTTGTGGAGGAGGCGTCATGCTAAGATGTTAAACTAAGTGCTCGATAGGAAGCACTCCATCACGCCACAAAAAGTGGCCTATATCCTTTTATTTATGCAAGATAAAGAAGATTTTATTTTTGCATTTGTTCATGCATAATCCATGAATTGTTGGTCCTCAGAGGAATATTGATTGAAAGTGAAAAAGGAACGTGTTAACTTGGCATGTTTGGATTGAACAATGCAGTGCAGGAGACCTGATTTTTCGTCTTAGTTACTGCAACCACGATTAGCCACTGCAATTGAGGGAGCCCAATCCTTGCGATCGTGAAAAAAGGGCCACATTCGCAGTCAAATAAGTTTAAGTGACCATCAGAATGTCATTCACTCACACACACCTCTTTCAATTTCTTTCAAAATTCTCTCCAAATTTTAGCTTTGTTTTGCATATCCAAGTGTCCTCTTAATCCCTTGCATCCTCTAACTTGGTAAGTTGTCTTACTTACTTGATTTTGATATAATTGCATGCTTAGAACTCGTAGTTTAAGGAAAGGCCTAAAAAATGTTCTCAATACTAAATGCCTATTTTTTGTGATTATTGGTGTGGTTAGCTGTTTTAGTTGGTATACACACTAATGGGGAAGTCTTGAGTAACCATATTTAGGTCTAAAATGGTTTAAATGAATATGTACACTACGTGTTTGATTCAATACCCCAATGAGTTACTTTCTTTAGGATTGGAGCTACAATCACACGTTCTAGGCTTATATTTACTAATTAAAATATTGGTTTGCCTAGTTGGGATTCTTTTTTGGGTTTAAAACTGTGTTTTAAAGAATGTGAAGAGTCTACAAAATATGTCTCAGGTACCGCAATTACGGCCACAATTATCACGATCGTAGCACCATAATCATAGCCATTGATAGGCAATCGCCCTACCTGAGGGAAGCTTTTTACAGAAACCAAATTTTTTGCACATCCATCTCTTAACTCAAAACCTTGATAAAATTACCACATGAGCTTATCTGTTGATATAGAATGTATTTGGTATGATAATTCTAATGATGGTATGAATTGGATTAGTTATAGGTTTTAAGCCATAGAAATGGGAGATTTTGATGACACAAGATTCATGGCCGCACAATTCCAAAACCTCTACTATGCATACTTGCCAAGAACTAAGTTACTCCCTGAAAGGGGTATCAACTTAGACAAGGTAGAGAAAAAGCTCCCAAGTTTCCATGCCAGACTCATTCAAACTGGGTGGACATGATTTGCCTCGGACCCCTGCTATGCAAATGAACATTGGGTGTATGAGTTCTACATAAACCTCAGCATAGTGTCTCTCACAAACCCTATAATGATGATCCGTGTTAAGCAAGTGAACTTTGAAATAGATAATATCAATAAGGTGTATGGGCTCCTAGATACTAACATGGAGCAGTTTCATACAAAAGCATTCTAGCCAGGGACCTGGATGGCAAATATTTTATGCCCTAACAAAGAGGTTCCCTAGTCCACCACCAAGAGATACATCTTGATGAATGACTTAGAAACTAAGGCTATTCTTTGGATAAATATAATTTGTAGCTGAGTATCACCATGCACTTATATGACCATTGTCACAGACATATGAGATCGGATGGTGGTTTGCATCCTATCTGGCATTTCACTTAATATGGGCGAGATTTTGTACTCAAAATAAAGGCACTTCAGGAATCACTGAGGTACACATCTTCTTTTCCATTCCCTTATCATAGAGCTATGCAAGAGGGCGCAGGTAGAGGAATATTCTACAGATACCTGGGTGGTACCAGGCTCTCACATCTTCCAACTCAAATTTAAGGGTGAGGGTGTGCCAGGTCATATCAAGAAAATAAAGTGGACTCTGTCAAATCAATGGAAGAGGACACAGACTATTGTACACCTGCATGCTGAGAAAGTTAATGCAGTTATGGCGTAGAGATCTACTACTAGAACTTTTCAGATTTAATCTGAAGAAGAAGTGAAGTATTTTAATCATAGGTTGGTATATTTCCAATCCCAAGGGAAAGGAAATTAAGGTCGAAACTATTATAATGATAGATATAGAGATAGAAATAGAGAGATATAGTTATCAATGCTGGAAAAATAACTACATAGAGAAGAGTGAAAATATGCTCCACCAGGTAGTTTTTATTCAGAATCAAGGATAGAGGAGTTGTTGTGTAAATTAGTCAAGGGACAAAATATTCAAGAGAGTTTCCTTAAGTATATCAAAGCATACATGTCAGGGCTAAACTAAAAGGTTGAGTTGTATGCTACAACAATTAAGCAGTTGGAACAACAATTATGTTACATATCAGGTATAATAAATGAAAGACAGCCTTGCACTCTCCCATGTAATATAGTGGCTAATCAAAAGAATTATGGTCACTGCTACACCATTACCACTGGAAGTGGTAAATCAACAATAGACCCACCTGTACTGGTTGTATATGAGCAAAACAATTATTATGCTGATTTTGTTAGTGTGAATGGTAGTAGAAAGAAAGATAAAGGAGAAGATAAGGCCGTGGAACATGTTTTGAAGCCTATCACAAACCCCGTCCTCCTTTCTCTCAAAGGATGAAAAAAAATAAGAAGATGGAAAGTATCAAAAGTTTTTGTCAATGATAAAAGATTTTCTAGTCAATATCCTACTTGTAGAGGCATTGTTGAAAATGCCAGGATATCCAAAATTCATGAAAGATTTAATCACTTAAAAGAGGTCAATCAACTATGAGCCAGTCAACAAAATTCAGCATCGCAGTGCTGTAGTTGCTAGATCATTAGTGGAGAAGAAAGAGGATCTGGGTGCTTTCACTATACCTTGCACCATTGTATCTTCCAACTTGACCCTTATATTATATGATTTGGGTGGTAGAATCAACCTCATGCTATTCACAGTGTTTAAATAGTAGGTGTTGTGAGCTCCCAAACCAACCACTTTGAGATTAGTGATGGCAGATAGGACTATGAAAAAGCCAGTTAATATTTTATATGATTTACTGTGACGGTGGCTTCTTCCATTTTTCCTATGAATTTTGTGATATTAGACTACGAAGTAGACTTCCAAGTTCTAATTATTTTGGGAAGACCAATCTTGTCTACATGAAGGACGTTGACTAATTTGGAGCTAGGACATCTAATTTTGAGAATCAATGATGAATAGGTGGAATTAAATGTATCCAAATCCATAAATTAGCATGATGAGTTAAGAGTGGTATCAATATTGATATGTACGATGATGAAATAGATTCATTCTATGATGTTGATTCTGTTACTCTTTGGGATGATGGTTCTGATGTTGCATGTTTCTATCAAAGTCCAGGAATAAGAGCTATGATAATAAAGGTGACTTGCAAGGCATGAGTAGAGTGTCGTAATGACCAAAGTTTAAAAAAATATACTGAGATAAAAATAGGTTGGGCATTTTTCTCCCAAAGTGTTGTTCTAGAACTCACTAGCATCAAAACTAGAATCTGAAAACCTCAATTGTTTCCTAGTTCTATAATCTCTTCTTAGAATTAAGCCATTATTCTAATTCTGTTGACCCCTTTAATAAACTCTAGATTGAACTATAATTACCCTACTTTAGATTTTGGGATATAATGGTTCATACAAATACTACACTCCCCCTGAAAGACTATAACTGAAAGTATAAAACCCATTGCTAGTACTTCCTTCAAAGATACAACTCTTAACTTTCGATATCCCCAGTGGTCATCATATAATAATATAAACAATTACTAACCTAAAATCTTCAGGAGTGTCACCATACCCTGAGTTGACACTTTATCCTTGGAGAATCTTAAACACTTCTTTATATTAGCTTAATTAACCACCTAATCAGTATAGGTATTACATCATTCTTTGCCATCAGGTACCATAATGCTGCATGATATGTGTCCACAACCACCGTTGTCCCAATCAAGTAAGACCAAAATTTCTCAAAGGCAAAAACCACTGCTAATAACTCTTGTTCGGTTACTGTGTAGTTCTTTTGAGAAGGGTTTAATGCCTTAATGGCATAAAAATGGGATAAAGAATATTTTTTTTGTTGGCCTAAGACATCACCTAAGGCCACTCCACTTTCATCACATATAACTTCAAAAGGAAAGGACCAATCACGAGACATAATGATTGAAGCAGACACCAAATTCTCTTTTAGGCTTTCAAAAGCCTTCATACATGCATCATAAAAAAACAAATTTCATCTGTTTCTCAAGAAGCTTGCAAAGAGGATTAGTAATCTTTGAGAAATCCTTGATAAAATGCTTATAAAAGCCTGCATGCCCTAAAAAGCTTAGGATTCCCTTCACAAAATTGGCGGAGGAAATTTCTCAATCGTCTCTATTTTAGATCTATCAACCTTTATGCCTCTTTTTGAAATCTTATGCCTAAGCACAACACCTTTTTTGACTGTAAAATTGCACTTTTCCCAATTAAGTACAAAGTGCATTCTTTACACCTCTTAAGATCATTTTCTAGGTGCCCTAGGCAGTCATCAAAAGAATCACCAACAATTGAAAAATCATCCATAAACATTTTGATGGTGTCTTCTACCATATTAGAGAAGATGGACATAATACATCTCTGAAATATGGCTAGAGCATTGCATAGTCTGAATGGAGTGTATCTGAATGCAAAAGTACCATAAGTATATGTGAAGGTAGTCTTATATTTGTCTTTTGGTGTAATAGTGATTTGGTTGTAACCTAAATACCCTATCAAGAAAATAGATCATCCTCTTCTTGCAAACCTACCTAAAATCTAGTCTAAGAAGGGCATGGGAAAATGGTTCTTCTAATTCTATGCATTAGATTTTCTATAATCAATGCATACTCTCCATCATGTGACTAGCCTCATCAACACTAGATCATTCTTCTAATTAGGCACAACAATAATCCCGCCTTTCTTTTGAACACATTGAACTGGACTTACCTATTTGCTATCTATAATGGGATATAATACACTAGCATCCAACCACTTAATTATCTCTTTCTTCACCACCTCCGGCATCGGAGGATTGAGTAGAAGCTGATGCTTTGTACTTGGAATACACTTCAGTTCAAGTTTAATATTTTCAGTACAAAGACCAGCGGAATGCCCATAGTGTTTGAATAGCCCAACCAATGGCCCTCTTGAATCTCTGTAATACTGATAACAATTCTTCCACTTTTGAGTCAATCAAATAAACTATAATAATTACTAGAAAAGTATTGTTGGTGCCCAAAAACACATATCGCAAATGAGAAGGGAGGGCCTTCATCTCTAAAACCGATGGCTCTTCAATAGATGGATGAACATGTGGCGTAGTTCTATTATTCAAATCCAAATAAAACTTCTTTGGCGTATAGGTGTAAGAACCACTCCCATAAAGTGAAAAACCATCTCATCATACACCTTAATGACATCACTATCAAAGTGATCACTCAGTTCTTATTATAAGAAGGGCCCATTCACTAAAAAGTAGAAATTATATTCCATGAATTTATTTATTCCAAACTCAAGTCATACAACTCATTCCTTATGTACTCATGTTTTACAGTATGCTAAGTTCCCAAAACTCATGGTACACCCTTAATGACAAGTGGAAATTGACATTATGGCATGTATGTCAGTTTAGATCTTTTTAATTAATCAATACCTTTGATACTCTATTTATCAAGCCTTACTTAAATGTCAAAGTTATGTATAGTAATTTTTCATGCTTTACGTCGTCATGGTATAGCCTCTCAATAGCCTCTCCTTATTTAAATATAGTGGTAGTGAAAATAGATGAATAATAGTTTAGATAGGAGAGAGTAAACATTGATTATTAGGGAAAGATTGTTAAATCCTTGTTTTGTCTAAGTGTGAAGGAAGATTGAGGCGAAGCTTTTTCATATGTCACAGTTAGTTGAGAATTCTAGATGTGTCCTCTTTGGGATACCACATAAAATTTTTTATTGATAGAGGTATTAAGGAATATGGAAAAAATTCCTAGGTTTGTTGGTTGCATAGAAGTCCATATGTGGTTATAATGATAGGCTTGAATGACATATTGGTATAAAAGTAGATAAATGAATTATACATTAGTGAATTTCTAGTAAGAGGTTGAAGTTAGATGTTGCCGCGGTAAAGAGTATTATTCTTGAGATGAGAGCTTTGAAAACACATAGGATATTGTATCTACTATTTAGACTAGTATTATGGTGCTACATGTAGTACCTTGTGACTTTGAATTAGGGTTGAACATGGAGAGAAAATTTAGTTTAACTTAGACTTTGGTATAACGAGTTATCAATACCATATGAAGATTATATATGGAATCAAATGAAGTGTAGTCTTTAAGAGGAAAAGTGTTGTTGAGGTTGTATTGGAGAAGTGTTCTATTCTTTAATAGTAGAAATTTCATTGTCTAAGCCATAGTAGTTCTATCCTAGATTATATTTTGTATGACTATATTTGATTTTATAGAGTTGTATCCATATTTCGATTCCATATTCAGATTTCTCACTCAGATTATGCCTAAATTTCTTTGCTCCCTGATATCATTAGAACTTCTGACAAGGAGTGTTGAAGCTAAAAAATATTCCTTTTTCCATTGACTCTTAGAAATTTCATTTCATTAGATATCGCTTTATAGTTCTAAATATCTATTTGTCTCGGGAGTTGAGTTATAAAATTTTAGTATGTGGCAGTCTGTACAGACAATAATTTAGTTAGCCATCAAACAGATAAGATCTTATAGTTTCCATATTTTCATCTAGTCTTACTCTCTGAAGTTTTATGAATATGCCTATTCCATGGGGTGATTTATTTACATTCATGCTAATTGTGAATTTAGTCGACTTCTTAATCCTAGTCTAATGAAAGGTGGATTTTTCTATTTTTCCTGTGAATTTTATGATTTGGAGCTAGGACATCTAATATTGAGACTCAATAATGAATAGGTGGTATTTAATGTATACAAATCCATAAAGTAGCCTGATGACTTATGAGTTGTATCAGTGATTGATGTGTATGATAATTAAATAGATTTATTCTATGATGTTGATTCTGTTACTCTTTGGGATAATGGTTCTGATGTTTCTATTTCTATTGAAGAGAGGTTGGGTGTTAAAGTGCTAGTAGCGGTGATCATGAACTTTGACAGTGATGTCATTAAGGAGTATGATGAGATGGTTTTTTCATTTTATAGTAGTGATTCTTACACTTATGCACCAAATAAGTTTGATTTGGATTTGAATAATAGAACTACTCCACATTCTCATCCATCTAGTTAAGAGCCAGTAGTTTTAGAGTTGAAGGCCTTCCATTCTTATTTGCAATATGTATTTTTTAGGGCCAACAATACTTTGTCAGTAATTATTCCAGCTGATTTGATTAACTCAAAAGTGGAAGCATTGATATCAGAATTATAGAGATTCAAGAGGGCCATTTGTTTGTCCATTACAGACATTGTAGGCATTCCGCTGGCCTTTGAACTCATAATATTCAACTTTAATTGGAGCGTATTCCAAGAATATAACATCAGCTTCGACTTAATACTCCTATGCAGGAGGTGATGAAGAAAAAGATAATCAAGTGGTTGGATGCTAGTGTAGTATATCCCATAATAGATAGAAAGTGGGTCAGTCCAGTACAATGTGTTAAAAAAAAGCTTGGACTATTGTTGTTCCTTATTATAAGAATGATCTAGTATCAATGAGGCCAGTCACAGTATGGAGAGTATGCATAGATTACAGAAAATTTAATGCATGGACTTAGAAAAACCATTTTCCGATGCTCTTCGTGGACTAGATGTTAGACAGGTTTGCAAGCAGAGGATGAACTATTTTCTAGATTGGTATTTAGGTTACAATCAAATCACTATTATGCCAGAAGACTAAGATAAGACTACCTTCACATGTCCTTATGGTACTTTTGCATTCAAACTTATTCTATTCAGGCTATGCAATGCTCTAGCCATATTTCAGATATGTACTATGTCCATCTTCTTTGATATGTTAGAAGACACCGTCAAAGTATTTATGGATTATTTTTTAGTTGTTGGTAATTCTTTTGATGACTGCCTAGTGCACTTGGAAAATGCTCTTACAAGGTGAAAATAATACAACTTAGAACTTAATTAGGAAAAGTGCCAATTTATAGTCAAAAAAGTTATTGTGCTTGGGCATAAGATTCAGAAAGGGGCATAAGGGTTGATATATCTAAAATATAGGTGATTGAGAAATTACCTTTGCCAATTTCTGTGAAGGGAATTTAGAGATTTTAATGGCGTGCAGGCTTTTATAAGCATTTTATCAAGGATTTTTCAAAGATTACTAATCCTCTTTGCAAGCTCCTTGAGAAACAGGTGAAATTTGTTTTTTATGATGCATGTATGAAGGCTTTTGAAAGCCTAAAAGAGAATTTGGTGTCGGCTCCAATCATTCTGTCTCGTGATTGGACCTTTACTTTAGATATTATGTATGATGAAAGTGGAGTAGCCTTAGGTGATATCCTAGGCCAACAAAAAGAAAATATTCTTCATCCCATCTTTTAAGCTAGCAAGGCATTGAACCCTTCTTAAAAAAACTACACAGTGACTGAACAAGAGTTATTAGCAATCGTTTTTGCCTTTGAGAAATTTTGGTCTTACTTGATTGGGACAAAGGTGGTTGTGAACACATATCATGCAACATTATGGTACTTGATGGTAAAGAATGATATAAAACCTATACTGATTAGGTGGTTAATTAAGCTAATATAAAAAAGTGTTTAATATTCTCCAAGGATAAAGTGTGAACTTAGGGTATGATGATACTCCTGAAGATTTTAGGTTAGTAAGTGTTTATCTTATTATATGATGACCATTGGGGATATTGAACAATTCTTTAGACATGAGTGTAAATTTTCCTTATTAGGGAAAGATTGTTGTATCCTTGTTTTGTCTAAGGCTATAAGTATGAAGAAAGATTGAGGCAAAGGTTTGGCATACGTCACAGTTAGTTGAGAATTCTAGATGTATTCTCTTAGGGATATCGTATGAAAGTTTTTATTGATAGAGATATTAGAGAATATGGACAAAAAATTTCTAGGTGGGTTGGTTGCATAGAAGTCCATATGTGGTTATAGTGATAGTCTTGAATGTTGTATTGGTATATAAGTGGATAAATGCATTGTGCATTAGTGAATTCCTAGTAAGAGGTTGAATTTAGATATTGATGTGGTAAGGAGTATTATTCTTGAGATAAGAGCTTTAAAAACACATAGGATATTGCAGATGTTGTTTAGACTAGTATAATGGTGTTACGTCGAACCGATGATACTAGACTTGCTTAAAGTAAATAGGATTACTCATGAATCTTTTGAGGATTATTTAACAAGATGGAAATTAGATGCTTTTAGGATATGTTCGCATATGCTTGAAGATTAGTTGGTCCAAATTTCATAAGATCAGTGGATGGTGTACCACCAAAACTTATTTGTCTTGTGTATTCAAAGCTTTAATGATTTGATTCTAATTGGGAAAAGATTATAATATGGAATTCAGATAGGAGAAGCTATTGTTGTTTCCGCAATATAAGCTACTTTAAAACATTGTTAGTTTCACCCAAAGAAGGAAAAGAAGAATATGCCTCAACCATCGTACCTCAAGAACAACACTATGAAAATACCCAATAGGCATATATTATTTTTCACTCTTATAACCCAAAAAAATTTTCAACAACAAATGTACTATAATACCCCAGGTTTTGGACTCTAAAATTTACCTTTTGATTGAGCTCACTGTCCTCACTATGACACAGGTGTCAAGTCCTATTCACTATATACAAGTCGTGTAGTGCCTATCATAGTCTAACCAGCAAGGTTGTTGAATGTGTTTTTCCTTACCACTACTAAGACCCTATGAGCTGTGAGGTGTGGTCATGAGTCATGGTGAGTGACTTATGACTGTAATAGTATAGGAACCCAATCTTTCTACAAAGACTATGAGTACAGGAATAGACTTTTAGCACGTCATTATAAGTCGCCCCCTAACCCGTAATGACTAACGATAATTTTTCCTACATGTTTTTATTAAGGGATTTTTAGTCATATCCAATTCTTAACTCATTACCCGTGAATTGAAAAAACTTCTAAGGTATCATTATCATCCATAAATAAATAAAACACATTTCTCTCTTTTAAAACTCTTCCAAAGCAAAAGAAAGATAGGGTTTTTAAGGATTGAGCACCTAGGGTTCAAATTGTAGTTTCTTCTCCAAATTCTTGGTATTTTAAGGCATGTATCACTTCCCTAACTGTGTTGTTCATAAGGGAACGTGTTTAATAATTGTTTATGTGATTTTAAATTGTGGGTTTCTAATGGTTAGTTAACAGTATTGAATGATTGTTACTTGGTTGGTTTTCCCATGGTTTTGTAATTGTTATTCATTCTTTAACTTGTGTTTTTTGAACTAATTGGATGCATGGGAATGGTTAATGGTATGGGTATCATATATTCCCCTAAAATTATGATTTTTGATTTAGAATTGGTAATAACATTAACCCACGTACATAATTAGTTTTGAAATATGAACCATTACATGATTTTGTTTAATTGTCAAAACTATTGCATTACATTAATGCATAAACGGATAGAAATGGTTTTGAAAGGCCTTGGTGTCCATGGATAGGTTTCTAAATTGGAACTTAGGAGTCTATTTGTGTAATTAGTTTGGAATGGCATAATGGAATTGATTTTCAAGTTCAATTGATATGATGATACCACTCGATAAATTCCCTAATTGATGACTCCTTGGTTTAATGGATGAGTTAGGTACAAATATTTTAAGTTGTACTTAAAGGTGGTTATGTAACTTGTTGTGGAAGGTGAAGGTCTTAGGAGGATCGATACTGGAAAACACATTTATCGGCATAGGGATCTTAGTGACTATGTGCATAGTTCACACTTTATATATATATATATATATATATTTGAATGGCTAGGATCATAGATTACCTAGCCCTTTCTTGGATTTTCCTAATTTGTGTGGCTAACATTGTTGGGACCCTTTCAGTAGGGGGAGCTGAACCCATATATCCCATGGATGCCCTCAGTATGGTTAGATTTAAACATTCTAAGTTAATGGTTTTTATATCTCATGCTAAACCTTGTTCCCTATCCCAACATCTTATATATATGTGTGTATGTATGTGTATGTGTGTGCACATGGGTTTTAGATGGTTTTTGACTGATATGATTATGGCATTATTTATTCCTTCCCTGGGTTACAGCTAGCGCTCACCCCATTAACCGTCCTTGAATGCTACATTATTTCATAATGTAGGATCCTAGGAGTTCTTCTATTACCTTTTGCAGAGTTAGATGATTCTGGTTTAATGGTTGGTACACTTTAAAGTGTTGAACCTTCATCTTCCATAAGTCCAGACATTTCGCTTCTTTCTTTATGATTATAAAAATCCAATTGGGTTTTTTATAGAATCATGACTGTCAGATACAGTCAATCAGTATCAGTAACTGAGTCATCAGTAACTTCAAATATTAGTTACTTAGTATTAGAACTTAGGAATTAGCTTCAGACAAGATCAATCATAGTATTTATTTATATGCACAGTAGTGCATACTCAGTTTTACAGTAGTATCAGTTATCCATGTACTCTCATGTTCAGTTACTTTATACCATTCAGTCAGTTATTGTTCATGCATATGAACCCTTGTATTCAGCCTAACCTCATCTAACATACCAGTATATTCCATATACTGATGCATACTCTTTCTTTATGCTCTGATATCTCACATCATATATTTGGATGCTCAGGTTCCTGACCGCACATAGACAGATTCAAATTCAGCTTGCAGTGTCAGAGTTAGTAGTGAGTCATCATCTATCAAGGATATTTTATTATTTTAGTTTCTCAGTAGATGTAGTATTTCAGCAGATGGAGTTAGTTGGGGGATTGTCCCATCAATACTACATTCAGACAGTTCATTTTAGATGCTTTTTAGACTAACTTTCAGACAGTATTCAGTTTTACAGATTACTATTATCAATTGATTTCTTTATCAGTATTTATAGATTTTGAACCTTATGTCATTTCATCCTATTTTCCATATTTATTATAGTGTTACAATTTAGTGCTCACATCATATATCATTCATGGGTTAGCTTATGGTTCTTTGGGGTCGTAAGCATCGTGTAGCATCCAGGGTATAGACTCAAGGCATTACAAACTTAGTATCAGAGACTAAATTTCAACAGAGTCCTAGGGAGTCTAAAATCCGCATCAAGTAGAGTCTTGTTCATAGGTATGGACAGGAGGCTATGAGATGTGTTAGGAAAAGTTTCCTTTCTTTCAGTATTCATGTCATGCAAATGAGAATGAGCTCAAGTTAAACTCTCAATCTAATTTGTTTCTTTCTTTTGTTTATAGAACAAGCCTCCCAAATATACTAACAAAAGGAGATTTAGAAATCAATCAACACCTTAGCCCATTCAGGTAAATCCCCTGGATGAGCATGTCTCTCACACAGAATTTAGAGTTGCATTCACTACTTTAGCCAATTTTGTAGCAGCTCAGAATAAACATCTAGCTGCTGTTTAGGCTAACCCAGTGGCCAATACTACTACAATCAGGATTTAAGACTTCATCCAAATGAATCCTCCCTTATTCTTAGGATCTAAGCCAAAAGAGGATCCACAGGAGTTCCTCGATCAGGTTTAGAAAGTCACAGATATTAAGGCAGTGACTTCTAGTGAGAGTGCTGAGTTAGCTACCTATCAGCTATAAGATGTAGATCATACGAGGTTTAAGCAGTGAAAGGTATACAGGGGCACAGATACAGAGCCCATAGAGTGAGAAGAGTTTGATACTACTTTTCTAAAAAGATTCTTTCCTTTATAGTTAAGAGAAGCCAAGGTATTAGAGTTCATCAATCTCAGGAAGGGCAGTATGAGTCTGAAAGAGTATTCCCTTAAGTTTATTTTGTTAACCAAGTATGCTCCCTATGTAGTAACAGACAGTAGGTCCAAAATGAGCAAGTTCATGTCTGGGCTGTCAGATAGTGTGGCTAAAGAGTGCAAAATTGCGATGTTGATTAAGGAGATGGACATATCTAGGCTTATGGTCCATGCTCAATTGATAGAAGAGTCTAAGAATAAAGTGAGAGAGGTAGAATAAGAGAGCTAGAAGAGGTAGCTTCAATTTTAATCAGACTAAGTCCGGATGTTGCTCATGATTGGTACAAACAGTGGAAGTCTGAGAGGTTAGATATTACAGGCCCTATCAAGTGGGAGGAATTTGCCACGACCTTCTTAGACAGATTCTTTCCCCAAGAGCGGAGGAAAGCCAAAGTTATTAAGTTCATCAACCTCAGGCAGGGGAATATGATGGTTAGGGAGTATTCTCTCAGATTTACCCAGCTAGCCAGGTATGCTCCTCATGTGGTTGCAGACAATAGAGTTAAGATGAGCAAGTTTGTGTCAGGGGTCAATGATAGCGTGGTAAATGAGCATAGGTCTGCGATGTTGATCGGTGATATGACCTTAGCAAGACTCATGACCCATGCCTAGAAAGTAGAAGAGAAGAAGTTTAAGACTGGGGAGAGGAAGAACAAGAGAGCAAGGTCAGGTAATTTCAACTTTGCTCACCCCAAGTCAGATGGAGGAAATCGTTCACAGTTTCGCTTCAAGTCAGTTGTTCCAG
This sequence comes from Capsicum baccatum var. pendulum, assembly GCA_030864225.1. Lineage (NCBI taxonomy): Eukaryota > Viridiplantae > Streptophyta > Magnoliopsida > Solanales > Solanaceae > Capsicum > Capsicum baccatum. Next base: position 157,027,296 of record CM061558.1, read on the forward strand.
CTCCTTCCTCTTCAGCGCTCCAGTGCCAAAGTTTAGAGATGGAAATAGATACAAAGCGCCAAGATTTAAATCTTAGGACATTGTTAGCAGTGCCCGAACAAATCCTTTTTGTCAGACTTATGGTAAGAACCACAAGGGCATTTGTAGAGCCGGTAGTGATGTCTGTTTTGGTTGTGGAAAGCCAGGCCACTGGATTAGGGAGTGTCTACAGTCAAGTCTTCAGGGTCAGCAAAATCATTCTACAGCTCAGTTCGGTCGCCCGAACCAGCAGGGTGCCATTTCCAGTTCTACCAATGGGCAACGCCCAAATAGACTCTATGCTCTTCAGTCCCGATAGGATTCAAAAAATTATCCTGATGTCGTTACTGGTACATTATAGATTTTCCATATTTATTTTTATGCTTTGCTAGACCCAGGTGCATCTTTGTCTTTTGTTACTCTATACATAGCAGGCGATTTAAGAATCAGTCCCAAAGTCCTACCAGAGCCCTTCTCAGTCTCTAACCCAGTGGGTAAAACCATCATAGTCCAGTGGGTATACAGGAACTACCCAATTATAAAATCTCAGAAATCCACGTCAACAGATTTAGTGGAGTTAGAGATGACTGATTTTGATGTCATACTTGGCATAGATTGGCTTCATTCCTACTATGCCACAGTAGATTGCAGAAATAGGATAGTTCAATTTAAGTTCCTAAATGAGCCCGTCCTAGAGTGGAAGGGTAGCATTTCAGCATTCAAAAGTCCACTTGTTTCCTACCTTCGAGCAAGGAAAATGATTTCTAAGGTGTGTGTGTATCATCACGTGCATGTTAAAGATTCCAGTTCTGAATCTCCCAGCCTCAAAATAGTCCTTATTATTAATGAATACTCAGATGTCTTTCCCGAAGATCTTCCAGGCATTCCTCCCAAAAGAAAAATAGACTTCGGCATAGACCTTCTTTCGGATACTCAACCTATTTCTATTTTGCCATACAGAATGGCACCAGAAGAACTCAAGGAACTGAAAGATCAGTTGAAAGATCTCTTAGATAAGGGATTCATCAGACCCAGTGTTTCCCTATGGGGTGCGCCAGTATTATTCGTGCGCAAGAAAGACGGTTCTCTCTGGATGTGTATTGATTACCGTCAACTCAACAAGGTCACAGTCAAGAACAGATATCCTCTTCCCAGGATTGATGATCTATTCGACCAACTTTAGGGTGCCAGTTACTTCTCTAAGATAGACCTTAGACCAAACTATCATCAGCTCAGAGTTAGAGAATATGACATTTTGAAGACAGCTTTCCGTACTCGGTATGGTCACTTCAAATTTTTAGTCATGTCATTTGGTCTTACCAATGCCCTTGTAGCTTTTATGGATTTGATGAACCGTGTGTTCAAGCAGTACTTGGACATGTTTTTCATAGTGTTTATAGATGATATTCTGGTCTATTCTCGTACAAAGCGTGATCATGCATACCATCTCAGGATTGTTCTTTAGACTCTCAGGGATCATCAATTATTCACCAAGTTTAGCAAGTGCGAATTTTGTCTAAGATCAGTAGCATTCCTTATCCATATTATTTTCGGTGATGGCATTAGAGTAGATCCTCAGAAAACCGAGGCAGTAAGAAACTAGCCCAGACCCATATCTCCATCAGATATTAGGAGTTTCTTGGGTTTGGCTGGCTATTACAGATGGTTTATCGAGGGATTTTATTCTATTGCATCTCCTATGTACAGATTGACTCAGAAGAAGGTTAAGTTTCAGTTGTCAGATTCATGCGAGAAGAGCTTTCAAGAGTTGAAGACTCGACTCACCTCTGCTCCAGCTCTAGCTATTCCAGATGGTTCAGACGGTTTTGTAGTCTATTATGATGCATCCAGAGTGGGTTTAGGTTGTATCCTCATTCAGCATTGTAAGGTCATAGCCTACGCCTTCAGATAGTTAAAGCCACATGAGAAGAATTATCCTACTCATGATCTTGAGTTAGCAACGGTAGTTTTTTCCTTGAAGATTTGGAGGCATTATTTCTATGGAGTTCATGTAGATGTCTTCACAAACCATAAAAGCCTCCAGTATGTCTTTTCCTAGAAAGATCTCAATATTTGCCAGAGAAGGTGGTTAGAGCTCTTGAAGGATTATGACATGAGTGTTCTTTATCATTCGGGCAAGGCCAATGTTATGGCCGTCGATCTCAGTCGAATCTCCATGGGTTGTATTTCTTATATTGAGGATAGTAAAAAATAATGGCTTAGGAGATCTATCAGCTTGCCAGACTAGGCGTTCTCTTAGTCTATTCTTTAGAGGGTGGTTTATGTGTTCATAGTAGTTCAGAGTTATCTCTAGTTTCTGAGGTGAAACAGAAACAAGACAGGGATCCTAGCCTTGTCAAGCTTAAAGAGTTAGTTCACAATCAGGAAGTTGAGGTTTTCTCCCAAAGGGGAGATGATGTTCTTAGTTGTTAGGGTCGTCTATGTGTTCCAGGTGTAGATGAATTGAGGCAGCGAATACTTGTAAAAGCACATGGTGCGCGATACTCTATTCATCCAGGGGCCATTAAGATGTACCTCGACATGCGGGAGATCTATTGGTTGAGAGGGATAAAGAGAGATATAGCAGACTTTGTGGCTAAGTACTCTACATGTCAGGAGGTTAAGATAGAGCATCATAAACCTACTAGTTCCATGCAAGATTTCACCATTCCTACTTGGAAGTGGGAAGAAGTTAACATGGACTTCGTGATGGGTTTGCCTAGAACTTATCATCAGCATAATTCAGTCTGGGTAATTATAGATAGAATGACCAAGTCAGCTCATTTTCTTCTTGTTCGTACTTCTTATTCCACCGAGGATTATGCCAAAGTATATATCAGAGAGTTAGTCAGGTTACACGGTGTTCCACTATCTATCATCTCAAACAGAGGTACCCAGTTCACTTCTCATTTTTGGAAAGCATTCCAAAAGGGTCTCGATACCCAAGTCCATCTCAGCACAGCATTTCATCCTCAGACAGATAGTCAAGCAGAAAGGACCATTCAGATTCTTGAAGATATTCTAAGGGCGTGTACAATTGACTTCAAGGGAAGTTGGGATGACCACTTTCCTTTGATTGAGTTTGCATACAACAATAGCTATCATTCTAGTATTCAGATGGCTCCATTCAAAGCTCTCTATGGTAAGAGATGTAGATCTCCGATTTGTTGGTTCAAAGTTAGTGAGGCCTTAATCATAGGTCCTGACTTAGTATTCGACACCTTAGAGAAAGTTCAATTGATCAGGGAGAGAATCCGGGTTGCTCAGAGCCAACAGAAGTCCTATGCAGATGTTCATAAAAAAGATATCGAGTTCGAGGTCAATGACTATGTCTATCTTAAGATCTCTCCCATGAAGGGAGTGAAAAGGTTCGGCAAGAAAGGGAAACTCAGTCCCCGCTATGTCGGTCCCTTCAGAATTCTTTGTCGCTTCAGCAAGGTAGCTTATGAGCTTGAGTTGCCTTCAGATCTAGCCTCAGTCCATCCAGTCTTCTATGTCTCTTTGCTGAAGAAGTGCATAGGTGACCCAGCAGTTGTTTTCCCGATTGAGAGCATCGACATTCAGAACAACCTCTCTTATAAAGAGATTATAGTCAAAATCTTAGATTATCAAACTCGTAGATTGAGGAACAAAGAAGTCCCTCTGGTCAAGGTTCTTTGGCGAAATCAGTCTCATGAAGGAGCTACTTGGGAAGCAGAAGCAGATATGCGTACCAAGTATCCTCACCTCTTCCCCGCCAATTTAGATCAAGGTCAAGGTAACAGTTCTGCTTAATCTTATTCAGTTCACGTTCATGTTTCCAGTATAAACTTGGTACCTATTAACCATTTCATACTCAGTCATGTATTCATGAGTCAGTTGTTCGTGCATCAGATATGCACAAGTTCAGTATGTTTAGCATGTCAGTCGTGAGATCAAGTTTCAGTTCTTCATGTTCAGTTTAGGTTTTATTGTCTTATATCCCTTCTCAGTAAATTCTCATTCGAGGACGAATGTTTCCAAGGGGGAGATATTGTAATGCCTCGCATGGTTCTAAGCTAGGAAGTGAATAAGTATTCCTATATATGAAACCTCCTATCCTGTGATTCATACTTGAGTACATGACTTATAATGAATATTGTCACGACCCGAGCCTAGGCCCTAGCCGTGACGAGCATCCCGAACCATGAAGGCCCGAAACACCCATTCTCTATCTGGTTATCATGCACAACATTCGTAATCATAATAAAATGCGGAATTGAAACTGAGTACGGAATACATGGTCAAGTTCTGCAATATTTCTGAATAATACTATCTGACATCAGTCTGCGAAATCTCTACTAAGAACACAAACATCTGTCTGAAAAGAAACTGGGACAAGGACCCCAGTAAACCAAAAACATAATAAATAAGATAATGTCTGACATAATTAGGCCTTTCGAATAATAGAAGGCCCACCACTGCGAGATCAAGTCTACAAATCCGAGAATGTCTACTGAGTAGCTGGACCCCTAGACTGTGCCTCAGGACCTGGAAGGAGAGGGGGTCATCACAAAAGTACTGGCACGCGAAGCAATCCAAAAATAGTATAATGGAACATACACACACACACATATATATATATTAAGTGAAAGCAATTTTTTATCAAGACATCATGTATAAAACTGTTTCCGAAAAATACATGGGCACTTTCTTAAAACATGTAACTTGCCTGTTCATTTCAAATCAAGATCTGTGTTTTACTTCTGAGTTAGGTGGTATTCCCCTACAAGTCTGATATTCCATGGGCTGTATGGAATCCGCCATTGACTCGGCGGGGAAGCCCCCAACCCAAGAGTGCCGCAAGGGTTGGAGTGTCTGGGTATGATACGCCACAGGACATTTAAGTCAGCGCATAATAGTATACCCGGGTCGGCAAACCACGGTTTTAGGCAATGAGTCGCTTGAACTCAAGCCCTCTTCGGGGAACCACCTAACATCTCTGTATGCCCATTTTTAACCTTTTATGTACATGCAACATTCTGAATGTCTAAAATCATGAAAGTCTGAAATGTCTGTTAGTCTGAGTCTGATATGACGTTAGTCTGAATTGGTATCGTCATACCAAGACATTGCAAGTCATGATTTTTCTGAGCCATAATGTATTAAGCAAGTGCTTTCATTCAAAACATAGTTTAGACCACCAAAACATGTAACTGATGTAAAGGATTTCATATTCCGAAACTTAAAGTTCAATTCATGAAGAAATTTCATCAAACACCTGGTGGTCAAATGTCTTTAGCAAGTTCATGTATTCAAAATTGAAACACATTCATTCATATATGTATATAAACTGTCAAATCGCTTTGGAGATGGTCAAAAGACCAAAACAATGATGTTAAAACATCTTATACATAAATATATATACATAATTTAAAACCCCATTCTAAAATATGATTTTTTTTATGCCCATGAGAATTTAGGAAAAACCCCGCATACCTCTATTTCCAAGGATAATAGATGTTTCTTGAAGCTTGCGGATTGGTGATTCCGAATATGTAATTATCTTCGAAAACCTACGGTCGAATCTTGAACTATTTGGGTTTTTATTTTGAAACCCTAAGGAGAATTCTTGAGCAATTTTGGAAAAGTATGTGTATTATGGTGTTTGAGGGACTAAATCCCGTGTTGGTGGTATATATAGGGGTGGAGGATGACCCAAATACCCCTAAGGAACAATTAAGGTCAAATCTGTCCCTCAGTTGATAGTTTGATAGGCTGGAGTAAATCGATTATAACGTTTTACTCATATATTCAAATTGGATGAAACCAACTTCATTTTAAAGAGGACTCAAATATCTTTCGTTTTATATATTATAGCTCACTCATTTCATTATATACAGAGAGTTATGATCGTTTGAAATTGACCCAGAAATACTGAAAACTGGGCAATAGGCTATGCGTTTTGATACTGTTTTGAAATCCAAACGCAGCCTTATGCATTCCGAAAAATTTCAAAACTTATCCGAGATGTACTATGAGCTTGCCCGATCGTAACGCAACTTGAAAATCTAAAAACGAATATCGGAAAGGTTGAAAAGTTGTATCCCGAAGATTGCCATCTAAAATGACACTAAGTCCTCATTACACTCACAATAAATTTCAAGTTTTTAAGTCTAAGGGCACTCTATTAAAGGCTAATCCATGCACGACTTTTACGGGGTGTTACATTATCTCCCCCTTGGGATCATTTGTCCTCGAATGATGGATAGGAACTTGTTGAAGCCTTAAAGATATAGAATAACGCGGACACGACATGTCCTTTAATAAAGAATACATTGATTTGAAACATGACCATATGGCTGGAACTACTGATATTTTGAATTCTTATATAGGACACGCATATCTGATTCATGGAATACACGACTGAAGCTATTCATAATCTGAATTCTCATAATGAACATGCATATCTGATGCATGGATCTGTCCTTGAGTTGTTCTCATGAACGCAGGACTAAATACACTGATAAGCTGAACTTTTTCTATTGAACATGCATTTTTAATGCACGCATATCTGACTGGACTAACGTATGAATGTATGACTGATTACGCAATGATAACTGGTGCAAGTCTTGTAATAAGAATCTATACATGCAACTGAATAAGGTATCTCTCCTTTGGGACACTATGTCCCTCTATGAATGCTCAATTCATTAAGATACTCGGAAAAAAAAATTGAGGCGATGCACTAGGCACCTACAAATTGAATCATAACTGAACATCTGGAATCTGAATCTAATGCATGACACATGAACTGTGCTATACTCGCAACTACTGGTATACTCTATCTTGGAATAGTAGCATGTCTGAGATTTCGGGTAGCATGAATAAATGAAAAGACGAGAAAACAAGTCATGCGAATCTGCTTGTTAAACTGACTTACTGACTATACAGATTGAATTATGTTGGACTTTCATACTTAACTGGAGTATCTCTTCAACACTCTCTCTAAAGAAGTTCTTACAGTAATAGGGAGCCATGAATCTTGGGTATGGATTACACAAGACATCCAATTGAGGAAATCACAACATTAACTCTACTCTGCAGTCTGAAATATAGACATATAACTCCTAAATTAGGATAGAATTTTCAGACCTTTGGCAATACGACTTCTTACTTTCAGGCTTAGCGCACTTCCCGAATATCACTTAACTATACTATTCCCTATAAATATGATACTCATATGAGCATTGACAAATTTTTCTACTAATGTCTAAACTAGCTTAATCCTTACCCCGCGATCAAGCCTAACTCTAAGTCACAAAAATACAACATGCTACACCACGCTATTATTCTAAACCATATGATGCCACCTTCTATACCTCTTTTAAAGATCACATTCTAAGCATAACATGCCTTACCACTTTAATGACTACACTTAACTCTTAATATGAAGTCGCTAATGCATATTGCAACCTTCCACTACAATCCCAAAACGTCATTCAAGCCTAATTTATAACCACATGTTAACTTCAAGGCAAACACCCATAAATACATACTTCACATAGTTTCTAAACTATTATCAATATAACTCCCACGCACTATCCTAAAAACATACACACACAAACTTTTCCACTAAACATCACATGTATCAAAGATTGGCCCCAAATCTCACTTCATACTTATGGCCTTATCTAAACAAACATACTCTGATCTTCCATCAACAAGAACATTTACTTCATCACCACTATCATTGCATAGGGAGGACACTAAAAGGTTAAAACATAAGACCCTGAAGCATGAGAAGATTTTTATATGGGACTGAACACATTATTAAGAGTGAGTACATACGTCATGAGTTGCATGACCTCAACTAGAGTTCCTAACATAAGAAATGTAATTCCGACTACTTGAATGAACTAGAACTCATTATCTTGGAACTGGAAGAGTACGTGACTCTCTATCATATACAGGAATCACTAACTATGATCACGAAACTGAAACATAAAGCTTGAGTAGGCATTGGGATCAAAAGTCAAGCTTAGATGCTAACACTTAACATGGATATCACCAAGCCTTTGATGAACCATATCTTTTTCGATATAGCATACCACTATTGCGACTCCAAATTTATATCCCTTTACTATGAGAATCAAGATCACCTTAAAAGACCCAACACTATCAATCAAAACACCTTAACATGGCTATTTAGATCACCATGTACCATCTAACTAGTCTTTCTCCACTTAATAATTCAATGGTACCACTAGCCACGCACAACAAGTAATAGCCTTAGAAAAATGCCACAACCTCATGTTACCTTAGGCATACTTCTACATCATACATGCAATATCATACACCACTACGAATCAAATAAACTTACTCTATTGCATGCACCGTTTAAGTCTATTAGATTACTTCTATACAACTAGTATTCATTAACCAAGAAATCTTCACATCCACCTTCATGGACATCAACTGTTCAAACTTAATATCTAGTGCTATGCATGATTTACAACCCAACCTTACACGAAATTTTCACTTGGAAACTATGAAATAAACATCACGAAACACTAGTGCACTAGAACTTCATAACCACAATAATCGATCATGACCTAACGGTTTTCCTTATCATAATCCATTAGCATGTACTATTTCATCACATCAAGCCTACTAATTTAATCCCACAAAACATGCATCATCAAACTCATGCCACTATTTACCACCACACCATTTAAATTCAAGCCTATAGTTTAGTATCAATCATTTACCACCAATGAAGAATGCAACATAATATAAATATACTAATCCATCAAATTGGGATATTCTACCCAAATATTTCAAAAATCTACTACATACCTTCTCACAAGTAGCACTAGTTTACAACTACTAATGAAAAGAGGGTCAAGGGGGTTAAAGCCTCATAATAGACATGGTCAACTTTATCCTTATATTATAACCCCGTACAATCGTATCTACTTATACTTCTTTCTCACATCACAATTACTTAACCAAGCTTACATTTACACTACCTTCAAAATCCACAACAACCATGAGTCTATACTTATAACCTACTGGCTAATCTGGCCATTTTCATACTTCAAGCAAGGACAATTCACCTCGCCTAATAACTCCTTCTCTGTCTTCTACTAATAAACTAACACACAAGGAAGAATCGCTTCATTACCAACTCTATCTCATGCAAAAAGATTCAGCTATACATATATTCAACCAACACAAGAACCACACGTTGAATGACAAATTGCTAGTGAATCGAAATAGGCCTCACACAGCTTCACTAGACTTTGATTTTTTTGTAGTTTGAACAAGAAAATAAGAAGAATGACAAGGCAACTATGCTAGTGAATCGAAAGAGCCCCACACAGCTTCACTAGACTTTTTAGTTTCACCAACACGATGATAAAATATTTTCAAGAGATAGAAACTTGTCACACAACATTCCATAATCTGAGAATACACATCTTACTTTGTATAGATAAAAAAAAATCTGAGTCAAATATTTCCCCCACAGATTATCATACAATCCACACACGCTACTTGCTACCAATAGGTCATGACACCGACACTTTAACTTATACTACTATTTGGGTGGAAATACAATTCCAACACTTCTACTACACATCTTTTCCCTTAAGCATGACATCTGCAACATAAATTTCTGAAAAGGGCCGAATATACTCAATACAGAAGGCTGAAAAGTACGATTTCATCCGCGATCCAAAGGGATAATACCATCTAGACTCTAAACTTCTGCACTTGATTCACCCTAGAAATGTGATGGGTCTAAAAACATCAGAGTAAGGAAAGAATTTGGGATGATTTTAATTTCGTATGGACGTCACCATAGCACGAATTAGAGTATGAAGGAGGAACATTCTGACTTTGTTTCACGAACTAGAACATGAAGAAAGAGAGACATTCCTAAACGTCTTGTAGACTCCTGCTTATAAGTGGGGCGCGCTACACACCCATAAATAAGACTCTACTCGACGCGATTTCACAGACACCCTGGGACCATGAACTGTGCTCTAATACCAAGTTTGTCACGACCCGAGCCTAGGACCTAGCCGTGACGAGCATCCCGAACCATGAAGGCCCGGAACACCCATTCTCTATCTAGTTATCATGCACAATATTCGTAATCATAATAAAATACGGAATTGAAACTGAGTACGAAATACATAGTCAAGTTCTGTAACATTTCTGAATAATACTATCTGACATCAGTCTGCGAAATCTCTACTAAGAACACAAACATCTGTCTGAAAAGAAACTGGGACAAGGCCCCCAGTAAACCAAAAACATAATAAATAAGATAATGTCTGACATAATTAGGCCTTCTGAATAATAGAAGGCTCACCCCTGCGAGATCAAGTCTACAAATCCGAGAATGTCTACTGAGTAGCTGGACCCCTAGACTATGCCTCAGGACCTGGAAGGAGGGGGGTCAGCACAAAAGTACTGGCATGTGAAGCAATCCAAAAATAGTATAATGGAATATACATACATACATATATATATATATATTAAGTGAAAGCAATTTTTCATTAAGACATCATGTATAAAACTGTTTCCGAAAAATACATGGGCACTTTCTGAAAACATGTAACTTGCCTGTTCATTTCAAATCAAGATCTGTGTTTTACTTCTGAGTTAGGTGGTATTCTCCTACAAGTCTGATAGTCCACGGGCTGCATGGAATCCGCCATTGACTCGGCGGGGAAGCCCCCAACCCAAGTGTGTCACAAGGGTTGGAGTGTCTGGGTATGATACGCCACAGGATATTTAAGTCAGCGCATAATAGTATACCCAGGTCGGCAAACCACGGTTTTAGGCAATGAGTCGCTTGAACTCAAGCCCTCTTCGGGGAACCACCTAACATCTCTGTATGCCCATTTTTAACCTTTTCTGTACATGCAACATTCTGAATGTCTAAAATCATGAAAGTCTGAAATATCTGTTAGTCTGAGTCTGATATGGTGTTATTCTAAATTGGTATCGTCATACCAAGACATTGCAAGTCATGATTTTTCTGATCCATAATGTATTAAGCAAGAGCTTTCATTCAAAACATAGTTTAGACCACCAAAACATGTAACTGATGTAAAGGATTTCATATTCCGAAACTTAAAGTTCAATTCATGAAGAAATTTCATCAAACACCTGGTGGTCAAATGTCTTTAGCAAGTTCATGTATTCAAAATTGAAACACATTCATTCATATATGTATATAAACTGTCAAATCGCTTTGGAGATGGTCAAAAGACCAAAACAATGATGTTAAAACATCTTATACATAAATATATATACATAATTTAAAACCCCATTCTAAAACATGATTTTTTTATGCCCATGAGAATTTAGGAAAAACCCCGCGTACCTCTATTTCCAAGGATAATAGATGTTTCTTGAAGCGTGCGGATTGGTGATTCCGAATATGTAATTATCTTCGAAAACCTACGGTCGAATCTTGAACTATTTGGGTTTTTATTTTGAAACCCTAAGGAGAATTCTTGAGCAATTTTGGAAAAGTATGTGTATTATGGTGTTTGAGGGATTAAATCCCGTGTTGGTGGTATATATAGGGGTGGAGGGTGACCAAAATACCCCTAAGGAACAATTATGGTCAAATCTGTCCCTTAGTTGACAGTTTGATAGGCTGGAGTAAATCGTTATAACGTTTTACTCATATATTCAAATTGGATGAAACCAACTTCATTTTAAAGAGGACTCAAATAGCTTTCATTTTATATATTATAGCTCACACAGTTCATTATATACAGGGAGTTATGATCGTTTGAAATTGATCCAGAAATACTGAAAACTGGGCAATAGGCTATGCGTTTTGATACTGTTTTGAAATCCAAACACAGCCTTATGCATTCCGAAAAATTTCAAAACTTATCCGAGATGTACTATGAGCTTGCCCTATCGTAACGCAACTTGAAAATCTAAAAACGAATATCGGAAAGGTTGAAAAGTTGTATCCCAAAGATTGCCATCTAAAATGACACTAAGTCCTCATTACACTCACAATAAATTTCAAGTTTTTAAGTCTAAGGGCATTCTATTAAAGGCTAATCCATGCACGACTTTTATGGGGTGTTACAAATATTCTAGTGATAGGATAGTTTATGATACATTAAGCATGTTCATATAAGTCACTTAAGTTAATACAAGCTAAGAGTTTTTGAATCTATCAAGTTTTAGTGTTCGATTTTTCAAGGATCATATTTGAATGAGTATAACTCGGATTTAATGTGGTATTTTTACTGATTTAGATCCACCAAATTGTAGAAAATCTAATTAGCTTTCCAACGATACCAATTTCGCCTTAATCCAATACCCAAGCAAAAAGTTATGCCCATTTTCATGAGAGACAGTAAGCATAGGCGATTGGTTAGGCGCCGCCCAACCCAAGCATAGGCGATTAGTTAGGCTCCGCCTAACCTAGCTTAGGCAATCACTTGGGAGCCACCTAAGTCAATTCCAGGTGCCAAAAATACTCTGTTTTGAGTTATTCTAAAGGTAATTAAGTCTTTTAACACTCGTTACACGTCCCAAAACTTAACCCTACGAAATATATAGCTTCTAAACATATTACAACCCTATTTTCATCTCAAATCTCATCATCTAAGAGAACTAAAAGATAAAAACAACTAGGGTTGTGTAACTAATCTTGAAGATCCAATTTCAAGGAAATTCCTTCGTTAATCATCAAGAATCTTTCCTTCTAAGGTATGCGTGAGTTGATTTATGGATCTCTTTCATCCATAAAGCTCAAAAACCCTCTTTTTCATTATAAAGTATGATGTTTATATTGTTGGGTGTTGATGATCATGTTGTTGATATTGGGTGATTCCCAAGATGGAATCTTTATATGTTTGTTTTGAATTTCATGATATCATATGAGTTGGAAACATGTAAATTGGGTTGTTCATGATGTATGAATTTGATGATTTCACCTATGCTTAAGATGTGCATGTAAGGTGTTTGATAAAATGCCTAAGAAGCTAGAAATCATGCAATATAGCTAAATTGTGACTAAGTGAAGGATTCATGATATGCCCTTACGTTCCAATGACTTCTATGTTGTTAATGTGCCTTGTAAATATTGTTGAAATACTCATGAACTATTCTTATGAGATTATGCTATGTTTACTTGCAAATCCTACTTATGAACAAGATGTATGATAACCATGCAATCCACATGAACTTCCATACTATTGGTATGTGTTGCCAATGTGATTATGCAATGAACATGATATTCAGATTGTGCAAGTACTTCCATGTTATATGAAATCCTTTCCATGCAATACATTGTTGATAACTATTCTTATTATGAGATCCCTACTTATGATATTATAAATTATGGACTCTACTCTTATGATCAAGTCAGTCATGTGTGTCAGTTTCCTTCCATCGAGTCCTGGGGGTACTTGTACCCAAAAACTATACGTGTGTGCCTAGAGCCATGTCATGTTTCATAATATCCAAACTCAAGCTATGATTCCATAGACTTCAGTCAGTCATGTGACTCAGGAAAACCTCATGATCTTAGTCAGTTGTTAGATATCAGTAACATTTCACCAGTCAATGGAATTCAGTAAGATTAAGTCATACACAGTCATTTATTCATGTCCAGTCCCTCCAGATGGGAGTAGAGGTTAGCACCGAGTGAACCCAAGGATGGGAACTCACCCGCCAGTTCAGGGTGTGATTCTTAGTAGTCATCCTTGTGTTCCAGAACTACGTAGCTAACGTAGGTTGAGACATCTTAACCCGTTATATTCGGGTTGATGAGGTGTCTTAACCCATCAGTTTAGGGTTTCCACCGCTTTTATTGAGTACCCGCTAGATAAGGGTTACTCACAGGTTGTCCTTACCTATGGCATGGTATTGACACCCCTTTAGTTGAGGCAGAGATTAGACCCCAACTTAGCCATAATGGTATACATGGGGCATGTCGGTTAAACACTACTTCCTACAGTTTCAGTATCAGTCTCAGTAAAAGAACTCAGGGCGTCTTCAGATTTTAGTATATACAGGACTATCATATACAGTCATCTATATTATCAGTTTCAGTATCAGTCATGACGGTTATCAGCAAACCATGTATTAGCTTACAGGTCATGCTATCACGTATTCATGGTCCCGGTTTCTATATATGTGTGTTTGCACTCCCACGTTCATATTAGTCAGTCAGTGTTGTTCATGCTTGAAATCCATTATGTTCAGCCTACCCTCCTCGTATACTCAGTACTCTAGTTTTACTGACGCATTTATGCTATGGTGCTTTCTTTTCATGTTACACCATAGGTTCCGAGACATGAGCTTCAGCCCAGCAGTAGCGGTAGCATTCCAGTTGCAGAGACATAGTGAGTCCTCATTGATTCAAGGACAATATTATTTGATACATTTATTTTTTTCTTTAGTTTAGTTTTATGAAGTTAATTGGAGACACGTTCCTTCAACTCCTTATTCAGATAGTTTAGAGGCTTTTAGATTTATTTTCAGATTGAGTTGTTTTGGGTATTTTCACCCACATAATTGTATTCAGTTGAACCTTATGGCCTTACAGTTCTATGTATTCCGTATTATTATATCATCATTTGTAGTATACAGGTACAGATATCAGTCATGGGTTAGCTTGTGGTCCCTCGGAGTCATGAACATCGTGTAGCATTCCGGTTCAGCGAATCGGGGTGTTACAGTTGATCATCAAAATAAATTTTGAGGCTATTAATCCTTGCAGTGTAGGGCTTTGCATATGTCAAGGAAGACCTTGTTGAAACACCATACTTGTCTTTGAGGGTCTCTTCAATAAACTCTTTCAATTGATCAATCAGGATCATTCTCTCAGAAGAAACGTGTACCTCCTTAGCTGGTGGTGTTTGTTTTATAGAATGTTCTGTCTCATGAACTTTTGGATCTTTTTTAGGTTCATGTCTAGACTCTCCGTCTAATAATCCATCTATATTATCCTCCAACTTATCAATCTGAGTGTCTTGATTTTACGCATATTTAGTTAAACCTCAATTTCCTTTGTCAGGTTTGTAAGTTGCTTCTCCATAAATAATGCGTCAGTTACCATTACTTGTATTATCATCAAAGACACACGAATTGTTGCATAAGTTGATCTTTGAAGTGCTTAGATTATGTGGTATAAGTGGAGATGATGCATTGGTTGGACAACCATCGTTCTTTGTACTAGAATATTTTGAACCATACTGCTCAAGTAGAGTTAGAGTCTTCTTAAGTGTCTCTACCACATTGCTTTCTTTTTCTAAAGAATTTTCTTAGGACCTCACTCCTTTTGGGGTTAAAGATCCAAAAATTAGAGTCGGTGACACTTGATGTGTTTGTTATCCTAGCATGTTGGCCTTTCTCCTTGTGAAAACTGTAAAGTTTCTAAAAGTAACACCAAGGATGCTCTCTTCTTTAGTAGAGAATTTGGAATCAACAACCTTGGAAGCAGTTGATTGAGAATTGACTTTCTTGGAAGTTATTTTAATGTTCTTAAACTTTCTAGTTGGAAAAGTTGAGATGAGAGGTAGAGATCGTCCCATTGGGCCTGCCATAATTTGGTGGATAGTAAAATTTCAAATCAGGAAAATAATTAATTGGGATAAGAGAAATACTGCAGTCATTTTATTGATTTCAATATTTAAGTGTTACAATTTCTATGAATCTTCTAATTCGCCTTTTCAAATATAAATTCAAGGGATTCGAGCTTGATCTTGAATTTGGGCTTGATTTATGAATTTGACGGATTTGATCTTGACTTGTACTTGAATTCAAGGGCTTTTGGGCTCGTTCTCGAATCTTTTGGGCTTGATCTTGAGGCTTGATTAACAGGATTTGAATTCTTAAACTTTGTAGAGATATTATGTCGTTTGATCCATTAGTTTTCTCGTACTTGTTTTGTTAGAATTGTTCATCTCTTTTCTGGATTATGAGACTCCTACATATAGTTGTAGAGAGGAAAGAGTCATGGCAAAGGTGGATTTCTTTTGACCAATTAGATTTAAGTGACATGGTGCATTTTATAGGCTTTTGATTTCACTAGGCCTGTTGCATCATTTTGCCATGTGACATAGTCCTATTGACTCCTTCACTTGACTTGGCATGCCACATCATACGACACCTGACTTTCAATTTAGGCCTCTAGAATTTTATGACATCTTAGGCTTAGCAAATTGGGTTCATCATTTGTGGCCCAAATTAATGGACTGCCTAATTGAAGTTGGACATTAATTAAATTCATATATGTTTGGACTTAACTAATTATCTAATTATATTAATCTGTAATATTTATTTGGGACTACTATATTTTGAATTTAATATAATTCAAATTTCGTATGGATTTAAATTTAATAAAATTTCGTTTCCCACATAAGCTAACAACAACACTTTAAAAAAATTAAGTGGGATATCAAAAATAACATTATTTTTAATGGGCCAAGCCAAAATCGTGTTTTACAGTTACCAGGTGTAACTCATCCCTCTTTCACGTCTTAACATTTAGGGAAAAAAAATATAAATAACCTTCCTTAGATGGTTAAATGTAACTTATAGCAAAAAAAGTTTGCAAGTTGTAGAAAAATACGATATTAAAAGGAAAAAAAAACGTTTTTTAATGTAATTAAAAAAATAAAATACAAATTACATATAAGAGAAAAAATAATTTCATACCCATTAAAAAGGATGTCAGTTATTATCAAATGTCAGTCATCCCTGTTTTTCTTACTGAAACGGTTATTTTCTTCTTCATTAAAAATCCTATAGTTTTTTTTCTCAATTCTTCATTATCAAACATTGAATTTTTCTTCTTCACGATTTTCTTTTTAATTATTTCGCCACAACTATCTTCTTCTTCTTCTTCTAAAAAAATATTGATATAAGTATTTTATTTGAATCAGACCTATAATGGATGGTGATAGGTTATATTCTCTGGTTGTGATGTATGGAGAAAGATCAGACTTAACTAATTTTTTTTGGTTTTATTCAACTAATTGTGTTATTTTAGTTTTTCTATTCGAAATTCATATCGTTTTGTTGAACATAATTGAAATCCTTTTTTTGAACATACTTGTGTAAATTTTATTGTTTTTGTCAACAAAAAAAAAGTTCACATTCTTTTCACACTCTAATACAATTTCGACAATTTTAGTCTTATTGATTTAGTATAAACAGTTAGCATAGTATTTTTTAATAAAAAAAATTGATGTGTATGTTTTGTTAGTATTAAAATTTGTTGACAGTTTCATATTTCATGTCTTTACATTTTTTGATGTGTATGTTTTGTGAGTATTAAAATTTGTTGAAATTTTCATATTTCATATCTCTACATCTTTACATTGGTTAGTGAAAAATATTGTATTATGTTTACAGGTAGACCTAAAGATTCTTCTATGCATAGGATTATGTGTGATGCAGATACCAAGTATAAAGGATTGGTAAATGCAATAGCAAAACAACTCCAGATTGACATTAACTCAATTTAAATTGAGATCAAGTTCTTAATAAGTGATCGATGTCCGACAATTATCATACACAATGATACAGGAGTAAAGGTATATCTAGATTAAAAGAAGAATGTTGCAGATTTCTTCATTAAATTTTCATGGGTACGATATTGAGGGATATGACTAGTCGAGAAATAGAAGATCTACCAATCTAGATATTAAACATGAAGTGATTAATTTTTTATTATTATTCTATATACACATTAATTGTATTGTATTATATGAAAGAGATATATAACTTAGTATTGTATTAAAAAAGTATATCAATTAATGTCTCATACGATTTAATTAGTTGTTTCGTATTTCATGACAAAAGTTTATAAAAAAGTATAGAAATGATGTCTCATATGATGTGATTAGTTTTTTGTATTATATGAAAAAGTTATATGAATTGATGTCCTACATTATGTGATTAGTTGTTTCGTATCATATAAAAAAATTACATGAAAAATGTATAATATAAATTGTATTTCATATAATGTGATTAATTATTTCATATTGTATGAAGAAAGTATATAAACTGGTATAAAATTATAGTAGTGTATAAATTCAATATGTAATATGCTATTTTAACTATTTGATAAAATATTTTCTTTTTCGAATATTGGGTTTGTATTGAGAAAACTACATATTGCAAATAATTTTTTAACATGGCAATACATTGCCATGACAACTTATTTCTCATATGTAATAACTCATAAAACTTAAATCCGCATGTAATTTATGTATGCATATATTTGTGTAGATTCTTTCGATACAAATTACGAAAAAAAATCAACAAATAAAAATTACTCCACTGACAAAATCTAATTGATATCTACTTGAATATAGATATTCTTGTAGAAGATGAGAGACAGGGTAAAAAGAAGAAATTAAGGTAAAATAAAAAGATAAACACAAATAAAATTTTACCCAATAATAAAAAAAGAATATAATTAATTTATCAAATTTTAATTTTTTTATAACTACAAATACAGTAATTAAGGTAAGTTGAAAAGATAAACACAAATTTATAGGAGATATTTTATTGATATATATCTATTAAATAATTTTTTTAAAATTAAATTTGAAGAACATATAATGGAATTGAATAAAAGTAAGCCCTAAAAGAAATGAAATTCAATCCCAAAAGAAAATTGATTAAGAGAAATGGAGAAATAAAAAATGATACAAAGAAAATATTCAAAACAAGTGAATGGTTATTAATATGATTAAAACATGATTAGAATACATGATTAGGAGTTGAATCGAACTTGGATTTAGAAGACATGATTCATACAATGGAGAAATAATATATATATATATATATATATATATATATATATATATATATATATATTAGATAAATTACATTCATTAGATAAATGTAATGAAATTGAACCCACAAAGATATAAACATCTGATAGATATCAAATTTGATACGAAAATAATACCCCAAAGGAATATATTTATTTATGAAGATGATTGAACAAAAAAAGTGTAGTTAAGATGAAACGTGTGGATTTGACAATTTTTTTGTTCCAATACAGTTGATCTAAAAAAACATGAGAGATTTTTTTTAAAAGGTAAGAATGATAATAAAAGTAGATATAATATCAACCATATTTTACTACTTCCATAATTATCAACACATTTATTTATGAGATATTGAATACCAATCCCTGAAAAAGGAGTTAAATTATTCTTTAAATAATTATTTATCAATTTTTTAAAAATAAAATAAATAAATTTGTTTTAAAAAAGTTTCTAAAACTTGTAATTAAAATCTTAATAAAATAATTATCTAAAAGTGTTATTATAAATTGCAATAAACAATCTAATAAATGCATTTGAGATAATTTTCTCTAACATTTAACCCCTTCCTTTATTGATTTATCTCTTTCTTTCTTTTTCAATTTTCTTCTATTTTTTATTTTTCAATTCTACAATATTTCTCACCTAGTTTTTCTTTCTCTCTTTATTCGACTCTATCTAATTTCTTCGATTTCAGTTATACTTTGATAAGATATGGAAATTATTGGAGTTGTCATCAGAAGACATCGCTGCTGATTCATCGAAAAGGCTATTGATGGTTCACGATTGTTTTGGTTGTTTGTTGGAGTTCTATCCATCAGAGTAGGATATTTTTACAGTGTAGTTTAAGCTCGTTGGTGGGTTGAATTTCATAGAAAACAAAAATGAGATTTGTTTGGTCAAAGATCAGAGCTTCAACGTTAATGGTGGTTCTCTAGCAAAGAGGATGATAATGAAATAGATTCTTATGGTAGTGAAGGTCATCGAAAAAAATAGGGGAAGGGAGGGAGGGGGGGGGGGGGGGTTGGAGGCTATTCAGTAGTGTTGTGCATGTATTTTGTATATGTATATAATCTCAAATAATTCTGAATTTGCAGTTGTATATGAATTACATAACAAATAAAAGAATTTATATATGCATTTTAAGAAAGATGGCAATACCTTTTGGGAAAAAGTACAGAATAACAAACTTAAGTCCATAGTTAAGATAAATAACTACACTTTAGTATAATTATTTTAGATAGCAAAAATAACAATATTTTGATAAAACTGTTATGAAATATAAAGTAATAAAAATAATAATAATAGACAGAAGAGAGGAAGTTTCTTTATTTTTGTTGAAGAATTCTTGAGTCGTTTTCATATAATGAAGGAAAATCACTTTATTTATAGAGTAAAACTAACTTTGTCCCAAAAGTTAGAGTTTCTATCTTTTTCATAAATAGACATTCATTATATATGGTAATACATTTATAACACTCTCCCTTGCATGTCTACTTGATAGATAATGTGTCCCATTAAAATCTTATTAGAAAAACCCAGTGAAAAAAATATAGTGAAGGAAAAAAAGTATACATATCTAATAATACGCATTTCAGCTGCCTCATTAAAAACCTTACAAGAAAAATCCAATGGAACAAAATCTTGAAAGAAAAAAAGGGTACAACTCGTATTTCTCCATCTGATGGGAATATTAATTCCAAATCTTAAATCTTCACATTTCAATCTTGAGAATCGTCTTCTCGAAAGCTGTAATTGATAGAGACTTTATGAATAAATTATTCATATGTTCACTCGAAGGAATTTATTGCACGTTGATACCATCATTCTTTTGAATCTAATGTATGTAGAAAACTTTGACAAAATGTACTTTATTCTATCTCCTTTTAAAAATCCTTCATTGAGTTGGGCTATGCATGTTGCATTATCTTCATGCAAATTTATGGGTACTGTGTCACATTTCAAATGACATTTTCCTCAAATGATATGTATCATTAACCTCAGCCACATACATTCTCGACTTTCTTTATGAATAACTATCGTCTTAGCATAATATGAATGTCATGTATACATAGTATGATAGTGACCCTTCATGAAAATAGGTAATATGTCGGTATAAAACCATTATGTCGATCATATGTATTCAAAAACATGACAATGTGTACTAGCATAAACATGTTAATACAAGTACTTTCAACTGCAATATAGAAGTGGTCTACTACACTATTTCCATGTAGAAGTAAAATTATATCATTCTCATAGTTGCAACAAGATCTGTACATGCATTAATTGCACAAGATATGATACTTCAGGGTCCAATCTAATTTTGTATGTTTGTCATCGCAACTTCTTTTAGCAAATAATATATCACTTTTGAAAACTCTCCAAGAGTTTCAATAATTTTCCAAGTTATAAATTTATGCGATATAAGGATTATAAATACGTTTCCCAGACACTTTTATATGCTTCAAACTTTTTGAATCCTTAAAAAAAGTTTTCATATAAATTTGTCAAGTGTCAATATTCAATATTTCATGTGTGACATCTTCAAGTGTCTGGACTGCAAATCAAATAGGTTTTATATTTACCAAGATGCATCATTTCATTTCACTTGATAAATATTTTTGCGTTAGCATGCTTAAATAAATGTAGAATTTAAATCCTCGTAATCTTTTATAATATTGCACCAATATTGTATCAAAGATATTATTAATGATATCTAATTTTGTATCAATTCACAATGTGACATGACATTTTGAGATCTCATCACTTCATTATTTTCAGGTATTTGAACTTTTCATAACGTTTCATGAAGTGTTATGTCATTGGTACCTTAGAGAACATTACCTCCTTATTATGATCATTTGCTCCCTATTTTTTTAAATAAAATTATTACTTTTAGAACCGATTAATCTATCATGCTTTATATTTGTAGTAAACTTTTTCCTTCAGGGACATCCAGTTGGAGAATTTATAGATAAATATAATATAAAATTTTGGGTCAGCAAATGCTCATAGCATTTGGACTTGAATTATCTTTTGAATGAGGATCATATGGATGATAATTCACAACATATTTCTTAGTTGTTTGTTATCTCCTCTTTATTTTAGGAAAACTAACACCCATCTCGATTTATTATAGAAAATTTATCTTTGTGCATCATGATATATCCATTAATTGTATACCATACATCAAAAACTTTTAGATGGAATATTTGGTTCCTGGCCTTGAACCAATTAAGAGAAAAGAAATATTCATAATTTATTGGTCTAACGCATACAAGTGTCATTGCATGCAATATACCATATTTTTTACCAACACACAAATCTTTATTTTTATTAGTGATAGTTAAACTATATCAAAGGCAATCAATGTCAAACCAACACTATCAAGATAAATTATCATGATTACACAATCTGAAAAATTTTGCTCTTAACTCAATTATTTTGCACAAGCAACTTTATGAATGTCAAACTCTAGGTTGATAATAAATGTACATGTGATCATCTTTTTTATGCATCTTTTCAACATATCACATGATAGGTGAACGGATCCATGTTCACATTTTATAGTTTCCAGATTTTAAAGGATTCAATCTCAATATTAGCTAGTCCAACCAACTTATCATGAGAATAAGCGACATAAGTAATTCTTGAAGAATCTTCTAAATCTTTAATACATGTCTAATACTAAATATGCACATCTTCAGAATGTCTCAATCGTTCACGTCAACTTATAAAGTTTTATTCTTATAAACTCCAAGTTTACCATGACATGTGTTTTTTGATTTAGTAAACTTTTGATTTTTCATGACATGACTTTTATGTCAATAAACTCCTAGTTCATTATGGCATGTGATCTCATCATGATCGGATAACTTTTCATATTTATATTTTTTTTTATCATAGTAGCTTGGAGATATTCAATCTTCCAACTGCACTACCTCTTTTGGATATGTATTGTGATATCTTCACAATAAAAAATATGTTCACATTGATAAGTTTTACTAATACAGTCATATTTACCCCAGAGTATAGATCTGTATTTATAATAATCAAAATTCTCATTCATCATAAATGAAATATAATTGTGTCTTAAGCATATCAACTTATGATAGCTTATAACCTCTTTTAAGATGTTGCTGCTTCAGGAGCAAATCAAGGCATACATAGAATATGGAGAATTTTTCTCTAACATATCTTATAATCATATTAAGCATGTGAAATGTTATCACGTTTGATAAACATTATAATATTTTCCCTCCACGCTTATATTCATACGTTCAATCACTTGTCTTTTTTTAGACATATTATGCGTTGCTATCACATTCACTATAGAAATAGAGCATATTCAATAGAACGTGTTTCATAACCTTTCATGAAATACATATTATTTTTTCTTAGCCATCATTATATCATCAAATTACTGAATTGAGATTTAAACTCAACATTT
The DNA here is from genome assembly GCA_030864225.1 of Capsicum baccatum var. pendulum. Taxonomy (NCBI): domain Eukaryota; kingdom Viridiplantae; phylum Streptophyta; class Magnoliopsida; order Solanales; family Solanaceae; genus Capsicum; species Capsicum baccatum. Next base: position 157,050,567 of record CM061558.1, read on the forward strand.
TATCTATATAAAGGTGTTTTAGACATAAATCAATATAATTTAGATCCAATCACACGCCAAAAAGGATTATCACCAAATCCACAGTATTAATTTATTTATATGTACTAGTTGATTTGGTGAACCATTTAATTAGGTTTCTTACATCAAGGGGATCCAATGATTTGTACTTCTAGTAGCAACCTCATGATAGCCATGTACATGTATTGATCTGCTCATATTTAAAGTCAAGTAATTAAACTTGAGAGATCCAAAATATGTAAACAAATAAGATAAAAACTATCCTGACATACATGAAATTATTTTTTTTGACTTTTTTATATGACAATGTGAAGTTTTGAAAACTCCAATACTCTATAAAATTTAATTTCATCATAGTACTTATCTCGATTATCATATTACTTACCTCGAGCATAAAGCTATGACATTATTAACACTTGATGCTACCAATAATATTTTATTATTTCTATTTGTTAGAGTGTCGTGTTGATAACGTGTTATTAAATATAAATTAACAAGAAGAAGAAGAATAAAGAGAAGAGAAAAGACTTTTTTATTTCTCTTGAAGAATTCTTGAGTCGTTTTCATACAATTAAAGGAAATTCCATTATTTTTAGAAAAAAACTAACTTTGTCGGGGTTTCTAACTTTTCCACAAATAGACATTCACTATATATGATAATACATTTATAACAAAAATCAAGATGTCTTGAGCTTTTTATCTTTTTTTCCTATCCCTTTTTATTATGAGCTTTTTTTGTATCTTTTTATTTTTCATCTCTTTTACCTAACCTATTTTATCTCCAAAAATTTAGTATTTAACTTCAACACATATTCAAATGATTTTTATTTTTATATTTATTTTGTTATTTTTGTTGACTATTCATTCGATTTCAATCATGTTTCGACTAGATCTGCGCATTATCGGTGTTGTTATCAGAGGGAATCACTACGAATTTGGCAGAGAGATTATTGTTGGTACATGATTGTTGTTGTTTTGGTTTTTTATTGAGTTTGTGGATTAGCTATCCATCAATATCGAAGGTATTTTCAGTGGAGTTGAAGCTCATTGGTGGGTTGGATTTAAGTAAAACAAGCAAAATTTATTTGATCGAAGCACAAAGTTTCACCATTAATGGAGGATCTCAAGAAAAGAGGATGATAAAGAAATGGGTTCTTGTGGTAGTAGAGGTCATCTGAAAAAATGGGGAAGGTTGGAGGTTGTTTAGTGGTGAAGTATATGTAATTTGCATATGTATTTGATGTCACTAAAGTCTGAATTTGCAATTGTACATTTATTTTTAAAAAAAATAATGAATTTATATATATATATATATATACATATATATACATATATATTTCAACGAATGATGATAGCGTTTTTAATAGGCCTATGTGTTGTATATTTTGTACATCTATTTGATGTCAATAAAATCTGAATTTGCAGTTGTATATGTATTTCATAACAAAATAAATAAATTTGTATATAAATTGCAAAGAATGATGACAATGTTTTTAATATTGTTCTACGCGATATACAGTTGATGTCATAAAAATAATTATGTATTTTGTATGTGATATCAAATAGAACATGTTTATACAACTCGAATCATACCGATACAAATAATGCTTGTTTATTATAAATACAAAAGATAAGTTTAAGATACAAATACAAATAATTTATATAAAGAATATTTTTTGATGCAAAAATATAAAATATTAAATGCAAAAAATAGAAACAAGAAAGAGAAAATATAAAATGCAAAGAAGGTGAGAGATGTGAAAATATAAATTACAAAAAGTGAACATAAAAAAGAAAGAGAAGCTAGGGATAGAGAAAGAGAGAAGATCAACGATAAAAAAGATCTTTAAATATTTCTTTGTAATGCTTCTATTTGAAAATGAAATCTACAATTAATTGATAGAAGTGATTTAAAGTGTTGAAATTATAGTTGCTTTTTAAGGGGGCGGAAGATCGCATTCATTTTTTTATCTCAATGAATACCTAAAAATTGGGATGTTTACAAATTTGTATATGTATTTTAATATAAAAATGTCCTCAAACACAAATATAAGTTTTTATTTTGGAAAATTAGCAACTTGTTTCTATTTTAGTTAAAGGGTCAAATTTGCTATTTATGAACTTTTCTCTATTTTTAATGGGTGTACGTGTTGTATATGCATTTGATGTCATAAAAATAGTTTAAGGGTTTTGTATATGACTAAAATCTGAGATATGTGGTTGTATACGTATTTGATGTCAATAAAGCCTCAGTTTGAAGTTGTATATGTATTTCATAATAAATAAATAAATTTGTAAAGTATTTTTTAAAGAATAATGACAGTATTTTTATGTGTCTATGTAACAACCTGAATTTTTAATGAAATGTGTGAATTTTTTATTTTGTGTGATTTGACAATTTTACCCCTTCCTATAACCGTATTGTGGTATTTTTGGGGTATGGGGTTATTGGCACAGTTACCGATGCATTTTGGAGTTATTTGTGTTATATTAAGGTTTTTGGAGGCTTTGAGAGTCTCATTATGGACTTATGTGATTATATTTTGACTCATGCAACAAATGGTTGAACGATCTATGCCAGTATATCAGAAATTTTGATTTTAGAGTGGTAACATGTTTGATCTAGTTTTACGACTTTTAAATCTAATTTTGATCCTCAGTTTGAAAAATTATAATTTGAGTTTCGAGAGTCAACTTTGTGAAGGCGATGTGTTTTTTGAAAATTTTATATCACCATTAAGTCTAGAGCGTTGAATTTAGGATGGTTACATAGTTCATTTGTGCATATCAAATTTTGAATGAATCCCGAGGCCTTGGAGAAACTTGGAAAGTTTCGAGTTTCCAACAGATATCTAGTGCGTCGGTGATCGCCATCCCTGGCCATGATCGCTACTAGTGCATTTGACATAGCCCTGGTGCGATAGCGACTGGCCTATCCAGTCGTGGGATAGTGCGATTGCACACCCTGAGTCACGACAACGACATTTGAAAAATTGAAAGGGATATAAATAGACCCCTTAGGTTGCGAATTAGCTCATTATTCACTATATCTCTTGAGATCTAAACCCCAAAATAGTGTAAGAGCTTAAAAGTGAAGCTTGTGGGTTCTTGGGAAGCTGGATTAACATTCATTTCTTGATTCTCTTACAGATTTAAGGTAAGAATTCACCCTTTTCTTAGTTGAATTCTTGATTTATTTTTAAAACCCCAAAATCTTAGAGCTTGGTTTTAAACCCCAATTTCATGCCTTCTCACATGAATAATGTTCCTAATCCTATTACTTATTTTTTCCCAATTTCATCTTCAAAATATCTTTGACTCTTTATTTTAAAATGGATTTCAAAGGTTTCACCCGATAAAGTTTTAAAATGATTTTTCTTCGATATGGTCCTTATTTTTAACTTGATTTGACTTAGGTTTGGTGACACCTTAAGTGTTGGCCACTGTAAAATTTTGAGTTTTGAACTCACTGTCCTAATTATGACTCACCCTACAAGTCGTAACATGTCATTGTGGGTCATAGAACCCCAATCGTAGGGTGTATAGTAAAGGTAGCCTAACTTATTTTCCTGATTACGAGTGGATCCTAATGAGCCGTATGGTCCCAGTTGCAGCCAAACCAGTGTGTGCCGTAGGTGTTTCTATCTTGACTATAACTTAGACACTACGAGTCATAGGATCACCTGACGAGTCGTATGGTGTGAATTGTAGTCACCAGAGAAGGGTCCTTCAGCTACTGTCTTGACTGCAACTCATTGTGCCAAGCCATAACGTGTCCTTATGAGTCGTGTAGTGACATGCAGTCACTAGCGATAATTTTTTAGCTTTTAATTAAGGGCACTTTATATATTTCCCCTTTCACTCAAATCATGACCCACGACTTATAACCCCTTTAGGGTGTCATTATCACTCCAAAACAAATTAAAATAACTTCTCAATATCTCTCAAATTCTCTCAAGCAAAATACTTAGGATTTTCAAAAAGATGATCAATCAGAGCCCCTATGGAAAAATTCTCTCCATAACTCTTGATATTTCAGGCATGTTTCTATTCCCTAACTATTACTTTATGAAAGCATCTGTTTTAATTAGTTCTTCATGTGGTTTTGATGGTGGTTTTAAAACATGAGTTAAGGATCTTGAGTGATTAATGTTTATGTGATGTTTAATATTTACATATGCATTGTTTATATCTTAAATAGGGGTTTTAAAATCAATTTGATTCATGGGTATGGTGAATAAACTAGGGGATTGTTATTTCCCCAAAATTTTGTGAAAATTTAAAATTTAATTGGTAATAACCTCAACCCAATTTTATGAAAGTAGTTTGAGTATGAGTAAAATAACATTGAACTATTTTCAAAATACTTGCATGATATAAAGAAGTTATTTAAACATAATGGTCTGATGTAATGAATAAAAGGAGTTGGTTTCCCCCATGTTGTATTAATAAAAAAAAAGGGAGTTATTTTCTCAAGTTAATGGAATGATGATGGCACGTTGATGTTACCTTTCAATTGTAGTTAGTATGATGATACCAATAGTGTATGCCTAAATATATATTATGGTTCAATGAATGAGAATATGTGATAAATGCTTCAATAGAGCTTAAAAGAGGGTTGTCTAGCTGCATCGTGAAAGTGTCGATCTCGGCGGACCAATATTGGAAACCACATTTGCCGGTGAAGGGGTATAAACAGTCTGGGGTTCGAGCCCCCTTGCTTATGATTGGGTGGTTCGAGTCCACCTTATTATATGATTAGGAGGTTCAAGTCCCTCATAATACATTACATAATCGAGTGCTTAAGTTAACTTAGTATATGGTTGAGAGGTTTGAGTCCCCCATGCATATATAAAGATTGTTCTCAGGTTCGTGCGGCATCACGCACTATAGCTCAATCGGAGGGGTGAGAGCAGGGCCCATATAGCTCGTGGGTACTATTATTATGATGGTTAAGCTACACAATCCAGGCTAAAATTTTAAAGTGTGTGCTAAGACTTGTCCCCTATTCCAACATTTTATATAAGTAAATACTATGCACACATGTATGTGAACATGTACATTAAATTGAATTGGATTTTTGAATTTTCATTACTTTATGCTTATCCCCGAGTTACATGCTAGTTCTCAACCTACTAACCGTTGATAACGCTCAATCTACAGCTCTCGTAGGAGTATAAAGCGATCGTTAGCAAATATAGAACCCAACCTGGGTTGGGTGTCGATCCCACAGGGAATAGCTTGGCCAACAAGTAAGCAACGGTTACTAGAATTTTAGTGCAAGTCTCGTAATGAGGGGGGATTGCAATGTGTAACCAAATTATTAAAGCAAAACTGAAAATAGCAAAGTAAGAAGAAAGAATGTTTAGTAGGTTGTGAAACAATGAGAATTGAGGAGTTGGGGTTATGTCCACCTTCTGAGTTATACGTCTCTATTGGCTATGAGTGTGTTGAATTCAGACATGCATGTGCTTATAGAGAATTGTATTCGATGGTAAATCCAGGCGTCTTTCGACCTATTCGAGGATTATTTCACTTTAACTCTTTCGAGCTTAAAGCGTGTCTAACGGTACGAATTCTCCAAGAGGTTAATCCAGTTACGGCACTAACTTTTTAATAGGGGATGGGACCCTACTACCTTGACATTATCTCTTTTCCAGACAGATAACCTTTCTTTCGAACAAGTTAAATGTTATACTGGCGTTATTCTATGCGTCTGCAGCCACAAGAATTTGCATTAAGATGAAGAGAATAATGATATAAACAGCATACGTGTCACGAACTCATAAACTCACAGCAATAGATAGTATCTCATTCGGCTTCCATAACCCCAACAGAGAGGTTTAGTTACCCATGAGTGCGAAGGAATTCACAATAAACATGATCATTGTACCCCAATAAAGATTTGCACGTTAGGTGTAAGGGTGAGGATGGCGTGAAGTCCTTTGCAAAGTAACGTCTCTCTTGTTGTGGAATTTAATAGAAGAATGGAAGAAAAATAGAATTAATGGAAGAATTAGAATTGTTGGAATAGTAAGTGAATGAATAAAAATCTCTAGCAAGATAGGGTATTTATAATACCCATATCCTATTCCTACTAAGATAATGAAATACTTAACCAAATCCTACTAAGCTAATGAAATACTTAACCCAATTGTACTAGGTTAATGTATCATTATCCTAATCCTAATAAGCTAATGAAATACTTAACCCAATTGTACTAGGTTAATGTATTATTATCCTAATCCTAATAAGTTACCGCAAGTCCCCAAAGTCTTCAGAAATGCTGTTTTAGCCCGGGACAGATTTTCCATGTATCAATTTTGGTCCTTTAGGCGTTCAAGCTCTCTTTCCTTCCTTCGTGAGCTTTCTTTGGCATCAAGTAAGCCATAAAATTCTGATTTCTGCATCATTTATACCTGAAACTTTGCTAATCATGTTCGTTAGCTCACTTACAGGAAAAAGGACTAAAAGTGCATGAAATATATAATTTGTTCTCAAAACTTGGCTAAAATATGGGCAAAATCTAGTGCTATCGGCGGTAAATTCGCCTATCATCAACACCCCACACTTAAAGCTTTGTTCGTCCTCGAACAAACTATCATGTCCGTCTAAACATCAACTTAGGGTTTCACAGTATCAACATAAAATATTCGTCAAGACAAGCACAACAATTATCAACAAAGAGTAGCTTTCTGATTATTAGTAGAAACAGTTTAGCCTCTAGCATAGACTCGTGATGGTGGTCAACTCGCATGCAAAAGTTAAGGTACAATGAATCATATACAACTACCCAAACTCATCAACCATGTGTGTAGTACCCATAATCACTCACAAGTATAGCATATTTTTCAAACATGGGTATCAAAATATCCTTGCTCTCGCTCTCACAAAGAATTCGTATGCAGCAACTGATGACCATAGGCTTGCCCTTAGTGTAGTACTCCACTAAATGTTAGAATGCTAAGATTAGGATCAAATAGGTCTTTTGATGGTTGTAATGTAGGCTAAGGGACGGGTAGGACTATTTTGGCCAGAAATAGTGACTAAGTTCATAAGCACTTTAATACATCACATTGTATCATTGACATTTTTTTTTCTTTCAACCTTTCTTCTTTCTTTTATTCTACCACCCTTGTTCTCCTCTTTTGTTTTTCAATTTTAAGCATAACTCACTTTTCAGCTTTCTTTTTCCTTTTTCTTTTCATAACATACCTCTTATGATAGCACTTTCTTTTTCATAACTCATTCAAGCACCACTACAATTTAGAGCATCATACTCACCCAATTTCCTCTTATTTTGTCACATGACTTTTTCACTTTAAAGCACTTAGGATTTTGGATCAAATTACGGTCTTGAAAAAAATGGATTAGGCTTACATATGAGGTTGTCAATGAAATAGGCTAAAGGCTCAAAAGGGTTAACTAGGATGATATCCATGGGTAGGTAAGACGAAGGTAAACATGTATAGGTTGCCAAAGAAATGCCTAAATCATCTCCTAAACTTACACTCCTTATTTTCGCTTTGCATACATACCAGGCAAGTTCTAGCATCAACCACAAACATAGAATATACAATATCCTCACATACACAAGGCACATGGTCGACTTTATTGGGAGTAGTATAGACTCTTGACCCAACAGATGAGGGAATTGAACCACACAATATCACATAGTGAGTCACAATTAGAGCCTAAACGTCTCAATAGTCATGATTTTCGCACAAACTCTTGTTATAATCTCATGCGAAGCTAAAGAAAAAATTTAACTACTAAAAAAAGAAAAACAAATAACTACTAAAAAGAGAAACAAAACAAACATAAATGCAAATGTGGATAGAGAAGTATAGCATGCAAATACCACCACCCCACACTTAAACGGGACACACTGTCCTCAGTGGAAAATAAATAAGAAGAACCTGGTTAGTCGGACTCATCCTCTATGTTCGGAATCATACCCCCTACATCAGAATCATCATCAGAGTCGTCATCCTCAAAAGTTCCTCATAAGTACCCCACTTAATTCCAAGAGTATGTCGAGGTATTTGCAGCACGGAGGATTCAGTTTGCTCTTTTCTTCCTCTTTTTTGGACTCTTTGTGAAGTGGTTGCTTTTCTTGTTGTTTGGTGCCATTGTACCTGAGATCTTAATAGAGTCATGTTAGCATCATCTCGATGGATACAATCTATGAACAAGCAGTAGGGGTACCACCCCACACTTAGGTTGTTGGCACAAACTAGTGAAGTGAAAGTGGTCGATTACTTAGACTTCATCGACATACGTTTTAGGGGCTAAATTTCGACAAGAAAATCAGAGATGTATCACTTCTTGGAACCTTTGAAATACTTTCATGTTAGGTATAACAAGACTACTACATAGGGATTACATCATGGTACAGTTTCTATCAATAATCTCAACCTCCTATGTCGGTAGGCACTTATAAGTCTTATTCCGATGAATGGGATCTTCTAACATGCAAGTATTCAAGTGACAAGATTATGCAATGTTCATGACTATAGCAATTTCGCAAGTAGTATAACAATGCATTAAAACCAGATTCAAGTCGGAAGTATGTGAAGATCATCCTTACGTATTCATTCACTCACTTAGTTGTATCACATTAATTCAAGCACATTCACATCACCAATACTTTTTCAAGATTTAGCAATTCATAATAGGTGTAGTAACGTAGTACTTACAAAATATAAATGAAGAACAAAGTAGTACTTACTTGGTTGAAGCCTTTGGATGATGTTCTTGTAACGAAAAATAGCAAAAGGAAACTTTTTGATAGGTTTTGGAGACTAAAGGTGGTGCATAAGCTAGGTTTCCAATGTGTTTTTGGTTCAAGACTAAGTCTCATATTTATAAAAAAAGGTTGGGTCGAGTTTTGACCCATTAAAATCGGATTTGGAGACCAAAAGTGACCATAGACGGTGCCTAATGCTTTGCCTAGTTGAGCAGAATGCCATAGCATATGCCATGCATTTTGAAAAGCATTTAGTGACCATATGCGGCGCATTTTGAAAAGCATTTAGTGACCATATGCGGCGCATTTTGAAAAGCATATGAGATTCAGAGACCAAATGCTTTAGCATAGGCGACGCCTATGCTATAGCATACTTGAGCATGGGTGGCGCCTATGTCTTTGCAAACTAGATTCCAAGACCTTGGGCTATAGGATAGGTTTTGCATTGTTAGTGGCCTAGTTTTACCTAGGCCTAGCCTTCCTCGATGCCAATTTTGGCATGAGCAACGCTCAATCCATAGCCTTATGCATCACTATTCCTAACTTTCCACCTTTACCATACAATACATCCAAATCGTCTTTTGAACCTCTTGCACCTACATTTGCTCAAAACCAATGAAAACGATTAGTACGATGGGTCGCCTCCCACCAAGCGCCTTGGTTTTGGTCGTGGCACGACTCTTATTTTTGGATTTTCTTTTATCAAAAGCAAAACAAGTACTTAAAACGAAAGAAAAACAAAATGTAAAATGATAAACGATAAACAATAAATGATAAATGATGGGTTGCCTCCCATCTAGCGCCTTATTTATTGTCGCGGCACGACATAGTTACCTCAATTACTCAGACTTCATCGAGATAGATGGGGCATCGTTTTCTGAATGGATTCAGACGACGTTGATACTTACTTGTAGGCATGAAATCTTCTTCGAGATGACTCTTGTGCGTACATATCCCAGGAGGGATACCAATTATATCATCAATCTTCCTACCCATAGCTCTCTTGTACCTCATCAGAGCAGAGATGAGAGCCTCCACGTGTTGTTCACTTAAATCATCCGCCACACTTACCGGAAGTATACTTCCACTTTCCAAGAACACATACCTTAGATAATCGGGGAGCTCTTTCGATTCTAGCATTGGTGGCTCTTCAAGGGAAGTCTTCACTGTTGGTGACGGTTGATTCTTAAGATCACGGTCCGGTTGCTTAGAAGTATGGGAATAGGACTCTATTTCTGTTAGAGCACCCATAAGTTCTTTATAATCTTCATTGTCCTTATGCTCAACATTCAGTGGCGCAGCAGACAATGGCTCAACAGTAAGCTGTTTCTCTACAGATAATGCTTTCTTATCCTCATGATAAATATCAGCTACAGAGAGCACATTCATATCACTGGGATGCTTCATTGCTTTGCATATATCAAAGCGGACCACTTCGTCATTCAACCGAAACAAAAGCTCATTAGCTCTCATGTCAATAAGCACACTTCCAGTTGCAAGGAAGGGACGTCTCAAGATTAGAGGAACTTCAAAATCCACCTCACAATCCAGAATAACGAAGTCTGCAGGAAAGATGAATGAAGAAACCTTCACCAACACATCATTCAAGATACCTACAGGTCGTTTTACCGACCTATCAGCCATCACGAGCCTCATATTAGTTGGGGTTGGATCACCTAACCCCAACTTACTGTAGACGGATAGTGGCATCAAATTGATGCTAGCACCCAGGTCACACAATGCCTTAGCAAAATTCATAGATCCAACCATGCAAGGAATAGTGAAAGCACCGGTGTCGGACTTTTTCTGAACTAGCGATCTTGTAGCAATTGCGCTGCAGAGATGAACATCATCTTTCAACTCATAACTTTCTGCCCATTTTTTTGTCAAAAGATCCTTCATAAATTTCGCATACCCGGGCATTTGTTCAAGTGCCTCCACCAATGGAACATTAATGGTCAGCTATTTCAACATAGTCATGAATTTGCTGAACTTCGTGTCATCCGCCACCTTTTTTAATCTTTGAGGAAAAGGTGGTGGTGGGTATGGAATTGTTCTCTCCACGGCTTTCTTCTCCTCTTGCTTCCGTTTTCCAGCTTTTTCAGGTTGCAATCCGTTGGTGTCGACGTCATGGCCGTTGTGGCCTTTTTCTGCGGATGCTTCTTCTGTTGTCTTATCATCAATGTCCACTACTTCGTCAACCACTTGCTTGCCTTTTGCTGAAGTTTTCAACACCTTACCACTTCGGGTAGTGATAGTCATGCATGATCCTTCGTTCCTTGGATTTGGCACAGTGTCGCTGGGTAGTGTGCCGGCTTTTCTTTGATTAATTGCTGCTGAAAGTTGACTCAATTGTTGCTCTAGTTGTCTTATTGCAATGGAATGTGAGTCAACCAACTGATTCATTGAAGACAAATCGTTCTTCACCTCAGTTACGCCCATATTGGTTGCCTCCACTCCTTTCAGCAGCTTGGCCATCATATCTTCCATAGACATCTTTTTGGAATCAGACGCCTCAGCCTCATGATTTCTAGGAGGAATATACAAACCACTCCTGTCTGAATTATTCTTCCAACTAGCTTGATCGCGGTCCTTGTATCCATATTCATCATAATAGTTCCGACCTTGGTTTCCTTGGGCATTGCCTCGGAAACCCCCCTGATTATTCAAGTAGTTGGCTTCTTCTTCAGAGTCGGATTCCTCTCTTTCTTTTGACGCAACAGCTTTGACTTTTTCAGTCTTCACTGATAATAGATGCTTTGTAAGAAGATCAATTTGTGATTTCATATGCACCACATCTTGATCGCGTTCCTCTTCTCTTCTCCTTTGTTCTGCAGTCATGCCAATAGATAAAGTTGGTCTTCCTACCTCAGAATCCCTGGTATGCCAAGCTCTACTTTGCTTTGTCATCCGGTCTAGCATATTGCTTGCCTGAACAAAGGTGAGGTCCATAAATGATCCTCCAGCCGCATTATCAACCATTGGCTTAGTCACCGAATTCAAAGCTCTGTATAATATCTCCATCAAGTGGACATTGGTCATATGATGGTTTGGACACCGCATTAGCTTTGTCTTGAACCTTTCCCATGTTTCGTGGAGAGCTTCAGTTGGAAGCTGTCGAAAATTCGTGATCTCATCTCTCAACTGTGCTCTTTTGGATGGCGAAAAGAATTTTTCTAGGAAAGCGTCTTTCAATTTCCTCCAATTTGTAATAGAATTAGGAGTCAGCCCATTCAACCATAGAGTTGCCTCCCCAGACAGAGACAATGGAAATAAGCGTAGTCGAAATGTATTCTGTCCAACGCCAGGATTGTCGAATGACTTGCATATAGAAATAAAGTTGATCAGATGCATATTCGGATCATCGCCTACTAGTCCACCAAATAATCCCTTGAGTTGCAAAAGCTGAATCATGGTGCTAGTGATATTGAACTTTGCTCCAGGTGTCAATGGCGGAAGAATAATAGCTCCGGTGGCACCAGGTCCGTCCAGATCGTCCTCATCGTCATCAAAAGGAATTTGCAAAGCTCGGTGATCAGGCCTTAATCTTGCTTGACGATCTCTCCTCTGCATGGGTGCCGCCATCTCAGCAGTATGTCGTGGGTTTAGTAGCTCTTCATCGCCCAGATCCTCATCATCCAGATTTGTTGCTCGCCTAGGGTTATTAATATTCTGTTGATGCACTTGAGCATCCATCCATTCAATTTCATGTTGTGCATCCATTGATGCACTGAACAAACCTGAATAAAACAAAAACAACAGCTAAAAGTAAAAGTATGAGAATCTTTGACCACAGGGTTTGGTAACTATCACAAACTTAATTGACACTTGTATTCCCCGGCAACGGCGCCAATTTTTGATAACGCTCAATCTACAGCTCTCGTAGGAGTGTAAAGCGGTCGTTAGCAAATATAGAACCCAACCTGGGTTGAGTGTCGATCCCACAGGGAATAGCTTGGCCAACAAGTAAGCAACGGTTACTAGAATTTTAGTGCAAGTCTCGTAATGAGGGGGGATTGCAATGTGTAACCAAATTATTAAAGCAAAACTGAAAATAGCAAAGTAAAAAGAAAGAATGTTTAGTAGGTTGTGAAACAATGAGAATTGAGGAGTTGGGGTTATGTCCACCTTCTGAGTTATATGTCTCTATTGGCTATGAGTGTGTTGAATTCAGACATGCATGTGCTTATAGAGAATTGTATTCGATGGTAAATCCAGGCGTCTTTCGACCTATTCGAGGATTATTTCACTTTAACTCTTTCGAGCTTAAAGCGTGTCTAACGGTACGAATTCTCCAAGAGGTTAATCCAGTTACGGCACTAACTTTTTAATAGGGGATGGGACCCTACTACCTTGACATTGTCTCTTTTCCAGACAGATAACCTTTCTTTCGAACAAGTTAAATGTTATACTAGCGTTATTCTATGCGTCTGCAGCCACAAGAATTTGCATTAAGATGAAGAGAATAATGATATAAGCAGCATACGTGTCACGAACTCACAAACTCACAGCAATAGATAGTATCTCATTCGGCTTCCATAACCCCAACAGAGAGGTTTAGTTACCCATGAGTGCGAAGGAAGTCACAATAAACATGATCATTGTACCCCAATAAAGATTTGCACGTTAGGTGTAAGGGTGAGGATGGCGTGAAGTCCTTTGCAAAGTAACGTCTCTCTTGTTGTGGAATTTAATAGAAGAATGGAAGAAAAATAGAATTAATGGAAGAATTAGAATTGTTGGAATAGTAAGTGAATGAATAAAAATCTCTAGCAAGATAGGGTATTTATAATACCCATATCCTATTCCTACTAAGCTAATGAAATACTTAACCAAATCCTACTAAGCTAATGAAATACTTAACCCAATTGTACTAGGTTAATGTATCATTATCCTAATCCTAATAAGCTAATGAAATACTTAACCCAATTGTACTAGGTTAATGTATTATTATCCTAATCCTAATAAGTTACTGCAAGTCCCCAAAGTCTTCAGAAATGTTGTTTTAGCCCGGGACAGATTTTCCATGTATCAATTTTGGTCCTTTAGGCATTCAAGCTCTCTTTCCTTCCTTCGTGAGCTTTCTTTGGCGTCAAATAAGCCATAAAATGCTGATTTCTGCATCATTTATACCTGAAACTTTGCTAATCATGTTCGTTAGCTCACTTACAGGAAAAAGGACTAAAAGTGCATGAAATATATAATTTGTTCTCAAAAATTGGCTAAAATATGGGCAAAATCTAGTGCTATCGGCGGTAAATTTGCCTATCATCAACCGTCTCCGGACGTTTTATCCCCACGCTATATAGGGTTTGAAGCCAATCCTACTTTTTAGTGCAGTGCTAGGTGGATCGGCTTGGTTCGTCGGTTATTTAAGGTGAAGTGGTGAGCTTCTATTTTCCAAAAGACTTGATCATTCCATTGGTTTTATTTCATAAACTAGAATTAAAGAGTTTAAATAAACATTATTATTATCATTGTCAAGGTCTTAGATTATTTTTATGTTAGTAGAGGCTTTGTGGATGTTACTATGGATTGGGTATTGATGTTGACATTCTTAGATGTCTTTGAGTTGATTACCTTTTATCTTATTGTATGTTAGGATTTCAGTTGCTGTTAGGAGGGTTATACCCTATTTGGCTAGGCAATAAGGGGTGGTCTCCGATCCTTGGTTGACTTGAGATACCCATCACAGCCAGGACTTAGTTCGAATCGTGATAGGTTTATAGCTGCAGATTTCATAAAGTATGGGGAACACATTTTTGAAATAAAGTTACAATTTTGTCCATCTTTTTTTAAAATCCATTTCGAGGGTCCGTCTTGACCCCAAACCAAAAGTAGGTAATATGGGTATCATTGGCTTTGTTTTGACATATAGATTCTATATTCTTGATTTTAGTTAATTGTGGAATTGTTCTTGAGAATTAAGGTTTTCTTTGAAGTGTTGCAGACTGATTTTCAGCCTTGAGGTAGGTTATGACTTAACTCATTCAGACTGGGCTGAGCAAATATTGGTACAAAATACAGGTTAATGGGATGGGATTATCATATTTTCTATCTTAATGTATTATGCTTGTGTGGGGGCCTATATATGATTTGATTGTTGGTTTTGAGATATTATGTGATATGTGTGACTATGTAAGGTCCTCGGTGATGTTGATAGCCTGAACTACATATGAATAATTGTATTTTGTTATTTGAATGCCTATTTTGGTATCATTGGTGTATTGTGTATTATTTATAATTTATTTGCATATGAATCATGTGGGAATTTATGAATGGTTAGAAATAACAATCGGATAATTGGATTGCGTAATTGGTATAATAGTTGGTTACGGAGATACGCATTTTGGTTGATTATGAACATTGCATCATTATTCCCATGGCATCACACATATAATTTCACTTGTTTGTTGAATGCTTTATATATATGCTTCTTGTTATTATATGTGTATTTGATTTGGGTCTTATGTTATGTATGTTCTCTCAAAAACACTAGAAATACTAGAAATACTATAGATTCTAGAAACATTGAAAACATCAAATTTTATAGACCTTCTCTATGGAAGGTGCCGAAAAGGTGTCATGGAAATTGATATTGGATATTGGATCTTATATACCTTCTTCGAAGTTTATGCCTGAGAATAGTCCTAGATATTAGTTGTAGACAGGTTGATAAACCTTCTATAGGTCATACATCCAGAGGCTTTTCTTTGTAGGTGTATATGGGATAGTATATGGGTTGAAGAACCCTCCATGATCCTATATTGGGAGGCTTACCTCTATAGGTATATACAGAGGTTGTACCATAACCTCGTGCATCATCACCATCATTCTTCTTATTGTGTTTACTTCATTATAGTTATGATAGGATTATACTTCTACTTTGACTTATTCCCTATCTAATGGCCCTATTTTCTTATACTTGTGTTCAATGATATCGTGTGTATATTGTCCTTCCTTGTCCTACTTGTATTTGGTAAAATATACACTTATGGTCTTTTCTGTATTTATTGCAATATATGTGATATATTAGAACAGTTAGTGCAAGTGGTGTGGGCTACCATTGTAGGACACTTTTTGATTGCAGGTGACGTGTGTATTTTGTATGCTTTATTTTCTACTTTTCTTGGTCAGCCTATGATACCTACTGAGTACAAGTGGGTCGTACTCACTTCTACTATATATTTCTGGTGCAGATTCAGGTTTGGGTTCGCCCCACGTATCTTAATTCGGACGATCGTTGGAGATTTCAAGGTAGTGGATGATTTTCAGGCATCTAGATGTCTTCTACTATCTTTCTCTATCATCTGACTATGTCTTTACTAGTTTTTAGAGACAAAGTTTATTTATTGGATTTCTTATGTATTTATTTGAATTTGAGTTGTACTAGATATGTTCTTATATTATTGACATTAGATTTTGGGAGTTATAGCTGAATTGAGGTTTATGTTTCTTTCCGTATTTATTATACTTATATAGTTTAGCTTTGTTCTAGAAGCCTTATCTTAGGGGTATTTCTATCTTTTATCTTTTGTGTATCAGTTTGGGTGATAGGCTTACTCGTCAAGGTTCACCGTGATGAGTGCCATCATGACTCTTGATTTTGGGTCAATAAAATTTTTATCAAAGCAACCAGGTTTCATTGGTCTTAATAATGTTACAACAGGATGTCTATTAGAGTCTCGCAGATTCGTATGTTGACGTTCGTATCTATCTTCGAGGGGCTATATGATCCCTTTAGGAAACTTCCCTCATTTTATTACTTATTGTGAACTTCTTGTATACCATGTGTTTTGAGTTATGTTTCACTCTTTCTATGTATATTGTGTCAACTAGGGCCGACGTGATCAGAGATATGGAGCCTTCACTTAAAGGGCAAGCCTCGAGTCATGGATGGACTCGAGGGAGTGGAATGGACTCAGATTTCTTATCGCCTATGTCAATATCGACACTAATATTTAGCCTGTCTAAGCAATTAAACAGAATAAAAGGCCCCTTAAAATGAGTTAGAATGGCAGTAAGATGTGGCTGCACTCTCTATGCAAGGGTCAAATTTGTCGTATCTTTTATCAAGGTGATATCTATTATACGGATCACCTTAATCAGTTAATCTACCCCAGGAATAGGTGTCTCTCCATCAGTATCACATAACTATTGAATCAAATAAAGGAAGGGGATGGTGGTGGTCTTATCGAATACCCTAATATGGATCTCCAGTTGAAACAAGCTTACAAAGTCTATGTCATAACCAACAATCAGGCTGGCAATCAAAGTAGCTCTATCATATGTAAGTATGTTGTCAATAGAAGTCAGACTCATTCTATGACGTACCACGACTCACCAAAACCTTGCCACAAAATGTAGCGATGCCTTTTTTATCTCACTTTTTCCCTCAACTCATGGGGCATTAGTCCTTTAACTCTGCTATCTGAGTGGCTATCCACATAGCCAAATCAAATCTTTGAGCTCTATGATCTACGTCCCTCATAGCATGCCTATCTCTGCAGTAGCCTTATTCTGTACTTAAACTATGCCGAAGTGCCCGGTCCCTCATACTTAAGCCCAAATAATGCTCAATGGATGGCTGCCTAAAAAATGTCCACTCGCACACGCCTGACCAAACTGTGGGTAAGCTGAGGTTGCTCAACCCCTCTACCCTCTGGTGGGGTAATAAGGTAAATTGTAGAAGCATATGATGCATAGATTTCTTAATATAGAGCCGGGATATTTGAACCTTAGGGCTTATTTATCTATCCCAATCGATATTTATCAAATGAGGCCCGTAAGTGTTGTGCTCCAGCTAGCACCTTCAGATCAATCCTAACCTCTGATGTGATACAATGCTTCAAATGAGCCTACTCCATAATGAAACTATCTCTCTAAAAAATATATTATATCCCCTCGACACAACATCTCAAAAGAATCTCGCCTACAGGCATATCCAAATCATGTGTGGAGTTAGACTCAAGGGCAGTAGGTGGTGAAATAGTGGACTGAGTGCTTTGTGCGGCCTGTTAAGTATCCTATGCCGATGATGATAATATATCCTATGGTACCTGAGTTACACCGTTCATAGACTAGGGTGAAGGTGAGTCTGACCCCTCCTCAGACTAGGAGCTAACAGTATCCTCATAATAGCTAGAACAAGAAATAGACCCATAAATAACCTTTTCAATGGATCCTACTCCCGACTCAACCTCATCTTCTGAACCATTATTTGTAGCCTCTTAAACCTTCTTAAACTGAGAAAAGTATGGTGTTGACTAGCAGAGGTTCTGTATTTAGAGCCCGGTCCAAATGAAGGTCATTGGTGCAGGTTGTAGACCTACCAATAGTGTTGGTGGGGCCTGTGATGGGTGTGGTGGTGCCACGGAGTTCCTAACTCAGCAACAAATATTGCTACTGCAGCCATCTCTGTTATTTGCCCCTAGTCTGTCGAGGGACCAATGGTCTATTAAAGCTCATGAGGTACTCCTCCGCGGAGCCACTCCGCTCAGGTAACTCGTCATGAATCTTAGACTTAATGACTTTTTTTTGTGCAACTTTTGGTTCCATCATACCTGAGACGTAGTTGTCAGTGCTTGAAACACAAGAAAGGAACAAAAATTTTGAAAAAATATTATTGATCAAGGACAAAAGCTACTTACGACTCCACCTATGGTCGCAGATAGTACTTATAGGGGTTATAGGTGCCCTCATAAGTACCAGTAAAAACCCTAAATTTTCAAGGTTTTAGGTCTGACACTTACGAGGTTACTTACTCCCTCGTAGGTAATACTTATAAGGCTTATAAGTACCCTTTAGAGGGTAACTCAGGTTTTTCTCAAAGATTTCATCCCACATAGTTTATTGCAAGTTTTAGCCCAATTTTTTACACTACAACATGCATCAATTTATGTTTAACAGTTATTGCACAAGTATTTTTCAGCTTTACCTTCACTATTCAACTTATACTTCCATATATTAAGTGATCAAAGGTTTCCCAAACACAAAACATGTCAGAAATTAATTATCATCCAGTTTAGGCTCGACATAGGTCAAAAATTATGAGATTTTGACAATTACATGTCTATTCCCAACACTATCTCATGTTCAATACCATGCTCATGTTTTTACCAAGGTGGATCCAGGAATTATTACCTTGATTAGAGAAGTCTCAAAGTAGACAATGAACAAAGTGAAAGCAACCCTAGTATTTGATTAATATATGTGTAAGTGATGTGGAAATGAGAGGACTTTTTTATTTTATAGATTAAGAGAGAGGTTAATGACTATGAGTATGAGTGTGAATTTAAAAATTTAGGAAACGGGAAATAGATTGGACTTTGTAGTTCTAAGGGAAGATATATGGTTTAATTGGGTCGAGTCACTTGGGTAAAACGAGATTTCAAAAATCTTGACCCAGGTTTTCATCAATTTATAGGGCCAATTAGGACCGTAAATACCATTTATGGCCACCATGAGTAAAATCATAAGCAGGTCCTGTAGGTTATTTACCTCTCTAATTTCTACAACCCCACTAATAAGGTCGTGGGTTGTATTTATAACCCTTGGAAGTGGGTTTATTAGTACAACTTTTGAGAGCCCAAAAATCCTTAGAATTTTTTTCAAACGCCTACGACACCACTTAACTTTCATATCTTAGACCTATGGCCCCCATAAGTGGGTCCGTAAGTCCATTTACCTAGACTTTGTCTGAATTTTGCAATTATTACCATATTTCAGATGTTTTCCCATGGTTTAAAACTCTAAAATAGAAAAGAAAGTGAACACTAAGACATTGGGTTATCTCCCAATCATTGCTTTATTTAGCTTTGCGACACAAAGTGTCTATGTTGGATACTTAGACTTCACCAACAAGCCCATGGGTTTCCTCACATAAAGTGCCTAATTTAATATCGCAGGACGATATGTTGGATACTCAAAATTCACCAACAAACCCAAAATTCACCAACAAACCCATGTGTTTTCTCCCATGAAGTTCCCTATTTAACGTCGCAAAATGAATAAGTTTCCTTGGATACTCAGACTTCACAAAGATTAAATCAACACAAACCTTCACTTCCTTAATATCTACAATATAGTGCTTAACATGTTGCTCGTTCACCTTGAATGAGGCTTCTCCGTATCACTTTAACTCAATTGTACCATGTGGGAATACGCTAACAATAGTGAATGGTCCATACCACCTATACTTCAACTTGCCCAGAAATAAGCAAAGTCGCAAATTATAAAACAAGGCCATTTTACTAGGCTGCAATACCCTTTTCTCAATTTTTTTTGTCATGATACAGCTTAATATTCTATTTGAACAAAGATTAACTCTCATAAGTTCGAAGTCAAAATTCATCCAGCTCATTCAGCTTGCTCATACTAAGGTTTGAAGCATCGCTCCACTGAAAATTTAGCTTTTTCAACACCCATAGTGCCTTATGCTCAAGTTCAACGAGAAAGTGGTATGCTTTGCCATTTATAAGATTTTATGCAGAGGTACAAATGGTGGTTTTAAAAGCTTTCCCGTAAGCCCAAAGTGCATCATTTATCTTCCTTGACCTATTAGTCGGTTGGCATTCACAGTCTTCATCAATATGGTCTTGATATCCCTATTAGAGACCTCAACCTGTCTACTTATCTGTGGATGGTAAGGTATTTCCACCTTATGTTATACATTATATTTTACAAACAGGGCCTTAAACAGAAGATTATAGAAAATGAGACCCACCATGACTAAGGATAGCATTTAAAGTACCAAACCTCGAGAATATGTTCTTCAAAAATATCGTGACATTGTCACCCTTAATATTGGGAAGCACAACTACTTGCAACCACTTAGAAACATAATCAACAACTAGCATATATACTTCATATAGTACGTAAAAACAAATGGGCCCATGAAAATAATCCCCAACATATCAATAACTAAAGCTCAAGAATAGGTGTCATGGGAAGCTAATGCTATCACGAGATATTTCCTTTGCTCTGGAATTGGTCATAGCAACGAGCATTGTTATGTGCATCTTTGTAAATAGCTGGTCAATAATAATCACACTGCATAATCTTATGGGCCATACGAGTACTACTATGATGACCCTCAACTGGAGATGAGTGACTTGCCTAAAAAATATGTATCATCTCAACTTTAGGATTACACCTCTGAATCATACCATCCGCACATATCCAACACAAAAATGCCTTATCCCAGAAAAACTTATGTACCTCATCCATAAAATGCTTTCTCTACTAGAGAGATAAATTTTAAGATGCTTCAAAGACTCACTCATCTATAAAAGTATTATTAATATTAAGCGCATCACCTAACTTGGGCATCACATCTTCTTTTAGGCTGGTTAAATGATCTGCAACCTGATTCTCTATATCCTTTCTATCATAGACCTCAAAATCAAATTCCTACTGCAATAGTACCTACCAAATCAACCTAGGATTCGCATCCTTATTTTCCATAAGGTACCTTAATATTTTATGATCGGTGTGCACAATGAATTTATTCCCAATGAGATAGGACCAAAATTTCTCATAATAAAACACCACCACAAGTAACTCCTCTATAATAATATAATTTATCTATACGGGGTAGAGTGCTTTACTGGCATATTATATGGGATGAAGTATTTTCTCGCGTATTTGTCATAGGGAAGCTTCTAGGGCCACTTCATTGGTGTCACCCATAACCTCAAATAGAAGAGACTAGTCTGGAGATACAATCATGGGAGCAAAAATCAACTTTTCTTTTAGGAACTCAAAGGCCTTGAGACACGCACCATCAAATACAAACATAACCTCCTTCTCCAATAACTTGGATAATGGATTTGCAATTTTGGATAAGTCCTTGAAGAAACCTTCTATACAAGCCACAATACCCAAGAAACTTATAATACCCTTGAAAGAAATAGGTGACGGCAATTTTCCAATCACCTTAGTCTTCACTCGATCAACTTCTATACCATTCTTTGAAATCTTATGCCTGATGCGGAATGAAAATATGAAACTTTCAATGCTTAAAACCATGATTTTATGCATGAACTTATAAGTTATATATGATGCACTTTGGAGTAAATTGCAGGTAAAATAGCTTTAAATAGCTTTATAATAATATTTGAATGAAACGTTAAGAAGAAAACCTAAAAAAGACCAACTCTAATCAGTATATGAGTTTGACCTTGAGTCATAACCATTTATTACAACTCGTATGCTAATTCATATGATGAACAGAACCCAAAGCCAAATCAAGAACCAAGTATGAAGAAGATACGACTCAAGTATCCCAGTCATAACTAGTGTACGAGTCATATAATAAAGTCATGAGCATAAAATAATCCAAACTACTACCCAGGAATTGAATTATAAGAAGGATATGAGTCAGAAGTCTTAGTACGAATTGTATAGGGATGTTGTATCCTAACAGTTTCAAGACCTGAAAAGACTAAGTCCCAGGTGGATACGGATCAAGGACACAAGTAGTATATATAGTTACGACTCATAAGTTAGATTGGTACATTTAACAGAGAGTTAAAGCCATGTGAATATTAGAGACTGGATTGGTTACAACAAGGCAGGGTACGACTCATAAGTTGAGGATATGAGTGAGGACTGAGTCGTACCAACTTCTGACTTAACTTTACCTTTCCTATTTTTAATAGGATTTTTATGTTATTTTGTGATATGATAAATACCCTAGGGTTTATCTTTTATTAGGATACAGGTTGTGAAATTAATTTAAATGTAATTAATTATTACTACATTATTTCTTGAGATTTTAAGGTTTTATTTAATGAATGACTTTGGAGTTTATTCATCATCTTCTTGTATAATTGACTTTGTATATTCTTCATTGATAATCATGGTTTCTTGCACCACCATGAGAGACACATCTCCTCAGTTAGGGTTGTGGGAACCCTAGCAGACTAGCTACATAAATGAAGTAGGAGATTTAATTGTTCTAGGGTTTTTTTATGTATCATAGTTCTCCTTTGTATTAATTAGCCTCAAGTAGCTACAGACACTTGAGATAGCATATATTCACATCCATTTGATAACAAAGAAGCTTGTAATTGGGTAGGGAGGATAAAGTCAGTTGTACAATAACCAAGTATGACTGAGGCCGTAATAAAGGGCAATAAGGCAACACTCTGAGATGATAATCAAGTTAACGGGTGAAATTTATCTTCTAGATAATACCTAACTTGTAGGCTTTGCATGAAAAACAATAGTATAATTGGGTTGAACATGAGAAATTTACGTAGTTAAGAAGCCAGGGGAACATATTCCTAGCGTACATCTTATATTGATTCCAACTAAACTATCTCAATAGTTGGTTACTACTGGCTACTGATAACAAAATCTCCCCATTTACTTTCTTGTACTGCTCATTGATTACATCAAGGATAGTAAATATTCACATCTTTCCTGTGAAATCAACCCCAACTTTATTGGGTTGCTATATTTGCAATTGATCCCATTATACTTCTAGTGAAGGTGTAGTTTTGGGTGACATCAAATTTTGGCTCTTTCATTGGGGAATAGGCTTGAACTATGAATTGAATTGGTGAATTTTACGGGTTTTTAATTTTTTAGATTTTATTTGAGAATACATTGGCATATGCCAAGCATTAGGAGTAGAGGTACTCCTTTACTCCCCTTTGATTAAGAACTTGAGAGAATACTTCAACCACCATGAAGGATGGAAGAACAAGATCATGATGGGGTTCAAGATCCCCTACCTATGGATCCAAATATGGCACTCGCGCATGGTTAAATTTATCCACAGTAAATTACTGACATAAAGACACAAAAGTAGTAAGGGCAAGAATGCAGGAAATTCGAATTGGCTAGAGCTACTGCAGAGGTAGAAGTAGCCCAATAACATGGGCTAGTCAAGCCTCAAAGAGTTGTTGATCGTAGAGTTCAGAGAGGTAAAGCTCTATTTTAGCAAGCATATTAGCACTTGTACACATATGAGGACGAAGGTGATGAATATTTGGGTTATGTTGAGCTTACAAAATTGGGAACCATTGTTCCTTCTGTGTTAGCCCTTAATGTGAAGTTTGATATCACTAGTACATCAATCTAATTTTTTCTTGCATAGTGGTAGATATTTTTAAGATTGTTTGTGAGTTAATTTTGGAGTGGTGACATTTTATTCTCCGAAAAGCCCTGATTTTATGGTCTTGTCCCTACTTATATCTTAGTTTATTTCTATGGGTTCCTTTTTTGGCTGTGGTCGGGGGCATGTCCTAACATAGGTTGATATTTGGTTTCTTTTATGCTTTTGTGGACAAAGTCTGGGTGGATTATGTTGTGTATTCTTAGATCCCTCTTGTTACTGATTTTTCTATCTTGTTATATGTTTAAAAATCATCTCTATCTTATTACATGTTTGGAACTAATCTCTGTCTTGTTATATGTTCATCACTCATTCACTGCTAGTTATATTATGTTCTTGTTAGCTAGGCTAGTGGGGGTGGTATCCGTTCCTTTGTGGACTTGAGATACTAGTCACGACTAGGCCCTAGTTCGAGTCGTGACATCTTGACATTACACTTTCAATTTTGCTCCACTTCTCAACAATTCATCTTTTATTCTGTCTTTTTCTCCTTTGTTGATTTATTCAGGCTGGGTGTGGTTTCCATTCTTTATTTTTCTGACTTTTCTTTTTCTTTTAACTTTTCTATTCTTTTTATTTTTTCTAAATGTTTTCTTTCTTATTTTTACCACACCTAAACCCTACTATTTTCTCTTATTCACACTCCTCTGCACACCCAATTTCAACTAAACACCCCTATGATAACCACCCTCAACTTAGGCGATATGTCTGAATTGAGGTGCACAATTTCAAGGTAATAAGCAGGGCAAAAACAGGTTCATTATAATTAATTTGGGAAGGTAAAAGTTAAAAACATGAACATAGGTCAATGTAGGCTCAAATCAAGGATCAAGAGATACTTAGTCACATTTTGGATGGTTATTTCGTCTATGAGTGGACTAAAACAAAAGCATCCAATGATCATGTCCTAACAAACTATAATACAAAGTAGGGGATCTGGGTAAGTATCTCACACACACATGGTATAAGGTTATACGACAAACTACTACCTATCAAGTTTAGGTAAATGCTAAGCAATGATTATTTTATCCTTAATCCTAATTCCATAACAGGAATAACAAGAGTCACACATATATTGACATCATATAATTTTTGAGCGGTATCATTTTTCAAGACACTTAAGAACAAACATATACAAAACATTTCAATTGCCCTTAGGTACCTAATTTTTCTCCTAATTAAACACAAATAATACAAAACCCATAAAATTAAACACAATACGACTTAAGCATGCCTGTTTTACTAGGATAAAATAGCCCACAGGAAAAGAAACATGGCAAGAAAAATCCTCAATTATGGTATACCCCTACTTCCCTTTGCATAACAATAAAGTAAAATGAAAGGATAAAGACATACCTAGGATGCTCTAAGCATTCGAATTAGACTTTCCCCATCTGGGGAACCACGTAGCTCAATTAGAGAAGTTGGTGGTGGAGCATGATTAGAAGACACGTCGGTTGCTATCTCTACTTATCTTCGCTCATTAATAGACTGGGATACCCTAGAATGTGGCTTGCCCTTATTAGGGCCTACAGATAGTCTATGGTGGGGTCTTATAGATACTTCTCACAACCTCTCTATGTTCCTAGAACTGGGACCACCTCATCATCTGTAAATAAGTCAAAAGACATAAGCCAATATAAAGGTAATGGATGTGTGAAGTCTGAAATGACTGGAGGAATTACCAAAAAACAATTTTTTTCTAGTGATCATATCATGATGTACTATATTGCCATGTCCTTGAGGAGGCATGATAATATAACAGTCTAGACCTCACAAAATCGTGCAGTCATCTGACCATCAAAGTTATCAATCTAAATGTCCAGCTCGCTAGTATACTCTTCCATATCCTCTCTTAGCCTTGCCTCAACTAATACCTTAACAATCTCTAGTGTAGTTTGGACCCATGGTTGGATATGCAGCTAACTGAGCCTCTATATCGGTTAGGCAGGTGGTCACCTCATCCTGCCTCTCAACAATGCACTGCAGAAACTCATGTGGCATGCCAATCAATCTATTAACTATGGAGAAAGAAGGCATTGTAGATTACTTAACAAGCCTTAAAGTAGGAGCCGAGGCTGGTGCAAATGCGCTCATGGCCACTTCACCAGTACTGGTCATGGGCTTAGATTTCTTCTCACCTATATCAATATCGACACTAATATTTAGCCTTTCTAAGGTATTGAACAGAATGAAAGGCCCCTTATAATGAGTTAGAATGACAGTAGGATGTGGTTGCATTCTCTATGCAAGGGTCGAGTTTGTCATATCTTTTATAAAGGTGATATTTGCTATGCGGGTCACATCAATCTGCTAATCTCCCCCAGGAATAGGTATCTCTCTATCAGTATCACATAACTATTATATCAAATAAAGGAAGGGGATGGTGGTGGTTTTATCAAATACCCTAATATGGATCTCCAGTTGAAACAAGCTTATAAAGTCTATGTCATAACCAGCAATTTAGCTGGAAATCAAAGTTGCTCTATCATATGTAAGTATGTTGTCTATAGAAATAAGACTCACTCTATGACATACCATGGCTCACCAAAACCTTGCCACAAAATATAGTGATGCCTTTTTTATCTCACCTTTTCTCTCAACCTATGGGGCATTCGTGCCTAACTCTACTATCTGAGTGGCTATCCACTTAGCCAAATCCAATCTATGTGCTCTATGACCTACGTCCCCTATAGCATGCCTATCTCTGTGATAGCCTTATTCTGTACTTAAACTATACCGCAGTGCCCGGTCCCTCATACTTCAGCCTAAATAATACTCAATGGATGGCCGCTTAAAACGTGTCCACACGCACACCCCTGACCAAAGTATGGGTAAGTTGAGGTTACTCAACCCCTCTACCCTCAGGTAGGGTAATAAGGTAAATTGTAGAAGCATATGATGCATAGATTTTTTAATCTAAAGCTGAGATATTTGAACCTTGGGGCATATTTAACTATCCCAACCGATATTTGTCAAATAAGGCCGACAAGTGTGGTGCTCCTTCTAGCCTTGTCAGATCAATCCGAACCTCTGATGTGATACTATGCTTCAAACGATCCTACTCCATAATGAAACTATCACTTTAAAAAATATGTTATATTCCCTCCACACAATATCTCAAAAGAATCTTACCTACGGGCATAGCCAAATCATGTGTGGAGTCAGACTCTAGGGTAGTAGGTGGTAGATATTGGACTGAGTGCCTTGTACGGCCTGTTAAGTATCCTATGCCGATAATGATAATATATCCTATGGTACATGAGCTACACCCTTCATAGACTGGGGTGAAGGTGGGCCTGACGATGACTCACTCTTAGAACTAAATGCAGTCTCTGAACCCTCCTCAGACTAGGAGCTAACATTATCCTCATAAACTCCAGAACGAGAAATAGATCCATACATAACCTTTTCAATAGACCCTACTCTAGAATCTACCTTCTCCTTTGAAAAATTATCTGTAGCCTCCTCTTCCTTCTTAGACTAAGAAGAGTGTGGTACTGACTGGCTCATGTTATGTATTCAGAGCCCTATCCAAACGAAGGTCATTGGTGCAGGCTGTAGCGCTGCCAATGGCGTTTGTGGGGCCTGTGACGGCTATGGTGATGCGGCTAAGTGCCCAACTCAGGAACAAATATTTTTATTGTAGCCTATCTTTGTGATCTACCCCTAGTCTGTCGAGGGACCAATAGTCTATTAGAGCTCATGAGGTACTCCTCCACGGAGACATACCACTCAGGTTACTCATTACAAATCCTAGACTGAATGACTTTTTTTGTGCATATTTTGGTGCCATCATACCTGAGACGTAGCTTTCAGTGCTTGAAACACAAGAAAGGAACAAAAATTTTGAAAAAAAATATTATCGATCAAGGACAAGAGCTACTTACGACTCCACCTATGGTCATAGGTAGTACTTATGGGGGTTATAGGTACCCTCGTAAGTAGCAGGCAAAGCCCTAAAGTTTTAAGGTTTTAGGTCTGACACTTATGAGGTTACTTACTCCCTCATAGGTAATACTTATAAGGCTTATAAGTACCCTTTAGTGGGTCACTCAGCTTTTTCTCAAAGATTTCTTCCCACATAGTTTATCGCAAGTTTTAGTCCAATGTTTTACACTACAAAATGCATCAATTTATGTTTAACAGTTATTGCACAAGTATTTTTTGGCTTTCCCTTCACTATTTAACTTATACTTCCATATATTAAGTGATCACAGGTTTCCAAACACAAAACATGTCAGGAATTAATTTTCATCCAGTTTAGGCTCCACATAGGTCAAGAATTATAAGATTTTGACATTTACATGTCTATTCCCAACACTATTTCATGTTCAATATCATGCTCATGTTTTTACCAAGGTGGATCCAGGAATTATTACCTTGATTTGAGAAGTCTGGAAGTAGACGATGAACAAAGTGAAAACAACCCTAGGAATTAATTAATACATGTGTAAGTGATTTTGGAATGAGAGGATTTTTTCTTTTATAGATTAAGAGAGAATTTAATGAGTGTGAGTATGAGTGTGAATTTAAAAATTTGAGGAAATGGGTAATATATTGGACTTTGGGGTTTTAAGGGAAGAGATATGGTTTAATTGGGTCGGGTAACTTGGGCCAAAATGAGATTTCAAAAATCTTGACCCCAGGTTTTCATCAACTTATGGGGCCAGTTACGGACCATATGTACCATTTATGGCCACCATAAGTAAAATCATAGGTAGGTCCTATAGGTTATTTACCTCTCCAATTTTAAAACCCCACTTATAGGGTCATAGATTGTATTTACGAGCCTTGTAAGTGGGTTCATTAGTACAAATTTCGAGATGCCAAAAATCCTTAGAATTTTTTCTAATACCTACGACACCACTTACCTTTCGTATCTTAGACCTATGGCTCCTGTAAGTGGGTCTGTAAGTTCATTTAACTGGACTTTGTCTGAATTTTTTAATTATTACCAAATTTCAGGTGTTTTCCCATACTTTAAACCTATAAAATAGAAAACAAAGTGAACACTAAGACATTGGATTGCCTCCCAATCATTGCTTTATTTAAATTTGCGACACAAAGTGTCTATGTTGGATACTTATACTTCACCAACAAGCCCATGGGTTGAATCACATAAAGCACCTGATTTAATATCGCAGGACGATATGTTGGATACTCAAAATTCACCAACAAACCCATGTTTTTTATCCCATGAATTTCCCTATTTAACGTCGTAAAATAACTAATTTTCCTTGTCTAATCAGACATCGCTAAGCTTACATCAACACAAACCTTCACTTCCTTAATATTTACAATGTAGTGCTTAACATGTTGCTCGTTCACCTTGAATGGGGCTTCTCCATCTCACTTAAACTCTATTGTACCATATGAGAATACATTGACCATAGTGAATGGCCCATACACCTATACGTCAACTTTTCAAGAAACAAGAGAAGTCACCAATTATAAAACAAGACCATATCACTAGGCCAGAATACCCTTTTCTCAATTTTTTTTGTGATATAGCTTCATCTTCTCTTTTTACAAAGATTAAATCTCATAAGTGCAGAGTTAAAAATAATACAACTCATTCAGCTTACTCATACTCAGGTTTGAAGCATCACTACACTCAAAATTTAGCTTTTTCAACACCCAAGTGCCTTATGCACTAGTTCAACCAGAAAGTGGTAGGCCTTTCCGTTCTTAAGTTTATACGGAGAGGCACTAATGGTGGTTTTAAAAGCTTTCCAGTAATCCCAAAGTGCATCATTTATCTTCAATGACCAATTAGTCGGTTGGCATTCACTGTCTTCATCAATACAGCCTTGATCTCCTGATTAAAGACCTCAACCTATCCACTTATATGTGGATAGTAAGGTATTGCCACCTTATGTTTTACATTATATTTTTCAAGCAGGGCCTTAAACAAATGATTATAGAAATTGAGACCCACCATGAATAAGGGTAGCATTTGGAGTACCAAACCTCGAGAATATGTTCTTAAAAAATGTCCTGACATTGCGACCCTTATTATTGGGAAGCACAACTACTTCCAACCACTTAGAAACATAATCAACAACCACTATGTATACTTCATACAATACGAAATGACAAATGGACCCATGAAAACAATCCCTCACACATCAAATAACTCAATCTCAAGAATAGGTGTCATGGGGATGCTTCTACGAGATATTTCCTTTCCTATGGCATTGGTCATAGGCACGGGCATAGTCATGTACATCTTTGTAAATTGTCGGTCAATAGTAACCACAATGTAAGATCTTATAGGCCATACGAGTACTACTATGGTGACCCTTAACTCGAGATGAGTGACATGCCTAAAAAATATGTAATATCTCAACTTTAGGATTACACCTCTGAATCAAACCATTAGCACACATCCAAAAATAAAATGCCATATCCCAAAAAAACTTATGTACCTCATCCATAAATTGTTTTCTCTGCTGGAGAGATAAGTCTTATGATGCTTCAAAGACCCACTGATTTATAAATATATCATAAATATTAAGTGCATCCCCTAACTTTAGCATCACATCTTGTTTTAGGTGGGTTAAATGATCTTCAACCTGATTCTCTATATCATTTCTATCCTAGACATTAAAATCGAACTCCTACCACAATAGTACCCACCAAATCAACCTAGGATTTGTGTCCTTCTTTGCCATAAGGTACCTTAATATTTTGTGATTGGTTTACACAATGAATTTATTCCTAATGAAACAGGACCAAAATTTCTCATAAGAAAACACCACCACAAGTAACTCCTACTCTATCATAGTATAATTTATCTTTGCGGGGTAGAGTGCTTTGCTGGCATATTATATGGGATGAAGTATTTTCTCGCGTCTTTGGCTTAGGGCATCTTCTAGGGCCATTTCATTGGTGTCACCCATAACCTCAAATATAAGAAACCAGTCTGGAGACACAATGATGGAAGCAAAAATCAAATTTTCTTTTAGACAATCAAAGGCCTTGAGACATGCATCATCAACTACAAACTTCACCTCATTCTCTAATAACTTGGATAATGGATTTGCAATTTTGGATAAGTCCTTGATGAAACCTTCTATACAACCCACAAGACCCGAGAAACTTATAATACTCTTAAAAAAATGGGTGGAGGTAATTTTCCAATCACCTCAGTTTTCACTCGATCAACCTTTATACCATTCTTAAAAATCTTATGCCTGATGCGGTATGAAAACATGACACTTTTGATGCTTAAAACTATGATTTTATAAATGAATTTATTTTTCATATGTGATGCACTTTGGAGTGAGTTGCATGTAAAATAGGTTTATAACAGTATTTGAATGAAAAGCGAAGAAAAAAACCTAAAAAGACCAACTCTAATTAGTATACGAGTTTTACCTTGAGTCATAACCATTCATTATAACTCATATACTAAATCGTATGAGGAACATAACCAAAAGCCGAATTAAGAAACCAAGTATGAAGAATGTACGACGCAAGTATCCAGTCGTAACTAGGGTACGAGTCGTATACTAAAGTCATGAGCATAATAGAACCCAATCTACAGCCCATGAATTGAATTATATGAAGGATATGAGTCAGAGGTCTGAGTATGACTCGTATAGGGATATTGTATCCCAACCAGTGTTCAAGACTTGAAAAGACTAAAGTCCCAGGTGGATACGGATCAAGGACACAAGTCGTATACGTAGTTATGACTCGTAAGTTGGGGTGGTACATTTTATAGAGAGTTAAATCCATGAGAATATTAAACACTGGAATGGTTACTACAAGGTAGGGTATGACTCGCTAGTTGAGGATACGAGTGAGGACCGAGTCATACCAACTGCTGACTTAACTTTACCTTTCTTATTTTTAATAGGATTTTTATGTTATTTGAGATACAATAAATACCCTAGGGTTTATATTTTATTAGGATACACGTTGTGAAATTAATTTACATTAAATTACTTATTACTACATTATTTCTTGAGATTTTAAGGTTTTATTCAAATAAAGACTTTGAAGTTTATTCATCTTCTTCTTATGCAATTGATTTTATGTATTCTTCATTGATAATCATGATTTCTTGCGCTACCATGAGTGACTAATCTCCTCAGTTAGGGTTGTAAGAAAC
Source organism: Capsicum baccatum var. pendulum (assembly GCA_030864225.1). Classification (NCBI taxonomy): domain Eukaryota; kingdom Viridiplantae; phylum Streptophyta; class Magnoliopsida; order Solanales; family Solanaceae; genus Capsicum; species Capsicum baccatum. Next base: position 157,082,580 of record CM061558.1, read on the forward strand.
CTAGTAGAATAGCTACATAAATGAAGTAGGAGATTTAATTATTCTAGGGTTTCTTTATGTATCTTAGTTCTTCTTTGTATTAATTAGCCTTAAGTAGCTACAAACACTTGAGATAGAATGTATTCGCATTGATTCGATAAGCAAGAGGTTTGGAATTGGGTAGCAAGGATAATGGCAGTTGTACGATAACCAAGTATGACTGGGGCCGTAATATGGGGCAATAAGGCAACACTCTGAGATGATAACCAAGTTAACGGGTGAAATTTATCTTCTGGATAATACCTAAATTGTAGGCTTTGCATGTAGAAAAATAGTATAATTGGATTGAACATGAGAAATTTACTTAGTTGAGAAGCCAGGGGGAACGTATTCCTAGGGTCCATCTTATATTGATTTCAACTAAATAATACTCAAGAGTTGCTTACTACTTGCTACTGATAACAAAATCCCCTCATTTACTTTATTGTATTTCTCATGGATTACATCAAGGTTAGTAACTATTCAGATCTTTCCTATGGAATTGACCCTAACCTTATTGGGTTATTATATTTGCAATCGATCCCATTACACTTCTAGTAGAGGTGTAGTTTTAGGCGACATCAAATTTTGGCGTCATCACTGGGGAATAGGTTTAAATTATGAATTGAATTGTTAAAGTTCACAGGTTTTTAATTTTTTAGTTTTTATTTGGGAATGCATCGGTGTATGCCAAGCACTAAGAGTATAGGTAGTCCTTTACTCCCTTTTGATCAACAACTTGAGAGAATCCTTCAAACGCCATCAAGGATGGAAGAATAAGATCACTAAAGGGTTCAAGATCCCCCACTTGTGGATCCAAATGTGGCACTCGTGCATGCTCAAATGGATCCACAAAAAATTGTTGACTTCCAGACACAGTAGCAGTGGGAGCAAGAACGTAGGAAAGTCGAATTGGCTAAAACTGTGATAAAGGCAGAAGCAGCCCAATAAAATGGGCTAGTCATTCCTCAATGGGTTTTGATAATAGAGTTCAGAGAGGCAAAGCTCTATTTTTTCAAGCATATCAGCACTTCTATACATATAAGGATGAAGGTGATGAAGATTTGAGGTATGTTGAGCTTGCAGAATTAGGAGCCATTGTTCCTTTTGTTTTAGTCCTTAATGTGAAGTTTGATATCACTAGTATGTCGATCCAATTGTTGAATATAAAGGGTGTATTTTCTAGTGTAGCTAAGGATGATACAAACATATATCTTACAAATTTTATTGGGATCCGCACAAACTATAATATTCTAGGGATTAATCAGGAGGCATTAAGATTGAGGTTGTTCCCATAGTAATTCAGGAGGTTGCATAGCATCATACAGATATTGGGTTTGTGACAAAACAGTTTGCTCCAATGAGTGTTGAGAAAGTGAAAGTAGTTGCTACAGAGAGGACATCATCCAAACAATTTGAAATAGAATTTGAGGCAGAAGAGAATTTAATTGATCGTAGATTGGCAGATTTTTTAGCTCAAGGGCAGGGAAATCAAGGTAGGAACTATTATAATGATAGATATATTGATCAAGGTGGTGATTGGTAGAGTAAGAATAACTATAAGGAAAAGATTTACTAGTATATTCCACCAAAAAATCGAGATATATAGTCCAAAATAGAGACACTCCTTGAAAAGCTAGTCAAAGGGCATAAAATTCAAGAAACTACTTAAAGGATATCAAAGCCAATCTATCAGGATTGAACCAGAAAGTTGTGTCACATGCTACAGCAAACAAGTAGTTTGAGCAACAATTTGGTCAGATGTTATCCGCAATGAATCAGAGATAGCCTGAAACTCTTCCAATCAATACAGTGGTAAATCCTAGAAATGATACTCAATTCCATGCCATTACCACTCAGAGTATTAAGGTTACTACATATCCACCTATGCCCATAGCTAATGAGAAGAAAAGTGAGGTGAGCCTGTTGATATGGGGAATAGTAGAAAGTAGAATGAAAAAAAAAGTAAATATTCTAGAACCTGTGATGAAACCTATTCCACGACCATGTCCTCCATATCCGTAAAGTCTAAAAAAGCAACAAGAAAAAGGTAAGTATCAGAACTTTTTGTCTATGCTAAAAGAGTTAACTATCAACATACCGCTTGTAGAGGCATTGGAACAGATGTCAGGTCATGAAAAGTTCATGAAGGATTTGATAACCAAAAAGAGGCCAGATAGCTACGAGCCAGTATATAATATTCATCATTATAGTATTGTGGTTATTAGATCTTTGGTAGAGAAGAAGGAGGACCCTGGTGCTTTCACAATACCATGTACAATTTGATATTTCAACTTCACTCAGGTTCTATATGATCTGGGGGATGATACGCCCAAATTATACCTCTCTTACGAGAGAGTAAGCAGTCGTTGTCAAATATATAACCCAATGAAGTTGAGGTCGAATCCCACAGGGAATATGGTGTTAATTAAGTTATATGTAGATTAGTTGACCTTTAGTCGTTCATTTCCATAAATAAATAGGGGGATTTGATTCAATTCACAAATTAATGGTTTCAGTTTAACAAGATGAAATATGTGCAGTATATTCAAATTCAGAGAAATAGCAACCTAGGGTTATGTCCTCCTTGTAGTTTTCAATACTTACTAACTATGGGCTTTATGAATTCATACATCCATCGTGCTTATAGAAAAATGTATTGTACTTAATAGCATAATCCTAGTTTTTCTAAACCATCAAGGACTAATTCACTTTAGTTCTCTCGAATCAAAAGCGTTCACCAAAAACAATACGAAATCTCCAAGTAGTTAATCCTGCTAAGGCATTAACTTATAAAATAGGGGTTGGTAATCCTATTTTCTTGTCACTACTCTCTCTTCTGAACATCAACCTTTCTTTCGAACAAGTTGCGTTTTAAGGCATACCCTCTATGTTTGCAACCACGAGAATTCAAGATAAGCGAAGAGAGTATGATGTAAACAAATCAATGCTTAATGAATTCAAAACCCAAAGTGAGATTGTATGCTACAAGGCTTCCATTACCCTAACTAATAAACTTAGCTACTCATGAATAAAACAAAAAGTATCATAAATATATTCATCATACCAAAAACTAGAAGATAATCTTGGTGTGCGAATAGTGAAAACAAGAGAGAAAAACATTTCTCTCTCTCCTCAAGCTAAGCCGCCTTTCTCCTCTCTCAGAATAATCCAGAATAATGAATAATGAATAAAAATTCAAAAATTAAGTCCCTGAACTAATTATAAAGGACAAATTAGTCTTGGACATAGTTTCTAGGCGCCACATTTTGTCCAGATTGCTACTCTCTCTTGTGTCATATGTCATCCGCATTCCATAGTCCCATTATGTCTTCATCTACCTCATTAATACCTGAAATCATGTTAATCACATCGATTAGCTCAATTACACAGAAGTAGAGTAAAAACATAAGAAACTAGGCACTTTATTCTCTAAACATAGCTAAAATATGGATAAGTTATGGTGTTTAGGCGTATAAATACACCCAAGATCACCACCCCACACTTAAAGCTTTGTTCGTCCTCGAACAACATATCCATTTATACACACTACACAAGCCTTAACACCCACAAAGGAAGACAAGATGCTCAAATAGGCTCACACAACAATTATGAACAAGAAGTAGATTCAGGAATCATTACTAGAGACAACCTACCCTCAAAAATAGACTCAATAAGTTGTCAATTTCATGCATATCGTTTAAGCATAGAAATCATATAAATTACCCAACCTTCATCAACCGTGTGCCCTCACAACAAGAAAGTCACCCATAATCACTCACACTCACGCAATTTCTAACAAAATGAGTACAAGAATCAAGTTACGCTCACTCTCACACAGAATTCTCAAATTACAACTGATGACCATATGCTTGCCCTTAGTGTAATACTCTACTAATATCAAAATGCTAAGATTAGGATCAAATAGGTCTTTTACGGGTTGTAATGCAGGCTAAAGGATGGGTAGGAACTATTTTTAGCCATAAATAGTGACTATCTTCCCTAAGCGCTTTAATACACTACATTATGCAATTAAGACCAATCTCTAACAACCAATTTCCACTTCTGTTGTCTTCAAAGATTTTATTTTTACCCCAACTCGTTAAGCTTAATTAATAACACTATGGTGGGAGTATGCAACCCTTTCAAATATTTTTTTGCACCCTTTTCATGTTATGCACCCCTATAATAGCCACCCTTAACTTAAGCGATTTGCCTTAGTTGAGGTGCACAATGTCCAAGAAGTACCAAGGCCAAAACAGGTTCATTGTAACATGTTCGGGATAAAATTTAGAACTTTTTCAACAATTTTCGCTACTCCCAACCGCATCAATTTCACACGCCAATAACTAGACTTTGAGGCATCAATTTCACCTTTTTCCTCTAATTGTCAAACTCCTAACTCAAATTGATTTTACACTAAAGCTCTTAGGAGCTTTTGGATCAAATTATGGTCTATTAAAGAAAGGAATAAGCTATATATGAGGCTAACAAAAGAACAAGCTAAAGGCCCAACGGGGCTAGTTAAGATAATGTACAAAGGTAGGTTGAAAGAAGGTATGAACAATGGCTATCAAAGAAATGCCTAAATCATCTCTTAAATTTACAATCTTTATTTCTCTTCGCACACACACCAAGCAAGTTCTAGCATCAGTTGCAATAAGGAATATTCAACAGTCTTACACACTCATGGCACATGGTCAACTCAATTAGAAGCATTATAGATTCTCAGCACATGGTCAACTCAATTAGAAGCATTATAGATTCTCAACCCAACAATTACGTGAATTCAAATAAAACCAATAATCACAACTAGAGTCAGAACTATAGCCTAGGTGTTTCAAACATAATGATCCATCACATACTTATGTTATAATATCATGTGATCCACAAGAATAGCTACATGCAATTAAATGACTAATTTTCTCTTAAGACGGTCGTCATCCATCCATCATCGAGAAAGACACCTAATTATGACTAAATAGAATAAACATCTAACAAGAAACAAAATAAACAAAATAACTAATCCTATCACAGAAGAATACTAAGAAGAAGGTACAATTTTCTTACAAAACAAGAAGCAAAGTAACCAGTCACCCCACACTCAAGCTCAGCGTTGTCCCCAATGCAAATAACAAGATAAAGAACCTGGCTAGTAGTACTCCTCATCCACATTAGGAGTCATGGCACCAGCATTGAGATCATCATCAGAGCTGTTTTTCCTGTGTTCATCATCTCATCCACATCAGCCATGCATAATGAAACTAATTATAATTAAAGTGAGGGTGATGAAGTCGCCATCCCACACTTTGTTAGTATCAACCAATAAGTGTTATTGTTGTGTACTCAGACTTCGCCGACATACACTTTGACATGGTGCATCAACATTAGTCACAATATAATTCACTCACTTCAATTCCCCCAATTCTATTTCAATGAAACACTTTATTGAATAAAATCATGCCCTACACTTTCAACCATATCAAGATATACAAAATGCCATCAGTTCCACAATATCACTATGGCAAGAATTTAATTCGTAATCCTTAAGAAATCAATTAACTATAACATAGAGTCATAATAAATAAGGATTAAAAAAGTAAAACTTACCTCGAAGATGGAAGATTAGTGAAGGACAAAGAGAATGGTAAGAGCTCAATATTGGGAGGCTTAAGGGTGAAATAAGGATGAATTTGGGCATTTAGGGTGTGAAGTCTATTTGAAGAAAGAAAATTTGGGTCGGGTTGACCCAAGTTAAAGTTAGAAGTTGGGTTTTAGGCTTAATTGGACTAAGTGTGCGACACACATCTTATCGTACATCTCAAAGTGTGTGTCATATATGTTGTCACACAGTTGGGACAGTGAGCCTATGCGGAGAAGTGGGTGACGCACTACCTATCGCAGACATCAAGGTATGCATCGCATAAGGTATCGCAGACTTACGGCAGTGGGCATATGCGGTTAGGTGTGCGATGCATATCTTAGCGCACATGTTAAAGTGTGCAACGCATAAGTTATCACACACATCAAGGTGTGTGGCGCATTGTGCATCGCATAGTTGGTCCAGTGAGCATGTGCGATAGGATGTGCGGCGCACTCTTGGTTGGAAAGGTCTATAGCATTGGGGCTTCGCCCCCGCACCCTTATCAAGGTCAATGGTGGGCTTTGGAACTGGTCCTATTGGCCTGATCCCTACGCTACCACCATAGACCTCATTGAAAGTCACAAAATAAAGTCGCACCGCAAAACTTTTTGGATCGGATTAACATAATTTGAGGCACGACTCTAATGCAAATTATACTTGAGCCTTACATATTTGACTACTCCAACTTACCTGTAATGTTCCCATCACTCTTAAACTTACCACCATTGACATAGTTCAATTCCAAATAAAATTTGGTACTAATCTCCTCCTTAGTACTTCATGCACCTACACTTACTCAAAAACAACAAAAATGATTAAAATGATGGGTTGCCTCCCACCAAGAGCCGTAGTTTCGATCGTGGCTCGACTCTTCTTTTTGCATTTTTGTTTAACATGATAAAGTGAAAATAAAATCATAGGTTGCCTCTCATGTAGTGCCTGATTTAACGTCGCGACACGACTCGATTATCTCGACTACTCAGACTTCGTCAAGATATATCTATGATACCATTTGTACCTCATTTGTTGGATCAAGACAATGCTTTATTCCTAGTCCAACCACTTTGAAGTCACTACATCCTTGCTTGCAAGTTCAACCAAACCAGCTATGGTCTCCATAAAAGACATATCCTTAACTGGTACATCTCGCTCATCTTCGTAGAATACATCAATAATCAAGAAGACACTCATCTTCTTTTGTTGTTTCATAGACCGACGTACTTCAAAACTAACTTCTTTCTCATTGAGCCTAAATTTTAGCTCATTCAGCTCCATGTCAACTAACACTCTCCCAGTTGCTAAGAATAGCCTACCCAAAATTATGGGTACTTCAAAGTCCACTTTGCAATCAAGAATTACAAAGTCAGTAGGAAATATAAAATCAGCAACTTTTATAAGTACATCATGTAGAATTCCAATCGGCATTTTTACTAATCTATCCGTCATTAGAAGCCGCATATTGGTGGGCATAGGATCTCCCAAACCCAGTTTCTTGAAAACCGTCAATGGAATAAGATTTATACTTTCCCCAAGATCACAAAGGGTCTTTTCAAACTTTAGCAATCCAATCGTACATGGATCAGCTTTCTTCTGGACAATAGATCTTGTAGCAATAGCACTACAGTGATGAAGATTGTCTACCGTTTCATAGCTTAAAGTCCTTTTCTTAGTCAATAGGTCTTTCATAAACTTAGCATATCCGGGCATCTGTTCCAGTGCTTTAACTAAGGGCACATTCACTGTCAATTGCTTCAATATAGCCATGAATTTTCTAAACTTGCCATCATCTTCTTTCTTCTTTAATCGTTGCGGAAATGGGGGTGGTGGCCTTGGGATTTCAGTTGGAACAACTTCTACCTCTTTTCTTATGCCTTGCTCTATATCACTAACGTGTTTCTACTTATTGTTACAACCACATGTAAAGAGTTTTTTGAGAGTCCAAGGACTCAAACTTTGCATAGGTCAAGAGTAAAGTAGAGGAAGAAAGAAGAAATCACTTGATAAAAGGATACTTCTTTATCACATTCTCTTCTTGAAGAAAGCACTGACTAAGGATGCCACTATAATTTTTGGTGATGGTAGTACTCAGGAAGCAGTCTATAAGAGTGTTGCACATATTAAAATCCTGATAGAGGCTACCGAGCAAGAATATGAAAAGGAAAAGCTAAATGAAAATATTGTAAAATTATGTGGAGGTGTGGCTGTCATACAAAGGTGGTGCGATGTTGTCTAAAGCACTCAACATCTGTGGCCAAGACATTCTTGATATGAATACTGAAACTACAAACAAGAGGAGCCATACTCAAATTCTGACAAATTAAAATCCCACCAAAAAAAGGTAAAAAGTAACCTCTCCAAGAAATGTTAAAAAACATGCTCATATTTTCACTGTACACTAAAACACCAGTTACACTATTCATCATTCCATCATATCATCAGCAATACCAGCAGGGAATTTCATCAAAAAAGTACACAACACCTTTTGTGTTAGTTATTTCTTCTAATCCTCTTTACAGGTTGTACATCCGATATAATTTGCAGCCGCTTTCATTCAAGATGGACAGGAATAGGATTTACTTCAATGCTGGATTTAACTCATATCACATTACTAGATGGAACTCAGACGATGTAGTTTGGTACGAATGGGTTGAGAGGAGTAGAAAACTAATGAGAAGAATATCAATGAGCAGCAAGATAATGGAGTGGATTCGCTTTACTTTAAGATAAGCTTCCAAAGATCAGAAAAAGGTGGTCAGAAGATGGAAAACCTCAAAAAGAGATGAAACAGTTTTTAGCACAAGGAAGCAGAATGAGCATGGGAGATACATAAGTATTCTCTCAGTAAATGAGGGAGGTCAGTATTGATTTTACCGAGATAACATTAAATGCAGGTTAGTGTAACATAGCATTTAAGATTGAGAACTTCATTAAAAACCCCAAAAGGCAGGAAAATGTTGATCCCTCAATGTTAACAGAAGCCAACTACCCCTTTCCAAAAGCAGTTAAGGAAAGTAAATGGCAATCTAGAGACATTCAAGAAGCTGAAGTGAATAGCTTGGCAGGCAGACTTGAAATTGCAGGCTCTTCAGAGTCATAAGATGAGGGACTGTTGAGTAGATGTCTTGTTGGTAGCCTACAGATGATCTACAAGGAGAAGCCCACGCTGGTTGGTTGATATGAGGGCATGGTCATCTCAAACCTGGAAAACTGTTTTTGCGATGAACATCTATGAGATGTACGGAGACATGTTACTTTTTAAATTTCCAAATAGATACATGGCAGAACAAGTGCTACAAGGTTAGTGAACCTGGAAGAAGAAAAGATTCAACCTTGAAAGATGGTCTCCAATGGCAGGTTCTGTTACCAATTCCATTGTAGCAAAGGAGACATGGATCAGAGCAATTGAAATACCTCTGCACCTATGGTCGCAAAAGGTTTTCTATGAAATTGGTCAAATGTTTGGAGGTTAGGTGGCCACAGAAGAAGAGACGGAGCTCAAAAATCACATGAAATGGGCAAGAATTTTGGTGGCTAAGGATGGAAGAAAGATACCCAATGAAGTATCAATAGCTCATAACGGCAACACTTTTTTCATCTCGATTTGGGCCGAGAACAAACCCAGATGCGAAAAATTGCCCGAAGTTGCCCCAGGAACCTACCAAAGATGACGATATTGACGGTTACATAGTCCACCCATTTACCCAGAGGTTAAACAGAGGCAACAGTTGTATTATGATTTTGAATTCCTATCAACCTACGAATTTGATCTGCAGAAACCACATGGGTTTTCCTCAATTTACAGCTAGATCACGTGGAGCAGAAAGCACACATGAGGGGCACACTACCAACTTAAATAAAACCCTACAATTGGGCCGGATCAGGAAGTACAATGATATATCATCTTTTAATTTAGAAGATGGGCCTGATTTTGTAGCCCATGTGATATTTAATGAGAGATCAGCACATATATCATCTTTTAATTCAGAAGATGGGCCTGATTTTGCAGCCCATGTGATATTTAATGAGAGATCAGCACAGGGGGCTAGTCAAATCACAACAGAACTCTTTTATGATAATGCGAAAGAACCTTTCTAGGAGCTTCGATCAAAAAACCATGTAGACCAAAGAGGGATAAAGTAGTAGTCAATGTAAGCGAGGTCAGGGATGATGATTCTACCAAGGAATTAATGGAATTAGAAGTACAGGGGATGTCGAGGGCAGTGTTGTAAAAGGCAAGCGCCTCGTCGCCAATGGCGAATGGCAAGGCGAGGCCTGGTCGCCTCTTCACGGCGTGGTGCTGCGACATTCAAAAGGCGTCACCTTTGTGAGAAAGGCGACATGGGGAGGCGAGGCGAGGCGACATGGCGACAAAGGAGTCGTCTTTTAATTTTTTTTTAATTAGGGTTTTAGGTATATAAGCTAATTTTAGGACTTATTTACCCATTTTGGCTCTACCAACTTAATAATTGGTGACTGCGGCTGCTACCATTTATCTCATAATTTCGATTCTGGAGACCGGCAACGTATTTCGGCGACTCCCGCTACTCTGGTAAGCAGTGACTACCAATTTCTATTTTTTTTTTCTTCTTTCTTCTTAATCCAGCGTCCAATACTTGTATATGGTGTTTTTTGTTCTTCCTCTTTTTCTCTTCTTCTTCCTCTATTTTCCTTCTGGCTTCCACTATAATACTATATTTCGTAACAGTGTTACAACCTTACACTATTACTGTAACAGTAACCAGTAAGTTGTAGCCTTATTATCTAATTTTTTTTTTAATAACTTATATAAAATTAACATAGTATGATAGTAATATACTAATTGAATTGTTGAGTCATATAAGTTCTAGACTTTTAGTATCTATTTTTAATTCTTGACTTGAAATATTTCCTAATATATTAGTGTTATTGAAATTTTGATCATTTATATACTCCCTCCGTTTCAAAAAGAATGACCTACTTTGATTTGGCACAAAGTTTAAGAAAATAAAGAAGACTTTTAAATCTTGTGGCCTTAAATTAAAGTTGTGTCAAATGTACCAAAATTAATCTTGTGGTCCTAAACATGGCATGTGGAAAGTTGAAATTAAAGTATTGCCAAAAAAGGAAAGGGATCATTTTTTTTAAACGGACTAAAAAGGAAAGTAGGTCATTCTTTCTGAAATGGAGGAAGTATTATTTTACTTTTTTATATTAATTGTCGTCGTACATTTAAAAGGCGATCGCCTCACCGCTCGCCTTGCCGCGTGGCGAGGCAGGGCCTTGTCGCCTCTTGTCGCCTTTTGCTATCCAAAACACTGGTCGAGGGAGGTGACTGTGAACTCAGATATAATCTCGACAGAAATAGTGGTCCAAGATGAAGCTGCAACAATGGAGAATTGGGAAATTGAAGATGTAGAGCCTCTGCGAGTTCAAACACAACTGTTGATCAAAGAAAAAGAGAAGGAAACTTCTGTCTGGGTGCAACAAAATATGCTAAAATTAGGCAAATTACTGGGAGCTGATTTTTTGGGGCATGAGGAGGAAGCTTTGGAACTATTACTGCAAGTAGATAGCCGCAGGATAGCAAAAAGAATGGAGCCAGATACAATATGTAAAAAATCCAGATTCAAAGGGGCACAAGAACTAAAGAGTTTGGTGGCTTTTGATGTGAAATTTAAGAGTGGGGGCGATAGGAACAAGGGGAGAAACTATTCGAAAACTGCTTAATGCAATTCAAATTGATTTCTTGGAATGTGAGGGGTACAAATTGTAGGGATAAAAGGAAATTAATTAAAAGTAAGGAGATGGGTTGGAATACTGATATTATATGCACACAAGAAACAAAGCTAGAGGGGAGCTCACAGAAATAGTTAAACAATTGGGGGTTGGGGGGGGGGGGGATAATTTGTTTGTCTAAAGGCTAGTGGGACTAGAGGAGGAATTCTGATGCTTTGGGAAAGTAGAGTTTGGAAGGGGGAGGTCTTAGAAACAGGGATGTGCACTTTAACATGAAAATTTGAAGCACTGATGCAAAATTTCTCCTGCCGTATTACAAGGGTCTATGCCCCAAGTGCTATGATTTAAGAAGATTAGTATGGGAGGAAGTTGGGTCTGATGGAAGGACCATGGGTAGTATGTGGGGATTTTAATATATGTAGGTTCATCTTAGAGAAGAGGAATTGCACTAGAAGAACAAGGAGGGATGAAAGAATTCTCAGATTTTATTGAGGACATGTGTCTTATCGATTTGCAGCTGAAGGATACCAAATATACCTAGTTTAAAGGGGAAAATCATGAAGCTGCATCAAGAATTGATAGAATTCTAATATCAGAAGAATGGGATGAGTGTTTTAATAACTTGAAACAAATGCTATTACAGAGGATAACTTCTGATCACACTCCTATTGCCATTCAAGGAGCTTGGAATAGGAAAAAAAGCTACTTTAAGTTCGAAAATTGGTGGTTGAACACTGATGGCTTCACTGACAGAATTAGGGGATGGTGGAACAACTTAATTTCATTGGTAGACCGCATTACATTCTAGCATGCAAGATGAAAGCATTGTAGAGCAAACTCAAAGAGTAGAGCAAGGGAATTTAGGTGTCCAAAAAAAGATCCTGTTAATTAAGTTGGCAGAATCAGAATTAGTATCAAGAGATAGAATTCTTACTGAAGAAGAGATTCAAAGAAAAGCAGGGTTAATGCTAGGGTTCATGCTAGATTATGAGGAATTGATTAAAAATGAGGAGATTGCATGGAGACAAAGGTCCAAAGCTTTATGGCTAAAGGAGGGGGACAAGAATACAAAGTTCTTCCATAAAGTTGCAAATGCTCACAAAACATATAATAACATAGACCAGCTGCTCGTACAAGGAGAATGATTCTGCGAGAATCGAAGGGGAGATAGTAGATTTTTACCAAAATCTGTGCACTGAAACAGTGCAATGGAGACCAACCAGTCACTTCCATAATTGCCCAGTTATAACAGCGGGAGAAAGGGAGTGCCTTCAAGCAATATTTGAGGAGGAAGTGTTGAGAAGTATAAAATTATGTGCAACAGATAAAGCTCCAGGACCCGACGGTTTCACTATGGGGTTTTCAGCAAGTGTTGGGAAATGGTAAGAACAGATGTCATGAATGCATTCCACGACTTTTATGAGCAGGAAATGTTTGAGAGAAGCTACAACGCCACTTATATAGCTTTAATCTCAAAAAAGAAAGGTGTTAAAGAATTGAGAGATTTCAGACCAATTAGCTTGATTGGTAGCATATATAAAATATTTTCCAAAGTTCTTACTGAAAGGTTGAAAAAGGTGATGGGAAACCTTCATCTAAGGCAGACAAATTATGGAAGCAGTACTGGTGGCTAATGAAGCTGTGGGATCTAGACAGAAGCAAGGAAAATTAGGAATACTTTGCAAGTTAGACATCGAAAAACCCTATGACAACGTCAGCTGGGGCTTACCTGCTAGCAATATTGAGAAGGATGTATTGAGCAAAAATGGATTCACTGGATAAGGTATTGCATTTCATCAATGAGTTTTTCAACTCTTATTAATGGTACCCCAGATCACAGAAGAATCTCAGACAAGGAGATCCATTGTCTTTTTTTTTTTTTTTACTAATAATGGAGGGCCTCAATAGTATGGTTAAATCTGCAAATATTCATGGGTGGCTAAGAGGTTTTAATGTGGCTAAAGAAGGGAGAGACAACCTGGAAGTGACTCACCTGCAGTATGTAGATGATACACTAATCTTTTGTGATGCTGATGAAGAACAACTCAGAGTACTAAGGATAATTTTTGTCCTATTTGAGGGCATGTCTGGACTACACATTAACTGGAGGAAGAGTTTCTTGTACTCTATCAATGAGGTCTCAAATATGGATTCCCTGAATGCTATTCTGGGTGGTGAAATTGGTGGTTTGCCGACCACGTATTAGGTATGCCATTAGGAGCAAAATCAAAGTCAAAAGAGATATGGAACAATGTGGTTGAAAAGTGTGAAAAGAAATTAGCTAGATGGAAAAGACAATACTTGTCATTAGGGAGGAGAGTAACTCTCATCAATTCAGTCTTAGACTTCTTGCCCCTTTATATGATGTCTTTGTTCCCTATTCCAGCAGGGGTCTCATTAGCAGATTAGACAAAATCATAAAAAATTTCTTGTTGCAAGGTAATAAAGACAGAAAAGGTTATCACCTACTCAAGTGGAAGTCTCTTATCTGTGACAAAAGGCTCGGGGGTTTGGGGATCAAGAATCTGGAGTATCATAGCAAAGCACTCAGAATGAAATGGTTGTGGAAATATGCTAATGACAAACAAACTTTATTGGGGAAAGTGATAGAATCCAAGTATGAAGATGGATGGGAGAAAAAACTATTTTTGGAATGATGATTGGCATGAGGTTGGTAATATGGAAACGAGCTTCCCAGAAATACACTGTATAGTGAATCACCGACATAGTACAATAGCCAAACTCTGGACACAATAGGGGTGGAATTTTTGTTTCAGAAGGCAACTCAATGATTAGGAAGTGCAAAGAATGGCAGAATTCATAAGTCAAACTGAACACTTTAGTGGGTTAAAGGAAGGAAGTGATGAACTACAGTGGCTAGGCAGTGAAAAGGGCTCTTTCAAGGTGAGCAAAGCTTACAGAAGGTTGAACAACTCCAACATGCAACTAAACAGGAGGCCATGGAAGAATATTTGGAAAGCCAAAATTCCATACAAAGTGGCATATTTTGTATGGCTTTTGGCAAGGGAGGCAGTTCTTACTCAGGAGAATCTCATGAAAAAGGGAATAACTATATGCCCAGATGCTTCCTATGTGGTGAAAACGAAGAAACAGTTAATGTTTGTTTTTGCATTGCAAGATAACAGGACAGCTGTGGAAAGTGTTTTTGAACCTTAGAGGTGTATCATGGCATACAGGGAAGATTACAAAAGCTCTATCAAGTTGGGATCTAGTTGGAATGCAAGTAAAGAGTAGAAGCAAATGGAGGATAGTTCCAGCTAGCATTTGGTGGTCAATCTGTAAAGAAAGAAATTCCAGGTGTTTTGAAAATGTAGAAAATAATGTGCAACAAACCAAGTTAAATTGTATCTTGATTTTGTGTTTTTGGTGTAATCAGATATGGTCAAATGATCCTGCCTATACTATTGATGTTTTAGACTCATTATAGATATAGGATCATATATTTTGGTAGTACGCTTGTAAATATGGTTGTGCACAACCTTGCTATGAATATATAAGAAGTTACCAGTTTCAAAAAAAAAAAATACCAAGCACAAAGACGACTAAAATTTAGTAGTATATGTTGTTTCCCTGTAACTTGGTAGACTCATTATAACATTCTCATATTAATAAGACCGAAGACATAAGAAAATGAAACATTTCTTTGCAAAAGGAGTGCAGTCAAGATAGTAATCCACAAAGGGAAGAGATCACACTGACAGAACTAACAAAAGCAACCAAAGATCTGATGAACTTCCATAACTCAGAAGAAGTGAAAATATTCGAAAACCTGAACCTTCTCTTTCCAGTATTGACATAAAGCGAAAAAGTTAAACCTATTTAACTACAGCAAGGCAAGACATTTCATTTTTTCCTCAGACTTCTCTTTTTGTCTCCAACAAGTTTCCTTCCCCTTAACAGACTCATATGTTGTAGTGGTCTAAGCCCACCATGAAGCATTACCTCGAAAATTCACTTTCCAGTTTCCTCGCTCTTACCGTTAACTCTTCAACATCAAACATATGGTTTTCGCATTATTTCTCACAATTCAATAATATTTTCTCTATTATTTCTCACATCTTTATGAAATACTGCAGTAGCAGCTACACTGTAAGACAGAAGATAATAGCTACATATTTGAGATCAAACATGCAGTCACTTGACCATTTATCCTAGTTTAATCATTCCACCTACATCCATAATAGGGTTGATAATATTCGCAGAAGCATAAATTCCAAAACAGAACAACAAAAGTTATGAAGTGAACAAATGGAAGTTATCCTATAGATGTTGTATTCATGCCTGTTAGTAACGTGAATTATAGTATTCAGTCTTATTGGAATCGGAATAAAAAACAACATATACTTTTTAATAGAATATAGACAAACAAAATTTTAACTCCGAAAGAAGCACTTCATGGTGTGAAAGTGAGTGCAACTTTGATTTTATCAGGATTAGGTAAGTCGCCAATTAAAGTACTTCGTCCACAATCAAATTAAATGCAACTTCAATTCCTAACAGGTTCTAGATACCTTTTTGCATTGCAAGCAGATAGTGATGTAGCACTTTGATTCTGCTATTCAGCATCTTTATGGCACTATGTATGCCAGTGAGGTGGGAAGCCACTGCAAAAACAAATCATGTAAGTCTTAGACAAGCTCTGCCATTGTTAGGCAAAGTGAAGAAGATAAAATAGCAGATGATTCTAGTTTTGATCAGCACTGGTTCAACTTGTAAGCTTGGAATTGCAAAAACATAGAAGTTAATGCTCACACTGAGTTGCTGTAGAACCTCCATCATATGGTTTAAGATGAGCAACATGATCCACAAAAATACGTTCAGTTTCAATAGTTTAGCAAGCAATAAGATATTTGAAAAACAATAAGGATTTGATTTAGGTGCTCCCAAGAACTAGTTGACAAGACAACAAAAATTAATAAAAATGTACCTCTATCTGGTAGCTTGCTTGGACAAAAATAAGTTGTGGGACGCCATCAATGAAATGCAACTCTTGATACCAAAAAAGAATTTCAAAACAAAAACATTAGGCACCAAATAACTTATTTCACAAAAACATAGTGTTCCAGCACAAGAACCCACTTTACAATCTTGTTAAGAGCTTTAAGGCGACAAAAGTAAAGGGTTGCAGCTAAATGATATCAATGAATAAATTTCATTCTAACAAGGACAAGAAGAAATTTTTGCCAATAAAAATTGCCACATTGATTTCAGATATTCGTCATAAAGTAATATTCATATTGACTATATACGTACTGCTTTCATAGATAGTACGTGGCAGGTCCTTCTGTGCGTGATTGATGGAAGGATTGAGAAGCAAGTACACATTGATGGAAGGATTGAGAAGCAAGTACACAGGACTTTCATTAATATCCATCAACTGATACAAAGGAATATATAACAAGGTTAATTATCGTAAAATACAAAATATTCTTACTATTGATGGACAATAAGGAAGAAATAAGATCCATTATAAAGATTAGCAAATTAATCATCTCCAAATAAAGTAATGCTTGAATCATGGGCCTTCACTGGCATATCCCATCCTCACACCCCAAAAATGAAACTAATACTTGCATCATAGGCCTTGACTGGCATATCCCATCCTCAACCCCAAAAAATGAAACTAACTGCACAAACAAAAGGAGATGTACAATAGCCTACACTAAATAATGACTGAGAACATGAAACATCAACAATATTTTCTCTTCTCTTTTATGGCAGCAAACATAAATGAGGGAAGAACTTCAATATCTACCACCCTAACATTGAACAATCAAGTTTTTCTTTTTTCGGCTGAAATGGTGCAATAATGAACTATTTAATTTCGTGGAGGTCTTTGTGTTTCAACAGCAAAGAAAGCTATCCCATATAATAGTTAAACGCCAATGATTAAGAAGTATTTTGGTTGAGACATGAGAATTTTCAGAGAGCAAATAAGACTCAAAAGAAATATCTTTTAGACAAGAAGCATACATCGTAATATCTAGCTCTTTTGACATGCCATCAGAAGATGAGCAGTCTGCCTCAGTTGTTAAGGCCAAGGATGGGTTATCAACTTGGAATGAAGCAGTTCCTAAGGCCAAATAACTGTGGCTTCGGGGTTTTGATGGGGTAATTCACACTAGTTCACAACTTGAAACTTCTTGCATTCTAACAACTCTACTTTGGATAGAAAACAAGGATCAAAATCAGCTGACAGAACTCTTCAGTCAAGTCCCCAAAATTCTAGTAATCCTAATCATTCTTCCTTGCCTAGTGTAACCTTCACCCTGCTGTTTATAACACCTTAAACTGAATTGATTTGACGGTGGATATAGTTACCCAAAAAAAGGTACTACGAGTATAAAGTTCACAAGAAAATTTAAAAAATATATAATTTCAGTGTTCAAATATATATGATCCAAACATTCCCTATGGAGAGTATAATACTGATCTCATATAAACTGATCCTCTTATGATAGTATTCCCGTACTAGATCATCCAAAGTTTATGACACAGACGCCAACACCTTTTCTTCACTGTGATACTAAAATCATTTGCACAAGAGATGAGAGTCCATCCCCATAGTTTGGACCATGACCTCCATTTCATATTTACAACAAGAAATAAGAGGATATTTCTTCCTACAATATTCTAAATTTGTTCTGAATAGATTTGATAAAGAAATGTGTTCATCCCTATTGTTTGAACCATGACCTCCATTTCGTGTCCTCGATAATTTTCTGAATTCGTTCTAGATAGATTCAATGAAGAGATAACATTGTAAAATCGATTATTTTAGTATTACAAATTAACAAACAATCCAAATCTCCTGAAAACAAACATGCACAAGCCCAAACCTTTGCTTAAATCTTCAAAATTTGAAAGGATTTCTGTTTGCCCAAATTGTAAAGAGGTTTTATTTTCACAAATCATATCAAAGATTCACCAAAAAGTGCATGCATGCTCAGAAACAAGGAGAAAAGGGTTAATGAGAGCTTACCTTAGGAAGTCAATCGGAGAAGATCCAATTCCACAGAAGCAAAAGCCAATTTTGCAGATGTAGAAAAAAATCCCAATCTAATTTCTAATAGAAACCCAATTTTGCACTAATTTCTGGGAAAATTTGAACGGTGTTCTTCAATCTTAACAATAGTATGCTTCAATTCCACACTAAAACAGAAATCAACAACAGCAGACTCTTTATTCCTCCCTCTCCTTGTTTTCCTTCCACTGTCCTCCGCAACAACTCTATCAAAATCATCATCCAGTTTCCTCACTGCACCCATTTTTTCAACTCTCCCAACAACCCCTCTCATTTTCATCATCAGATTCATTAACAGTAGCATCAGAAAGAGACAAAGACGTACTTACATTAAGACCTTTTCGAGGCAATTTCTTCGTCGTCATCTTTTATCCTTCAGATTCATAAACCAATTGCACCTTCCTCTTCAAATAAATCACAATAGTAGCATCAGGTGGAGATAGAGATGGACTAAACCCTTTTAGCTGTGCGCCGTTTTTGCTTTCTTTTAGTTGTGAGGCATTTCAACTGTCGCGAATATCTATTTTTAGCCGTGAGACATTGAGAATATCTATCTGCTTTCTTTTAGTTGTGCGGTATTTCAGCTGTTGCAAATATCTGTTTTAGCTGTGCGGCATTTCAGTTATGCAACATTGAGAATATCTGTATTGAGAATAAGCGGTAGCTGTCCGATATTGAGATTTTTTTTTTTAGAGGGGATATTAATTAGATATTGAAGGGAATAAAATGTATTAGAGAGAATATAATATTTTAGTGTTAAAAATATTGGAGGAAATATTATATTTTCGTATAAATTTTATAAAAATTATAACACAATACTTATAAATTATTGTTTTAATATAATAAAAATAGTCATATTCTAAAAGTGTAACTATATTTGTAAAAGGCATTGCCAATTATATAATAATATTGCAACACCTATAAAGTGTAGTCTATAGTACTAAAGAGCACGTTTTACAAGCGTTGTTAAAATTATCATGGTTTAAAGCTAAAAATTAAGGCTACATTTTAAAAACATGCCCAAAACTATTTTAGGCAATACTTTACAAGTGTTGTCCAGATTTAGCGTGACCTTAGGCCAAAAATGTTGTAGTGACGTGATATACTCAATTGACATTGAAATTCACTCTCATGGACTCGGACCCAATATGAAATTTGCATATTTACTTACAAACACGAATTAGATATAGAAGCATAATTAGCTTTCATATTTATAAACTCATATGCTTATTTAATAGTGAATTTCATATATTATGAGCACTAGCATGGTCTTTTGAAATAGTATTTAGCATTGAGCAGACACGGGTTCACCGTGCCCATGTCCTATAACTACATGCCACTATAGATATTATGTTTTCCCAAATGGGTTGAGTTTAGTGATCACACCAGTGATAGCTTTATACTCATAACAAGGTATATTATGGCCTTTCAACGAGGCATATGTTGGACTCCATACTGCTTACATGGTTTATTTCAGTTAAAAGAATCTCTCATAGTAAAAAAGTTTTAGAATCCAAGTGTACAGGGGTCACTAGCTTTAGTAAACTATGTTTTGTTACTCTACTCTTAATGACTTATCACTTTCTAGATTTATTCATGAAGAATGGTGAGCCTTATACACTTAGCATGCACGCCTAATTTCATGATTTATAGCATCTTCTTCTTTCTATGCATACACCCCTATATACTCAGTACATTCCATAAGTACTGACCATATAATTTATATGCTCTGCATTCTATTATGATGTAGGTCTAGGTATTCATCCTCGACATCGCAATTAGCCACGATCATTTTTGCTTACTCCCATCAATTGATGAATCCTTATGTTCAGAGGACTTGGATATGATTCATGTCTTCTTTAGTAGTTCACTTTTATGTTCAGTTTAGACTTTTATGATTTTTTTGGCCAGTTGGGGTTTTGTCCCATTGGCTCTTCAATATGGTAGAGGCTTGCCCGGACTTAGTGATTTTGAAGGTATTCCTCACGTTGGACTATTTTTAGATTCTTTTGATAGACTTGATTCCTCGTATTCTTGTTGGTGAATAAAATGTTAGCTTCCGCTCATGTTAAGTAAATTGTATATGATATTGTGTTGAGTTAGATACCATGGTTAGCTTTGAGCTACTTGTAGTTCTAAGCACTATGTAATTTCCAAGGGGTAGTCTCAGGGCACTACAAATTTGGTATCAGATCCTAACCTCTTAAGAGTCCTGTCGAGTCAGAAAAGTTGCGTTACATAGAGTCTTGATCATGGGTGTGAAGCGCGCCACACTTATAAGTAAGAGGCTACAAGTCATTATTAGGAATATTTCTTTATTTCATGTTATTTTATCATGCTTTAGAGTTTTAACTCTATATATATTCTAAGTCATATTTTCATGTGACAAAAAATGACTCTACGTACAACTTATGTTCACAGAAATAGGAACCAACCATCCCCACTAGCACCTGCGGATCCTTTGAATGAAAATGTATCATATGCTGAGTTTTGGTATGCCTTTCAAGTGTTTAGCTCAAGATGTGACTACTCAGGTTAATTAACGAATGGTGGTCCCTATTCAACAGAATTGTAAAGTAGCCACAACCAGAATTCAAGATTTTATGATGATGAGTCCACCTGAATTCTTTGATTCGAAAGTGGATGAAGATACATAATTCTATATTTGATGATTTAAAGAATATTACTCAGATTATGCATGTCACTAAAGTAGAGAGTGTGGAGTTGGCATTGTACCAGTTGAAGGATGTTGCTCATGATTGGTATTGGAAGAAAGGTAGAGGTAAGAATGCAGCCCCAATAAATTGGGGAGTATTTGAGATAGCTTTTCTTGATAGGGTTATTTCCTCATAAGATGAGGAAAGTTTAAGTGGATGAGTTATAAGACCTCAGTAAGGTTCCATGTATATGAAGAAATACTTTCTCAAATTTACCCAACTTTCCAAGTATATTCCAGGGATGATGGTTGATCCGAGGGCTCGTATGAGTAAGTTTATTACTGGTGTTTCTAAATTTGTGATAAAAGAGTAAAGAACTTCTATGCTAATTGAGGACATGGATATTTCCTAACTAATGACCCATGCCGAATAGATTAAGATAGAAAAGATGAGAGAGCTAGAGAGGGAAACTAAGAATGCTGGGATCGATCAATTTGAGTCCAGTTAGCATAAGTCAAGAGAGGGTAGCCATTTGCAGTGTTAGAATTATTTCTCAACCCCTGCATCATCTTCAGCCTAGGCCACTATACCCAAGACCAAATAGGAAGAGCAAGGTATAGAACCAACCACTAAATCTCAAGGTAGCATTTTGGGGTACATACCAACCCAGCCTACCAGAAGTGTGGAAAGAATCATTAAAGAAGGTGTTTGTATGGCAAGGAAAGTTGTTTTGGATATGACAAACTAGGTCACAAGCTTAGGGAGTGCCCTTCAACCAAGCAGGGCAATAGAGATGCTCTCCCCCAAACTCAGTCCACCACCTCAGTAGCCCATTCAGTTTGCCCATAATAACAAGGCATTTCATCTAGTGTTGGTGGTGGTCAACGCTTGAATTGATTTTTTACTTTGTCTTCTCATCAAGAGAAAGAGAGTTCCCCATATGTGGTCACTAGTATGCTTCATGTCTTTCATGTTGATCCTTATGTTTGTTAGATTTGGGGTCAACTATCTCTCTTTTAACCCTATTTATTAATGTGAATTTTGGTGTTAGTCCCGTACGTATTTTCGAGCCCTTTTCTGTTTCCACCCCTATTAGAGAGTCAAATATTGCTAAAAAAACTTACAAAAATTCTTCTATTATAATCCTTCATAAGGTCACCTCAACAGATTTAATAGAGTTAGAGATGGCTAATTTGATGTTATTCTTGGCATGGATTATCTCTATTCATGTAATGCCTTGGTCAACTGTTGAACTCGAGTGATGAAATTTTGGTTTCCTAATGAGTAGGTCCTCAAGTAGAAAGGTAGTCAAGTGATACCTAGAGGTTGTTTTATCTCCTATATTAAGGTTAGAAAACTAATATCTAAATGATGTATTCATCACTTGGTTTGGTTAAGGATACTAAGTCTAAGACCCTACACCTCCAGTCAGTTCCAATAGTAAATGAGTTTCCTAAAGTCTTTCTAGAGGACCTACTGAGAATTCCTCCCGATAGGGAGATTGAATTTGGAATTAATCTTTTTTCGGATACTTAGCCCATCTCTATCCCTCCTTACAAAATGGATCCAACCTGCTTCAGGAGTTGAAAGAGCAACTAAAGGACCTCTTAGATAAGGGTTTCATCACACCCAATGTTTCTCCATAGGGTGCACTAATTTTATTCATACGAAATAAGGATGGTACTCTCAGAATATGTATAGACTATAAACAGTTGAAAAAGATCACTGTTAAGAACAAGTATCTTATCCCCAAAACTGATGACATATTTGACAAACTTCAAGGTGCTCATTGTTTTTTCAAAATTGACCTCAATGCAGGATATCTTCATCTCAAATTTAGGGAGTGTGACATCCCAAAGACAACTTTTAGAACCCGGTATGGTCACTACAAGTTTGTGGTTATGTCTTTTGGACTAACAAATGTTCCCGCAGCTTTTATGGATTTAATGAATTGGGTTTTCAAGCAATATCTTGATCTGTTTGTCATTGTCTTTATTGATGACATACTTGTGTTTTCTCGGAGTGAAGAGGAGCATGCAGACCATTTGAGAATAATATTGCAGACCCTCAAAGGTCATCAATTATTTGTGAAATTTATTAAGCATGAATTATTACTGAAGTCTATCACCTTTTGGGGACATGTAATTTTTGGTGAAGATATTCATGTAGAATCTTAATAAACATACATAGTAAAGAACCGGCCTAAGCCAATTACTCCATCCAATATTAGGAGCTTTTTGGACCTAGTTGGTTATTAAAGGAGATTTATTGAGGTATTTCTTCAATAATTGCACCGTTCAACAAGTTGACATAGAAGAAGATGAAGTTCCAATGGTTAGATAGGTCTGAAAAAAAGTTTTTAAGAGTTGAAGGATAGACTGACTTCAACACTAGTTTTATCTTTGCCAAAAGGGTTAGATGGATTTGTGATGTACTGTGATGCTTTTAGAGTTTGTCTAGGGTATATTTTGATGCAAGATAGAATGGTGATAACTTGTGCCTCCAAACAACTCAAGGACCATGAGAAGAATTATTCAACTCATGACTTGGAGTTGGCAGCAGTAATATTTTCCCTAAAAATTTGGAGACGTTACTTGCAAGGAGTATATTTTGATGTTTTCACCAACCACAAAAGCCTCAACATTGTGTTTATCCTAAAGGAGTTGAATCTTTGCCAGGGAATATAGTTATAGTGGTTAAAGGACTATGACATAAATGTGCTCTACTATCCGGGTAAAGTAAATATGGTGCAAGATGCACTGAATAGTTTGTCTATAGATAGTATAGCCCATGTTGTATATGATAAAAAGAGTTGGCTAAAGAGATGCATAGAATAGCTCGTTTGAAGCTTCGTTTTATTGATACAGAAGATGGTGGGTTAATGGTACAAAATAGTTTAGAGTTGTCTTTTGTAGTAGAGCTAGATTAAAAACAACGTGATGACTGTTTTCTAAGCTAGTTGATTGATATAGTCCATCGACAGAAGGTGGAGATTTTATTCAAAGGGAAAGATGGAGTTTTTTGCAATCAGGGTCATTTGTGTGTTCCCAGTATTGATGAGTTCAGAGACAGGGTGTTAGCGGAGGCTGTTAGTAGAGGCTCATAGTTCCAAGTATTTAATCCACCTAGGTGCCACCAAGATATACCGCAATTTGCAAGAAGTGTACTGGTGGAATGGTATGAGAGACATAGTACAGTTTGTAGCCAAGTGTCCTAACTGTCAGAAAGTGAAAATTGAACATCAAACACCTGAAGGCATGCTTCAGGATATTGGCATCCCTACTTGGAAGTGGAAGGTTAGCAATATGGATTTTGTTATGGGACTTCTCAATACTAAGTATCAACATGATTCGATTTGGGTCATTACAGATCGAATGACTAAGTTATCCCACCTTTTGACAGTCAAAACCTTAGATTCAGCAGAGAATTATGTGAAATTATACATTCGTCATTTAGTCAACCTTCATGGGGTTCCCTTATCTATCATCTTGGATCGAGGTACCTAGTTCACCTCTTAGTTTTGGAAATTATTTTAGAAGGTTCTTGGTACGATAATGAAAATTAGTACCGCTTTCCATCCCAAGATAGAGGTCTGGCAAAGAGTACTCTCCAAACTTTAGAAGACATATTGAGAGCTTGTGTGATTGATTTTAAGGGAAATTAGGATGATCACCTACCTCTGATTAAGTTTGGGTATAACAACAACTACCACTCTAGTATCCAGATGGCTTCGTTTGAAGCTCTAATATGGGTGCAAATATAGGTCTCCTGCCCTCTCAAACTTTATATTTCATTTTATGATGTTATTTTTAATTAACCTTCTCATTATATGAAACTATAAAATTCAAAAATAATGACAAATAAAATTATGCCGCTTGAAGCAATTTCATTGGCCCAAAAAGTATTGTTCAATTTTGATTTATTTTTACTCTTATCTTCACCAAGTTTTGGTACATTGTAGTATCCGCACACACACCCTAATCAAATGCCACTCTATTTACATGGGTCAATTTCTAAGTCAAAGATTAAATAAACTAATCTTATTCTTTACCTAAGCATGCTAACGTTGACCTTCCCACACCAAATAAGTGACCCCTATAACCACTTTCTTGTAAGTTTCCTCATCTCACTAATATTGGACGAGTGTCCTGACAATATACCCAACCACTCTTTGACATATGCACCCTACCCAATCCATACCTCCTCCTTTATAGTTTCACATTTTTTCTCTTCACTTAGAAGAAGAGAATAAAAAAAATACACACTAAAAAGAAAATAATGAGAAAAAAGGAGAAGACAACAAAATATACTCCATTATTAAATCCATATACACTCCTCCATAGTCAGATAATGCACCCTTTTTCTCCTTCACTATTAAGAGAATAGATACACACAAGCAACAATACAACATCAGCACTAGCAGTATACTCTCTTCATTCTGATTTTCTGACGACATTCACCGAAAAATGCATCCCAGTCGCTAACACACATCCCACTAAAAAAACTCCACTAGCTCTATTGCCCAAAACTCCCAAAATCATCGACCAAAACAACTCATCAAAATCGGCCCTTTTGCATAATTCCAGTGAAGTCCCAATGAAATTCCCACTAGCTGCCACCATAGAACCACTCCACCCTACCCCAAACAATACACGACCAAAAAATTACACTCATCACCTCTAACACGAATGTTTCTAACCAAAAAAAAGGATTTGAGTTTGGATTTTGGGGATTTTCTATGAAGCTTGGGGTTTTTAGTTTAATCAAGATTTTTAAAGTTGTGATTTTTATTCGTCGTTAGTATTTGTTTTAGGTTGGGTATTGATCGAGGTTCTCAGTTGTGGATCTATTTTTTCCTAAGTCACACTTCTAAAGGTATTTTTCTCCCCTTATTTTGATGAATTGTGACATTTCATATGCGGTTCTTGAAATTTGTGTGGAATTGATTTGGTATTTTTATTTGTTTGATGGATGAACTCATATGGTATTATTTTTAAAATTGCAAAATATGTTGGTTGGTGGTTATTGAATATTGAATGTTAAAATGTTGAATTGTTTATGAAAATTTGGAACATTGAAAGTGAGAAAGAGGAATTGAAAATTGTTAAATTCATAATCCATAGGTTTATTTAGTTTGTAATGCTTTAATTAGGATTAGTCATCAACCGTTAATAGCATGTTTATGACGGGGAAGTTGGTAGGCAATTGTAGGATATTGGGTAGGCAAACTTAGGATTCAATATTGGCATGTATTCAAATCACTTCCTTTCATGTTTGTTTTATCATTTTAGATCAAATGTGTTCATTTGTTGAGAAATGCCCCGAAGAACTATGTATTTGAGGATCATTACTCATTTGTTGGGAAATGCCCTAAAGTACAATGTATTTGAAGACTGTTCGTGATCATGGCCCAGGATGTCGAGTGAAGTATAGTTTAGGATAAGGTTAGATTAGTATAGGTTTATTTTGAACTGTATTAAATGGACTAGACTTTATTTTTATTTTGAACTTTTATTTTTTTATTTGCCTTGTGTGTTTTCTGTGAATTATTCATCTATAAATTCAATTTAGCCGATACGATTCATCAAAGTAACCATGCTCAAACCACAGGATTGAGTGGTGCCTCACTCCTTTTTCTCGGTCAATAGAATTTCTTAATCGAAATCTTTGTCCATCTGTCAGTATTTTAAGAGTTGATCATTTTGTAAGGAAATGTTTTAAGTTTACTTGGCACACCAAACCAATGCTAAGTGACGACTCTGATTTTAAAATTTAAATCCTTTTTTAAAAATATTTTCAGTCACTTTCAACAATTGAAAACCCTTTGGAATATTAAAAAAAATATTTTTGGTAAAAAGGGGTGCAACATTTCTGGGGACTCTGCTAGAGATTTTTTAGACTTTGAGCTTCAATGTTAAGTCATATCAACTTGGTTGACACTATAGGTGAGTAGATGTTTTGTATGTGTTAATGTTTTTATCATTATTGATTGTATTCTTACGTGTTACTTGTTCTTTATATTTATCATCATGTGCTTATCCAAAGTCTTTATTAAAAAAGTCAAGGAGTCCGTTGAAAGCATCCATGAACATTTATCGAGCCTTTTGAATTCATGAGGGGTGGCGTGGGAGCATGGCATATCGATTATGTGCCACCCTGAATATCCTTATCCAATTAGTCGACCTCCCATCCTAGGTTGGACTTTTGGTCATTCGTATGTGCATCATGTTGAGACTTAGCGAGACCCATTTGGTCCGTTGTAGGAGACTTATCGCAAAGCATCCTTATGTACTACTTGTTGCATTTTTTAGGGTAAAAAGGTCATTTGACAGACTACTTTATGAGGGGCGCATGGAAATTTGAGGGAAATTATGTGTTTAGGCAAAAGTCGTGAAAAAAGAGGTTGAAAAATCAAAATCAAAAAATAGAGAGGAAAGTTTTGTAGTTTGCAAGATTTCTTTCTGATTTTTGTTTTCGCAAAAAAAGATTAAAAATTTTTTTACCCTCCACGCTCTTATCATAAAAATAAAAAATTAAAAAGTGTTTTTATTTATTAACATTCATTGTTACTTAAAAAATTCAAAAAGATTTTTAGCAGTTTTTATACATTTTATATAATGAAAATGTAAAAAAAGCTTTTTCTTCTAGTGTCTTCATCTTTTTCTATGTCAAAAATTTTGAAAATATTTATTTATGTTAGGACTTTATTTTTGAACAATTTTGTATAAAAATACAAAAATATTCTTTTGCAGTTTTGGTTTTATTTTATATGAAATTCCAAATTGAAAAAACTAAAAAAGATTTTATTTTCATTTTTCATCATTTGGTTTTGACAAACGAGTCATTTTTCTTAAGTTGGAGTCTAATCATTTAATATAGTTCTTAACTATCTAATCTGGATGAACTACGCACACCTGAGTCTCCTTTATCGGGAATGAGATACATAGGCGACCCTTCTTGGGTTCGGTAGTTTTATTTAAAAAATTCAAAAGGACTTTCTTCACTCTTTATTTAGATTAGGTGTTTCATATACGTCTTTGAAAGAAAAGTAGAAAAATATTTTTCTTTGATAGTTTTAGGTTTCATTTTAGTATGAATTCAAAAAGATTTTTTTTCAATTTCTTTTGAAAAGTGAAAAAGGGAAAATAAAATAGAGAGATTTTCTTGTTTCTTTTTTCTAGATTAGTTGTTTCATATGTTGCTTCATCAGAAAAATGCAAAAACTAATTTCCTTTTATAATTTTACATTTTATTTTTTTATGAATTTCAAAATCAAGAATTCAAAAAGATTTTTGTCAATGTCTTTTTAAAAAAATATCCTTCACTCTTCATTTTAGATTAGTTGTTTCACATGTTTCTTAACATGAAAAAAAAAATTATTTGGTAATCATAGGTTTCATTTTTCATAGGGAATTCAAAGATTAAAAATTCAGAAAGATTTTCGTCAACTTCTTTTGAAAATTTGTTATTTTCTTTTCCTCTAGTGTTTCAAAGAAAAAGAAAAGAGGGAGTTTGATTGGTCATGTTGTTCCAAAACTTCATGAACTATGCACACATGATTCTCCTCTCTCGGAGATAAGATACATAGGTGTCTTTCTAGGGTTCAGTGATCTTTCTAAAAATGAAAAGAAAAAATAAAGATTTTGAATAACATTGAATTCTAATGCATTTGTTGTTTCTATAATTCAGTTAGTTTAAGGTGGTTGGTTTGTGGCATTCTGGCTATCCATCCATATTACACCAAGTTTAAAGAAAAGTTAGCTACGACCAACAAAGATAGCAAGGTTATTATTACTGATCAGAGAAAGAGTTCAGGGGTGAGAATTTAGGTCCTAATGAAGAGATTTTGAGACTAAAGTAACAAGTATGTAAATGCTCCGAGTGTGAGTTAGTGGGTTGCCTCCTCCTCCATTTTCCATTAATAATCCTAAAAATCGTTCTTGTTTACCCCTAGTGTAACATGCATAATTTCCCATTTCTGTTTGACATGCCACAACATGAACCAAAGTTTATTTTGAGGCAATATTATCCCACACTTACAATATTTATTTCCTACCTCCTTAAAACAAAACTACCACAAATCCAGCTCCACCAACTGTTTCTGCCTCTATGGTTCCACTACCGCCTGAAGCTCCTACTTTTGATGTCTCCAACCATTGTGGTCCCTTAATTTGCTAGTGAGCCTGTGTTTAGTATTCTTGATGACTAGTATATTCTCAATCCCATGTTTAAGTTAACTGATTCTTTTGCACACACTCAACTATCCAAATTTCCTTTTGCAACTGAGAAGCCTATCATGATTGAAGAACATGTTTACAAGTATAACCTTTATATTGGCTTTAAGATACCAAATATTAAGAAGTATGATGGATATGGCAATCCGATAGCACATTTGAGACGTTATTACAACTAATTGGGGGGATACGGAAGGAAGGAAGAATTGTTTATAGCTTATTTTTGGGGAAAGTTTAGCAGGTTTAGCTTCTAAATGGGCTGTTAATCAATACATTGTTATGTGGAACTGTTGGTATGATATGGCTAATGAATTTATGCAATACAATATTGACTAGGTTTCCGATAAAAAATCCTTGACCAACATGAAAAAAAAGTGCCAAAAGTTTTAGGGAATATGCCATTAGATGGCATGAATATTCTATTAGCGTAAAACCACCAATGAAAGAAAGCAAGATGGTAAAAGTGTTCATTCAAGCACAAGAGAAATATATTTCAATATTTGTAACTTGCAATAGGCAAATCATTTATTGAGGTCATTAAAATGGGAAAGTTGATAGATAAGGGGATGAAGACTGGTAGTATTATCAGCTTCGCAACATTGAAAACAACTACCCAGATAGTTCAAATATTAGCCTTGTTGTTACCCTCAGTCCCAATCCCAAGCCCATAACTAAAATTTATATAATTACCCACAATATTAGTATCCTCCTAACAGTCTAGTACACTCCACTACTCCTGCTTTATATTTTGTCTATAGCACACAACCATATGTCTAACCACCAATTTATCCCCATTGGCCAGCACAAAACCCTTGTCATGTTTCTCAAAATATTCGAGCGAGCATCCTATAACCCCCGTCCAAAGAAGGAATATAAAAGAAATTCTGGTTTAAGGATATTTTTACACTAATTGGAGAGTTATACACAAGTTTTTTCAAGAAATTGATAAGTTTAGACATGATACAAACTATTCCTTAAAATTAAGAAAATCCGCATTTGAAGTGTTTCAATCCTACTACAAGTTGTGAATACCATTTTGATGCTCTAGGACATAGCATTGAAGAATGTTAATCTTTGAAAAGAAAACTGGAAAAGATTATTTAGGAAAAAATTATTGTGGTCCAAGTCAGTGATATCTTGAATGCTACTTAGGATCCTTTGACTGTAGATAATGATGTTCACTTTAGTCAGATGATAGGTGATAACAAAGAATGAAACAGTCCTCTAAACCCTCAGAAAAAGACAACGAATGTTGGGAGAGGTTCCGCTAAGGCTAATGCGCAAACTAGTGAATAAGATATCAAGCTCTGGAATTGGAAAGTCATTCCTCTCGCAACTAGGAAGGAGTTTGGATAGTTTGTTTTTCTTTCTTTTCTGTCATCCAAATTATGTCAGGAAGATTTATCTTGTTTTGTTTGTTTGTCATTTATGTTCAAACCCTATATCTTTTCTTTCAATAAAATATAGTGTCCTCTTTTGCTATTCACTTTTAATATATATTGTTTGTTTGTTTTCTTTATAGAGTATATTTTATGTTGATTCTAGT
This sequence comes from Capsicum baccatum var. pendulum, assembly GCA_030864225.1. NCBI lineage: Eukaryota > Viridiplantae > Streptophyta > Magnoliopsida > Solanales > Solanaceae > Capsicum > Capsicum baccatum. The sequence goes on from CM061558.1 coordinate 157,113,439, forward strand.
GATATGACATGTTTGAAGAATTTTCAGCCATAACATAAAATCTAATCTAATCATGAAATATTAGGCCATGACCTAAAAACTAAAGGTCATAATGGCACTTATCATAGTTAATCCTTGTCAAGTAAGTCATTCACCCAAACTGATATGAAGTATGAAATCAACTCAATATCCCAAGGCAAGACTTCTAGTGTAACAACCCTTTAGGTTATTTCCTCAATTTTCATTCATTTTTAATCTTTCCACAGTATCTATAATTCATTTATGACTTGCTAAAACTAGCGGTTTGATTATAGATAGTTCATTTGGAACTTAGGCTCGTTTTTCTATTTTAGAGCTTTCTGTTGTTTAGGATTTGATCTTGGGCAAAACATCCTAGTCGATGACCTCATGTGAGAATTTTGACAGCACTATCGACTCTGAAACATTGATTTTAGACTAGGGGAATCATTGGTTTGAGGCTTTTGGACTCATTTTCGTCTATTGAGAGGATTATATGTAAAATAAAACTATAGGTGTGGGCCCCACATTTAGTTGAAATGATCTCAAATAAAAGTTTTGATGGTTTTACTAAGTCGGAACATTAAATTTAGTATGGTAGAATATTTTGTTTGTGTGCATGGGGTTCCAAACGAATCCCAAGCACATGATTGGAGTTTGTTTTGAACTCAGAAAAATCTTATGCATCTGGTTGTTGATACAACCTCTTAAGCGATCATATGACTTAAGTGGTCAGCACATATACGACATAGTGTCGCTTAAGAACCTTGAACATTTGGTCAAGGGTCACTTAAGTAATGTCTGTGTCAGCTTAAGCGGGCATTACTTAAACGGCCTAGGAGTCACTTAAGCGATACCCGACCCATGGTGCTACCCAACCCATGGTGCTAGATCGCTTGAGCAATTTTCACTTAAGTGATAGGGTGACCACCTAATCGGCACTTGGTGGCTTAAAATCCCCCTTTTCCCACCTAATTATTCATCATTTCTTCCACTATTTTCATACCAAATTGAGAGATCAATGAGAGGAAAAAGTGGCAAATCATCCATATAAGTTAAGGTAAGCTAGCCTAACTCTCCTTGGTTATTTTTCATTAATTTTTTCTTTAATTTCCAGCATAATTCATGGTAAATTCTTAGAAACTAGGTCTTAAATTCCTGAACTTTAATGGTTGATTTGAGACCCGATTTACGCTCCATTTGTGCTCACCATTTGAGCACATATTTCTTGTCCTTCGAGGGATCTCATTATGGATTCAATTTTTGGATTTTATTTTGGGCCCTACGACTCCATTCCTAACCTAAATTTTGACCTTACATGCAATATGGGTCGACTTCTACTTTCATAGAGTGACAACATTTCAAGATCGTGGAGCGAAGGCGAAAGATTTATCGATGATTTAAGGATTTTGGTTTGGCATGCCATAGGATTTTGTCTACTCTTCTTCATGTGATGATGTATTATATATATTACATGTCAGATACGGATGTTAGGGTGTGATATTGGGTAGAATATCATGACTTAGCTTAATTTATAAATTTGGGAGCTAGAAAGGTAATTGACCCTTAAGGTGAAATAATTATTATGCTTCTAGGATCCTATTACCCTAGGTTGTAGCTTGTTCGGCATAGCTGATACTAACGAATTTTTAGTATAACATTTACTACGATACTCGATGGATTGTGATGGTTTTCCTGAATAATGATGTTATGGTTATGTTTTATATATTTTATTGGGCCCATGGTTATGTCTATGATATTGGTTGGATTTTGAGAAGTGGTTTATCCTTGTAAAGGACATGGTCGTAGTTTAGAGATATTTAGATTCTTATAATCATATTATTTGAATACTGGTGATAGCATGCATAAATTCAATATATCCATGCTTATTAAAACTGTAAATAGTACGATCCAACAAAAAATATGGTTTTACTACTTTTTTTTTTCAAAGAAGGGATTTGTTTCCACTTTTTATTTTTAAAATGAATTTCTTCATAATGGGAGTTGTACCATCTTAATGAATAACTTATGAGTCGTTGATATTAAAGTTATGTTTTGGAAATTTGATCAATATAGATTTCGGTCCATGATTTTACTACTACTATTTACCTCGATCAAGAGAGATTTTGGCACTTTCTATATTTTTGTGATGATTTAGTCTCGGAGTTTACTTCGACAATGGATTTATGGAATTATGCTCTATTATCCATGATTTTAGCCCATGTATTTATATATTGGAAACCTTAGATCAGGACTAGGTCGGTGTATACGGGTACTCCAGAATTCCTTAGGGATCCCTTTATTTGTGTTCGTCGTGTTGGAGAAGAGAGGTTTTCGTATCTCCTGCATTTGCGAGCTATCAAGATGAAGGAGGTATATGTATTAGGTTACTTTATGGAACTTGGATCGATTATAGGATTATGGATTCACTTTGCATTCATCCTTATATGTGTATTGCCTATCACCAGTATGCACATATATCTATCAACCTTATGGGGGATTGCATAGGTAGAGGTGATTAGTATTGCTTGAGGTATGTTGTGTGATGATTGGATCTTCCATGTTAAGGGTCTCGGTTTAGGTATTTTTTGTCCAGGCTAGTTGGCTACTCTATATTATTATTGTTATTATGGTTAGTTTGTGACAAGTTGATTATTGGACTGGTATTGAGATTCGAGGTATGAATATTTTGATTCCTTTGTCTTGTGGTTGCTTGGTTATGGATAATTATCTTATGTTTAGATGTATGGATTAGAGATGTTGATTATGGTAGTACTAGTTCCTACTATGATTATGAGGCCTTAAGATGTTAGTATGACAACTTAGGTTGTACCCTCGAGCTAGCCTTGTTTAGGTGTATATGTGTGTGTGTGTGTGTTTAGTTATAGTATTATCATATATCCCTCCTCTCCATTATTTATTCATATTGTATATTCATTCCCTGTCCTTGTATACTACTATGTATATCCTTTTTCTGCTCTTTATTTGTATATGGGCCAGCGATATATGGTATAGTTCTTAGGTCTTTGAGTATGGCTATAATAGTATATTTATCCTTACAGTATCCTTATCTTTACTATGCGAGTTTCTGGATATTTAGGTGTACTTTACACTCTTGTTTGTATGTTATTTATATAATTATTATCTTTGGAGCTTAGTCGATAGGGTCCTACTGAGTACCACATGTTTGGTACTCATACTATACTTCTGCAACATGTAGATTGGGTGTAGCATTTAGGTTCGAGTCTCATTTACCATGGCATATTGGCCTTCTTATGGGCCTATAGTGGTACTTGCTATTGATTTTTATTTTGGTACAACCTACTCTTTATGTTGATGTTTATATTATTGTTGTTATCATTTCCATTGTTTGATGTTTATCGATCCTCACTTGGTAGATGACTTAAGCTAGCACTATCTAGTTAGAATTCCCTTCCTCATAGTTCTTATTCATTGGCTTGGGTGGCTAGCTTGGTTGGATGATTTCTTGCTTGTGGAAAAGTGAGATTGGTTATTTTCCTCTTCTATTTTGTATTCTAGATCAGTTGTGGAGTTTATTATTGCAGTGAAGGTAAGTTGACCTTCCATAGTCTTCTTATGGTTCTAGAGTTGGTGATTAGGTTATGTAGCCCATTTTTTAGGTTGACTAGTTTGGGATTCGTTCTTTTGATTTGGCTAGTTCATCCCATTAGTGGGTTTTATGTTGATTTTGAGAGGTCTTGGATTTGTAATTCAGGTTTGTTGGGTTCATATCCTAGTGATGGTTTGCTCTTAGTATTGGTGTAGAGTTAGATACTTTGTTCTTGCAGTGATGTGGTTCTTGTCTAAGTGGGGTTTAGAGAGTGGGAGATAGGTGATCTTTTATGTGACTGCTTCTTAAGATGGTAGCGAGTAGTTGTCGCTGAGGTGGAGCACTAGATTGACCAATTTTCTATTAAGGTTGCATTTCTCCGAATTGCTAGATTTTTAGCTATAACTAGTGTGGTCCACAACTTTGGTGAGTTCTTGAGTATGCTTTGATGGTTCATTTCATTTAGTAGACATAGAGTTCGTTGCTTATATTTTCATTCGGTGTTTTATCCTTTGTTATGATTTTATTCTTCAGCTATGTTTTGGTTTTGACTCTATCAAGGTTCAGTAAGGATATGTCTGATTTAGATAATAAGGTTGATTTGAGTATTTGGACATAAATCAGACTTATTATCTAAATTTTAAATTTAATGCCTTGGAATGGTGATTTGGAAGTTATGATAGATTTGGAATAAGGGTGTTTATCCAACTTTAGGTTTGGTTTGGGTAGTTGAGATTAAGCAATTCAGACTTAGTGTCGAGATTTTATCTTGGAGTTGTAGATCTTGGACGGATTCTTCATTTTTAGACTTGTTACTATTGGGATTTTATCTATAGGCTGGCTAAGACTACTATTTCCTTCCTATTTGGTCTTCTTCAGTTTAGATGTATTGTGGTTAAGAGGTGTTCAGATGGTAGTCCGACTGGCATGGTATTGGTTCCTTCAACTTTGACTTTGGGTTCCAGTTATCATTAGGATTTTCTTGATGATTTACTCTGTGGAAGTAGTGTGCATGAGTTGGATTCAACATGGATTCATCCTTGATTGATGGGACATTCTAGAGCAAATTATTTTGTGGTAAGTGTGTGTGCTTCGGACTCTTGACCATCATATTAAGGGTCATTCGGACAAGTTGTAGCATTGTCATAAATTGCAGACCTTGGTTTTTTCTATTTGTGTGCCCCGGTAGTGCCTTAGGGGCTTATTCTTATGTTTTCCATTATGGACTTTAGTGGATCAGCTTCAAATCTTTGAGGTTAGTGTAATGGAATTACGCGGACAGGACTCAGGTGACTTTTCTCTTGATGGAATGGATAGCAGGTTTGGAAAGAAAAAGGAAGGATATATTTGGGTATTAGAGTTAGTTGCATGATTCATGCCTTGTATTTCCTTTAGCTTTGATGAGTCTTCGCTTATTGTGTTAGTATCGGTGTTGTATCAGTGTGTCGTGGTTTGATTTGTGTGCATCAACCTTCCTCGATTTAGTTAGAGTATAATTGGTGGTTAAGGTTGAGTTTTGGCTGTTTGAGAGTAAAGTGTGTAAGTTGGTTGGGAATGTGGCAAAATCCCTTTGAAGTGTCGTGTAACACCCCATAATTTTTGGGCTAGAATTTGAACCGTCGTTCCTATGTGTATAGACCTTATCCTAATGATTTCTATTTAAAACTAAATGTGATGATCAATCATATAGTATGGGAACATCGTTTGAGATGAATTGAGGTTGCAAAAATATCCCAAATCAAAGTAGAGTTGAGAACTCTATAGATAGAGTTTTAGCGAACGTTCCTTCTCCGGTCAACTTCTAACGACCATTACTCCTAGAATAGAACTAGTTAGTTGGCCTACTATAAACCAAATGAAATATCTTCGAGTCTTCTTTCCAACACATCCGATTTCACCTTAATCTAATATTGGAGTAGAAAGTTATGCACATTATACTTGGGTGTGTCTGTTTGCTAGAAGGTGACGACTAAGTTGACGAGCTGTCAACTAGGTGCCGACTAAGTTGACGATCCATCAACTAGGTGACGATTTCTTAAATCAAGTCGTCAATCTTAACAAGTAAATGGCCAAACCCAGCTAGATATTGACGACAAAGTTGACGAGTTGTCAACAAACTTACGAGCTATCAACTTAATTGTCAACTGATAAATTCCTGCAATCTTGTCCAATTTATTTAGGGGTATTTTGGTCTTATCCTCACCTCAAACCCTATCCCCATGCATTAAATAACCCTATAAATGTTATGAACTCATCAGTTATCAATTTTTCAGTGTTTATTCTCCTCTTCACTCTTAAGAGAAAGAAGTTAGGATTTCTTTCTAAAGTTCAACTTCCATTGATCCAAATTCAAGTTTCTCTTAAGAAAGTTCATTAAATTCAGGTATGTGGGGTTTGAACAAGGATAAGCTTTCATCTTTGTGCCCAAAAACGTTTATTTCAAAATTGAATTTATGTGATTTCAGTTAAGGCTCACACATAATTTCCATGTTTTCAAAATTATGACTTTATAATGGGATTTAAAACTTAGTTAGCACAAGAATTTACCTTTACTCATGTTTTTACTTACATGATTGTTATTATGAGATGAATTTTAGTATTTTTACATGACTTTCCATGAGTTTATAAATATACATAATTTTCAGCATGATTCGATCAGTTTACAAATAAGAGCATTTGAATTTATCAAGACTCTCTTAGTTTACAAGATGTTCAGATTTACTAATTAAGATTACCATAATATGATTCAATTTCAGTTTATGATCTTATAATATCAGACATGATATGAAATTTACGCAGTTATTCATAAGTATGATTTATTAACAAAAGCATAATTGGTATTCAGATTTATAAACCCATATGCTTTCTTTAAGGTGAATTTTATCGGTATGAGCATACAGTATATATATTTTAGGAGTAGTATTCAACACCAAAAGGGGAATGTGGGTTTAACGCATCCTATTTCCCAAAAACTACGTGCCACCATAGGTTTAGGGGCCTCGTCAGAGAGCATCACCCTTGCCCAATATGGGCTCAATTTAGTGATCACTCTAGTTCAATTCAGGTTTTATTCCGATGGCAAGGGTAGAATAGCCCTCCTCAACATTGGCTAGGCATTGGACTCCATACTAGCTCACACAGTTTATATCGATTATGAGAATCTCCCGCAGAAAAGATAGTTTTTAGAAACTAAGTGTAGTAACCCAACTTATTAGATTATGTTGTTTTCCATGTTTTATGATATTTCAGCTTTCAGTTTATTTCAATCTCTTAGTGAGTTTATTTACACTTGGCATGTATGTTTTTAAGATTATGCATTCGTTTAGTTTTACTTATTGAATTCACCGCCACTTACTCAGTACATTCTAAGAATACTAACCACATATATATATCTATGAGGCTACATTGTTGGATAATCTAGGTAGTTCTAGCCCACTATATCATGGTTAGACAGTTCGCACCTTCCAGCCAGCAGGTGATGAGTTCTCTTGATTTGAGGACTTGAGTCAACTATAGTTTCAGTGTTATATATTTTATTCAGTTGTATTGATTAAGGATAGCTGAGGGTCATGTCCCGCTATCTATAGTCAATATTAGTAGAGGCTTCATAGACAGTCAATTAGATTAATGTATTCAGTTTCCTTTATATAACCAGTATTGTAAGTTTTTGAATAGTATTATTTTGAACAAGTTCATTTAAAAAACCTCTTTCGCTTAATATATCTAGTTTTATGTATTTTATTTAGTTGCACATGAGTTATGCTAGTATCATGGGTTAGCTTAGGATCACTTGTGGTTCTAAGAACCATGTGACACCCAGGGGGTAGTCTTGGGGTGCTACAAACTTGGTATCAGAGCACAGAGTTCAAGTTTCTTAGGGTGTCTGTGAAGTCATGTCTAGCAGAGTCTTATGGAACGATATAGTGACACCCATACTTTTCTTCAAGAGGCTATTAGGTATTTAAAAAATGCCTCTTTTATTTCATACTTTAGATCGTGCAGTAAAGTTGTTCTCTTAGAAACTTTTAAGTATTGTGTGTTACTCTAAATTCCTCCAACTATAACGTATCTTTAAGATAGTGCAAGTAGTAAATTCCAGTTCCTCCTGAGATGATGTTCTCCAATTTACTATCAGTAAATTTAAAAATCAAACAAAGATCTCGAGAGGAGCCAATTGGTGTGTTTTAAGTCCTTTAAGTCGAAAGCTTATGTCCTCATCCATATGAGTTGTGCAGTTAAGACAGAATGTGATATGTATTCTCTATAACCTTTCATTACAAATAGCACTCATGAAATGAGAGAGTATACACCTAGATTATTAAGTAGAGTTTTATAAAGGGATATTGTAATGTAGAGTGTTATGATCCATAAGTAGTATAACAACCTCAGATTTAGAAGTATATATTTCAAAGTATAGCAACAATAAAGGTATGGATAGCTATTAGTTAAGAGAATATATATAGATCTATGTATACTATTGAGTTAGAAATAAGGCAATATGTCTTTAGGTAATAACTAAGGGGTTATGAGTGTAGTGTAGATTTCATGGTGGAAAGTAGAGAAGAAGTTGGTAGTTAGGGTGACATAAAGTATGCTTGAAGTAGGAGAAGAGTTCTTGATGGTTTTTCATTGTGTTAGAAATGTATAGGTCATTAATGAAAGTATTGGGTGGTTAAAGATTGTTAATCTAGGCTTCCCCTTATGGTTGTGAAAAAGAAATTAGATGAAACTTATAGAGATATGAATATAATTTAGGCATATGGATGGGTAAATAGTAGTGATGTGTAGAAGGAGAATACGCTAATGGATCATAATAAGATAGATCATAAGATTATGATCAATTATTGTTATTATAAGGTTCTAGTGGACTAGTGTCCTGATGTTTTATTTTATAACTTCCAATCGAGAATAGTATGTGAGATTATGTTCTTAATCATGTCTAGTACTAGACACTAAGATTGAGCAGTGGATGATCAAGGTGGAAATAATAATTGCTTGGGTTAGTGGTGCTAGTAATATGAAAGTGATCTAGTAGGCTTGAAATAATGTATGCAAGAGTTTAAGTTCATTTATTCATAATTAAGTATGATGGTGTAGGTATGATTAGATGTGTACCCAAAGTGATATGGGGATACATTATTTTCTATGTTTTAAAGTGTCATGTGTGCTTAGATAGTGCCCTTGAGTTTCTAAGTATGAATAAGGCTAGTTATATCGTATATGATGTTCTTAATAGCTAAGTTAGGAGTTATATGTTAAAGATGATGGATCTTTTTGTGTAATAGAAATTCTCATAGTTTTGGGGAAAGTATAAGCTTAGAGGTGTGATATTAATAAGCTAAGAAGAAAAGTGTAGATTGTGTAGTTAGTGAGGTAGGTATATTACCAAGAAGGGTATAAGTTTATGATGATGATTATTGAAGCTAGAGAGAGTTCAAGGTGGTATATAAGAAAGGAGTTTCCAAGAATGAAGTATGTTCTAAATATAGTTTATCCGTGTGAGTTGAGAATTTATGAGTAAATCGTTAGAGTGAAGAAATTATGGCTCAGTCTTAAGGATATTGAATAGGACCATAGGCTTAGAATGTTGGCTTTGATCTAAGGGGGAGATGATTGGGTGAAGAACCAAATCAAGTTTTGAGAATTAGATGGTGATGCATGCAAATAAGAGGTGTGCTGTAATAGTGATCTATTCTTACTCTAGCGTATTCTATTCATTAGATTTCAGTCATCGTGAAACCCTATCCATGTCTTGCATGATAAAGCCATGCTTGTGACCAATGCTTATACACTTCATGCATATTCAAGTTCATTTTGAGCTCTTAGTAAAGAAGTAATAGCTTCACTCTATGATCTTAATCCCTATGAACCTATAAATTCCATTCATGTGTTAAGTAACTTATGATAAGTATGAACCCATATTTCAGAGTATGCTCAGTTTTTAGAACTCATGTTACACCATTAATGTCTAGTAAAATTTGCAATATGTCATTCATGTAATTGGTTTAGATCTCTTTAATGAATCCATGCCTACTATTCTTTAGGTCGCGATAAAGTGTCAAAGTTATGTATGATATTCTCTTATGCTTTAGGTTCTCATATTCTAGCCCTTCAGTGACCTCTTCTTATGTTAAGATAGTGATGATGATTGTGGATGAATAATGGTTAAGATGGGAGAGAGTAGGTGTTCCTTATTAGGGAAAATTTGTTGAATACTTGATTTATCTAATTATATAAGTGTGAAAGAAGAGCGATGCAAATCTTTGTTATATCATATTTAGTTGAAAATTGTTAGTGTCCTCTTTGTGGATAATGCATGAAAATGGTTATGGATAGAGATATTATAGAATATAAAAAATTCCTAGGAGGGTTGGTTGCCTAAAAGTTCATATGTGGTATAACGATAGGCTTGAATGTCATGTTGGCATATAAATAGATGAATGAATTTTGCACTAGTGAATTCCTAGTAAGAGGTCAAAGTTAGTTGTTGAAGTGGTAAGGAGTGTTATTATTGAGATGATAGCTCAGACTAGTATAGGATATTGAATCCGTGGTTTAGACTAGTATTATGGTGTTATGTGAAGTACCTTGTATTTTGAGTTAGGCTTGTACATGGGGGAGTATGTTGTTCAACTCAGACTTTTGTTGGAGTAGTCATATGTACCCATGTGGAGATTATAAGTTGCATCAAATAAAGTGTAGTATTTAAGAGAAAAAGTATAGTTGAGAGAGTATTTGAGAAGTGTGGCTGACCTTGAAAGTTAGAAGTTGCATTGTCTAAGGCATAGTAATCCTATTCTAGCTTTTGTTTTATATGCCTGTATCTGGAGGTGGCAATTTAAGCCCATATTAGTGAAAGGAGTCCATTTAACCCATATTTGTTGAGTTGGATCACTTATATTTTTGAATGGGTAAATATGGACTTCAACTCATTTTAAAAGCTCATACAAATATGGATAAAATGGGTAAAATATGGGTAACCATTTAAACACGAAGATCACCCACCTATGCTTACAATTTCTAATTGTACTACAAAAATTTAATCTTATTTTAAGAAAAATAAAATTAGGGATACGGACAGGGTGAGCTGAGATGGTTGGGGGAGAGCAATTTTTTATATTTATTTTAAATATTTTTTTTAGTTTTTTAGTAAAAAATTGGGGGGAGGGTGGTGTGGGTGCGGGCAGATTTTTTTGAATTTCTTTTATCTTTTTGAAAAGATATTTGTAAGGGGGTGGGGGCGTTAGCTGGGGGAGGGTGAGGTGGGGGTGCAAATTTTTCTTAAATTTTTTAGTTTTTTTCTTTTTGAAAATATTTCATTTTTCTTGCAAAAATATTTTTCATTAGGGGGAGAAGGGAGGGGGCCGAGTGGGAGGAGGAGGAGTACTTAAGGAAACGATGTAAAGACACTATAGCAGGGGTGACACGCAAAGTTACTAGAGGACAGACACGCCAGGCTGCTCAAACATTTGTATCCCATCGAATGATGAAGTCAGCACGGATTTTACCCCCCACCCCACACTCATCCACGTGATAATGATGATGAGAAGGAAGAGAAAGATTATGAGTCTACTCCACAGGTTGGTGATTAGGACCCAGGATTTATCTGAGGAGGTAGAGCAGGAGGAGTCATTAGCGGTGTCAAAGTATGAGGAGGGTACCGCTACTCATGTACAGCAGACAGAGGTACCCAGTCTGAGGAGGGTACAAAGAAGCTTTCCCACGATGCATCAGTACGGTAGGGGTAGATTCACACCCATATAAACCTCAGAAGCACCTATTGACGAGGGACATTGAGGTGGCGCATGGAAGGGATGAGGGAGATATTTGATATTGACATTCATATTTGTGAGGCAAGCGGGCCTACGGGGGTTATTTATGAGGACTGCCAGATTGATCTATCAGAGTTGAGTCGAGTACCATAATTATAGGTTGTATTTGATCGATATATGTTAGAGTGGATGACTAAAACACTCGGTTCTTATAGCCCGACTATGGTATGGGAATTTTATGCATCCTAAAGAGCTACAATAGTCCTTCCTATGCACAGACCTCCAGGCTTGGTGATATTTGCGATGAGCCATAACTTGATCATAAAGTAGTTAGAGAGGTCATAGTTGATATATAAGTAGAGATATACGCAAAGTTATCTTCGGCCCAGATTATATTACTCTTGTATCTATAGCTGAGTGTGACCACAAACTGAGGGTCGCACATGAGTGACATATCATGCGGGAGGTTGAGCACCAATGAGAGTGGGTTGAGAGATCTAGGAAGATAACCAGTTATATTTCATTTTTGCGTGATGCAACCCAATGGATTAAGGACATGGTATGATCAAGAAGGGACTATTGACATTTGAGGCCAGGTTTTAGAGGTTTATGATCAGGTACCAACATATACCCACTACTTCAGATAATATGTTAACTTGGGAGGAAGCAACACTAGTTGCTTGTATGATGGCTGAATATGCTGTTTATTTTGTTGCCATTCTTCGATATGAGTTTCATGATAGAGCATTTGGGGAGCTGACTAATATGACATTCCCTTGCATAATTTAAAGGCTATATGATGAGACCGGTGTACCTGAGATACCGGGAGTAGACGAGAGGGTACTTGCGACTGCGCAGACAAAGACTATGAAGGATCTAGCATGTCCAGGCCCTCCTAGGAGATCGAGAGTGCAGGAAGTAGTACCACTGGCCCAGATTGAGGGCCTAGTATTTTCCACAAAGCTTACTGATATGTATGGAGGCCATGTGGTTATTAACATTGATATGGATATAGGGGAGCAGAGAGAGGATCCAGATTTGAGTATACATTGCAAGGGGACACCAACTACTTCTTCTTTTGCCTTGGCTTTAACCTCGGTGCTAGTAGGTGTATCTTCAGAGCCTACTCGCCCATCCATTACAACTCTTGATACATGTAAGATTACTATATCTATCGAGTTTTTGTAGAGTTTAGTGGACAATCGGAGGGCCACCAATGTTAGGTTGAGGGTTCTTGAGATCGAGTTGACTACCCTCTATGAGCAGATATGATCAAGGGTAAGGACTAAATTTAAGTAGAAAGAGTCCAGATAGGAGGCCGCACAGAGAGCTGCACGAAAGAAGTTTCCAAGAATGAAGTATGTTCTCAATATAGTATATCCGTGTGAGTTGAGTATATATGTGTAGATCGTTAGAGTGAAGAAATTATGGCTCGTTCATAAGAAAATTGAAAAGGCCCATAGGATTAGAATGTCGGCTTTGATCTAAGGGGGAGATGATTGGGTGTAGAACCAAATAAAGTTTTGAGAATTAGATGGTGATGCATACAAGTAAGAGGTGTGCTGTTATAGTGATCTATTCTTACTCTAGCGTATTCCTTTCCTTAGATTTCAATCATTATGGGATCCTATCCATGTCTTGCGTGATAGAGTCATGCTCGTGACCAATGCTTATACACTTTATGCATATTCAAGTTTATTCTGAGCTCCTAGTAAAGAAGAAATAGCTTCACTCTATCATCCTAATCATCCCCTATGAACCTATAAATTCCAGTCATATGTTAGGTAACTTATGATAAGTATGAACCCATATTTCAGAGTATGATCAGTTTCTCGAACATGTGTTACACCATTACTGTCCAATGAAATTAGCATTATGTCATATACGTAATTAGTTTAGATCTTTTTAATGAATCCATGCCTTTAATACTCTATTCTTTTGGTCGTGATTAAGTGTCAAAGTTATGTATGATATTCTTTCATGCTTTAGGTCCTCATGTTCTGGCCCTTCAGTGACCTCTTCTTATGTTAAGATAGTGATGATGAAAGTGGATGAATAATGGTTTAGATGGGAGAGAGTAGGTGTTCCTTATTAGGGAAAAATTGTTGAATGCTTCTTTTATCAAATTCTATAAGTGTGAAAGAAGAGCGATGCAAATCTTTGTTATATCATAGTTAGTTGAGAATTGTCGTTGTCCTCTTTGTGGATAATGCATAAAAATAGTTATGGATAGAGATATTGTAGAATATGAAAAAAATTCCTAGGTGGGTTAGTCTCCTAAAAATTCATATGTGGTATAACAATAGGCTTGAATGTTATGCTGGCATATAAGTGGATGAATGTATTGTGAGCTAATGAATTCTTAGTAAGAGATCGAAGTTTGTTGTTGAAGTAGTAAGGAGTGTTATTCTATAGATGATAGCTCAGACTAGTATAGGATATTGAATCTCGTGGTTTAGACTATTATTATGGTGTTATGTGAAGTACCTTGTGATTTTGAGTTAGGTTTGTACATGGGGGAGTATGTTGTTCAACACAGACTTTTGTTGGAGTAGTCATATGTACCCATGTGAAAATTATAAGTTGCATCAAATAAGGTTTAGTATTTAAGAGAAAAAGTATAGTTGAGAGAGTATTTGAGAAGTATGGCTAACCTTGAAAGTTAGAAGTTGCATCGCCTAAGGCATAGTAATCCTATTATAGCTTTTGTTTTATATGCCTATATCTGGAGGTGGCAATTTAAGCTCATATTAGTAAAATGAGTCCATTTAACCCATATTTATTGAGTTGGATCACTCATATTTTTGAATGGGTAAATATGGACTTCAACTCATTTTAAAAGTTCATACAAATATAGATAAAATGGGTAAAATATGAGTAACCATTTAAACACGGAGATCACCCACCTATGCTTAAAATTTCTAAAGTACTACAAAAATTTAATCTTCATTTAAGAAAAAGAAAATTAGGGATAGAGGTAGGGTAAGCTGTGGTGGTTGGGGGAGAGCGATTCTTTATCTTTTTTTTAAATACTTTTTTTTCATTTTTTAGTAAAACATTAAGGCGGAGGGGGGTGCGGGTGCGGGCAAATTTTTTTTGAATTTCTTTTAACTTTTTGAAAAGATATTTTTAAAGGGGTGCGGGGCGTTGGCTGGGGTTGCAAATTTTTCTTAAATTTTTTAGTTTTTTCTTTTTGAAAAAATTTCATTTTTCTCAAAAAAATATTTTTTATTGGGGAGAGGAGAGAGGGGGCCGAGTGTGAGAAGGAGGGAGGAGGAGTTGGGAAGAGTCACCCGAGCCTTGTGGTTCAGTGGAGGAGTACCTGAGGCAGCAATGTAGAGATTCTGTAGTAGGGGTGACAAGCTGAGTTACTAAAGGACAGTGCTCAAACAGTTGTAGCCCATCCAATGATGAAGTCAACACGAATTTTACCTCCACACAGTCATCCATGTGATGATAATGATGATGAGGAGGAGAAAGATTATGAGTCTACTCCACAGGTTGCTGATCAGGACCCTAAGATTTATCTGAGGAGGCAGAGCAGGAGGAGTCATTAGTGGCGTCAAAGTATGAGGCGGGTACCGCTACTCATGTACTGCAGACAGAGGCACCCCAGTCTGAGAAGGGTACAAAGCAGCCTTCCCACGATGCAACAGTACAGTAGGGCAGATTCGCACCCACATAAGTCTTAGAAGCACATATTGATGAGGGATATATGAGGTGGTGCGTGAAAAGGAATGAGTCAGATATTTGATATTGACATTCCTATTTGGGAGGCAGGCGGGCCTACGAGGGTTATTTATGAGGAGCGCTAGATTGATATATTGGAGTTGAGTCGAGTACCATAATTATGGGCTATATTTGATCAATATAAGTTAGCGTGGATGACTAAAACACTCGGTTCTTGTAGCCCGACTATGGTGTGGGAATTTTATGCATCCTACAGAGCTACAGTAGTCCTTCAATGCACAGAGCTTCAGGCTTGGTGATATTCGCAATGAGCCACAACTTGATCATAGAATAGTTAGAGGGGTCATAGTTGATATATAAGTAGAGACTATATGCAAAGTTATCTTCGGCCCAGATTATATTACTCTTGTATCTACAGCTGAGTGTGACCACAGACTGAGGGTCGCACGTGATCGATATGTCATGTGGGACATTAAGCACCAATAAGAGAGGGTTGAGATAGCTAGGTGGATAGCCAGTTATATTTCACCTTTGAGTGATGTGACCTAATGGATTGAGGACATGGTATGATCAAAAAGGGACTATTGACATTTGAGGCCAAGTTTTGGTGGTTTCCGATCAGATACCAACATATACCCACTACTTCGAATAATATGCTGACTTGGGAGGAAGCAATACTAGTTGCTTGTATGATGGCTGGATATGCTATTGATTTTGCTTCCATTCTTCGGTATGAGTTATATGACAGAGCATTTAGGGAGTTGACTAATCTGACATTCCCTTGCATGATTCAAAGGCTATGTGATGAGACCGGTGTACCTGAGATACCGATAGTAGATGAGAGGGTACTTATGATTGAACAGACAAAGACTATGAAGGATCTGGCATGTCTAGGCCCTCCCAGGAGATCGAGAGTGTAGGCAGCAGTACCACAGGCCCAGACTAAGGGCCCAGTAGTTTCCATAGAGCCTACTGATACGCATAGAGGCCATGTAGTTGTTAGCATTGATATGGATATAGGGGAGTAGTGAGAGGATCCAGATTTTAGTACATATGGTGAGGGGACACCAACTTCTTTTTCTTTAGCCCCAGCTTCAACCTCAGAGTAGGTGGGTGTATCTTCAGAGCCTACTCACCCATCTATTACAACTCTTGATACAGGTAAGATTACTATATCTATCGAGTTTTTGTAGAGCTTAGTGGACAACTGAAGGGCTACCAATGCTGGGTTGAGGGTTGTTGAGACCGAGTTGACTACCCTCTACGAGCAGATGAGATCAAGGGTAAATACTAAATTTGAGTAAAAAAAGTCCAGATGGGAGGCCGATCTGAAAGCAGCACGAAAGAAGTTTCCAAGAATGAAGTATGTTCTAAATATAGTTTATCCGTGTGAGTTGAGTAGATATGTGTAGATCGTTAGAGTGAAGAAATTATGGCTCGTTCATAAGGAAATTGAAAAAGCCCATAGGCTTAGAATGTCGGCTTTGATCTAAGGGGGAGATGATTGGGTGTAGAACCAAATAAAGTTTTGAGAATTAGATGGTGATGCATGCAAGTAAGAGGTGTGCTGTTATAGTGATCTATTCTTACTCTAGCGTGTTCCTTTGCTTAGATTTAAATTATTATGGCATCCTATCCATGTCTTGTGTGATAGAGTCATGCTCGTGACCAATGCTTATACACTTTATGCATATTCAAGTTTATTTTGAGCTACTAGTAAAGAAGAAATAGCTTTACTCTATCATCCTAATCATCCCCTATGAACCTATAAATTCCAGTCATATGTTAAGTAACTTATGATAAGTATGAACCCATATTTCAGAGTATGCTCAGTTTTTAGAACACGTATTACACCATTAATGTCCAGTGAAATTCACATTATGTCATGCATGTAATCAGTTTAGATCTTTTTAATGAATCCATGCCTTTAATACTCTATTCTTTTGGTCGTGATTAAGTGTCAATGTTATGTATGATTTTGTTTCATGCTTTGGGTCCTCATGTTTTAGCCCTTCAGTGACCTCTTCTTATGTTAAGATGGTGATGATGAAAGTGGATGAATAATGGTTTAGATGGGAGAGAGTAGGTGTTCCTTATTAGGGAAAATTTATTGAATGCTTGTTTTATCAAATTCTATAAGTATGAAAGAAGAGCGATGCAAATCTTTGTTATATCATAGTTAGTTGAGAATTGTAGTTGTCCTCTTTGTGGATAATGCGTGAAAATAGTTATGGATAGAGATATGATAGAATATGAAAAACTTCCTAGGTGGGTTGGTCTTCTAGAAATTCATATGTAGTATAATGATAGGCTTGAATGTCATGTTGGTATATAAGTGGATGAATGCGTTGTGAGCTAGTGAATTCCTAGTAAAAGGTCGAAGTTAGATTTTGAAGTGGTAAGGAGTGTTATTCTTGAGATGATAGCTCAGACTAGTATAGGATATTGAATCTCGTGGTTTAGACTAATATTATGATGTTATGTAAAGTACCTTGCGATTTTTATTTAGGCTTGGACATGGGGAGATTATGTTGTTCAACTCAGACTTTGGTTGGAGTTGTCATTTGTGCCCATGTGAAGATTATGAGTTGCATCAAATAAAGTGTAGTATTTAAGAGAAAAAGTATAGTTGAGAGAGTATTTGAGAAATGTGGCTAACCTTTAAAGTTAGAAGTAGCATCGCCTAAAGCATAGTAATCCTATTCTGGATTTTGTTTTATATGCCTATATCTGGAGGTGGCACTTTAAGCCCATATTAGTGAAAGGAGTCCATTTAACCCATATTTATTGAGTTGGATCACTCATATTTTTGAATGGGTAAATATAGACTTCAACTCATTTTAAAATCTCATACAAATATGGATAAGATGGGTAAAATATGGATATCCATTTAAACACAGAGATCACCCACCTATGCTTAAAATTTATTATTGCACTACAAAAATCTAATCTTCTTTTAAGAATAAGAAAATTAGGGATAGGGGTAGGGTGAGCTGCGGTGGTTGGGGAAGAGCAATATTTTATCTTTATTTTATTTTATTTTCATTTCTTTAGTAAAAAATTGGGGGGAAGGGGTGCGGGTGCGAGCAGATTTTTTTTAAATTTCTTTTATATTTTTGAAAAGTTATTTTTTAAAGGGGTGGGGGCTTTAGCTGGGGGAGGGTGAGGTGGGGGTGCAAATTTTCTTAATTTTTTAGTTTTTTTCTTTATGAAAAAATTTCATTTTTCTTGAAAAAATATTTTTTATTAGTGGGAGGAGGGAGGAGGCCGAGTCGGAGGAGGGGGAGGGGGAGACGGGAAAAGTCTCCCGAGCCTAGTGGTTCAGTGGAGGAATACCTAAGGCAGCGATGTAGAGATACTGTTCAAGGGGTGACGCACAGAGTTACTATAGCTCTGGGAGTTTTATGCATCCTAAAGAGCTACAATAGTCCTTTCTATACACAGAGCTCCAGGCTTGGTGAGATTCGCGAGGCAGCCACAACTTGATCATACACTAGTTAGAGGAGTCAGAGTTGATATATCAGTAGAGACTATACGCAAATGTATTTACGACCCAGTTTATATTACTCTTGCATCTACAACTGAGTGTGACCATAAACTGAGGGTCGCACGTGATCGACATATCATATAGGAGGCTGATCACCAATGAGAGTGAGTTGAGATAGCTAGGTGGATAACCAATTATATTTCATCTTTGGGTGATGCGACCCAGTGGATTGAGGGCATGGTGTGATCAAGAAGGGACTATTGACATTTGAGGCCTAGTCTTGGTGGTTTCTGATCAGATACCAACATATACCCACTACTTCAGATAATATGTTGACTTGGGAGGAAGCAACACTAGTTGCTTGTATGATGGATGGATATGATGTTGATTTTACTGCCATTCTTTGGTATGAGTTACATGATAGAGCATATGGGGAGTTGACTAATCTGACATTCCCTTGCATAATTCAAAGGCTATGTGATGAGACCGATGTACCTGAGATATCGGGAGTAGATGAGAGGGTACTTGCGACAGTGCAGACAAAGACTATAAAGGATCTGGCATGTCTAGGCCCTCCCAGGAGATTGAGAGTACAGGCAGCAGTACCACAGGCCTAGACTGAGGGCCCAGTTATTTCCACAGAGCCTACTGATACCCATGGAGACCATGTTGTTGTTAATATTGATATGGCTATAGGGGAGCAGAGAGAGGATCTAAATTCGAGTACACATAGTGAGAGGACACCATCTACTTCTTCTTCATCCCCGACTTCAACCTCAGAGCTGGTGGGTGTATCTTCAGAGCCTACTCGCCCATCCATTACGACTCTTGATACAGGTAATATTACTATATCTATAGAATTTTTGTAGTGCTTTTTGGAAAACCTGAGGGCCCCCAATACTAGGTTGAGGGTTGTTGAGACTTAGTTGACTATCCTCTATGAGCAGATGAGATCAAGGGTAAGGACTAGATTTGAGTAGGAAGATCCCAGATGGGAGGCTGCACAGAGAGCTGCACTGTTTGAGTTATATGCTGAATTCTAGGAACATCTTGAAGAGTTTTAGAGATGAGTTGCAGCTTGATTTACAGAGAAAGAGGCGCCGAATCTAGCCCAGATGGGGGAGAATTTAAATACATTACGAGTAGAGGTAGTCTCTCTCACAGAGTGTCGTGTAGCAGCCACTCTCTTAGTTATACCCCCCAGTTGTCCAGATAACACCTCTGTGTGCAACTAGATAGTTTGATTTCTTCGCGGAGGATGGGGAGAGGTCCCTGTAGTTGGGGAAAAGAGAGGACACATAGGAGACCTGCAGGATCCTGATATGCCAAATGACCAGACCTTTACAAACTCCAGACATGATTCAATAGAGATGCAGTCATTGATAGGCAGAGGCATATAGAGATAGCAGTAGGTGCATCATCCAGTAGTGCACCGCTACTACCACTGCATCTTCCAGGTGATATGCCCCATCTGGGGATGCTTATGATTCGAACACCTAGTGTGTACCAGGTATGTTCTCACTTCCCTTTGTTTTACTTTATTTTAGTGAATTGAGGATAATACAGAATTTTTAGTTGGGGGTGGGAATACCATACTGTCGTGGGTTTTTGTTGCCATGATTCTTTTCCTGTTAGCCGCAGTATGATTGTAGAACTGACATGTCTAGGATAATTTTATGTCGTATTGTGTTTTATTTCATATTGTGTTGTATTTTTGTGTAATTACGAGAGTTTTAAGTATTTTGAGCAGTAGTCCTATTTTGATTAATTTTTTATACCTCTCCAAAATTTTGTGTTTAAGAACTGTGTGAGTGTATATATGTTTGAATATTGTGGATCTTGTTATGGCATTAGAATTAGAAACATGAAAATCACTTGCTAACAATTGCATGAACCAGATAGGTAGTATATTGTAATATTGACTCTATGCTATGTGTGTGTGAGATACTACCTAGTTCCCTTTGTGTGTTAATTTTAGAACTTGCTTGGTTAGTCTTTCCTAGGTTGAAGGATAGTCGGTTAGGATAGGATCATAGGTCGTTTTTATTTCAGATCACTTTTAGCCTAAATGGCCTTCCATGTGTAAATAATATCCCTTGATCCCTGTTTTGAGCCTTATAAGCCTATTATTCTTGTTTCACCTATTCACCTTTTTATTTATATTACAATGAACGTATTTTGTCCATGGTCCTCCTTAGACATTGTACACCTCAACTTAGGCAAAATGTCTAAGTTGAGGGTGGCCTATCATAGAGATGCATAGTGTAAAATGGGTATGAAGAATGGTAAAATAAGAGAAAACATTAGTAGGGCTGGGTGCGGTAGAAAAAAAGAGATAAAAGAAAAAAAGAAAAGAAAAATATCATGAAAAATAAAAAAGAAAGAATAAAAGACCACACACAACCTGAATGTGCAACAAAGAATAAAAAGGGAGAAATAAGAGTGGAATAAAAGAAAATTGGCTAGTAAGTGAGACCCCAAGGTTTGTGTTGTGCCAAGGAGGTTTAGTCACTTGATATGTCCATATTTACCATACTAGGCCCCAAGCCTACATTACAAGCCAAGAAAAGTCAGATAGTGATCCTAACTTGACTAGCTAAAAACCAAGGTAAAGAAAATAAGGGCAAGC
The DNA here is from genome assembly GCA_030864225.1 of Capsicum baccatum var. pendulum. Taxonomy (NCBI): domain Eukaryota; kingdom Viridiplantae; phylum Streptophyta; class Magnoliopsida; order Solanales; family Solanaceae; genus Capsicum; species Capsicum baccatum. Next base: position 157,134,585 of record CM061558.1, read on the forward strand.
CTATGGTATTTGGCATAGATTGATTGGAACTTCTCTTCTGAGTGTGAGTGTCTCTTGACTGTCCTTGCATTTACATGCATAATTTCATATGAGTGAGTAGGACATCTTTGTTGTGAGGTCACTTGAGTCATATTGCTTGATATTTGCTTGTTTCGGGTAGTGTAACTTGTATATATGAGTAGTTGTCTGTCCTTAATGTAATTGATATACCTCGATCTCATTGTGTCATATTGTTGTGCTTCATGTTCATACACATTTTGTTTTGAAAAACAAGATTGATGGGGTGTTGTGTTCTGAGCTTTAAGAGTTGACTGACTGCCTTAAATAACTTAGATTCTCCTAGTTAAGCATCGTTTTTGTTTTTGTTGTGTTTTGTTGCCTGAGGACGTACAGACATTCTAAGTTGAGGGTGTTGATGTGCTATACAAATAAAGCACTTTCGATGTTTTTCTAAGGTTGTTTTGTTAGTATGATGCATTTTGGGTATGTTTTGCAAGAAATCATATTTTGGATGCTAAGTTCATGAAAAAGATGAAATAGGTGTTTTTGGCTACATTTTGGAGCAATTATGAATGTTCGAGGCATTTTCTGACTTGTTCATGATCAAAGCATGTTTTAGAATCGAAGAAGAGCTGAAAAAATGACTCCCGACACTTACTAAGTCAACATATGGACCACAAGTAGGACCTACAGACCACAAGTAGACAAAGCAAGTGCCAGAAGTCCAAAATCCCGAGAGCTGACCTGCAAGATTTTTCATCCTGGTGCCTGTGCCCTGTACCTGTGCTAACCTTTCTGGCCGCAGGTACTACCTACACCTATGGCTAGGGCGCAAGTGCATACCACATGTGGCCACCAACTATGTTTTCTCCTATTTCGTCTGGGCGTTGGTTTTAGGATTTCCTCATGTACTATAAATACCCTTTATGTGTTTTTTAGTAGGAGTTACGCACTTTTGATACAAACATATTTTGATTTCAAAAATTGGTTTTGATCTTGGGATTCTCTTGTATTGACTTTAGTTGATTAATTCAGTTATGGTTGTGGATTTTTATACTTGTTATCATAGTGATTTCATCTATGCTTTCGAGTATGAATGTTATTGATTTCTTCACAAGCATGAATGGTTAAAAACCTATGCTAGGGTTGTGGAAACCCTAGCGGATTGACAAAGTAGGGGATGTGCTATTGTTGTTCTAAACTGATACCTATGCATATATTACTTTATCTTAATTATAATTGTTTTCTTAACAGGTGTGCACGTTACGATCCCGCCTAGATTATTGGTACTTACTCCAAAAGAGGAGTAGTGACTAGGAAAAGATAAAGACAACAATAGTTTAGAGTTTAACTGTCGACCCACACTTCTAGGTTTTATCTAAGTAAGATGGTTAGATTTCATCTAATAACTAGAGACTCAAAAGGTAATAGTTAATTGGGATTAAGACAAGGGTTAGTAAGGCGATATCCTGAGACTCAAAAGGTACAGAGTGAAATCCTTCTGCTCTTCCAAAAGACCGTAGAAGGTACATAACTTATTGATTCTACATGCAAAGTATCGGGTTGGTTCAACAAAGCACGATAAGCCTATAGAGTTGAGAAGACAGGGGGAACACAATTCTAGTGTTAACCTACAACAGATTACAATGTAAGTTAATGTAGTTACTTGTTCAAGATTATTACACAAAATCCCCCAATTTATTTTCAAGTTCTGTCCATTGACTACAACTGCCTTGATCCACAATTCCATGTATATTCCCTTGGGATTCGACCCCAACCATTATTGGGTTACTATATTTTGACAGCGACCGTATCATCTTCTGAGAGGAGGTGTAGTTTGGACGTCATCACATCTGGAACGTTAAAAGATACAATCATAGTAAAAAAAATCAAAATCTGTCTCTAAATATAAATAAGACATGCTCTAGAAAAGAAGAGGTTGTAAAAAAACTCTAAAAGCATAGATCATCCGCTACCTCGAATATACTCCTAGTACCGCCCGAGTCAGCTATCGTGCGATGCACTCATACCTGAATCTGCACCAAAAGGACACAGTAGGGGTGAGTATGGTCCACTTGTACTCAGTAGGTATCATAGGTTGATTGAGAAAAGTAGAAAATATAGCATATTAAATACACACTAAGGGCACGCCACCTGCAATCAGAAAATATCCCAAACAGTAGCCCACACCGTCTCCACTAACAATTCTACAACATATATATTTATCAAAATATAAATATGAGAAAAAGGCTGAAGTATGCATGTATATCAAATACAAGTATAAGAAAGAAGTACAAATAGACAGATATCACATAAAGGGCGATAATACAACACAAAATGAGCACAATGTAAATGAAATTCAATGAAGATGATGGTGATGTTGATGAATATGTGATGCTCGAGGTTGTCTCACAACATCCGTATGTACCAAGTGAGTTATGCTTCCAGGTTGGACCCATGGAGGGTTCATAATCCATATACAATCTAATAGCCAATATCCAATACCCAATACCAATATCCATTACTCCTCTCTTGCACATCCATTGGTAGAGACTTTTTTAAAGATGTCACATTTTCTGCAAGAAAAAGCCTGTGTTTCCAATATTTCCACGATAGTACCAATGTAATGCTTGCTACCAACCAAAATGTAAATTTTCAAATCCAACCAATATACCAACCATGTGAGCCAAGATCCATTCAATAATCCAACCATTCATGAATCCAAATGTAATCCATATGCCAGTAGAGTAAAATACACAATAATATGCCATTGATACCACATAAACTCTAATTTAGGATTTTTTATCAGAAAAGGCATAATAAAATATAAATACACAAATCCAACAACATCATATATGACCCCACACAGTCACACATAGCAAATAATGTCTTGAAACAACTAATTCATAACAATATAGGCCCACACGGGCACAAAACAATAATATTAAAATTTTCATGATTGGCTCCCACACCCTTACCATGATTTTATATCTGACACGACCCAAATCGGGGCCTCATGATGGGCATCCCAAGTCCAACCAGGTCTGAGGACCACCCTCGATACCCAACCCAACCTCCAAAGACATACCCTGAGTAGGATAAATTCAAAACATATAACAAGAGAGCATATTTTTAGATATACCGACTTTGGGATAAGTCTATTTCCTAAACCAACCCAACCAATTCAATCCATCCAATAACCAACCAAACCAATATAATAACCCAATGTGTTTATATATATAAACCAAAATAAAATGGAACAATCATAAATCAAATATAGTGCACTGATGTCATCCTCAATATCAATACCAATACCAAGGCTGACACCACTGTCGACACTGCCCATACCATCCCATAGTAGTCCCACAAAGCCTCTAACCAAAAGTAAAACAATATATGGTTAGGACATACCCCCGAACATAGCCAAAACCATAGTATATAAAATGATCAAAGTATGTAGAGATATCCATGACATGAAATAGAGCCTTACGAAATATGAAAGCTCACCATTTTAATCCAACACAAGCTGATCCTGAATTCGATCACTGAGAAAAAGGATTAGAATGGTTGATTCCTACATTGCGTAATGATATAGCACCCGAAGATGGCGTAGAGGGTGAGCGCTATCAAGTATTAAGGATAAGGATAAAGTAATGCCAACCTTTAAAACCAAGTAAATAACCATATCCATACACAACCATACATACATATATATATATATATATATATATATATATATATTTATGCAGAGAGAAGGAATCATGTTTAGCCTGCCTTAAAACCATTAACCTGGGTATGTGTAGATTAACCATCATATAACCACCCACGGGCTATATGGGTCCAGTGTTACCCCCTGAACGGGCCCCGATGCGTATAGCCACGCGAACTGGAGATACCATCGGAGAAGGGGATTCCCGTGTGAACTTCGCTCTCTATGATACATATATAAAAGTGTAATTTAGGGGATTCCTATATACCCCATAAGTATCATATATGGTCTCCATGACCAATCCTCATGTAGGCAAACATAAGTTTCAAGTGTACATCCATTGGACTCACACCTTCATGGTTAGCTATCACACCCCACCATTATTGCTAATTAAAACCATTAGCACACAACTAAACCACCAATTCCATTTATTATTAACCAAAGCTATAAGTAGTGGTATCGTTATACCGACCATAGCTTACAAGCAATGTCCTTAGCCATCCTCTTTAAAGAAGGGATTCCCATGTACCCATATATTATATTATTAAGTTGCTTGGGGGATTCACATACCCCATAAGATGATCATTATTAAGTATGCTTGGGGGATTCCCATGTACCCTACAAGTGTATTCGATTAATCTATAACCATGACCACCAAGACCTTACCATTTAACAATTAAAGACCATCCAAACCAGTTATGTTCCATTACCACTTTATATTATGCAAAGTTTTCAATGAAAGTTCAACAATATAGTAAGAACATTCTCATAGGTATTTTATCAAACATGTTGAGTGCATATAATTTTCAAAACCAAAACCAAGAACCAATTAACCATTCCCATGCAACCACATGTTCAAACCACTATTCAAACATGAAAACCATAATTAAAACATGAGAAAATCATAACCAAACCATTTATAACCAAACCCCCAACATATATTTAAAAACCAAAACCATACAATAATTATGCCATGGAAACCATTTATTAAACATGCCTTTAGTTGAAACTAACAATGAGGGAGGAGTAACACGCCTTAGATTATGAAGATGATGGAGAGAAACCACCCTTGTAAGCCTCAAATTGACCTTATTAAAGAAACACTAGCCTTCCTTGACCCAAGAGCCTTGAGAGAATTTGAGAGAGTTTCTAAGTGTTTAAGATTAGAATAATAGGGTAAATAATATACCAAGAGTGTTATAAGTCATGGGGACTTAAGAGGTTAAGAGGGGAAGTGTCCAGATTACCCCCACTTAAACTGTATAAAACTCCTGCAAGAGGGTACGACCACCTTCCCAAACTATACCCTAGGGTACAAGTGGTACCCTTATCTCATACCCTTGGCCTTCCCTTGGATCCCAAAATTGTCCAACATACGACCACCAAGGCTAGTCCGCACCCAACTATATGACCAGTACCCTTAATCCGTACCTTAGGCAGAATAGACTCCTCTAGGTTAAACATAAGGCAACATATGGGTGGCATCATACCACTAGTACCCTAACATACGACTAGTATGATCTATTTGTACCTTGGACAAAAACCAACCAACCTACACTAGTTAACATACGACCAAGAGTCACCAACCGTACCCTATCATACGACTAGTACCCCCTAGTCGTATGATGTACAGAAGCCAAAAACTCAGGAAAAATTCTAAGGATCAAAATCCAGGGTGTTTCAATATCCATATTAACTACCCAACCCAGTCTGAAAAAAGTTAATCCATAACCAACCTCAAATGTTGAAATCGATGAAAACAAGCCTTCAACACCGACTTTCAACTCACGAACAATTCCAAAATCAACTAAAATACAAAAATATAGAATCTACACATAAAATAACCTAATGATACCCATATTGCCTATTTCTAGGTTGAGGTTAAAATGGACCCCCGAAATGAGTTTTCAAAAAAGAAAAGGTAAAACCAAAATTTTAGTCCAACAATATACTTCCCATGATTAAAGAAAATTATAGAAGAAAATCTAAGTGAAAATGAGTTGGAATTGGTGCTTAAATCGAGAGAAAATAGATTTAGGCCTTCCGGGCCAAAATCCCCAAATTCCACTTAAATTTAAGTTTTAATGGGGTTTAGAAGATAACAATCGAAGAAATACAATAAAAATAGGAGTTTTGGAGCTTAACTAAGCTAAAATGGAAGAAATTGGACAAAAACTCAAAACCCCAAGCGCCAAGTCTAAAAAATGGTGAAAAATCACAAAATTGGGAGATTTAACCAACCCAAGCATCGCTTAAGCGACCACCGAGTTTCTTAAGCTATCATTGCTTAAGCGATCAGGCATTACTTTTGCAATGCCCGCCTCGTCTTGTATGCGACTTGACTGTCACTTAAGGTGTTGTTGCTTAAGCGATGGGGATGTTACTTACGCGATACCCCCTACTGGATGCTAGTTGCTTAAGAGATCAATAGGTCGCCTAAGCGAGTGCCCCAGCTGAATGGTGTACCAGCTGGAGACTTAGAGAATTCCAAGTCTTTGCAAACCCTCAAAATTCACCCAAAATCCCTAGATCATAAACCAACTATGCTACCTTATCAAGTTCAACACTCCATCTCAATGGCGATATTAGATTTTTGAAAAAAATATCATTTTCACAAAGTCGACCCCTGAAATTTAATTTAACAACTTTTCAAATTGAGGGTTGAAATGAGATATAAAACCCGTAAAACTACAACAACCATATTACCAACTGAAAATCAACGTTCTAGATATGTTGGCACAGTCTTTTTTGTCATCCGATGTACAATTTAATAAATATTTACCGAAGTCAACTAATAAGCCTTTTTAGCCACCAAATATCACAATCTTGCACAAATCACATCGAAATGCATTGGGAATTGTGCCAATCATCCCCATACTTCAGAAATACCACAATACAACCATAAGGAGAGGTAAAATGGTCATTTCACACAGAAAAATATAATTCACATAAATCACCAAAAATTAGGTCATTACATCATCCACCATTAAGAATCTAGTTTGTCCTCAAACTAAAGGCAAGAGATATACCTGAATCGGTGAAAAGTTGGGGATAACTACCATGCATATCAGACTCAATCTCCCAAGTAGACTTATTTATATGTCGATGTTTCCACTAGGCCTTAACCACTGGAATATCTCTAGAACTCAACTATCTAATATCTCTAGCTAGAATGGAGACAGACTTAATAAAAGACAACCTCTCATCTAACTGGACTGAATCCCAATGAATGACATAAGAATCACCCAGAATGTAATGTCAAATCATGGAAACATGAAAAACTGGATGAACAACTAATAAATTCATGGGCAATATTAACTCGTAAGCCACATCCCTAATAGTCCAAAGAATTTCAAAAGGTCTAATATACTTGGGTATAAGTTTGACCCTCTTCCCAAACCTTATCACACCCTTCATGGGTGACACACAAATAAAGACACAATCATCAATACTAAATCTCAAGGCACGATGTCTACGGTCCGCATAACATATCTACCTACTCCAAACCGCTCGAAGTCTATCATGAATGGTCTGAACTCGATCCAAGGATTCACAAATCTAGTTCGTACCTCGAGGTATAATCTCTAAAATCTCAAACAAATCAACTCAAGAGCGGCAATGCCTACCATACAAAGCCTAGAAAGGAGCCACCTCAATACTAGAATGGTAGCTATTATTATATGCAAACTCTATCAATGCTAGATATTGCTCCCACTAACCTCCAAAATCCATCACACATACGTAGTGCATATCCTCTGAAATCTAAATAGTTAGCTCCAACCAATCGTAGCTTTGAGGGTAAAAAGTTGTACTAAGATTACTCGGGTACCCAACTCCTCCTAAAAGGTCTTCCAAAAGTGAGATGTGAATACTAAACCATGATTTGAGATGATAGACTCTGGCAAACCATGCAAATAAACTATCTTATGAATATAGATACGGGTCAACCTCTCTACACTGAAAGAAACCTTAATTGGACTGAAATAAGTAAATTTGGTTAATCAATCAATGAGGATCGAAACACTATCAGAACCCTGAGAAGTATGAGGCAATGTAGTCACGAAGTCTAGAGTGATCCGCTCCTACTTCCACTCGAGAATAGGTAACCTCTGAAGCAAACCACTAGGCCTCAGATGCTCGACCTTTACCTGCTGGAAAACATAGGGAACTGGCTATAAAACCTGCTATATCCCTTCTCATACAATCCCACCAGTAATGTTGTCTCAAATTATGATACATCTTAGTTACTCTCGTATAGATAGAACATTTGGGATAGTGAGCCATCTCCAAAATTAATTTAATCCAATCACCTACCCTTGACATACAAACTCAGCCTCTAATCCTAAAAAAACCATTAGAATTGAGTGAGGCTTCCTTAGCCTCTCCACTCAAAACCTTATTTAGAATCACCCTTAACCCAATATTATTAAATTGATGAGCCCCAATCTACTCCATCAAGAAAGACCTAACCTTTACAAAACCTAAAACATACCTCAGTGTTGAAATATCAAGCCTAACTATCTGGTTAGCTAAAGATTGAACCTCTAAGGCCAAAGGCCTTTCCTGGGTCAAAAGATGTGCCAAGTTACTAATGCTAGTCGACTTTCGGCTCAAGGTATCCGTAACTACATTAGCCTTCAGATAATAGAGAATAGTCAAGTCATAATCTTTAAGCAACTCAAGCAAATGATGTTGCCTTATATTTAGATCTCACTGGGTGAAGAAATATTAAAGGCTACAATGATCTGAGAAGATCTCACAACAGACTCCATACAAGTAGTGCCTTCACATCTTTAAAGTAAGAACAATCGTGCACAACTTCAAATAATGGGTAGGGTAATTCATCTCATGGGGCTTTAACTAACAAGAAACATACGCAATCACCTTACCCTCATGTATCAGCATAATACCTAACCTAACACTTGAAGCATCACACAAGACGGTGAAATCCACACCCTCCTTGGGCAAAGTCAAGATAAGAGCTGAAGTTAACAAATCCTTGAGATTTTGAAAGCTCACCTCACAAGCATTGAACTATTGAAATGAAATCTTTTTCTAAGTCAAATTGGTCAATAGAGCTGAAATAGATGAAAACCCCTTAATGAAACATTGATAGTAACCTACCAAACTAATAAAACTCTAAATCTCGATAGAAGTAGTAGGCCTAGCCTAATCACAACCGCTGTAACCTTGGACGGATCAACTATAATACCATTTTCTGTCACCAGAAGACCCCAAAAAGAGACCGACTCCAACTAAAACTCACACTTGGGGAACTTTGCATACAACTTCTCATCTCTTAATTTCTGAAGCACAATCCGCAAATGCTCCTCATGGTCAGCTTCACTTTTGGAATAAACCATGATATTATATATAAATACAATAATAAAAGATTTAGGATACAGTTAAAATATCCAGTTTATCAACTCCATAAACGGCGCTAGGGAATTGGTCAACCTAAAGACCATGACCACGAACTCATAATGACCATCCTGAGTCTGAAAAATAGTCTTTGGAATATCCAAAGCTCTAATTCTCAACTGGTGATACCCGAACCTCAAATCAATCCTTGAAAACACCAAAGCACCTTGAAGTTAATCAAACAAAACATTAATATGAGGAAGAGGATACTTATTCTTAGTCATCACCTTGTTCAACTACCAATAATTAATGCACACACATGGAACTATTTTTTTTGTACAAATAACATAGTTGCACCCTAAGATGATGCACTAGGTCAAAAAAATCCCTTATCTAATAACTCTTCCAACTGATCCTTTAATTTCTTTAACTTTGTTGGGTCCTTTCTATAAGGAGGAATAGAAATGGGCTTGGTGCCCAGCTCAAGATCAATAGCAAAGTCAATATCATGATCCAAAGGAATACCAAGCAAATCTGTAGGGAAAATATCCAAAACTCACACACAATATGAAAAAAATCCAAAGTTGGAGGTAAAGCAACACTAGTATCACAAATAAAAGTTAAATAAGATAAGAATCCCCTCTGAACCAAATAACGAGACCAATAAGAAGATATAAATCTCTTGTGACTCGAATGAAGCACACCCTTCCAAGCTATCTTTGGCATATTCGATGAAGTTAAGGTCACAATCTTAAAATAAAAATCTTAAACAACGTGATAAGGATCTCACCAATCCAGACCTAAGATGACATCAAAATCTACCATATCTAAGACAATCAGATCTACCCAAGTATCATGCCCAACAAAGGTCACAACACAAGATTGGTGCTCCAGATCTACCACTAAAGAGTCTTCTACAAGGGTAGATACACGGATAGAAGTTGCAAGAGGCTTAATAGAAGGATAAAAATCTAAAGAAAAATATGCAGACACATAGGAGAAATTCAATCCAGATCAAACAACATAAATACAAATTTGAAATAAACAAGGAAGATACCTATTCTGAAGGCATCAGAAGCTTCTACCTCTGGTTTGGAAGGTATAACATAGTATTATCCACAACTACCACTTGTTGAGTAGTCCCACAACCACCACTATGGGAACCACTACCTCTGCTATGCACACCTTTAGTAGAATCTTTACCTCTAACAGTTGATATAGGAGTAGCCCTAAATACACGACAAGGATAGTCCTTGGCCAAATGGCTAACCTCGTTACACACAAAACAACCTCTATAACCTAACTTAATAGGAAAAGGTATGACTAAGCTAGAATGACCACCCAAAGTTTCTAAAATATAAAACCTACTACCTGAACCATACAAGGATTTCTAAATTGGTCTACCATGATACTCATAGAAACCTCTAGAATTTCTTTCCCTAGGAATGTCACCTCTAAACTCTCCTTGACAGCGTACACTCTTGGCGCCTCCCTCAGACGATCAAAGAATAGACTCATTCAACTTAGCATGATCCACTATATTTTGTAATGATGCCCCTGACACTACTATCTGGATAGGAGAAAGCTAAAACAAAATATCCAACCCCTTCACAAACTTCTTAATCTTCTCAGACTTGGTAGAAATACTAATATAAGAATATATAGACAAGGCATGAAAATGAACCTCTTACTCCACAAATATCATGGAACGTTACTCCAGATGATCAAACTCATCTCTCATTTAATCCCTCAGACTATAAGGCACAAACCTATACAAAAAGGCCTTAGTAAACTGATCCTAAGTCATCTTTGATAAACTGAGAGGTTTTCAACTAATAAGTGATCTCCACCAATCACTGGCTATATCTCTCAAATAGTATGTAGTATAAGTAACCCCATGCGAATCAAGCAAACCAAGGTTATGTAACTTCTCATGATAGTTAATAAAGAACTCATAGGCATCTCACCTATAGCACCACTGAACCTATGAGGACCCAAATGAGTGAACCTCTCAAACCTTTTTGATCCTCAAAAGACATGATTGTACTTGCAATAATAGGAGGCATAGTAAATCTGGATAACCGAGATCCTACCTAAGAGGGTAACATAGAAGAAGGTTGAACTCCTAGTTACAGAATACCATACTCAGACGTTATCATAAAAAGAGAAATAACAGTCGAAGTCCATGGAGTACCATAAATAAATATTGGTACTACAGGAGGATCCACACTCAGAACCAAAGAAACACCGTAGGCAAAATCTAGAATAAATGAAGGTACAATAATCAGAGTTAGAGGAATACCATGTGCACTCAGAAGAACACCCTCCAAATGGATCAGTAAGTGAATAAACAACCTCTCTAAGACTAGGGTAGAAGAACTCTATAGGATCGGGGTATCCCCATATCTCTAGTATGATCATCTCAAGGCTTAAGAGAGATCTACCTAGTGCAGTCTCTAGACGAGGCTGATCCTCATGTCTGTCACTACCTTGAACCCATCTTGTAATGACTTGATTTTTATGATTATTTATGTGAAATATTTAATTGTATGTCATTTAACCATTTTACCTCTTTTCGTGGTTGATTTCTGGTACTTTTAAGGTATGGGGATGATTAACATGGTTTTTAATGCATTTTGGTATGAATTATGTAAAATTATGGGTTTTGGTGGCTTTAAAAGTCTTATAGTTGACTTCGGTCAATATTTATGAATTTGTGCATTAGATAACTAAACAGACTGTGCCAACAGATCGAGAATGTTAATTTTAAGTTGGTGACATAGTTAATATGGTTTTATGGCTTTTATATTTCATTTCGATCCTTGGTTCAAAAAATTGTGAAATTGGATTTTGAGGATCAACTTTGAGAAAATGACATTTTTTAAAAAATCTGATATTGCCAGTGAGTCCAACATGGTTCATTTGCATCTTAATATCTCCTATATCGATGGAATGTACTAGAGATGAGATATGGATATAATATTAGATATGGATTGTATATGGGTTGATGAACCCTCCATGGGTCCTACGTTGGAGCATAACTCGGTAGGTGTATATGGAGGTTGTGCGATGACCCCATGCATTATCACCATCATCATCATTGCATTTTATATACCTTATACTCTTTTTGTGTTGTATTATCTTCCTTGATATGCGATTTGTCTATGTGTATTACTTACTTATTGTCTGTATGTATGATATCCGTATACTTGTTCTTCCTTATTATATTTATGTATGGCATATGTAAATATTGTAGATAGTGGAGATGGTGTGAGCTACCATTTGACACATTTCTTAATTGCGGGTGATATGCTCATAGTGTGTATTTATATGCTTTATTTTCTACTTTGCTTAGTTGGTCTATGATACCTATGGAGTAAAAATGGACCATACTCACCCCTACTGCACACTTTTAGTGCAGATCCAGGTACGAGTGCACCTCACAATAGTTTATTCAGGTGATACTTGAAGACCATTCGAGGTAGCAGTTAATCTATGCATCCGAAGTTGGTTACTACCCTTTGTCATCTAGATTATTTCTTTATTGTATTCAGAGACAGAGTTTGCTCCTTATGGTATATCCTATGTATTTTGACTTCAAGTTGTATTAGTTAGTTCATACACTATGACATCAGGTTTTGGGATTTGGTTTGGTATCTTGAGTATGTTTTTGCTTTTGCTATATATATGTGGTTTGACTCCGTTCCAGGGGTCTCTCCTTGGGTTTTGATATTGATTTCTCATTTTGTATTAGTTTGGGTGATAGGCTTACTTGTCAAGGCTTGTCATGGAAAATACCATCATGAACCTTGGTGTCATCCAATATCCCAAAATCTGGTGTCGCAGTGTATAAGCTACTAAATACATCTTGAATGTGAAAAGATACAATCATAGTCAGAAAGGATCAAAATCTATCTCTGAATACAAATAAGACATGACCTAGATAAGAAGAGGTAATAGAGCAACTCCGGAAGCATAGATCATTCACTACCTCAAATATACTCCAAATACCACCTGAATTAGTTGCTCATACCTGGATCTTCATCGAAAATGTGTTGTAGGGGAGAGTATAGTCCATTTATACTCAGTAGGTATCATACGCCGACTGAGCAAAGTAAAAAATAAAGCCTATAAAATGCACACTGTGGGCACATCACCTGCAATCAGAAAATGTCCTAAATGGTAGCTCACATTATTTTCACTAACAATTCTATAACATATACATTTACCAAAATACAAATATGAGGAAAAGGCTCAAGTATAAACGTATACAAAATGCAAGTATAAGAAAAAAGTATTAATAGACAGATACCACATTAAGGGAAATAATACAACATAGAATGAACACAATGTATATGAAATACAATGAAGATGTGATGCTTGAGGTTATCGCACAACCTCTGTACACACCTACCGATCTATGCTTCCAAGGAGGGCCCCATGGGGGGTTCGCAACTCATATACAATCCAATATCCAATATCCATTATCCAATACCAATACCCTTAACTCCTCTCTGACACATCCAACGGTAGAGGGTTTTTGAAGAAGCCATATTTTCTTTTAGAAAAAGTCAGTGTTTCCAATATTTCCACAGTGGTATAAATGTTTCATGAATGTATATGATGAGGATGTAATTATCACAACCAACCAAAATATAAATTTGAAAATCCAACTAATATACCAACTATGTAAGCTAGAATCCACTCAATAATCCAACCATCCATGAATCCAAATGTAATCCATATGCCAATAGAGTAAAACACACAATATTATGCTATTGATACCACAAAAACTCCAATTTAGAATTTTTCATCTGAAAAGATACAATCAAATATACATACATAAAGCCAACAACATCATGTAAGATCTCATACGGTCACACATAGAAAAGAATATCTCGAAACCACAAATTCACAATAATAAAGGCCCCTGCACGAGCACAACACAATAATATAGCTTTTTTCATGATTGTTTCCTACACCTTAACATGAGTTTATATCCATATTAACCATCCAACCCAGTATGAAGAAAGTTAAGCCATAACCTACCTCAAATTTTGAAATTGGTGCAAACAAGCTTTCAATACTGAGTTTTCACCTCATAAACAGACCCACTTTCAACTAAAATACACAAATATAGAATCTACACATCCAAAGAAAGCTAATGATACTCATATTGCCATTTTTTGGGTCGGGGTCAAAATGGATCCCCTAAATGAATTTTCAAAAATAAAAAGGTAAAATTGGAATTTTAATCCAAAAAATACTTCCCATGATTAAAGAAACTTATAGAAGAAAACCCAAGTGAAAATGAGTTAGAATTGGAATTTAAATCAAGAAAATACCGATTTAAGCCTTCTGGGCCAAATCCCCAAATTTCACTTTCAAATTCAAGTTTTAATAGGGTTTAGAAGATAATAATCGAAGAACTATAATGAAAATAGGAGTTTTGGAGCTTACCCAAGCTAAAAATGGAATAAATTTCCCTAAAACTCAAAACCCCAAGTTCTAAGTCTCGAAAATGGTAAAAAAATCACAAATTTGGGGGATTTTACCCATCCAGACATTGTTTAAGCGACCACGTGTTGCTTACACCATGGCCATCTCATTGCGTATGCTACTAGCCTGTCGCTTAAACTACTGTCACCTAAGCAATGGGGGAGTCACTTATGCAATACCCACTATTGGTTGTCTGTCGTTTAAGTACCCAATAGGTCGCCTAAGCGAGTGCATTAGCTGAGTGGTGCACTAGCTGGAGACTTGGAGAATTTGAAGTCTTCGTGAACCCCTCGAAATTCATTCAAAATTTACAGAATACAAACGAACTATGCTACCCTATCAAATTCGATGCTCGACACTCAATGGTGATATTAGATTTTTTTTTAAAAATGTCTTTTTCAAAAAGTTGATCCCTCAAACTCAATTTTAGAACTTTCCAAATCGAGGATCAAAATGAGACATAAAAGGCGTAAAATCAAGTCAATCATGTTACCAATCTAAAATCAACGTTTTATATCTACTATCGCAGTCTGTTTTGCCATCCGACGTACAGATCAATAAATTTTGACCAAAGTCTACTAATAAGCCTTTTAGCCATCAAAAATCACAATCTTGCACAAATCACACCGTAATGCATTGGAAATCATGCAAATCATTTTCACACTACAAAAATACCATAATGCAAGTACAGATAAGAGTAAAATAATCATTTCATAAAGGACTAAATAATTCATATAAATTATCAAAAATCAGATCATTATATTTTCAATCCAAAACAATGCAATATGAAAATGGGGATTTGAAACTCTAAATTTTAGAACCAGAAGAAAAAAAATGACACAAGATGAATAAGAATTGAGAACAATGGTTTTATGAATCAATAGCCTAAATACACTATTTCGAAAGCACCAATTCTATAGAAAATAAGACAAAGAAATGAGACTAATAGACAATCATGGCTATACCAAAATGAAGACCTCCTATTAAGAACACAAAATATTATAGTACTCCTAAAATTTGCACTAATCATTTACAGAACCATATATTTTATCTTTCATATATAATTATTTATTCAAACTATTATTTTTAAAAGTATTGTCATAAGTTAATTTACTTTACATTCATCAACACTATCGGACACCATGTTAAAGAAGGTAAAATTCAAGAAAATTATCCATAATTAATTATGAATGAAGTGTATTGTGTTTGAAAACCTTTGAATTTATAATTGTCTATCAAATACTCTCTTTGTTTTTGCCTATTTTTCTTTTTAGTCCATTAAAAAAAATGACCCTTTTTCTTTTTTGGCAATACATTAATTTCAACTTTCCACATGGCATGTTTAGAACGACAAGATTAAAGGACATTTTAGTACAAATGACACAACTTTAATTTAAGCCATAAGATTCAAAAGTATTCTTTCTTTCTTAAATTTTGTGCCAAGTCAAAGTAGGTCATTCTTTTTTAAACGGGGGAGTATACACTATCGATTATTATTTTTCAATTTTGCATTTTACATGACTTAATATATACGTGCAATTCAAACTTTTTATCATTCATTAAAACGTTTTGCAATAGACAAAATCGTCTTTTACTATTTTTTTAATAATGACATTAAAAGTTAAATATTAAATTTCCTTATATAATTTAAGTCCTAATGTTGGATTGGAGGAAAAACTAGTATTACAACTTTGCTTTTTATTTGATTTCGTATTCATGTAGGATGAAGGATACCAATTGTAGGGGGAGCGGATAACTTTAATAGATCTATTGTAGTTATGGATCTATTTTTATTTATGCATGGATATTTCTTAACTTCTCTAAATATTTTTATTTTATTTATGTTCATATCTTGGGGGTGATTAAATGGTATTTGATTAAATGTTTTACTGTAGTATTCTTTAGTTTTTTCTCTTGTCTTTGTAATTCTTCTACATTATTTTTGAGGTATTCTAAATATTCTATATCTTTTGTTCTAAAATATTTGATTAAATTCTCTTTCATAAGCATTTCTTCTAATCTTATTTCTTCCATATCTTGTCTCCAATGTTTTAAATACTCATAGTTTATCATTTTATTCTAAAGTAGTTGCTTGTTTACTAATTTCTGTGTAATATTCTATTCTAATTGTACTATAATTTATATCTGAATTAAGAAAATAATGCTATTAATTATCTCTCTTTCTTCTTCTCTTAATGAGTTTTTCATGTTATATAAAATTTTATCTGTACTTTTTTCTAGATTTTCTAAGGTTTATTTTATCCATATTAATTTTGCTTTTAGATTTTTCATTATTTCTTTGAGTCGGTTTCTATAATTAAATTCTTCATATAGGTCACTTTGTTTTTCTCTAATTTTTCTTATATATTCTAACATTTTAGTCTGAATAATATCCATCTATGTAATTATCTAGGTATAGTTGTTCTATCCAATTTATAATTTCAATTTCATAGTCTAATATTTTTCTAATATTATTCTCTTAATATCTATAATTTCTATATTTCTAAGTATATATAAGATTAATATTTTAAGATTATCTGTCATTTAAAATTGGTTAAATACTTTATTATAATATTTTTTAGTTTTTAGTTTTGATCTCATTAATTCTTCTATATTTTCACTGAGAAATTGTATATATTTTATATTTTTAGTCCTCATATATTCATCTAAATTTTTTTTCATTTGTTTTTCTGTTGATTGTATATTTTTCATATTCATTTCCTAAAATTTCAAATATACATAATTTATCATGGTTGATATGTAGGTTTGGTATATAAGCATTTGTAAGAGTAGTTAGGTAAGTGTGATATATAATTTACTCTAGTCATAAAATATTTATCAAATATTTTTTCTAATATGATTTTTCTTATATCTGTAATTTCTATATCCTTAAGTACATATAAAACAAGTATTTTAAATTTATCTACCATTTCGTCAGGTAAATAAGTATTCATTCTTCATATGATGCTTTTTCAAAATATTCCCTTCAATCATACACATAACAAAATATGATCATTTTAGATTACTATATACTAGATTATTCCTAAATAACATATTCTTCGGTCACTATTTGCATGGTAATCTGGATATTTTTCCCTTAAACAGCGCGTCTACTCTGGGTACTCTCCTATCACAGCTTTCTTGCCTCATCGGTTTTACCTTTAGGATGATATAGTTCTTAGAGATTTTTCTTCTTTTCCACTTTGCTAATAAACTTCTTAACATGCTATTTTTCGAATAATTCTACTATAAAGCAACTAACATGAACTTATTTTATCATATCATGATTGTTAGAAATTTATGAATTTAGCTATTCATAATAGAAAATGAATATCCTGTTCTGGTAGATTTGATAATTCTAAGCTTTGTTCCTCCATAGATTTTTCTATTGAAATATACCTGTTTTTAATAATCAAAATATTTGTTGTAGTTAAGAGAGATTTTTTGCTTCAACGCATAAAGGCTTGCTTCTTTCTGCCTTTGATGCCTTTCATTTATAATGAGAAACTTTACAAAAGTTTTCCTAATTTTTTTTACACGTATTCTACCTAATCCTTTACAAAAGTCTTCAAAAATTATTTCTATAACCTAATTTACAAGAAAGTCTTTACATCATAAATGCTTTTGGCTAAAAAGTCAAAAAGTCTTTACAAACTTTTTACAATAGATTTTACATAAGAAAATTGTGAAAGTTTGTTACATGTCACTTTCACAATTTAATAGTTTGTCTTTTATCTCCATTATTTTTCTCCATAACCATCTCTTTTTTTCGTATCTGCTGTTTTCTATCTTCTTGTCAGTGTAGCATCACATCTGGAATAAAGTTGTGTCTGCCACTACATCTGCTACATATGTAATCATTGTATTTTTGGCCAATTTTTTCACAAAATTGTTCCATAACTTCTTCTGAAATAATTCATTTTTTGATAGATCTCGTTAATGGTTGTTCTTTTGGTCCTAGGAGTGTTAATCCCCATTTCCTAAGTTCTTTCATGTCTTGGTCTCTAACTTCTTTACAAGTTGAATAAACCAATGTTTGATTCCTTGAGCTATATATCCAAATGGGTTTCTAATTTGAATAATTATTAAGTAATTCTGATAATATATTACTAAGTCCAATAACTCTTTTGTTGTGGTAAAATCCTGGTATCTGTATCTTTGGTATCTCGTCTTGTTCACATATTCTTCTGAAATAATACAATCTCTGGTCATAACTATCTTGATTACTGTAATAGTCTGTCTAACTTTATCAAATAATATTTCGACTAGGGTGGAATAAAATCGAACATAAAATAATTGTTCGTCAGTAATTCTCTTGTAGATCATAAATCCATTGTGAATATCTGGAATTCCTTCTAACTCTTCTCCAGCAGTTGTGTAAACTGTAGATAATAATCCATAATAGTAACATGATTTGATTAAATTCGAACTTGTGCCTGGAAAAGTAATAAGTTTATTATAATTCTGGAATTTCAGGGTAATATATCCTTTTTGTTGTGCGGCTAGTTCTTCACTTTGAATAGGTTTGGTATTTCACATGATTTGTAAGGTGTATTATTTTCAATGTATTTTCGAGCAACATAGTTGTATGTCTGTTTTTCTTGGTTAAGTGATTCAGAATATGTATGTATTTGGGGAGGTGCAAATGATTCTGATCTTTGTATATTTGGTGTTTATGATTTTGAAAATATCTGGTTGAGGTTGTAATTATTTTTCTTTGGTAATTCAGGTTTATTTTGAGTGACTATATTTTTTCCTTTAGATACATCTCCTGCGCCTGCAGCTGTAACTATAATTTCATTAGTAATTTGAGTTTTAAGGTGTTTCTCATCGCCACCTTCTAGGTCTAGTTTTTTAATGTGCTCTTCCTACATAATATCTTATTTTTTATAGTGCCCAACCTGCACTTTTACGTTTGTAACTTCAGTATTTAGTGTAATAACTCTTTCTTGTAATAACTTCATTTGCTCAAACATTTGAAGTAATAAATCGGTCTGGGTATCTTTGGCATCATCCTCTTCCATTGATAAATCAGTTTGAGAAGCTTTGTCTTGATAAGTAATCTGCAATGACATTTTTGTTAGTATTGATCACTTCAATTGTAAATGTAAAATTCAGTATATTTAATACTAGTCTCCGAATTTCCTTCATCGTAACTGAGTTCTGTATTTTTCTCGTTAGCCACCATCGTACCTGTGTGTTATCTGTTCTTACAATAAATTTGTTATATGCAATATATGGTTCAAATGTTGATAGTCATTTATATAATGAACATAATTCTTTTCTATTTATTTCCCATTTTATTTCCATTTCATTAAATGTTCCTGAATAATATCTACAATGATGTTCTATTTTTTCATTTTCGTATTTGTATTTAAGTACTACTCCATAACTATATTCACTTGCATCTGCTTCTACTATATATGGAAAAATTTTATTCTCGTCTGGGAATTATAATTTTGGTAACTCTTTATAAAGTATTTTTATTTTCTGGACTTGTTTTTTTATCTTTGTCGTTGTAATTATATTCGATATCTTTTTTAAATTTTTTCTGTAATGGTTTTAGATTTTCTGCTAATTTTGGTATATATTCTCTTACTTGATTTACTAATCCTAAGAACGATTGTAATTTCTTTTTTGTATCTAATTCTTCTTTTAAATTTATTATGTTTTGTACTATATGTTGTTGCATTTTTACTCCACTTTTATCTATTTGTATTCCTAAAAATTCTATCTGATTTTTAATAATTTTGGCTTTCTTTTCACTTAAACTTATTTCTTATTTTTCTATTATATCTGTAAATTGTTCTAATAATTTTAAATGTTCATCTTTGGTTTTTGTATATAATAATATATCATCTACGTATACTATACAATTAGGTAATTGTTTAAAATAACTATCCATAAAGTGTTGATATCTACCTAGTGCATTTTTATATCCAAATGGCAATACATTACATTCATAAAATCCTTGTGGTACTGTAAATGCAGTTAATTCCTTAGATTTTCTTCTAACTTTAAATGGTAAAATCCTTGTTTACAGTCAAATTTACTAAAATAGTTATATCCTTGTATTTGTCTTATTTTTAATATCTTATTTGGTAATGGATAATCATATGTCATAGTTTTTGCATTTAAATTTCTATAATCAATAACCATTCTACTTTTACCTCTTTTTTGTTCACTATGTTTATTTACTATAAAGGCTGAACTATTATGTTTACTATTACATTTTTATATATATTGTTTCTCTAACAAATGAAAACAAATTTAGATGAATATATGAGGACTAAAGATATATAAAATATATACAATTTCTCAATAAAAATATAGAGGAATTAATGAGATTAAAACAAAAAACTAAAAAACATTATAATAAAGTATTTAACCAATTTTAAATGACAGATAATCTTAAAATATTAATCTTATATATACTTAGAGTATATAACCAACATTTATAGTAAATAAACATAGTGAACAAAAAAGAGGTAAAAGTAGAATGGTTATTGATTATAGAAATTTAAATGCAAAAACTATGACATATAATTATCCAATACCAAATAAAATATTAAGAATAAGACAAATATAAGGATATAACTATTTTAGTAAATTTGACTGTAAATCAGAATTTTACCACTTAAAGTTAGAAGAAGAATCTAAAGAATTAACTGCATTTACAGTACCACAAGGATTTTAGAAATGGAACGTATTACCATTTGGATATAAAAATGCACCAGGTAGATATCAACACTTTATGGATAGTTATTTTAAATAATTACCTAATTGTATAGTATACATAGATGATATATTATTATATACAAAACTAAAGATGAACATTTAAAATTATTAGAATAATTTACAGATATAAAAGAAAAATCAGGAATAAGTTTAAGTAAAGAAAGCCGAAATTATAAAAAATCAGATAGAATTTTTAGGAATACAAATAGATAAAAGTGGAGTAAAAATGCAACAACATATAGTACAAAAAATAATAAATTTAAAAGAAGAATTAGATAAAAAAAAAAAAAGAAATTACAATCGTTCTTAGGATTAGTAAATCAAGTAAGAGAATATATACCAAAATTAGCAGAAAATCTAAAACCATTACAGAAAAAATTAAAAAAAGATATTGAATATAATTAGAATGACATAGATAAAAAACAAGTTCAGAAAATAAAAATACTTTGTAAAGAGTTACCAAAATTACAATTCTCAGACGAAAATAAAAAATTTACATATATAGTAGAAATAGATGAAGGTAAATATAGTTATGGAGGGGTACTTAAATACAAATACGAAAATGAAAAAATAGAACATCATTGTAGATATTATTCAGGAATATTTAATGAAATGGAAATAAATAGAAAAGAATTATGTTCATTATATAAATGCCTATTAGCATTTGAACCATATATTGTATATAACAAATTTATTGTAAGAACAGATAACACACAGGTACGATGGTGGCTAACGAGAAAAATACAGAACTCAGTTACGACGAAGGAAATTCGGAGGCTAGTATTAAATATACTAAATTTTACATTTACGATTGAAGTGATCAATACTAACAAAAATATTATTGCAGATTACTTATCAAGACAAAGCTTCCCAAACTGATTTATCAATAGAAGAGGCTGATGCCAAAGATACCCAGACCAATTTATTACTACAAATGTTTGAGCAAATGAAGTTATTACAAGAAAGAGTTATTACACTAACTACTGAAGTTACAAACGTAAAAGTGCAGGTTAGGCACTATAAAAAATAAGATACTATGCAGGAAGATCACATTAAAAAATTAGACCTAGAAGGTGACGATGAGAAACACCTAAAAAACTCAAATTACTTATGAAATTACAGTTACAACTGCAGGCGCAGGAGATATATCAAAAGAGAAAAATATAGTCACTCAAAATAAACCTGAAATACCAAAGAAAAAGAATTACAACCTTAACCAGATATTTTCAAAACCATATACACCAAATATACAAAGATCAGAATCATTTGCACCTCCCTAAATACATACATATTCTGAATCACTTAACCAAGAAAAACAAACATACAACTATGTTGCCCGAAAATACATTGAAAATATATACACCTTACAAACCATGTTAAATACCAAACCCATTCAAAGTGAAGAACTAGCCGCACAACAAAAAGGATATATTACCCAGAAATGCCAGAATTACATAAACTTATTGTTTTTCCAAGCACAAGTTTGAATTTAATCAAATCATGTTACTATTATGGATTATTATCTACAGTTTACACAACTACTATAGAAGAGTTAGAAGAAATTCCAGATATTCACAATGGATTTATGATCTAAAAGCGAATTACTAACGAACAATTATTTTATGTTCGATTTTATTCTGCCAAAGCTGAAATATTATTTGATGAAGTTAAACAAACTATTACAGTAATCAAGATAAGTATGACCAGAGATTGTATTATTCCAGAAGAAATATGTGAACAAGACGAGATATCAAAGACACAGATACCAGGATTTTACCGCAATAAAAAAGTTATTGGACTCAGTAATATATTATCAGAATTACTTAATAATTATTCAAATCAGAAACCCATTTGGATATATAGCTCAAGGAATTAAACATTAGTTTATTCAACTTGTAAAGAAGTGAAGAACTTAGGAAATGAGGATTAATACTCCTCGGACCAGAAGAACAACCATTAACGAGATCTATCAATAAAAGAATTATTTCAGAAGAAGCTATGGAACTATTTTGTGAAAAAATTGGCCAAAAAATACAATGATCACATATGTAACAGATGTAGTGGCAGATACAACTTTATTCCAGATGTGATGCTACACTGACAAGAAGATAGAAAACAGCAGATACGACAAAAAAGAGATAGCTACGGAGCAAAATATTGGAGATAAAAGACAAGCTATTAAATTGTGAAAGCAACATGTAACAAACTTTCACAATTTTCTTACGTAAAATCTATTGTATAAAGTTTGTAAAGACTTTTTGATAGATTAGTTTTTCTAGGTTTTTGACTTTTTAGCCAAAAGCATTTATGATGTAAAGACTTTCTTGTAAATTATGTTAGAGAAATAATTTTTGAAGACTTTTGTAAAGGATTAGGTAGAATACGTGTAAAAAAATTAGGAAAACTTTTGTAAAATTTCTCATTATAAATGAAAGGCATCGAAGGCAGAAAGAAGCAAGCCTTCATGCGTTGAAGCAAAAACTCTCTCTTGTCTACAACAAATATTTTGATTATTTAAAAACAAGTATATTTCAATAGAAAAATCTATGGAGGAACAAAGCTTAAAATTATCAGACCTACCAGAACAGGTATATTCATTTACTATTATGAATAGCTAAATTCATAAATTCCTAACAATCATGATATGATAAAATTAGTTCATGTTAGTTGCTTTATAGTAGAATTATTCGAAAAATAGCATTTTAAGAAGTTTATTAGAAAAGTGGAAAAGGGGAAAAATATCTAAGAACTATGCCATCCTAAAGGTGAAACCGGTGAGGCAAGAAAGCCGTGATAGGGGAGTAGCCAGAGAAGAGGCACTATTTAAGGGGAAAGTATCCAGATTACCATGCTAATAGTGACCGAAGAATATGTTATTTAAGAATAATCTAGTATATAGTAATCTAAAGTGATCATATTTTGTTATGTGTACGATTGAGGGAAATATTTTGAAAAAGCATCATATGAAAAATAAATACTTATTTATCTGACGAAATGGTAGATAAATTTAAAATACTTATTTTATATGTACTTAAAGATATAGAAATTACAGATACAAGAAAAATCATATTAGAAAAAATATTTGATAAATATTTTATGACTAGAGTAAATTATATACCACACTTACCTAACTACTCTTACAAATGCTTATATACCAAACCTACATATCAACCATGATAAATTATGTATATTTAGAATTTTGGAAAATGAATATGAAAAATATGCAATCAACAGAAAAACAAATAAAAACAAATTTAGATGAATATATGAGGACTAAAAATATAAATTGTATACAATTTCTCAGTGAAAATATAGAAGAATTAATGAGATTAAAACTAAAAACTAAAAAAATATTATAATAAAGTATTTAACCAATTTTAAATGACAGATAATCTTAAAATATTAATCTTATATTTACTTAGAAATATAGAAATTATAGACATTAAGAGAATAATATTAGAAAAAAATATTAGACTATGAAATTGAAATTATAAATTTGATAGAACAACTATAGCTAGATAATTACCCAGATGAATATTATTCAGACTAAAATGTTAGAATATATTAAAAAAAATTAGAGAAAACCAAAGTGACCTATAGGAAGAAATTAATTATAGAAACCGACTCAAAGAAATAATGAAAAATCTAAAAGAAAAATTAATATGGATAAAAGAAACTTTAGAAAATCTAGAAAAAAGTACAGATAAAAGTTTATATAATATAAAAAACTCATTAAGAGAAGAAGAAAGAGAGATAATTAATAGCATTAATAACCTTAATTCAGATATAAATTATAGTACAATTAGAATAGAATATTACACGAAAATTAGTAAACAAGCAACTACTTTAGAATAAGATAAACTATGAGTATTTAAATTATTGGAGACAAGATATGAAAGAAATAAGATTAGAAGAAATGCTTATGAAAGAGAATTTAATCGAATATTTTAGAACAAAAGATATAGAATATTTAGAATACCTCAAAAATAATATAGAAGAATTACAAAGACTAAGAGAAAAACCTAAAGAATACTACAGTAAATTATTTAATCAAATACCATTTAATCATCCCCCAAGATATGAACATAAATAAAAAAAAAATATTTAGAGAAGTTAAGAAATATCCACGCACAAATAAAAATAGATCCATAACTACAATAGATCTATTAAAGTTATCCGCCCCCCTACAATTGGTATCAGAGCCTATGCTGTTTAAAGTTATGAAAGTAGTATATATTTGGATTTATTTGATTAATTTATTTGATTATGAAACAATTAAATTTAGATATTTACCAAAATAATTTTTTATTTGTTTAGATGGATAACGTACAAAAACCACAACAATATAAAGAATTAAAATAAATAATATCTGAAAAACGTAAAGAATTAAAAATAAGGATAGAAAGACTATAGTATAACATAATTGTCGGAGTTAGTAAAAACTCAATAAATGTACAAAAAGAAGAAATATCAAATTTCAAATCAACAATTGATAGTCTAGAATATATATATATATATATATATATATATATATATATATATATATATATATATATATATATATATATATATCGACATAACTTATATATATATAAATAGAATAAACAAAGAAGAATTTATAATAGATGAAAAAACATATGAAAATCATGAAGGATTAAAAATAAAAATAGTATTTTGTAATCTAGGAAGAAGGTATAAGAGAATAGGTGAACATATATATTTAATGTTAGAAAAAGTAAAATTAAAATTAGAAGATAAGTTGGCAGTCATGGTAAGAATAGAAAGAGAAAACGAAGAGATAGATAGAAAAAAGGAAATAGATAAAATAAAATAACAAACTAAAGAAGAAATACAAAAAATAGTAGGATTGCTGAATTAGAAAAAGAACTACAAATGCTAAAAGATTTATATGAAAAGAGACCGAAAGAAAAAGAAGAAAAGGATAAAGAACAAAAATTATTAATTGAGATAAATCAGTTTAAAGAAAAAGTAAAAATAAAAAATAAAGAACCAGAAACCAGTGAATTAGAAATAAATATAATACATGCTGAAGAAACAGATAATTATGATTCTGAAGATAGTGAATCATATACAAAAATTCTAGAAAACATAGGAAAACTAGAAATTAATGAAAAACAAGAAGTAATTAATAAAGAAGATCTAGAACTAATAAATATAGAAGTAAATACTCTAGATAAAAATATAATACCTAGTACATCAGATATAAGAAAACCAACCTATAATTACAAAAATAAGTTTAAAAGATATAATCCAAAGGATGAATATAATAAATGGACACCAAGATAAATAACTAATTATAACTTTTTAGATTTAGATTGTGTAATAGACACAAATAAAATAATACAACTATGGGTAGGATACATGTCAAAAAAATTATTAGATAATAAAATAGATACAACAAATACACCAGAATATATAGAAAAGACATTAATAGGAACAGTAAAATTATGGTTTTTAAACCTAGCCAAAACAAGTAGAAAAGTATTAAGATCTGATACAAAAACAGAAGGAACATCAACACCTACAAAAATATTACCAACAGAAATATTGAAAAAATATGAAATAGCTATAAGTGATGAATTTAGCAGTATGACAACAGAAGAAGTAGAACAAAATAAAGAAAAAGATATGAATAAGAATTTAATGTTAAAATTAGCAATATGTAATATGTGCTATATAGATGAATATACGTGCGCATTTAAAGAATATTATTATAAAGGAACATATAATATAGAAGAAAGTAAAAAAATAATAAAATTATATTTTAGTAAATTACCTGAATCATTTAGTTCAAAAATAATAAAGAATTGGAATGAAGCAAAAATAGTAGATACCCTAGGAGCAAGAATAAAATTTTTACAACAATGGTATAAAAATCTATGTGAAAAATATAGAGAAGAAATAAAAATGGAAAAAACATTAATAAGAAATTTAGAATGTTGTAAAGATAAAATAACACCGTAATTTGGATGTAAAGAAAGGTATTATAAGAAAAGAAAAAAACAAAAGAAATATAAGAAATACAAAAAATCAAAATATAAATATAAGAAACCAAGAAAAAGATATTATGTAAAAAATTATAAACATAAAAGATCATATAGAAAAAAGAAATCTATAAAAGAATGTACTTGTTATAATTGTGAAAGACTAGGACATTTAGCTAGAGATTGTAAATTACCAAAAAACCCAAAAAATAAACAAATATCAAAAATAAAAATAGAAAATATAGAATATATGCACATAGATTATATAAATTATGAAGTAGAAAGAGAAGATAGTATGTATGAAATTTCGGTGGATGAAATAGATAATGGAATAGATAGTGAATTAGATGAATCAAATGACTGAAGAAGATATAAAAATAATAACAAAGAAAGAATATTTAAATGAAGAAGGAACAAATCAAAAAATAATATTTGATAGTAATATATTTGACGAAATAAAAGGAAAAGAGTTAGACTTAAGTGTAGAAAAAATATTTAAAATACCAACAATAAAAAATATATTTAGTAGAAAAAAGGAAGAATACTATGTAGTAAGTCAAAAGGAACATGTAATAGATTGTAGATATGCAAAAGGAAGAGCTAGCATACCACTAGTAACAAAAAAAAATAATTAATAAAGAAATAAACGATATAAAAAGTAAAGACCCAATTAAACGTGTACACCTTGGAGGAACAGAGATATTAATAAAAGCATGTTTCAGAGAAGGAATAGATACCCCAATAGAATTATATTTAGCAGATGATAGAATTATAAAACCTATAGAAAAAATATAATAACTGCTATAAAAGGAAATCTAATATACCAAAAATTTAAATTTATAATAAGTGCGAATTATTCAGTAGCAATAACAGATAAAAATATAGATAATTATTAGTGTTTTATTGGAAAATATCAGGAATAGAACTAACCTCAGGAAATAAAATATTTACAGCAAGATGTAAAAATCTATATGTACTAACAACAAAACATAAAATAATAGGAAAAAATAAAATTAATAAAATACTAATACAACGTCCTTTTGAACAATTCGTAAAAACAATTGATAATAATGACTATAGTTACAAAAATATAGATATAGAAGAAGATATAGAAATAATAAATGATAGGATAAGTACATAAAAAAGAATAGCTCACGAAAAATCAGAATCATCAAGTTCATCAAAAGGAACAAGTTATGAAACAACTTCAACAGTTAATTTAAATCAATATTATATAATGGGAACAATAAATGAAAAAGAATATTTAATACTCCTAAACACTGGACAAGAAGAAAATTATATAGCAAAATATCTAGTAAAAAAATAAAGAAATAAAATCTAATAGTAATATATGCCCAGATTCACCAAGGAGCCTCATAGACATTAAGGATACGACAGGAAAAAGAAATAATAATAGGAATTAGAAAAATAAAAATAGAATTTGAAATAAAGGAAGAAATGCAAAAGGCAGACATAATATTAGGAATAAAATGGTTAGAAGAAGTAAAATCATACAATATAGAACATATACAATTGTCTATAACATATAATAAAGAAAGATTATTCATAAAAAGAACTTTAATATGATATGAAAATATATGTGCTTGTAAAAATAATAGTAGAAGGATATTATAATAGATATTATACACCTATGATAGATACAGGAGCAGAAGCAAACTTATGTAGATACAACTGTTTACCAGAAAGTAAATGAGATAAATTTAAAACACCAATAGTAGTCAAAGGATTTAATAATGAAGGAAGCTTAATTACATATAAAGTTAAAAATGTAAAAATACAGATATGAGATAAAATAATAACAATAGAAGAAATCTATAATTATGAACTAACATCAAAAGATATGCTTTTAGGAATACTATTTTTAGATAAATTTTACCAACATATAATAACTAAAATAGATTGATGGTTTACAACACCATGTAAACAAAAAGTAAAAGAAAAAAGAGTTATTAATAAAATAAGAAAGAAAACTGATTGGATAGAAGGAAGTGAAAAAATTACAAAAAAGTTAAGAAAAAATAAAAAATACTGAAGACACAATAGAACTAGTCATATTTTCGATAAATAAAAAGGAAATTAGTATATTTTCAGTAAATAAGATAGAAATAATTAAGAACAAATTAGAAAGATTATATAGTGAAGATCCATTAAAAGGATGGAAAAATAATAAAACTACTATAAAAATTGAATTAATAGATAAAAATAGCATAATAACTCAAAAACCATTAACATATAATTTTGACGATTTAAAAGAATTTAAAATGCATATAGATGAATTATTAGAGAAACAATATATACAAAAAAAGTAATAGTAAACATAATAGTCCAGCATTAATAGTAAAAAAACATAGTGAACAAAAAAGAGGTAAAAGTAGAATGGTTATAGATTATAGAAATTTAAATGCAAAAACTATAACATATAATTATCCAATACCAAATAAGATATTAGAAATAATATAAATACTAGGATATAACTATTTTAATAAATTTGACTATAAATCAGGATTTTACCACTTAAAGTTAGAAGAAGAATCTAAGGAATTAACTGCATTTACAGTACTACAAGGATTTTATAAATGGAACGTATTACCATTTAGATATAAAAATGCACCAGGTAGATATCAACACTTTATGGATAGTTATTTTAAACAATTACCTAATTGTATAGTATACGTAGATGATATATTATTATATACAAAAACCAAAGATGAACATTTAAAATTATTAGTATAATTTACAGATATAATAGAAAAATCAGGAATAAGTTTAAGTGAAAAAAAGCCTAAATTATGAAAAATCAGATAGAATTTTTAGGAATACAAATAGATAAAAGTGGAGTAAAAATGCAACAACATATAGTACAAAAAAATAATAAATTTAAAAGAATAATTAGATACAAAAAAGAAATTATAATCGTTATTAGGATTAGTAAATCA
The DNA here is from genome assembly GCA_030864225.1 of Capsicum baccatum var. pendulum. Lineage (NCBI taxonomy): Eukaryota > Viridiplantae > Streptophyta > Magnoliopsida > Solanales > Solanaceae > Capsicum > Capsicum baccatum. The sequence goes on from CM061558.1 coordinate 157,164,854, forward strand.
AGTAAGAGAATATATACCAAAATTAGCAGAAAATCTAAAACCATTACAGAAAAATTAAAAAAAGATATTGAATATAATTACAATGACATAGATAAAAAACAAGTTCAGAAAATAAAAATACTTTGTAAAGTGTTACCAAAATTACAATTCTCAGACGAAAATAAAAAATTTACATATATAGTAGAAGCAGATGCAAGTGAATATAGTTATGGAGGGGTACTTAGATACAAATACGAAAATGAAAAAATAGAACATCATTGTAGATATTATTCATGAACATTTAATGAAATGGAAATAAAATGAAAAATAAATAGAAAATAATTATGTTCATTATATAAATGCCTATTAGCATTTGAACCATATATTGTATATAACAAATTTATTGTAAGAATAGATAACACACAGGTATGATGGTGGATAACGAGAAAAATACAGAACTCAGTTACGACAAAGGAAATTCGAAGACTAGTATTAAATATACTGAATTTTACATTTACGATTGAAGTGATCAATACTAACAAAAATGTTATTGCAGATTACTTATCAAGACAAAGCTTCCCAAACTGATTTATCAATGGAAGAGGCTGATGTCAAAGATACCCAGACCGATTTATTATTTCAAATGTTTGAGCAAATGAAGTTATACAAGAAAGAGTTATTACACTAACTACTGAAGTTACAAGCGTAAAAGTGCAGGTTGGGCACAACAAAAAAAGATACTGTGCAAGAAGAGAACATTAAAAAACTAGACCTAGAAGGTGACAATGAGAAACACCTAAAAACTCAAATTATTAATGAAATTATAGTTACAGTTGCAGGCGCAGGAGATGTATCAAAAGGGAAAAATATAGTCACTCAAAATAAACCTGAAATACCAAAGAAAAAGAATTACAACCTCAACCAGATATTTTCAAAACCATATACACCAAATATACAAAGATCAGAATCATTTGCACCTCCCCAAATACATATATATTCTGAATCACTTAACCAAGAAAAAATAGACATACAATTATGTTGCCCGAAAATACATTGAAAATATATACACCTTACAAACCATGTTAAATACCAAACCTATTCAAAGTGAAGAACTATCCGCACAACAAAAAGGATATATTACCCAGAAATGCCAGAATTACAATAAACTTATTGTTTTTCCAGGAACAAGTTTGAATTTAATCAAATCATGTTACTATTATGGATTATTGTCTATAGTTTACACAACTACTGGAGAAGAGTTAGAAGGAATTCCAGATATGCACAATGGATTTATGATTTAAAAGCGAATTACTAATGGACAATTATTTTATGTTTGATTTTATTCCGCCCCAGCCGAAATATTGTTTGATGAAGTTAAACAGACTATTAGTATGACCAGAGATTGTATTATTCCAGAAGAAATATGTGAACAAGACGAGATACCAAAGACACAGATACCAGGATTTTACCACAACAAAAGAGTTATTGGACTTAGTAATATATTATCAGAATTACTTAATAATTATTCAAATCAGAAACCCATTTGGATATATAGCTTAAGGAATCAAACATTGGTTTATTCAACTTGTAAAGAAGTTAGAGACCAAGACATGAAAGAACTTAGGAAATAGAGATTAACAATCCTCAGACCAGAAGAACAACCATTAACGAGATCTATCAAAAAAGGAATTATTTTAGAAGAAGCTATGGAACAATTTTGTGAAAAAATTGGCAAAAAATACAATGATCACATATGTAGCAGATGTAGTGGCAGACACAACATTATTCTAGATGCGATGCTACATTGACAAGAAGATAGAAAGTAGTATATATGACAAAAAAGAGATAGCTACAGAGCAAATTAATGGAGATAAAAGACAAGCTATTAAATTGTGAAAGCAACATGTAACAAACTTTCACAATTTTCTTACATAAACTTTATTGTATAAAGTTTGTAAAGACTTTTTGATAGATTAGTTTTTTTTAGGCTTTTTGACATTTTAGACAAAAATATTTATGATGTAAAGACTTTCTTGTAAATTAGGTTAGAGAAATAATTTTTGAAGACTTTTGTAAAGGATTGGATAGAATACGTGTAAAAAAATTAGGAAAACTTTTATAAAGTTTCTCATTATAAATGAAAGGTATCGAAGGCAGAAAGAAGCAAACCTTCATGCATTGAAGCAAAAACTCTCTCTTGTCTACAACAAATATTTTGATCATTTAAAAACAAGTATATTTCAATAGAAAAATCTATAGAGGAACAAAGCTTAAAATTATCAGACCCACCAGAACAGGTATATTCATTTACTATTATGAATATCTAAATTCATAAATTCCTAATAATCACGATATGAAAAAATAAGTTCATGTTAGTTGCTTTATAGTAGAATTATTCGAAAAATAGCATGTTAAGAAGTTTACTAGAAAAGTGGAAAAGGAGAAAAATATCTAAGAACTATGCCATCCTAAAGGTGAAACCGGTGAGACAAGAAAGCCGTGATAGGGGAGTAGCCAGAGTAGAGGCACTGTTTCAGGGAAAAGTATCCAGATTACCATACTAATAGTGACCGAAGAATATGTTATTTAAGAATAATCTAGTATATAGTAATCTAAAGTGATCATATTTTTTTATGTGTATGATTGAAGGGAATATTTTGAAAAAGCATCATATGAAAAATGAATACTTATTTATCTGATGAAATGGTAGATAAATTTAAAATACTTGTTTTATATGTACTTAAGGATATTGAAATTACAAATATAAGAAAAATCATATTAGAAAAAATATTTGATAAATATTTTATGACTAGAGTAAATTATATACCACACTTACCTAACAACTCTTACAAATACTTATATACCAAACCTACATATCAACCATGATAAATTACATATATTTAGAATTTTGAAAAATGGATATGAAAAATATACTATCAACAGAAAAACAAATGAAAACAAATTTAGATGAATATATGAGGACTAAAGATATAAAAGATATACAATTTATCAATGAAAATATAGAAGAATTAATGAGATTAAAACAAAAAACTAAAAAACATTATAATAAAGTATTTAACTAATTTTAAATGATAGATAATCTTAAAATATTAATCTTATATTTACTTAGAAATATAGAAATTATAGACATTAAGAGAATAATATTAGAAAAAATATTAGACTATGAAATTGAAATTATAAATTGGATAGAACAACTATACCTAGATAATTACCTAGATGGAATTATTCAGATTAAAATGTTAGAATATATTAGAAAAATTAGAGAAAACTAAAGTGACCTATATGAAGAAATTAATTATAGAAACCGACTCAAAGAAATAATGAAAAATCTAAAAGAAAAATTTATATGGATAAAAGAAACCTTAGAAAATTTAGAAAAAAGTACAAATAAAAGTTTATATAACATAAAAAACTCATTAAGAGAAGAAGAAAGAGAGATAATTAATAGCATTAATAACCTTAATTCAGATATAAATTATAGTACAATTAGAATAGAATATTACACGAAAATTAGTAAACAAGCAATTACTTTAGAATAAAATGATAAACTATGAGTATTTAAAATATTGGAGACAAGATATGGAAGAAATAAGATTAGAAGAAATGCTTATGAAAGAGAATTTAATCGAATATTTTAGAACAAAAGATATAGAATATTTTAGAACAAAAGATATAGAATATTTAGAATACCTCAAAAATAATATAGAAGAATTACAAAGACTAAGAGAAAAAATTATAGAATACTACACTAAAACATTTAATCACCCTCAAGATATGAACCTAAATAAAATAAAAATATTTAGAGAAGTTAAGAAATATGCACGCACAAATAAAAATAGATCCATAACTATAATAGATCTATTAAAGTTATCCTCACCCCCTACAATTGGTATCAAAGCCTATGCTGTTTAAAGTTACGGAAGTAGTATATATTTAGATTTATTTGATTAAACACATTCTATTGGGTAAGTAATTTTAAATACTTTTTTTTAAATCTAATTTATCTACTAATTAAAAAAGATACAAACAGCAACGGGCCCAACCTATGCTTTCAGTGCACAGATCGATCTGCTCTTGTAGAATCATGTACCGAATCCAAAGTAATGTTTTCCTAATTGTCTAGCACAACACTTTTCAATTCCCTGATAATGTGAGTCAATGAGGTGTGGTATTTTTTTTTTTAAAGATTATCATATCAATTATGTCCGATTTAACTCATTATACAATTGAATTTTCATATGATTCTCCATATAAAGGTCTAAAAATTGTAGGTGAACAATGAACCCCAAAAATACGTGTTCAACTTCTACATTCTAAATAAAATTCACTATTGTTTCTATCTATCTATTCCTTTAAGTTTCTATAAAATTTAATTTTATATAATTGTTAATTATAACTCTAGTGGTTTAACGGGATTTGTTTGAATGAGATAGTATTATAGTTGCTTTTTAAATGAGCTTTGAAGGTGCATGCTGTAATAGTTTCCTCAATTTCTAATCTATATCGTAGTTAATGATTTTTTCCATTTTTATTTGTCATTTATTTTTTGTTTTTGTGTATTTTTGTTTTTTGTATGGATATTTTTGCTATGCAACTGTATCACATGTTTTAAATTATTTTGTGTGTTGATTGCTACTAGGGTTTGATGTATGTCTGATGCTCTGTTCTGCTTAGTACAGGTGGTGAAGGATTGGTCGGTCTTTGATGATTTTTTTTGTAAAGGTTAGATTTAGTCTTATTGTCTTGATATCTCGATTATGTATTGTTTTGTTGTTATTTCTGCTATTTTTCTACTTAATATATGTGCTATATAGAATGTTTGGTAATTTGAGAAATTTTTGTATAATAATTAGGTTTAATAATATTATTTTGATATCTCAATTATCATATTATTTTATTGTAGTTTTTGTTTTGTTGCTATTATCACCGTAGGCACGTGAAGGGTAAGAGAAAAGGAGGAAATGACAATTGTAGGGGGTGCGGGTAATTTACTAAAATATAATATTCTCACTTCTTTACTTTCTTCTATATTATATGCTCCCTTATAGTAGTATTCTTTAAATGTACACGTATATTCATCTATATAGCACATATTACATATTGCTACTTTTAACATTAAATTCCTATTTGTATCTTTTTCTTTGTTTTGTTCTTCTTCTTCTGTTGCCATACTGCTAAATTCATCTCTTATAGTCATTTCATATTTTTTCAATATGTCTATAGGATTTAGTTTAGTTACTGTTGTTCCTTCTGTTTCTTTATCATTTCTTAATACCTTTTTACTATTTTCAGTTAAATTTAAAAATCATAATTTTGCTGTTAGTGTTTTTTTTTAAAATATATTCTGGTCTATCTATTGCATTTATGCCATTATCTAATAATTATTTTGTTATATATCCTATCCATAATTGTATTGTTTTATTTACATCTATTACACAGTCTAAGTCTAAGAAGTTATAATTTTTATTAATTATTTGTTTTGGTGTCCATTTGTTATATTCATCCCTTAGGTTATATTTCTTAAACTTATTTTTATAATAATATATAGGTTTTCTTATTTGTAATGTACTAGGTATTATTTTTTCATCGTCCTTTTTATCAAGAGTGTTTATTTCTGTGTTTGTATTTTCTAAGTTTTCTTTATTAATTACTTTTTGTTTTTCATTTATTTCTAGTTTTTCTATATTTGTTAAAATTTCTGTATATGTTTCACTATCTTCTGAATCATAATTATCTGTTTCTTCAGCATCTATTGTATTTATTTCTATTTTATTAACTTTTAATTCTTTATTTTCTAATTTTTCTTTAAATTGATTTATCTCAATTAATAATTTTTGTTCTTTATCATTTTCTTCTTTTTCTTTATCTTTTTTCATAAAGCTCTTTTAGCATTTGTAGTATTTTTTCTAATTCAACAATCCTATTATTTTTAGTTTCTTCTATTTTTCATATTTCTTCTGTAATCTGTTGTTTTATTTTATCTATTTCTTTTTATCTATCTATTTCTTCATTTTCTCTTGCTATTCTTACCATAGCTGCTAATTTTTCTTCTAATTTTAATTCTTCTTTCTCTAACATTAAATATAAATGTTCACCTATTTTCTTATATCTTCTTCCTAAATTAGAAAATATTATTCTTATTTTTAATCCTTCATGGTTTTCATATATTTTTCATCTATTATAAATTCTTCTTTGTTCATTTTATCTACTTGATAGTGTATAGATCATGTTGATATATGTATTCTAGATCATCTATTTGTGATTCTAAATATGACATTTCTTCCTTTTGTGCTTTTAATAATTTTTGGCATACTCCAACAATCATGTTATATTGTATTCTTTCTTTTCTTATTTTTAATTCTTTTTATTTTTCAAATATTATTTGTTTTAGTTCTTTATATTTTTGTGATTTTGTTATGTTATTCATCTGTACAGTATTTATAATATTTTGGTGGATACCGAAATCTGATTTTATCATAATTAGGTGGTATGTATCTCATTCTTCTAGATTTCAAATGAATTATTAATTTTGCCTCATTGCTAGTTATTAAGGTAATTAAGTAAACTAATCTATGGGGGTTTTCTTTTATTTTATTTAACTTCTTATATTCTGGGTAGTAACTAGTTAAAATTCTTTTAATTTCTCTAAAAGCTTGTGTATTTTTAAATGGTCTTATCATATTTAACAAATAAATAACAACAAGATAACGTAATTAATAGTAGCTTATAATTAACAATTAAATTAACATCTCTCATAATTAACACATATCTACTTGTACATTTTTTAAATAATATAGCTCTGATACCAACTGTAGGGGGGTACGGATAGTAATTTGTGTGGATAACTTGTACTTGGATAATTAGTAGATAACTAGTACTTACTAGTTCTATTATGTTAATTGAAATGCTAAGCCATAGCATTCCTTAGTTATTTGTTTTAACCTTATTAATTCTTCTTTGTTATTTTTAAGGTATATTATATGTTCCATATTTCTAGTTTTAATGTTGTAAAGTAGATTCTTTTTCATAAGTGTTTCTATTAATCTTATTTGGTCCATATCTTGTCTCCAATATTCTAAGTATTCGTAGTTTATCATTTTATCCTAAAGTAGTTGTAATACTGCAAATTTCTTCGTAATAATTTATTCTAATTGTACTCTATCTGGTATTAAATTCTAGGTTATTTATTTCGGTAATTATCCTATCTTTTTCTTCTATGAATAATTCTATGTCTAAATCATAATCTAAACTATCTTTTAATTCTAGTTGTTCCAAAGTTTTATCTATCCAAATTAATCTTTTTTTTAATTGTCTTCTTCCTCTTCTAAGCTGGTTTCTATAATTAATTTCTTCGTATAGCCAACTTTGTTTTTCTCTAACTCTTCTTATATATTCTAACATTTTTAATCTGTATAATATCTATCTGAATAATAACTATCCAAATATGAGCAGTAGCTATCATTATATAAGTGTAAGTTTTCTATAGAACTTAATAATTCTTCATTAAAATGAAATACCTTTTCGTGTATAATTTTTCTTATAACTACTATTTCTATATCCTTAAGTACATACAAAACAAGTATCTTAAATTTATCTATCATTCCATCAGATAAGTAGGTAGTCATTTTATTTCATATGATGCTATTTTCAAAATATTCCTTTCAACCATATACATAACAAATATGATCATCTTAGATCACTATATACTAGATTATTCTTAAATAACATGTTCTTCGGTCACTATTAGCATGGTAATCTGGATACTTTTTCCCTAAACAACGCCTCTACGCTGGTTACTCCCCTATCACGCCTTCTTTGCCTCAGCGATTTCACCTTTAGGATGAAATAGTTCTTGAGAATTTTTCTTCTTTTTCACTTTGCTAATAAACTTCTTAACATGCTATTCTTCGAATAATTCTACTATAAAGTAACTAACATGGGCTTATTTTATTATATCATGATTGCCAGAAATTTATGAATTTAGCTATTCATAATTATAAATGAAAATACTTGTTTTGGTAGATTTGATAAATCTGTGCTTTGCTCATCCATAGCTTTTCCTTAGAAATATATCTGTTTTTATTAAATATTCAAACTTTTCTGTGTACAAGAGAGAAGACTTGCTTTCAACACATGAAAGTCTTGCCTTAGATTGCCGTATGACTTACATATTTATAATCCTAAAAATGAAAACGCGTAAACTATTTACACTATTCCTAACTTTACACCTGTTAAAAAAGTAAAAGACTAATAATTGTCCTAACTTTACACTTGTCCTATTTACAAAAGACTTTACAAAAAAAATCTTGGCACTTTGCCATAGAAAAGTCAAAAAGTTATCAAAAAATAGTAAATGCTATAATAACTTACGTATCTAAAGTCAAGAAAACTATTCACATGTCACTTTCTTCCATAACTCTTCTTTTCATAACTTTTACTATCTTGTCTTCTTTTGTCTTTTGTCTTTATTTCTCTATTGCTCCATTGATTTTTATCTTCTAGCTGACGTTCTTATCTGCTTGGCTGATTTTTTCTTTTATTCTAGCTGGACTTCTGAAATCACGTTATTTTCTCCATTGCATTTTGAGCATAGGTGGTCTGGATATTTGTGTCCATAGCTTTTCCTTAGAAATATATCTGTTTTTATTAAATATTCAAACTTTTCTGTGTACAAGAGAGAAGACTTGCTTTCAACACATGAAAGTCTTGCCTTAGATTGCCGTATGACTTACATATTTATAATCCTAAAAATGAAAACACGTAAACTATTTACACTATTCCTAACTTTACATCTGTTAAAAAAGTAAAAGACTAATAATTGTCCTAACTTTACACTTGTCCTATTTACAAAAGACTTTACAAAAAAAATCTTGGCACTTTGCCATAGAAAAGTCAAAAAGTTATCAAAAAATAGTAAATGCTATAATAACTTACGTATCTAAAGTCAAGAAAACTATTCACATGTCACTTTCTTCCATAACTCTTCTTTTCATAACTTTTACTATCTTGTCTTCTTTTGTCTTTTGTCTTTATTTCTCTATTGCTCCATTGATTTTTATCTTCTAGCTGACGTTCTTATCTGCTTGGCTGATTTTTTCTTTTATTCTAGCTGGACTTCTGAAATCACGTTATTTTCTCCATTGCATTTTGAGCATAGGTGGTCTGGATATTTGTGTCCTATCATTTTACAATATCTTGTTAATAATTCTTCTGAAATAAATTCCTTCTTAATTGCTCTTATAGTTGGCTGTTTTTTCGGATTGAGTAGTGTTAAAATCCATTGTCTAACTTCTTCCATATCTGACTGTCGTAGCTCCCTTGAATTTAAATAAATCATTTGATGATCTCTTGAATAATAACTCTATCTTGGGTTCCTATTTAGGTAGTTATTTGCTAATTTTTGAACAATTGAAGATATTTCAATAATTCATTTATTTGCATAAAAATAAGGTATCTCAACTTTAGGTATCTCTGGCTATTGAACAATAATTTTCGGTATAATCATATCTCTAGTTAATTCTATTTTTACAACTTGTATAACTGGTTTAATTTCTTCATATAATATCTCTGCTGGTGTAGTATAAAACTTTATAAAAAATAGATTTTCTTTGGTTATTTTCTTATAGGAGCTGAATGCTCTATATAACTCTGGTATAGCTGTTCGTTCATCTCCGTCTTGGGTATATGCGGTATTTAATAATCTATAATTGAAACAAGTTTTAACTAAGCTTGGGTTGGTTTTCGGTAGTGCGATTAACTTGTTGTAACCTTGTAATTTTTGGGTTATATAGTTTGTGTTTGGTTCTTGGATATTTGTGGCTCTGGGTTTAAAATTTAGGTAAGTCTGTATTTTGTGGATGTTTTCTATGTATGCTTGAGTTATATGGTTATAGGATTTTCTATCTTGGTTTAAACTTTCTCGATATGTGGTAGTTTGTAGGGGTATGAACAAAGGGTCTTTTTGTGTTTTTGGTATAAATGGTTTTTCAAATATCTTGTTCATGTTCTAATATCTTTGTCCACTAACTCCTTTACTTGTACCTGCAGTTGTAGATTGATAAACGTTATGGGTTTTATAGAGTGTCCCAACGTCTCCTTTTAGCTCTGGAATTTTATTGTCTTCCGATCGACATAGCTCTGCACACTGCTGAGTTATCTGAGTCATAGCTTCAGACTTCAGTTTAACTTCATTAGTCTTTAGCTTTTCTATTTCATTACCCATACTGTCCACTTTCAATGAAAGTGTAGTTAGGGTTTTCAGTATCTTTTCTAAAGCATCATCTTCTATTATATTAGTCTGTGTAGTTTTGTCCTGATATGTAATCTGCAATAACATTTTTGTTAGTACTAATTACTTTAATTGTAAACGTAAAATTTAATATATTTAATACTAATCTCCGAATTTTTTTCGTTGTAACTGAATTTTGTATTTTCTTGTTAACCACCAACGTACCTGTGTATTATCTGTTCGTACAATAAACTTGTTATATACAATATATGGCTCAAATGCTAATAAACATTTATATAATGAGCATAATTCTTTTCTATTTATTTACTATTTTATTTCTGTTTCATTAAACGTACCTGAGTAGTATCTACAATGATGTTCTAATTTTTCTTCTTCATATCTATATTTAAGTACTACTCCATAATTATATTCACTTGCATCTGCTTCTACTATATCTGTAAATTTTTTATTTTCATGTGGAAATTGTAATTTTGGTAATTCTTTACACAGTATTTTTATTTTTCTAAACTTGTTTTTAATCTTCTTCGTTGTCATTATACTCTACATCCTTTTTAATTTTTTTCTGTAATGGCTTTAGGTTTTTTACTAATTTTGGTATATATTCTCTTACTTGGTTTACTAATTCTAAAAATGATTGTAATTTTTTTTTTGTATCTAATTCTTCTTTTGAATTTTTTTTTGTACTATATGTTGTTGCATTTTTACTCCACTTTTATCTATTTGTATTCCTAAAAACTCTATCTGTTTTTTCATAATTTTAGCTTTCTTTTCACTTAAACTTATTTCTGAATTTTCTATTATACCTGCAAATTGTTCAAGTTGTTTTAAATGTTACTCTTTAGTTTTTGTATATAATAGTATATCATCTATGTGTACTATACAATTAGGTCGTTGTTTAAAATAACTATCCATACAGTGTTGGTATCTTCCTGGTGCATTTTTATATCCAAATGGTAACACATTTCATTCATAAAATCCTTGTGGTACCATAAACGCAGTTAATTTTTTAGAATCTTCTTCTAACTTTAGGTGGTAAAATCCTGATTTACAATCAAATTTGCAAAAGTAATTATATCCTTGTATTTATCTTATTTTTAATATCTTATTTGGTATTGGATAATTATATGTCATAGTTTTTGCATTTAGGTTTCTATAATCAATAACCATTCTACTTTTTCCTCTTTTTTGTTCACTATGTTTATTTACTATACATGCTGGACTATTATGTTTGCTATTGGTTTTTTGTATGTATTATTTTTCTAATAATTCGTCTATATGCATTTTAAATTATTTTAAATCATCAAGGTTATATGTTAACGGTTTTTGGGTTATTATACTATTTTTATCTATTAACTCAATTTTTACAGTAGTTTTATATTTTTTCCATCCTTTTAATGGATCTTCATTGTATAGTTGTATTAATTTTTTCTTTATTATTTCTACCTTATCTATTGAAAATATAGTTATTTCTTCTTTATTTATTGAAAATATAATTAGTTCTATTGTGTCTTCAGTAATTTTTATAGTTTCTAATTTTTGTGTGATTTTTTCACTTCCTTTTATCCAATCAATTTTCTTTCTTTCTTATTTTATTAATAACTCTTTTTGCTCTTACCTTTTATTTACATGGTTTTGTAAACTAACAGTAAATTTAGTTATTATATATGGGTATAGTTTATATAAAAACGGCATTACTAAAAGCATATCTTTTGATGTTAGTTCATAAGTATAGATCTCTTCTATTATTAATATCTTATCCCATACTTGTATTTTTACATTTATTGCTTTATAGGTAATTAAGCTTCCTTTATTATTAAATCCTTTTACTACTATTGATGTTTTTAGCTTATTTCATTTGTCTTCTGGTAAACAATTATATCTACATAAGTTGACTTCTGCTCCTGTATCTATCATAGGTGTATAATATGTATTATAATATCCTTCTACTATTATTTTCATAAGTACATATATTTTCATATCATGTCAAAACTCTTTTTATTAATAATTTTTCTCTATTATAGGTTATGATTATTTGTGTATGTTCTATATTGCAGGGTTTTACTTGTTCTAACCATTTTATTCCTAATATTATGTCTGCTTTTTGCACATCTTCCAGTATTTCAAATTCTATTTTTATTTTTCTAACTCCTATTATTATTTCCTTTCTGCTGTATCTTTAGTAGTTATTAAACTTCTTGGTAGATCTAGGCATATATTACTATTAGATTTTATTTCTTCATTTTTTACTAGATATTTTGCTATATAATTTTCTTCTTGTCCTGTATTTAGAAATATTAAATATTCTCTTTCATTTATTGTTCCCGTTATATAATATTGAGTTAAATTAACTGTTAGAGTTATTTCATAATTTGTTCTTTTCGATGATCCTGATGATTCTGGTTTTTGGAAAGCTATTCTTTTTGTTGTACTTATTCTATCATTTATTATTTCTAAATCTTCTTCTATATCCATGTCTTTGTTACTATAATCATTGTTATCGATTGTTTTTACAAATTGTTCAAAAGGACTTTCTATTTGTATTTTATTAATTTTATTTTTTCTCGTTATTTTATATTTTGTTGTTAATATATATAGATTTTTACATCTTGCTGTAAATATTTTACTTCTTGGGGTTAGTTCTATTCCTGATATTTTTCAATATAATACTAATGATTTATCTATGTTTTTATCTGTTATTGCCACTGAATAATTCACACTTATTATAAATTTAACTTTTTTGGTATATTAAATTTCATCTTATGGCGGTTTTTATATTTTTTTCTATAGGTTTTATAATTCTATCATCTGCTAAATATAATTCTATTGGTGTATCTATTCCTTCTCTAAAACATGCTTTTATTAATATCTCAGTTCCTCCAAGATGTACATATTTAATTGGGTCTTTACTTTTTATATCGTTTATTTCTTTATTAATTATTCTTTTTGTTACTAGTGGTATACTAGCTCTACCTTTTGCATATCTACAGTCTATTACATATTTTTTTTGGCTTACTACGTAGTATTCTTCTTTTCGTCTACTAAATATATTTTTTATTGTTGGTATTTAAATTTTATTTTTCTATACTTAAATTTAATTCTTTTCCTTTTATCTCGTCAAGTATATTATTATCAAATATTATTTTCTGATCTGTTCCTTCTTCATTTAAATATTCTTCCTTTGTTATTATTTTTATATCTTCTTCAGTCATTTGATTCATCTAATTCACTATCTATTTCATTTTTTGAAATTTCAAATATACTATCTTCACTTTCTAATTCGTAATCTATATAATCTATTTGCATATATTCTGCATTTTCTATCTTTATTTCTAATATTTGTTTCTTTTTTGGGTCTTTAGACATTTTACAATCTCTAGCTAAATGTCCTAGTTTGCCACAATTGTAACAAGTACATTCTTTTATAGATTTCTTTCTCCTATATGGTCTTTTATATTTATAATTATTTACATAATAGCTTTTTCTTGGTTTCTGATACTTATATTTTGATTTTTTGTATTTCTTATATTTCTTATGTCTTTTTCTTTTCTTATAATATTTTTCTTCACATTCAAATTGAGGTGCTATTTTATCTTTGCAACATGCTAAATTTCTTATTAATGTTTTTTTCATTTTTATTTATTCTCTGTATTTTTCACATATATTCCTATACCATTATTGTAGAGATTTTATTCTTGCTCCTAGGGTATCTACTATGTTTGCTTCATCTAAACTCTTTATTATTTTTGAACTAAATGATTCGGGTAATTATAAGCTACAATTATCCACCTAATTATCCAAGATAGGTAATTAGGGTTACAAAATTTGGCTGAATACGAGCTCAAGTACGAGCTCAAGTACTCAGAGTGGCCTTTGCAACCCATGTCTGAGGTAGATCTAGGTGGTTCATGTACATTTTATCATTAAATTAAAATATTAAGTCATGTTGAAGATGAGATTCTTCTCCTTTTACATTGGTCCTATCTATGTATAATTGTGAAGTACAAGGTTAGTAAAAGGTAGTAATATATTCAAGAAGATCACAAAGTGTTTGAGCGTGGATTAATAGCTCTTCATATCACAAGTACTCTTGCCAGATGAAACATATTTAGGCTCTGATGATCCAATGAGTTGGCAGCTTCTATGTCCATTTGAGATATTTTGTGTGTGGGCTTTGCCTCACGAGCTCGAGAACGAATAGGATTAGATTCATTTTTCACATAATCTTATTTAGAGTTTCACATGTGTATATATTTATATCATTTCAAATTATTTCCTTTATTATGACTCAATTGACGTGGCATAATTTGAGATATGATATTTTTTATATGATTTGAATAGATATAGGATATATTTTATTGTCATTTGCTACTTTTTAAAAATGTCGATTTTCTTGTTTATATAATTTTTTTCGATTGATGCAAGACATACGTGCAAAGCACGCATACTAAGTTAGTTATTATAAGAGCATGACTAACAGTGTTGAGTGATCAAAATATCTATTAGAGGTTTATTGACTTATTTGCTCTTTTAAATTATAATTTCATCCATTTTAAAACTTATTAATGGGTGTAACTGTAATCTTGTACCTAATCCTATTACTACTAGGAACTTAACATACGTATAAACAATAACCCAATTCTATTTTGGACATATTACTTCCTAAAATCAAAGTCTAAAAGAACGTTATTAATAACTGTAACAATTAAATATCAAATTATCATTTTAAAAGTATTCTTTCCACATTATAGCTCCGCTTTTTGGCATATTCTTGTATTAATGTGGTTATTTTACAAAATAGCAATTGAAACAAGATATTATTTCTACATTATACCATGTTACGAGATGAAGTCACATGTCTAAAAGTCTACTAAATATGAGTAGGAATAAATTTCTAACTGTACGATTTTGTGTTAGCTTATGTACACCTCGCGGATCTTCATAAAAAAAATTGCAGGTGAGGATTTTATTCAAGCAATTTTCTTAATGCATATATGATTTCTCCAATCTATCGGAGTTATATGAGGCTCGATTTTATTTTCAATTTCAATTAATTCTTTTGTAGTAGTTCAATATATGAAGTTCTAATATGTCACGATCCAAAAATAAGGTCATGATGACACTTATCGTGGTCCAAGCCTTGATAAGTAAACCGATGCCCAAAAAGAAAAGAAAATCTCAAGCATAACAAAATACAGATAAGGTTAGACTCCTAGAGCAAAGTTGAGCCAGCACAGGAGATAATTAAATATGAAAGTCTGAAAGAAATCTCATAAATCCTCCAAAACCTGGCGTCATAGTATAAGAGTATCTAAAATATATTGAATCTAAAAGATACATTTTTGTCTCTGAAAAATTAAAATAAGGACATAAATAGAGTAAGATGAGGCCTGGGAAGCAACTCTGAACTCTAGAGTGTACCAATACCTCGAAAGATCACCGACTTGGTAACTCAAACATGCCTCCACGTGTCATACTCAAACTGGGATCTACACCAAATTAAAAGAGCACAATAGGAGTGAGTACGGTCCAGTTATACTCAGTTGGTATCACAGGTTGACTGAGCAAAATAAAAAATAAGATAAGTAAAATAACTTTATGAGCACGTGATCTGCAAGCAAAAAAAGTCTCAAACGATAGCTTACACTATCTCCACTAATAGTTCTGATATATATACAAAAGAAAAAACAACATAGATATACATAAAGAATATACTAAAACTAAATAAAAATTAAGAAAACTAAAGAAATTATGAAAGACGTGTATGCAAATGCAATGTAATGCAATATAGATAGGATGAATGGTGAAAGTCATCAGATGACTTTTTGTATTCACCCACTGAGCTCGCAGATCCTAGGTAGGACCCACAGGGAGTCACAACCCATATACTATATCTCATATCTCAAATTCAATGTACCTCTTCGACTTGTGTTCAAGAAGAGGGTTATTTTAAAAAATGTCTTATTTTCTTTCAAAAAGTATTCCCCAATGATACCAGTATCTTATGAATGTATATATATGGAATGAGGATGTAATGCTCACAATCAATCAATGTGAAAATATTCAATCCATCCAACCCAAGTATATATATGTGAGTGCAGAAATAAATTCAATATGTCCATAATTCATGATTATCAATTCTATTTAGGCACCACTAAAATACATATGCATGTAAAGTATTATTTATATCATATTAATTTTAAACTCAATATTTTGTAACGTCCCGAGACTACCCCTGGATGTTACGTGGTGCTTACAACTTCAACTATCTCAAAGTTAACCCTTGGTATCTAACTCAGCACTAAATCGTATAAAATTCACTTATCATGAGTGGAAGCTAACATTTTATTCATAAACAATAATACAATGTGTCAAGGTTGTCAATACAAACTAAAATTAGTCTAAAATGAGGAATAACTGCAAAACCACTAAGTTTGGGCAAGCCTCTACCATACTAAAGAGGCGCTGGAACAAACCCCAACTGACTAAAAAAAATCATAAAGTCTAAACTGAACATAAAAATATACCACTGAAGAAGACATGAATCGTATCCAAGTATTCAGTACATGAGGACTCACCAACTAATGGTAGTAAGTAAAGGTGATAGGGACTAATTGTACTGCTGAGGATGAATACCAGAACCTATATCAGAATAGAATTTAGAGCACATAGAGTATGTGATCAGTACTTATGGAATATACTGAGTATATGCGGGTGCATGCATAGAAAGAACAAGATGCTATAAATGAATAAATGAATCATGCATGCTAAGTATATACGACTAATCATTCTTTATGAATAAAGCTGGAAAGTGATAAGTCATAAAGCCTAGAGTAACAATGCATAGTTTACTAAAGCTAGCGAACCATGTACACTTAGATTCTAAAACTGTTTTACTGTGGGAGATTATTTTAACTAACATAAAACATGTGAGAAATATGGAGTGTAACATATGACTCATTGAAAGGCCACAATATACTTTGTCAGGGGTATAAAACTATGACTAGTGTGATCACCGAACAGATTTCATTTGGGCAAATATAATACCTATAGTGTCGTGTAGTTATATAACTTGGGTACACTGAATCCATGTCCGCTCGGTGCTGAATACTACTCCCAAAGATCATACTAGTGCTTATAATATATAAAATTCACCATAAAATAACATACGAGTTTATAAGTCTGAAAACCATTTATGCTTCTATTTTGAATTGATGTTTATAAGTAAATATGTGAATTTCATATTAGGTCTGAGTCCATGAGACTGAATTTCATCATTAACTGATTAAATCGTGCTAAAATCATGTACTTTTATCAACTTATAGGATTTCATATCATGAATTCCAAAAATTTGATTCATAAGATCAACTATACTAGTAAAAACATAAGTAAACCATGAATTCTTATAATAACATGCAATTTAATTCATAAAGGAGCACAATAATTTAAAATCATATAAAGTGGATATGAAACCTATTATTCAAATTCATAAGAAATGAAATATTTGATCACAAAGGTGAAAGAAAACTCTCTTTCAAGCCCTAAACTTGAAATTTGAAAAAAAATGAGAAAATTTTGATTCTTGAAGTTTGGAACTTGAGAAGTTGAAAAATACCCTTTATTATTGTTCTTGAACTTTTGGAGAGGGAAGGGTTTGTGTTTTGATTGGTTTAAAATGTAAATTGCATTTTTGGTTATTTAAGGATGGATTGGGGAAGTTATATAGGGTGAAGGATGATTTCCCCCCCACCTTATAAAAGAAACATATTGAAAAATTGCTAACACAGAGGCGTCGAGTGAGTCGCACACCCCAATTCATTGGAGGGGACTCCACACTGCACCTCCCAACACATAGAGGTGGCCTGTGCACTGCGATTCCCAAAGCACATGCAGTCCAATAGACCAATCTAAAAAACTCTATGATATAGGGCCCATTCCTCGATCTATACTTTTTTTTGACCCCTAACGCGTCCCAGTCATTTTCCCACCCTTAGATTTATCAAGTGACCCTATTTTATAACCCTAAACACCTTGTAAACCCCCAACATACATGTATAATTTTTGAGGTGTTACAATATCTCCCCCTTTGGATAATTCATCCTCGAATGAATGCTAACTAGGCTGAAAATTTAGGGAAGGGCTGCAATCCTATCACTATTTCCTAAGAGATGAATTAGGAATATCTAAATCATTAATTGACACATGCACAAAAACTGAACAAAATGAATAAAAAAAATACCAGGGAGGGCTATTGCCTCATGATGTAGTAGGATTTGATAGGAAGAGGTGAGGGACTTTTCCATCATGTCTGCTTCTACTTCCCAAGTTGCTCCCTCAACTAACTGATTCCTCCAAAGCACCTTTACGAAAGAAACTTTGTTATTTCTTAGCCTTTGAACTTTATTATCAAGGATCTCTATCAAAACCTCCTCATAGGTCAAATTGCACTCCACCTCAATGCTCTCTATGGGCATAACTAAGGCTAGGTCTTGAATATATTTCCTCAACATAGACACATGGAAGACTTGGCAGACTGCAGCTAACTCTGCTGGGAGATCTAGCTTATAAGCAATATCTCCGATGTATCTCAATATTTCATAAAGGCTAATGAACCGGGGACTGAGTTTTCCCTTCTTTCTAAACCTCATCACTACTTTCATGGGTGATACCTTAAAGAACACACAATCATCCATAACAAACTTTCATTCTCTCATCTTTGCATCTACATATGATTTTTGACGACTCTTAGCAGTTTTCAAATTTTCTCATATCAACTAAAATTTCTCCATAGCATGGACAATTGAATATGGATAAATCAAGGCAGTCTCACCAACTTCAAACCACCATATATGGGAATACAAAGTGTTTACAGGCAAAAACGTAGACAACAAGACAAGTTTTGACCCAATCATTATTCAAAAAAGAGATAAGATAGAGTTTAATTGAGTCCTATTGTTGGAAATCCTACCTATCCTAGGTTTTAAAGGGATCATGTCATAACACAAACTATGGCCTGGACATGACGGGTATATCAAGTACACCGTGGATCGAAAACCACCTTCTGCACCTAGCCAAACAACATAGTATCCCTAACATCGGATGAATTCCAAACATATAACAAGAAAATATAAGAATAAGCTTAATGATATTTAAATCACGTCTATAATCGACAACCAATAACCAGCCAAAAAACCTACCAATATCACCCAAGTCCATAGTAGTCCAACAAAGAATCTATGCAAATAAAACCAAAATCAATCTTGGTCGGGACATGTCCCCGATTCTGACAAATTAAAATGACAATGATTATGTTAATGATAATTTAAATTATCAATTCTAATCTATGAAAAAAATCGATGAAATGTCCAAGTATTTTGGAGAATAAAAGCTCACCACTTTACCACAACTAATCGATGACTCAAGTCGATCCACCTAACTCTATGCAGGAAAAATAGAGGTATCTCCAGTGTTTGCATCGTGTGGGGATACAATATCTGAAGATGGTTAGTGGATTGAAAACTAGCATGTCACTCAGGGATAAGGATAATATAATATCATGATCACCAGTTCAAAATCATTCATATACAATGCACATAATCAAATGCATATTGATGTTAGGTGTATTTATATGTTCAATCACAAATATTCACCCATATTTGGACTTTTTCTAAGAGATATAATATGTTATTCTGAGTGTAATTGAGCTTTAAATGCATTCTTTATCTAATGGATATGATTAGTATTTGCAGGACTAAATTGTGATGAATTAGACGTGATTGGACACATTAATGATATGTAAGGGTAAGAGAGAAAACAAAAGCATTGGAACATAGCTCAAAAAGGCAAGCGGGAAGTCAGAACTTCTAATTTTTGCAGTCACCGCATCGCGGAAAGGGACAAAATGATGTTTGTAAAAATCCAGTAAGGTACCGCAATATCACCGCATCACGGTGATGAGCCAGTTCAAAATTATGAAATTCCAGAATGAGGGCGCGATATTACCATGTCACGGTAAAGTTCCAGTTGCCAATTTTTTGAAGTCCACATCTCAGCGCAGCATGAAGGAAGATGAAATCGTATTTGTCAGAAACCAGTAGCTCTTCGTGATTCCACCACGTCGTGATGATGAGCCAAATCACAATTGTCACAAAATAGTAACCTTCTATGATGGCATAAATTCATGAGGAAAATAGTGATGGATAGCCCAGCGTGTTGTGCTGATTGACAAAATTAGGCTTTTCAGCCCAGTTATAAAAGGAAAAATTCAAGACAATTTGGGGATACTTTGGAAAGTATAGTAGCGGCAGAAAAACACAAAATTCTCCATCTTAGGGTTCTTAGAATTGCTTTGAACTTATTTACTTCAAGATTAATTCTTGGTATGATTAATTACTCATTTTTAATGTTGAATTCAGACATGAATGGCTAAATATCCTTGTTCTGGGGTTTAGGCCAAGAACATGATTACTCTTTGATATTCTTTATTGTAGTGTCTTTTTAGATTATCATCTGGGTTGTTCTTAATTTTATGATGATTACTCTTTTGATGAGTGACCACCATTAGAATAAATCTATATTTCTATGGGAATCCGGGAGGAGAATCGTAGGATAGAATGAAGAAATTAAGGAGCAAAGTTCGTATACTTTTATAAAATAAGGGATTGTAATTAGCATCTAGGATAGGGATAAACCTAGAAGCCTTGCTTGGTTCAATTACAAGAAGATAAATTCATGAATCTATATGAATTGTAGAATCTCTGTGGGAGTTGTAGTTGCAATATTCAATAGATAGAAGATTTGAGGTCGGGAGACTAAGATCATACCATAAACCTTGCGAATCAACAACCCGATACCTAATTAGAATATGATAAGAAGATAGAATTGTATAATTGTTAGATGTGCCTCAACCTTAGAATTCTCATAATTACTGTTTATGTCACGCCTCAAATCCTATTGGGCCGGACAGGCACCTGTAGCCGTAAAAGCCCAGGAGAACTAATCCATAACCTTGTACTTCTCATGACTGTAACTATGATAACCAAAGGTTATAAAATGCATTGATGAGAAATAAATGACATGCCTAAATCTATATATATACCAGACTTAGCCGTTGGGGCCATAACATCTAAGATATAAGACACTATCATGCTTAACTTTATATTAGTCTACAAAGACTCTACAAGATACATAGACATCTAGTTAAGGTCGGTACAAACCCCCGCCTTACTATTGACTACTGTACAATACCAAAATTTATAAAACAGACTCGAAAGCCCCGAATCAATCTGGAGCTCACCAATAGCCATTGGATATCTTGGGCTCTTACTGAGAAGGTGTATTTACTGAAGCACCTGTGCCTGCAGCATGAAATACAGATCCTCCATAAGGGGCGTCAGTATGAAAGTATGTACTAAATATGTAATGCTAAAAGTAACAACACATGGTACAAGAGTTCAATAAAAGTCAGATACAAGTGTATAAGTAGTACTAGTAGACCACTTTTATATATACTTGTAGAGTGAGGTACATTATATTTCTTTCTTTATTTTACCTTTCTTACTTCATAATATTTGTAAGCCATATGATGCAAATGACTAGCTGATCAATGGTAAATAGATAAATTGGGATCGGCCCATGCTAGGCTTATGCCCTTAAGCTGCCACCCATAAATAAACATTGGGATTGACCTATGCTAGGCTTATTCCCCTGAGCTTCCACTCACATTAAAGGTATCGAGATCGGCCCATGCTAGGCTTATGACCCTAAGCTTCCACCCATTTAATACAGATTTGCGTTACTTAGTTTATTGGGCCTTTGAGATTGTTACTTTAGTAGCCATAACATTATGGTAACTTGAAACAATAATCTACTCAATAAGAGACATGTAAATGGGCACTTAATGAAACAACAATGAGGTAGGGAGCTATTGGCATACAAATGAAGTGTTTAGGAGCTGAAAATAACACTTGGGTCTTATCTAAGTAAACAGAGAACTCCTAAAATTTTTTAGTAAAAATAGACGTGCAGGCTTATTAATAAGCATGTATTGAAATGGTTTAACACGTTAGAGAGTGGGAACAAGGTCATCTTCTACATGGTATATAATACACTGCTATTATGTATCACTTGTTATAGGATAACCTTGGAAGCTTATATGATGGAACAAATATCCGATTTCATGCCAAAGAGTGCAAAATAGAGTATGCCTTACATACCTGGTTGAGCAACTCCAATACTAACCCAACTTGACTTCCCGCCTTTTGGATTACTTATCTATAGTAAAATATATGGTAAACTAATATTAGCAACCAACCGACACATTTGGGCTATTGAACTTTACAAAAATAGTGGCTGGGAAGTATGCCCTTAATTTATCAATCAAGGGTGTTATTTTAACCCTTTTATTCTCTAATTACATCCACATACCATACATATTCTTATAAGATCCCCCAACATAACTTTGGTTCATTACACCCTCCAAACAATACACAAAATTGAATGGGTAGTAAACGTATACAACTATTAGTTAGGTGGTGTACCACCACACCCTTCTTCTATATTTCAATATAAACTAACTACACCTTTCCCCAACATCAACCTGGCAGCCCCTAACATATACACATAAAACAGTCCACAAAATAGCCCCAAATCCCTTTTGTTATAGCAATCAAATATTGAACTCATTATATCTTGAGTTCTCAATAACAACACATCCATAATTCTTTCCCAAATTTATATATAAGGAGAACAAAATGGGACAGTCACCTTACCTCAATTCTGCAACTTATCCATTAAATTTCAACTTCACAACAACTTCAACTTTTACTTTCCTTCATATTTTAAACCAAAGAAGAAAAAGGATCTCATAATAACAAAGAAAAAGTGAGCAAGTAGGTTGTTCTATATTCTACCATGAATTAATAATTAAGAACTTATAGCATGTTTTCTAATCTTCCATGAGACAATTAAGCTAAGTCATAAGTGTTTTCACTTACCTTGGCTTGTAAAGGTTGGGGTTTCTTCAAAAACCCTAGAAATAAAAATAAGGCTGCTCCTTGTTGTTTTAGAGAGAGTGGAAAGAATTTGTGAAATATATTCTTTTTTTGTGACTTAGAAATGAAGGAAATGACCAGAAAGTTGTCCTTATAAAGTCCCTATTTGTCCACCTCCTTAGCTGCATTTTAGACCTTAAAATTGGTCAAATTGGTCCAAGTAGGTGATGCACCTACTTAAAGGTTCAAGCTTCTCAAAATTTCAAAGTAGGTGATACACCTACTTACTTAAGTCTTAGTTGGGCTCAATTAAATTGGGCCTTGACAGATTTGAGCACTGGGCCTTTTCTCTATTTTCTTTCTTCTTTTACTTAATTTGGGCCCAAATAAGTATACTAATAAAGGCCAAAATTTGATCCATGGACTTGGTCCATTAACTTGGCTCATATAACTCAAGTAGGTGACTCATCTACTAGCTTAATTAAGTCAAGCAAGCACCTCAACAAATTACTCTATTTTCAGTTCTTAATCTCTTTAATCTAATTTAAAACTTGTATAAACTTGGTCACTTCAAACTTTTAGATTCAAATACTAGCTTATGATCCCAAGTTTAAATAGTTGTATCAATGCTAACTTGGTCGCATCTCATTAAAATGTACTGGCAGCGTCTATACTTCCATCTACACCATTAATACTTGCATAACAAATTTTATTTGTTACCTATACCACAAGGCTATACTAAGTTCTATATAATTAGAACAATTACAAGAAAAATACGGGATGTTACATCTTGCCCCTCTTAGGAACAATCGTCCTCGAATGTTAGCATAATTGTCCAACCAAAACAAGTTCAAGCCCAAGTTTAATACTCATGCTATCACATAGTATCTATATATTACACTTACTTGTTATTGTCCCAATTCAGCATCTTGAACTTTCTCTTCATATTTGAATAAATGGGGGTACTTGAATTTCATCGCTTCTTTAGCTTCCCATGTTATCCTTCTACTTGTTGGTTTCTCCAAAGCACTTTTATAGAAGCTATTTCTTTATTCCTTAACTTCTTAACTTGTCGATCTAAGATATCAATAGGTATTTCTTCATAGGTGAGATCTTTCATAACTTGTAAATCTTTAGTGGGAGTAATGTGAGATGGATCTCCAATACACTTACGAAGCATTGAGACGTGGAACACTGGATGGACTGTTAAAAACTCTTAGGGTAGTTCTAACTCATAAGTGACTTGGACAAACCTTCGAGTAATCTTATATGGGCCTATATAACATAGAATTAGTTTTTCTTTCTTACCAAATCTCATAACCCCTTTATTGGTGACACCTTCAAGAATACTCAATCACCTATAGTAAATTCTAGCCCCCTTCTTCTAATATCTGCATATGACTTGTGTTGACTTTGGGCTATTTCTAGCTGTCGTTGGATTATTTTAACCTTTTCCATAGCTTGATGAACAAGATCTAGCCCGAACAAGGCAGTTTTACCCACTTCAAACCATCCAATTGAAGATCTACACTTTCTTCTATACAAAGCTTCATATGGTGCCATTTTGATGCTTGAATGATAGCTATTGTTATAGGAGAACTCGATGAGAGGTAAATGATCATCCCAACTACCTTTAAAGTCTAATACATAAGCTCGTAGCATATCTTCAAGTGTTTGAATTGTACGTTCCACTTGTCCATCTGTTTGAGGGTGGAAAGCCGTACTTAAATTAACTTGTGTTCCCAAATTTCTCTTAAAAGACTTTCAAAAATTTATAGTAAATTGAGCTCCCCTATCTAATATAATAGAGAATGGTACTCCGTGTAATTGAACTATCTCTTTGATATATAATTTTGTATACTCTTCAACTGTGTAAATGGTCTTAACCGGCAGGATGTACGCTGATTTGGTAAACCTATCAACTATTACCCATATGGAATCAAACTTCCTAGATGTGCTAGGCAAACTAGTGATGAAATCCATGTTGATCATGTCCCACTTCCAGATTGGAAGATCTATACATTGCATATAACCCCCGGTCTTTTGGTCCTCTACCTTAACTCTTTGACAATTTGGACATTCGACTACAAATTCTGTAATGTTCTTCTTTATGTCACCCCACCAATGTATTCCTTCAAATCATGATACATTTTAGTTGATCCCAGATGGATGAAATACCTTTAATGCTGTACCTCTGTCATAATCCTCTTTCTTAGCCCATCTACATTCAACACATATAATCTATTTTGGCACCGAAGTACTCCCTCTTGCATAAGCTCAAATGACTTTGTAATACCACATTGTGCATTCTCCTTAAGTTATAATAGTATGGGATCTGGATATTACTTCTCTTTCACTTTAGCTACTAATGAAGATTCTGCCCCTCATCTGGAATTTCAAGAAGGCAAACCCCCAAATTGGCTAGTTGGTACAGATCTTTAGTCATCCCTTATCTTTCTATAGACGACGCTATAGCCTTAAAAATTAATGCATTGGCTACCATATTTGCTTTCCCTAGATGATACAAGATATCAACATCATAGTTTTTTAATAGTTCAAGCCATCTTTACTACCTTAAGTTTAGATCCTTTTGGCTAAAGATATATTGTAAGCTCTTGTGGTCAGTATATATGTCAACATGAATCCCATACAGGTAGTGGTGACTAAGGCAAATATAATCGCCTCTAGCTCAAGGTCATGTGTTGGATAATTTTTCTCAAGTGGCCGCAATTGTCTTAAGGCATATGCTATCACTTTACCATGTAGCATCAACATACATCCTAAACCAATTCTTGAAGCATATCCTTCTGTCCCTTTTGGAAGTACCAATATGGGTGTAGAAGTCAACTTATTCTTCAGAGCTTGGAAACTCCTTTCACATGCATCATTCCATTGAAACTTAGATGCTTTGTGTGTTAGCTTTGTTAAAGGTGCAGAAATTGAAGAAAACCTTTCAACAAACCTACTATAATAACCTGCCAACCCAAGGAAACTACGAATCTTTGTAGTTGTTGTAGGTCTTGGCCAGTTCTTCACAGCTTCTATCTTTTGAGTATCAACCTTATTCCTTTATCAGATACAATATGACCCAAGAATACCACATATTTTAACCAAAACTCATATTTAGAGAAATTTGCATATAGCTTATGATCATGAAGAATATGTAACACCTATTGTAAGTGACTGCATGGTCCTCCTTTGATCTTGAATAAACCATAATATCATCTATAAAAACTATCACGAACATATCTAAGAATGGATTGAACACCTTATTCATCAAATCCGTAAAAGCTGCAGGTGCATTAGTTAGCCCAAAGGACATGACTAGAAACTCGTAATAACCGTACCATGTTTGAAAAGCTGTCTTGGGTATGTCTTTCTCTTTGACCCTCACTTGATGGTAACCTGACCTCAAATCAATTTTTGAAAAACACTTGGCGCCTTGCAACTGGTCAAATAAGTCATCAATTTTTGGAAGGGGATATTTGTTCTTAATAGTCACCTTAATCAATTGTCGGTAGTCAATACACATTCTTAATGAGACATTTTTCTTATGCACAAATGACACTGGTGCCCCCCAAGGGGACATGCTGGGCCTTATGAATCCCTTTTCTAGAAAGTCTTTCAATTGCTCTTTCAACTCCCATAATTCTACCAAGGCCATTCTATATGGAGGAATTGAGATTGGTTGAGTACCTGGAATCCCGTCAATACCAAATTCCACTTCTCGATCTGGAGGCAAACTTGGAAGATCTTCAGGAAATACATTAGGATATTCATTTACCGCTGGAATAGTTTGAAGAGTTGGTGGTTCCACATTTGTATCTTTTACTCTAACTAGATGATATATGCAACCCTTGGAAATCATCCTTATTGCCTTAAAATAAGAAATAAATTTACCTCTTGGCGTACTAATGTTACCCCTCCATTCAAGGACTACCTCCCCTGGAAAATGGAAATACACCCTCTTAGTTCAGCAATCTACCATGCCATAGCAAGAAGCCAATTAATCCATACCTATTATAGCATTAAAATCTTCCATTTCTAACTCAAACAGGTTAGCCATTGTATTGCAACCACAAATAGTTATTTTACAGTTTTGATATACTCTCCTAGCCATAATAGATTCACCATCCGACGTAGACACTTCAAATGACTTAACTAACAATTCTGGTATTCTTTTGAACTTTCCAGCAACCAAGGAGTGACATATGATAATGTAGAATCCGGATCAATTAATATATATACATATGTGAAAATATAAACAATGTACCTGTAACCACATCGGAGAAGCCTCTAAATTTTGTCAATATGCTAAGGCATATGTACAATTCTGAACTCTACTAGCACTAGCTTCTCCTTTAGCACCCCTACCATGACCCATAGGCTGTACACCCCTACTTGAATAAGGCAACGACAATGATGATACAATGGCTGATCAAGTAGGTTGTGCCATACCACCTATGCCCCTTTATGGGTATTCTCTCATCATATGCCCGATGTACCACACTAAAAGGAGGCATTTGTCTCAAACCGACATGCACCTAAATGAAGCTTTCCATATTATTTACATGGCTGCCGAGGAGGTCTTAATTGGCTTATACTCCCTTGCTCTTGATACCCCACTATTTATGAACTCTGACTCTCACTTCTTTTCCTAAACTAGTTGCCTTTAGACCCTTAAAACTGTGGTGGAGCACTAGCTGCAGAATAAGAAGATAATGGACTAGGCGATCTATTAGAAAACCAAGGCCTAAACTCTCTTTGGGATGCCATAAACTGCCCCGTAGATCTGTCCCTCTTGGAATACCCTCTTTTTAATTCTTGTATTCTTCTTCTTTGCCTCTGATCCTCTATTTTTTGTACAAAAGCTTATATCCTTGATATGTCCATGTCTTTGTTCAAAGTAGCAATAGAAAAATCTCTAGCCAGATATGGATCCAATCTATCCACATATTGATGAACTCTATCATCCATAGTAGCTACTATATTAGGAGCATACCTAGCCAAAGAGTTAAACTAGAGGTTGTAATCCCTCATGCTCATATTCCCTTAGAGAAGATTTAGGAACTAATCCGTACGGGATTCTCAAATCTCAAATAGAAGGTAATGATCAAGAAATACCTCTTTGATGTCTTTCCAAGTAGCTAAAGGTGGATCGATACCCCTAGACCATTTCCAGTATTTATACAAAAATATAGCCTCTTCTTTAAATCTATATGCCGCTAGCTCAACTGTCTCCTTACCAGACACATGCATGACATCTAGAGCCCTTTGGATTTAATCACTAAAGTCCTGTGGCTCTTCATTAATATCTGATCCGGTGAATGTGGGAGGCTCTAGCTTAAGGAAATTCTATGTTCGTAGGCTAGCTACCGTATCTGCACCACTATAACCTATGGTTGGAATAGTTTGTCCTTAAGCTTGTCCAACAAATATACAAGCCAACAATTGCACCACATTTCTTAGATCTTGCTCAGTATTAATAGGTGGTTTTGAGGATGCGGTTCTTCTACTCCTTAGCACTTTTGGAGATGGAGGAGTAGAAGAAGTTTGTGATATAAACTCAGCTTGAACCTCACTTTGATTAGCTTGTCTAGGTGGTAACTTGCTGGTCCCTTCTCTGGCAGCCACGTCTACTCACCTACCTGTATTCTTACTTTTGTAATTGGCATCTTTACTATAATAAGAGAAAAATATACATTCAATGGTTAAATATGACTTCACCTACAACATGGGCTCTATTGCACGATCTAGGATATAAAGAAAAAAAGACAACCCCTAAATGTCCCATAGACTCCTGTTTATAGATGTGGTGCACGACACACCCATAAGAAAAACTCTACATAGACACGGGTTTGTAGACTCCATAGGATGACCTGCTCTGATATCACTTTTGTCATACCTCAAATCCTATTGGGGCGGGCAGGCACCCATAGCCGTAAAGTCCCGGGAGAACCAATCCATAACCTTGTACTTCTCATGCCTGTAACTAGGACAACCAAAGGTTATATAATGCATTGATGAGAAATAAATGACATGCCCAAATATATATATATACCAGACTTAGCCATTGGGGCCATAACATCTAAAAGATAAGACACTATCATGCTTAACTTTACATTAGTCTACAAAGCCTCTAAACGGTACATAGACATCTAGTTAAGGTCAGGACAAACCCCCGCCATACTATTAACCACTATACAATACCAAAATATATAAAATAGACTCGAAATGCCTGAATAAATCTGGAGCTCACCAATAGCCACTGGATATCCTGGGCTCTTACTAAGAAGGTGTATTTTCTAAAGCACTTGTGCCTACAGCATAAAATACAGATCTCCCAGGGGTATCAATACAAAAGTATGTACTAAATATGTAATGCTAAAAGTAACAACACATGGTACAAGGGTTCAATAAAAATCAGATATAAGTGTATAAGTAGTACTAGTAGACGACCATTATATATACTTGTAGAATCAGGTACATAATATTCCTTTCTTCAGTTTACCTTTCTTACTTCATAATCTTTGTAAGCCATATGATAAAAATGACCAACTGATCAATGGTAAATAGACAAATTAGGATCGGCCCATACTAGGCTTATGCCCCTGAGCTGCCACCAATAAATAAATATTGGGATTGACCCATGATAGGCTTACGCTACCGAGCTGCCACCTATATATAAGGTATTAGGATTGGCCCATGATAGGCTTATGCCCCTGAGCTGCCACCCATTTAATACAGATTTGCATTACTTTGTTTATTTAGCCTTTGAGATTGTTACTTTAGTGGTCATAACATTATGGTACCTTAAAACAATATTCTACCATTAAGAAACATGTAAATGGGCACTTAATGCAACAACAATAAGGTAGGGAGCTGTTGGCACACAAGTAAAATGTTTAGGTGTTGAAAATTATACATGGGTCTTATCTAAGTAAATAGAGAACTCCTTAAATTTTCTAGTGAAAATAGACGTGCAGGTTTATTAATAAGCATGAATTGAGGTAGTTTAACACGTTAGAGAGTGGGAACAAGGTCATTGTCTACATGGTATATAATACGCTGTTATTATGTATCACTTGTTATAGGATAACCTTTGAAGCTTATATGATGGAACAAATGTTCGATTTCATGCCAAAGAATGCAAAATAGATATGGCTTACATACCTGGTTGTACAACTTTGATACTAGCCCAACTTGACTTCCCGCCTTTTGGATTACTTATCTATAATAAAATATATGGTAAACTAATATTAGCAACTAACCGACATATTTTGGCTATTTAACTTCACCAAACTAGTGGCCGGGCAGTATGCCCTTAATTTATCAATCAAGGGTGTTATTTTAACCTTTTTATTCTTTAATTACATCCACATACCATACATATTCTTATAATATCCCCCAACATAACTTTGGTTCATTACACCCTCCAAACAATACACGAAATAGAATGGGTAGTAGACGTATATAACCATTAGTTAGTTGGTGTACCACCACACCCTTATTCTATATTTCAATATAAACTAATTACACCTTTCCCCAACATCAACTCGGCAGCCCCTGACATATACACACAAAATAGTCCACAAAATATCCCCAAATCCCTTTTGTTATAGCAATCAAATATTGAACTCATCATATCTTGAGTTCTTAATAACAACACATCCATAATTCTTTTCCAAATTCGTATATAAGAAGAACAAAGTGGGACAATCACCTTACCTCAATTATGCAACTTATACTTTAAATTTGAACTTCACAACAACTTCAACTTTTAATTTCCTTCACATTTTAAACCAAAAAAGAAAAGGGATCTCTTAATAACAGAGAAAAAGTGAGCAAGTAGCTTGTTCTATATTCTGCTATGAATTAATAATTAAGCACTTATAGCATGTTTCCTAATCTTCTATGAGATAATTAAGCTAAATAATAAGTGTTTTCACTTACCTTGGCTTGCAAAGGTTGGGGTTTCTTCAAGAACCCTAGGAAGAAAAGTAGGGCTGCTCCTTGTTGTTTTAGAGAGAGTGGAGAGAATTTGTGAAATATATTCTTTTTTTGTGACTTAGAAATGAAGGAAATGACCAGAAACTTGGCCTTATAAAGTCCCTATTTGTCCACGTCCTTAGTTGTATTTTGGACCTTAAAATTGGTTAAATTGGTCCAAGTAGGTGATGCACCTACTTAAGGGTTCAAGCTGCTCAAAATTTCAAAGTAGGTGATGCACCTTCTTAATTCTTAGTTGGGCTCAATTAAATTGGGCCTTGGTAAATTTGAGAATTGGGATTTTTCTCTATTTTCCTTCTCCTTTTACTTAATTTAGGCCCAAATAAGTATACTAATAAAGGCCCAAATCCGATCCATTGACTTGGTCCATTAACTTGGCTCATATAACTCAAGTAGGTGACTCACCTACTAACCTAATTAAATTAAACAAGCACCTCAACAAATTACTCCATTTTTAGTTCTTAATCCCTTTAATCTAATTTAAAACTTGTATACACTTGGTCACTTCAAACTTTTAGATTCAAATACTAGCTTACGATCCCAAGTTTAAATAATTGTGTCAACGTTAACTTGGTCGCATCTCATTAAAATGTATGGGAAACATCTATAATTCCAGCTACACCATTAATACTCGTATAATAAATTTCATTCGTTACCTATACCACAAGGCTATACCAAGTTCCATATAATTAGAATAAGTACAAGCAAAATAGAAGATGTTACAGTTTACAACCGTTGCTTGCTTTGCTATTGTCACTAATTACTATTTATTATTTATTTATAATTTTTATTCACAATTTCAAAAACATCTTGATACTTTATAAAACTTAATAACTCTTTGTCTAAAACTAAATGTTCGGTAAATTTCTAGTTGCTTAGTCCTTATGGGATTGATATCTGACTATCTAAGTCACTATATTACTTGTACGATCATATGCACTTGCGTATGCATTTGAGCCGCAATAAGTTTTTGGCACCGTTGCCGAGGATAAGAATAATTAGTAATTTGCTAAATTTTTGGTTTTTAATAATAAGTGTAAGTGTTAACGACTTGATCTTTGCGACTGAATTTTTGCAGGTTTAGCTAACTACAGGACTAGCAAGAGATAAAGAGTTGGTAGAGCCTTTTACAAAACCAGAACTTATATTTGAACAGAGGCGAAGTGCTCAATATACCATTCAACAGGTTCAAATGTTTGAAAGAGTTAATCCAAATGATCTTGTCGATCCAAATGCCAGACATGTCCCAGCTCCGGTTATCCTTGCTGTTCCTGTTCAACCAGCTGCTAGGACTGTTCATAAGGTGCAAATCCCACTCACAAACCATGTGACTAACAGTATTCGCAAGCCTGAGGTAGGTGGTGGATTTGAATTAAAGCAGAGTATGGTGCAATTACTGAATTCAGCGGGTTAATTTTCTAGCCTTTCACATGAAAACCCGCAACAACACATATAGACCTTCCTGGAAATAAATGATACTTACATTTCTGTTGGGGTGAATACTGATTATGTTAGATTAACACTCTTCCCTTTTTATTTAATTAGGGAAGAAAAGAGAAGGTTACATACTAACCACCACTCTCCAACACTTCTTGGGAAGATCTAGCTCATTAGTTCCTTATTTAATTCTTTCTATCTAGGAAGACCGCATATTTGAGAAGTGAGATTCTGAGTTTTAGACAGAAAGAAAGAGAGAATCTCTACCAAGTTTAGGAGATATTAAAAAGTATGCTCAGAAATTTCCCCCACCTTCATCAGTCTAATGATGTTCTTGTTCATACTTTCATTGAGGGGTTAGAGCCAAATACTAAGATTCTCTTGGATTCAGCAGTAGGTGAGCAAACTTTTGAGAAGACTTATGACGAATTGTACACACTGATGAATAGAATTTCACAAGGGAATCCTAAATGGAATACTAATTCAAGGAGTACTCCTAAGAAAATTATTGGTGTGTTAGAGGTAGAACAGTTCACAGCATTATCAGCCTAACTTACAACAATGCAAAATAAAATGCTTACTCAGTTGAACGATATGAAGTTGGGGGTTCTGCAAGCAGTAGCTACAGCTAATGCAGTCCAAAAAGTAAATTCTTGATGTGAAGTTTGTGGAAGTAATGAACACATAATAGATGCTTGTGTTGTTAATCTAGATTTTGTGAATTATGTGAGAAATGTGAATCATCCAGGGCAATAGAATTTTGGTAACACATATATTCCTAATTAGAGAAATCATCCCAATTTCTCCTGGGGTGGAAATCAGACATAAAATAATAACATTATAAGGGGACAGTGAAATAGAACCAACATCAGTTTTAGAATAATTAGACCACTACTCAAACAAGTAATATGGAGGAGATAATAAAGTAGATTTTGGCAAACCAAGTGTAGTTTGCAGTAGATTTAAAGAGTCAACAGGTGATCACTAGGAATTTGGAGTTGAAACTCAGTCAGATTATGGGATAACAAAATACAAGACCTCAAGAAGGTTTACCTAGCGATACATAGACAAATCCAAAGCAGGTAAATATAGTTAAAATAAGGAGTGGGTTGCAGTTAAAAGAGAAGCACCTGAGCAGGTTAGTCCCGCAATCACTGATGATGATTCTAAAGTCAAGAAGGATAAAAGGGTTAAAGAAAAAGCTGTAAGTGATGAAATTCAAGTGGAGAAGAAGAACTTACCTTTACCCTTTCCTCAGAGGCAAAGGAAACATCAAGAAGAGTCTAATTACAAGAAGTTCTTAGGTCTTCTAAAGTAGGTTCATGTAAATCTTCCTCTTGTTAATATTCTACAAAGTGTTCCAAAATATGCAAAATATTTGAAGGACATTAAGGAAAACAAGAACCAGTCGACATAGTATGCTACAGTTGCACTTACCAAGGAGTGTAAATCCAAGATACAAAACAAACTGCCCATGAAGTTGAAGGATCCAAGTAGTTTTACCTTGCAGATCAATATTGGGTACACCATCAATGTTCATGGATTGTGTGATTTAGGGTCTAGCATAAATCTTATGCCTATATTTTGGTACCAAAAAATGGGTCTTAGGAGTCACAAACCCACGACCATTGTATTATAGTTGGTTGATAGGTCCCCTGCTAGGTCAGATGGAATTATTGAAGATGTTTTAGTATAAGTGGGATCACTAATCTTTTCAGTAGATTTTGTGATTCTTGACTTTGATATAGTAGCAGGGAAGATGAAAATGAGAGTGCATGATAAGGTGGAGGTTTTTGATGTAGACAAAATGCTTAAATTGCCGGCTATATTTGAAGAATTATCTTCCATATTAGTGATTGACCTTGCATCTGAGCTGCATTAATTATTGTTTGATGATCCTCTAGAGCGAGCTTTGATGGGTCATGATCTTTATAGAGATGTTGAACACTGAAATTGGTCCAAGTCATGAATTTGGCAGTGATTGAAATGAGGAAGCTATATTTTGAGCCATTGAATACGTTAATTAGCCCATCTCCCAAAGCTTCTATTGATGAAGCTCTAAAATTGGAGCTTAAGATTCTTCCCCCTCATTTGAGATATGTTTTCCTTGGGGACAATGATACCTTGCCTGTTATTTTGTCTGTAGATTTATCTGATGTGAAGGTAACAAAAGTAATGACAGTCTTAAAAAGAAGAAAGAAGGCAATTAGCTGGCAGATGTCTGACATTACAGGGATAAATCCAACTTTTTGCATGCACAAGATATACATGTAAGAAGGTTTCAAAACAAGGGAGCAATAACAACTTAGATTGAATCCAATGATAAAAGATGTGGTGCGAAAAGAGGTCATCAAGTGGCTCGATAATGGGATTATTTATCCAATTTCAGATAGCAAGTGGGTAAGACCAATATATTTCATACCAAAGAAAGGTGGGATAAACATGGTCACTAATGAAGTAAATGAGCTAATTCCTACTCACATGGTGACTGGATGGAGAATTTGTATTGACTATCGAATGCTAAATAAAGACACAAGAAAGGACTACTATCCTATCTCATTCACTGATGAGATGTTGGATAGGTTAGTAGGGCAGGAGTACTACTATTTTCTTGATGGTTACTCGGGTTATAATCAGATCACCATTGCACTTGAGGACCAAGAAAAGATGACTTTTACTTGTCCATGTGGCACATATGCTTTTTGGCCTCTGCAATGCACCTGCAACGTTTCAGAGATGCATGATGGAAATTTTCTATGACATGGTTGAAGAATTTTTTTAGGTATTCATGGATGAATTCTTTTCTTATGTTAATTCCTTTGATGTATGCTTACAGAATCTAGATCGAGTCCTAGCTCATTGTGAAGAGATAAATCTGGTGCTGAATTAGGAAAAGTGCCACATTTTGGTTAACAAAGGAATAGTCCTTGGCCATAAAGTGTTATGTAGAGGAGTTGAAGTATATAGAGCCAAAATTAAAGTAATTGAAAAGATGCCATATTCGGTTACAGTGAAGGGAGTGCAAATTTTCTTGGGGCTTGCAGGTTTCTACAGACATTTTATTCAAGATTTTTCAAAGATTGCAAGCCCTATGTGTAAAATGTTAGAAAAAGAAGCCAAGTTTGATTTTGGGGCTGATTGTCAAAAAGCTTTTACGAAGTTGAAGAAGAAGCTGACAGAAGCTCCTATTTTGATTTCTCCAGATTGAGATTTGCCATTTAAATTGATGTGTGATGCTGGTGATGTGGTTGTTAGAGCAGTTTTTGGGTACAGAAAAGACAAGGTCTTCCATTCTATTTATTATGCTAGTAAAGTCTTGAATAATGCCCAAATGAATTATACAGTCACTGAAAAAAAGATGTTAGCGGTGGTTTATGCATTCGATAAATTTAAAGCGTACTTGGTGGGCAACAAAGTTATTGTTCAAACATACCATATGGCCATCAAGTATCTCTTCAACAAAAAGAATACAAAGCCTCGATTGATCAGGTTAATTTTAGTACTGCAAGAGTTTGACCTAGAGGTTCGTGATCGAAAAAGAGCATAGAACCAAGTTGCAGACTATTTGTCACTACTAGAGACCCATGCTCATATTGTTAATGACTCCCTTTTCATTCAAGAAGAGTTATTGGATGAAAACTTATTGGCTCTAGATGTGTGTGAGCTTCCGTGGTATGTTGATATTGTAAACTTGGTAGCATATTATGTTTATCCTCTTGAAGCCACCATTCAACAAAGAAAGAAACTGCTTCATGATTCTCGTGCTTATATATGGGATGAGCCATATCTTTTCAAGCAGTGTCCTAATGGAATTATATGTAGATGTGTTCCAGAAGCTGAATTCACACAAGTGCTACAAAAGTTTCGTTCATCTCCTTGTGGTGGCCATCATAAGGGTGCAAGAACAGCTAGAAAAGTATTGCAATCCAGTTTTTTTGGCCAATATTATTTAGAGATGCAGTGGCTTTTGTTAAGATTTATGATCAGTGCCAGATATTAGGTACAATTTCAAGGCATCATGAGATTCCCCTAAACAATATCCTTGAAGTTTAAGCATTCAATATTTGAGGGATCAATTTTATGGGACCATTACCACCATCTAATGAAAACCTCTACATCTTAGTGGAGGTTGATTACGTATCCAAGTGGGTAGAAGCTGAAACTTATCCTACTAATGATGCGAGAGTGGTATTAAAATTTGTGAAAAAGCATATATTTTCATGGTTTGGAACTCCTAGGCTATAATTAGTGATGGAGGTACGCATTTCATTAACACTTGGTGTAAAAATCTTTTAGATAAATATGGTGTTAGGCACAAGGTGGACAGTGCGTACCATATACAAATCAAGTTAAGGTATCTAATCGAGAGATAAAACAGGTACTGCAGAAGACTGTTAATGGACAATGAAAGGATTAGGATGAAAAGCTAGATGATTCATTATGGTCATACGGTACAACTTATAAAACGCCAATACGGACCTCTCCGTATCACTTGGTCTATGGTAAACCCTATCATTTGCCTGTAGAGCTAGAACATTACGATTATTGGGTAGTTAAAAAGTTAAATCTTGAGATAAAAGCCGCTGGTGAGAAGAGATTGTTGCAGCTTGTTGAACTTGATGAGTTTCATCTCCATGCTTATGACAACGCTAATTGTACAAGGAGAAAACCAAGAGATGGTATGACAGGCAAATTCAGGATAGAGTGTTTGAACCCGGACAACTTATTTTGATTTCAATTCAAGGTTAAAGTTGTTTTTGGGTAAATTACGGTCTAAGTGGTCTGGGCCTTTTGAGGTGGTGCAAATGACGCTTCATGAAGTGGTTGAACTATGGAATAAGGAAAAGACTAAGAAGTTTTTATGACTGGACAACATGTGAAGCATTATTGGGATGATCATGGAGATAAGCACAATGTGTCTATCACCTTTGTTGATGAGTAAGACTGAGCTAAGTTATGCCACGACATAACATAAGGTTCTATGTGAGAGGCAACCCACAAATGTAATGTAATGTAATAGATAGTTTAATTTTTATTTTTTAAAAGAAAAAGAAAAAATACAAAAAGATGAGTCGTTCCACGACTGAAATTAAGGCGCTGAGTGGGAGGCAACCCACTTTTTCTTATGATGTTTTATTATTTTGTTTGACATGTAGAGATGAGATAATTGATCTGTGTAAGTCAGGTTCAACATTAGGTAAAAACGATGTTGAAAAATGAAATGGAAACATGAATTTGAAGGCCACTATATCCCGGAGAGGGCCAAAATGGAAATTATCAATTTCCAGTAGCCTAGAGCGATACCACTATGTTGTCGCGGTGGGTGGTAAAATGGCAATTGGCACTTTCTAGTAAATTGGTGTGATCCCACCACATCGCATTGGGCATTAAAAGTTGACCAAATTTTTTAATTTTTGTCAGGTTCAACCCGACCCGAATTGGTCCCTCCCCTCTATATGTACCCCCTCAACCCTAAATTCCCTTATTCTTTCTCTATCAAGCGCCGCCCTAAGATCCTCACTCCTAAATTTTCTCTTTAATTTTTCCTTAAACGCAAAATTAAGGTCATCCTTTTTCTCCCTCATTCATCCCCAAAAAGGTAAGTCTTTTAAATTTTTGATTTTTTTTATTTATTTAATATGGTAATCTTTCAATTGTTATCATGTTCAATTTGAATGGGATATATGCGACAACGTAGATGTCTAGTTCGACTTTGTTCATTTCTACTCTACTAGTGCAAGATTTCCATGGTTTTTGTGATGCTATAGGGTGGGAATTATATGGTTATAAAAAAGAGAGAAATAGATTTTTGATGGATATTATGTGTTTTCGTTGTGAATAATGGGGTTTGGTTTGTGATTGTGCATATGGTCTGAGGGGATTTGTATTTATTGATTGAAAGTGATTTGGGTGAAATTGAGTAGTTAGTCATGCTCTAAATTGTTCTTGTATTACTTATTGATATGAATGTGTGTTTAAATGTGTAGTTGGGTAATGATGGTGAAACCGTACACTTTGCTTATCAACTCCTGACTATGCATTATGTTAATGAAGGTGCAATTCTGAGAGTTGTCTATTCTTGTATCCACTTATGCATTATGTAACTAAATAAGGGTCAAAATTATGGATAACTGTTGGTTGTACTGACATTAGTTCCATAGAGTCACTGTGTCTGAAATACTGGTAAAGACATCAAGATAGGCATAATTATAAGTAAATGGATCTATTATGCTAATGAAAAAGATCTTGAATTATTTTGGTATGGCTGAAATTTGTCGTTACTTGAATTATGGACCCATGTGCGTGAGCTAAATGTATTGAATAGGGGAAGTCTGAGTACCCCATCCTCATATGAGCACACCTTAGCTAGAAATTAAGTGTGGGGTGCCCTTGTAACCCGTCCACACCTAATTTAAGCTAGAATGACCTAGGACTCAGTTTCTCGCTTGTTTGTTGCATGTGTTGAATGACAGGCACCATGGATCACCAGTAACTAAAAGGAAAGGCTGAGGCTAGTTTTTCTGCACCAGCTAGGAAATGAAGCAGGTAGTCAAAAAATCAACTTGCTAGGGTGCCACGTGCTCCACCGCTACAGCATAGGCAAATAAGAAAGTTTGGGTTTAAGGTGATCAGAAAAGTAGGAAAGCAATAGTATGCCAAACATACAGACACCAAATACATTTTGGAGATGTTCATTGACAGGGCAATCCTGCTAAGGGAATGCCCAAGCATGGTGCGGAGAATTGAGCAGCTGAACATGAACTTCATTTTTCATTAGCCTACTGAGTAAAATCTGCACCCGATTCATGAATTTTATACCAACTGGGATCCTACAAACCCGGATCATGAATTAAAGGTTCATGGTAAGGTGGTCTGATTTATAGTTACAGATATAAATAAGTTGTTGGATATACCTAAGGCTGATGCAAACCCCTTGAAGCATCTAATTGTCACTTCTCCCTACGCTCATATCAGAATTTGCTGTGCGGTACACGCTCATATGCTAGGTGGACCAGGTATCGAGTCACTGGCTTGCATTCATCCTTTCCCTATGCACAAATAAACAAGGAGGCCCGGATGTTGGGATGCATTATGTACCATTGCCTTATTCATGGAAAACATATGACCGGGGTTACACGGGACCAGGTATGTCAAATCTATGCTTTGATGTATGATGATATTGACATTAATGTGGGTCAGGTGATATTTTCTTCTATGAATAAAGCACGCTACCATCTGGGGCGTAACTATGGATTTGGAGGTCTGTTGACTCACCCTTTAAAGCGGCATAAGATAGATAAGAAAGAGTTGGACTACAAGCCTGAAGTAGTTACTCGCCCTATTGATATTACTACTGCTAGGAGCATAGTTGGGGCCCAAGGCCCAATCCTGACTTTGGTCGAGAATCAAGCTTGGGCAAATAAGATTTTTGCTAGGATGTATGGCCTACAAATATTGTAGCTACAGATTAGGGGCCGACCAGCCACACACAAAAAACTTTATACTATGGAGTTTGATTACCCACTTGGCCATAATGCTAGGACTTTATTGAGGATTGGGCCAGAGTTTGTTCAACCTGTAGATGATGATGTACCTACAGATGTAGAGAGACAGTACCAAGATTCAGATATTGGGTCAGATAATGATGACCAGTCAGTGATAGCGATGTAGATGATGATGATGGTGATGATGATGAGGGTGCTGATGATGACATGACGGCGATAGTGCCATTTGACTGATCAGGGAGTATGACACTACCTTGCCATATTCTTATTAATATAACTGGGATAGTGCTTTGTTTAAGTATGGGATGGTTATCTTTCGCTTTCACATCTTATTTCTCTCTAGTTTGGTTTATTTTGGTTGGACAATTTTTAATTTTATGTTTTGTTGGATTGTAGTATTTCTAACTATTCGGAACATTATGTCATTGATATTTAGTAAGTTCAAAGTATGGATTGTCGCAATTTGCCCTCAAGGCATTTTTTGCATTTTGCTTTTAGTTTACAGTGGTTGCTTTAATTTGTTTTCTCCTTCTTTGGCAAATTTCAATTTAAAGTATTTATTTTTTCCCTTCTTGGAAATTCAAAATAAATCGTCCTAGTTAGTTGCCCTCCCCTATGATAGATGGATAACGACTGTATTAAGGGGAGTTGGTCTTAAAAAGCAAAGAATTGATGAGAATCTAATCACAACTTTAGAGAAGTGATGTGTGTGGGCCATTTTTGCAGCGACTTGGAATGAATCGAGTTTTAAAATAAAAGCATGTCTTAATTTTTAAAGGATTTGATTGTAAGTTGCTTAATCTTGATAGGTGAATTACGATTTGTTGGCTTAATTATGAATTCAATAGATAACAAGATTGGGGACCTTAAGGATCTGACTTGAGCTCGTGCATGCACTATGAATGTGAGTATTTGTTTATATTCTACATGTATAGAAATGTCTAGAACTTGCCCGGTGTGTTTACAAAGTGAAATAAAGGGTGTTGGCTGTAGGAAGTGATGTAGGCATTTCTTTGACAGCCATATTTTAGCCTTTAAATACCTACCCTTATGCATATCCCTAGTCAGCCCTGTCGAGCCTTTAGCCTATTCTTTGGTAGCCTTATATGTAGCCGAATCCTTTCTTTGATAGACCTTTATTAGATCCAAAGATCCTAAGTGCTTTAATGTAGAAGATTAAGTGAGTAAGGAGTGTGAAATTGAAGTAGGAAGTAGATGAAAGTGAAGCCTCAAAGTAGTATGTTATTGGAGTACAATTGTTATGGTTGGGAGTTACAAAATTAGTTCAAAAAGAAGTTCAGTTTTCTTATTTCTTTGTTGGGTAACAATGAGCCTGTTTTGGCCTTGGTCCATCTCAGACATTGTGCACCTCAACCAAAGTTAAAGCATTAGTTGAGGGTGGCTATTATAGGGGTGCATGACAACAAATGGGTGTGAAGAAGAGCTGGAAATTGATTATGATAGAAAAAAGTATATACAATACTCCCGCCATAGTTTATGTAATGTGCTTAATGAAATTGGGATGAAAAAAATGATGTGTGAAGGTAGTAATGTGAAACTTGGGTTGATATGTGCGAGGTTGATTATGTAACGAGATGTATTAAAGCGCTTAGGGAGATTAGTCACTATTTCCTAAATAGTTCCTACCCTTCCCAAAGCTTACATTGCAACCATAAAAGACCTAGTTGACCTTTATCCTGACATCCGACTATTAGAGGAGTAGTACACTAAGGGAAAGCTTATGGTTCATTAACTAGCATGTATGAATTCTTTGTTGAGAGAGAGTGATTTGAATTTGATAGTCTCCTTAGGTTATACATTAAAATTAATGTTAGTGAATATGGGGAAACTTTCTTGTTGTAAGGGTGGATGCAGATGAAAGTATGGTTACTTTTTGTGTTTCTAGATTGAGTAATTCGATTGAGTTTGACAACAAGTTGGAAATTCATTGTAGATATAGAGGAATTTGAAGCTAAATTGTCCCATGTGCTAAAACTATTTTGACATATTTTGAGCAGAGAAGCCATTTCTAAAATTGTAAGTGCCCAACGCTAGCTTAACTCTTAGGTTTTGGTGTGAAGATTAAGTGATTGTGTTGATGATTTAAATTGTTTAAGGACGAACAAGGTAATAAGTGTGGGGTGGTGATCTTTGGCATATTTATATGTCCAATCACAAATATTCACCCATATTTGGACTTGTTTTGAGAGATATAATGTGTTATTCTGACTGTAATTAAGATTTAAATGTGTTCTTTATCTAATGTACATGATTAGTGTTTGTAGGACTAAACTGTGATGAATTAAACGTTACTGGACATATTAATGATATGCAAGGGTAAAGGAAGCAAACAAAAGCATTGGAACATACCTCAGAAAGGCAAGCAAGAAGTCAGAACTTTCAATTTTTGCAGTAACCGCATCGCGGAGAGGGACAAAATGGCGTTTATCAAAATCCAGTGAGGTACCGCGACATCACTGCGTCGCGATGAGGATCCAGATCCCAATTTTCAAATTCTAGAATAAGGGCGCGATATTACTACATCTTGGTAAAGTTTTATTTTCCAGTTTTTTGAAGTCCACAACTCAGCACGTCGCTGAGGAAGATGAAATCGCATTTGTCAGAAACCAGTTGCTCTTCGCAATTCCACCGCATCACGGTGATGAGCCAA
This sequence comes from Capsicum baccatum var. pendulum, assembly GCA_030864225.1. Classification (NCBI taxonomy): domain Eukaryota; kingdom Viridiplantae; phylum Streptophyta; class Magnoliopsida; order Solanales; family Solanaceae; genus Capsicum; species Capsicum baccatum. Next base: position 157,207,715 of record CM061558.1, read on the forward strand.
ATCATAATTGTCACAAAATAGTAACCTTCTGCGATGGCACAGATTCGCGAGAAAAATGGCGATGGACAGCCCAACGCGTCACACTGATTGGCACAATTGGGCTTCTCAGCCCAACTATAAAAGGAAAAATTCAAGACAATTTGGAGACACTTTGGAAAGCATAGTAGCAGAGTGAAAATACAAAATTCTCTCTCTTAGGGTTCTTAGAATTTCTTTTGAACTTCTTTACTTCAAGACTAATTCTTGGTATAATTAATTACTCATTTTTATGTTGAATTCAGACAGGAGTGGCTAAACACCCTTGTTCTGAGGTTGACGCCAAGAACATGATTACTCTTTGATATTCTTTATTGTACTGTCTTTTTGGATTATTATCTAGGTTGTTCTTAATTTCTTGATGATTACTATTTTGATGAGTGGCCACTATTAGAATAAATATATATTTCTATTTGAATCCGGGAGAAGAATCGTAGGATAGAACGATGAAATTATGGAGCAAGGTTCGTATCCTTTTATAAAATAAGGGGTTGGAATTAGCATCTAGGATAGGGATATACCTAGAAGCCTTGCTTGGTTCATTTGTAAGAAGATAACTTCATGAATCTAGATGAATTGTTGCATCTCTGTAGGAGTTGTAGTTTCAATATTCAGTAGATAGATGATTTGAGGTTGGGAGACCAAGATCTTACCATAAACCTTGCGAATCAACAACCCGATAACCAACTAGAATGCTATAAGAAGTTAGAATTGTATGATTGTTAGATGTGACTCAACCCTAGAATCCTCATCATTACTGTTTACAATCGTTGCTTGCTTTGCTATTGTCACAATTTGCTATTATTATTTATTTATAAGTTTTATTCACAATTTCACAAACATCTTGATACTTTACAACACTTAATACCTCTTTGTCTAAAACTAAAAGTTGGGTAAATTTCAAGTTGCTTAGTCCTCGCGGGAACGATATCTGATTGTCTGAGTCACTATATTACTTGTACGATCACGTACACTTGCATGTGTATTTGATACGCAACACATATACATATATATCACATGTCGGGATGGGGACAAGGCCTAACATGGACTTTCTTCACATGCAGATATGCAAAATTCAAAATCACGCTAACATAAAAAAAATCAATTGTCTAAAATTAGTAAATAAAATAATTTATTTTCTTTTTGACACATTTAAAGTTTTAAATGAAATACATTTATGAAATCAGTTTACATCTTTATCAAACACAAATTCAGGTATAAACAGATCAAAACTTTATCCTGGATTGTGCATAACATATGAAGGCTCCCACGGGCTATATCGGCCTAGCTCTCCCCTAGCGGGTAGTGCCCCAGTGTGTGTGGCCGCACAAATCAAAGGATATACATATGTACTATAGGGGGCTCAAACCTGCCAGCACATCAAGGTGACACAATAACCCAATCAGGTAATAAATATAGGGGAATCAAACCTCTCAATCATATAATAATAACAAAGGGAATACAAACTACTCGGTCATTTAGACCCCTGCGTCAGCAACCGTAGTTTCCTGTATTGGTCCCTCAGGATTTATCACATATTTCTATTCATTAAACCATGATACACATTTAGGTATACATTATTGGTATCGTCATACCATCTTCACTTGCAAGGTAACACCAACATGCAAAAACACTTTCATTATTTGGGGAAATTCATAGTCTCTTGGTTCAATTATACATTAGTTTGGGAAATTACACAGGCCATAAGGTTCAATTCAAAATCATTATGCTTCAATAATATTTCACATCATTCAATAATTCACAAATAGTTCAATTTGCATATTTTTCATACTCAAACCAGTTTCACGATATGAGGTTAAAGTCATAACCACTTCAAAAGACATAAGTTAGGAGAAATCACAATCCCCTAGTTTATTCACCATATTCATACATCAAGTTGATTTTAAAACTACCATTTAAACATAACCCATGCAGGGAGAAACATGAAACATTACATAAAATTCAAAACCCTCAACCCATGTTTCAAAAGAAATATCAATTACCAAACGAACAACACTTTAAAACACATGTTTTTCACAAATTAGCAATTTGGGAAGAGTAACATGCCTGAAATTCTCAACATTATGGAGAGAATTCAACCCTTGAAGCTCTCCCTGATCCACTTCTTGGAAACCTTAAGTATGGAGGCTTGGAGACTTGAGAGAAAAGAAAGAATGTTTGGTGTGTGCTATCGATGAAAATAGGTCCCCAAGAATGTTTATAGGTCCTGGGTTATTATTGGGATAAGAGGAAAATGTCTAAAATACCCCCACTAAAAGGCTGGTAAAATAACCGCTGTCATTACGGGTCTTATCATGACTCATCACACCTCATTATGAGTCATCTCCACGAGTCATTCCCAAGACAGTGTAACCTGGAACGCACACTGTTTAGGCTAAGATTGGGTCCCTAGGACCCGTCAAGACTCCTTAATACTCATAAGAAGAGTTGTAGTCAGGGCAGTGAGGATACAATTTTAAAAATTTCAAGGACCAAAAAATCAGGGTGTTACATTATCCCCACTTTAGAATCATTCGTACTCGAATGATGGTTCAAGGCATCCTTTGTCATAATTTAACACAAAAAAGCACCCAAACTCACCTTTAACAAAGACAAAAAACAAAGATATTTAGATCACATAAACCTTAAGAATGGTTTTTCAAAATAGAGAATAAGAATGGATACTTGGACTTCATGTCCTCCTCGGCTTCCCAAGTAACTTCCTCAAAATTTTGGTTCCTCCAAAGGACCTTTGCAGAATCCATGTCCTTTGCTCGCAACCAACAAACTTGCTGATCCAAAATCTCCACCTAAGCTTTCTCATAAGACAAAGAATCCAAAATAGCCACACCTTCCAAAGGGATAAACAATGAAGAATCAACTACGCCCTTCCTTAGCATCAAGATATGGAAGACCGAATGAATGGATGTCAAGCTAGAAGACAACTCTAATTCACAACAAACATTACCAACCTTCTTCAATAGCAAATACAAACCAACATAATGGGGACTGAGTTTCCCTTTTTTACTAAAATGAACCTTTCTCTTCATTGGAGACATCTTCAAGAATACCCAATCACCAACATTGAACTCCAACTCCCTTCGCCTCACATCCACATAGGGATTTTGACGACTTTGGATGGTCTTAAGACTATACCGAATTACCTTCACTTTCTCCATGGCTTGGTGAATCAAATCAGGGACAAATAACCTATTTTCACCAACCTTGAACCACCCAATAGGAGACTTAAATCTCCTACCATACAAGGCATCAAACAAAGCCATATTAATACTAGAGTGATAACTATTATTGTTGGAAAATTCTATGAGAGGCAAGTGGTCAACCTAACTACCACCAAAATCAATTACAAAAGCCCGAAGCATATCTTTCATGGTCTGAATTATCCTTTTCTCTTTCCCATCTGTCTGCAGGTGAAAAGCATTACTAAGGCTCACCTTAGTCCCTAAACCTCTATGAAAGGATCTCCAAAAGTGATATGAGAATTGAGTACCTCAATCAAACGTAATGGAAACTGGAGTACCATGCAACTTCACAATCTCCTTAATAAACAACTTGGCATAGTCCTCATAAAAAATTTGTCCTCACCGGTAAGAAATGAGTAGACTTAGTCATCCTATCTACGATGACCCAAATAGAATCAAACTTCTGGAGAGACCACAGAAGGCCGGTAACAAAATTCATATTAATTATTTCCTATTTCCATAATGGTAGCTCGATCGCTTGAGTAAACCTACCGGGCCTCAAGTTCTCTACCTTTTCTTGTTGACACACCTTTTTTTGTTGGCACACCATGAACTTAGCTACAAAACTAGCCACATCCTACTTTATATTATTCCACCAATAAATTTCCTTAAGATTATGATACATTTTTGTTGAACCAGGATGAATAGTATAATGCAACTCATGAGCTTCGTCCAAAATTCTTTCTCGCAATCCATCGATATTGGGAATACACAACCTTCCTTGGTACCTCAAGATACCATCACCACTAATCTCGAAAGCCATCATGTTCTAGCTATCTACATCCTTCTTGATCTGCTTCAAGATAGGGTCCAATACTTCCTTCTCCTTTACCTCGACACCAAGAGATGATTTTTCCACCTCTTAAATAATCACACCACTATTTTCAGAATCCAAAAGACGGACTCCTATATGAGCTAAATGGTGAATATCCTTCACTAAATCCTTCTTCTTCTTATCCACATGAAAAAAGCTTCCCATAGACAACCTGCTAAGAGCATCAACAACCACGTTAGCTTTACCTGGATGGTAGTGAAGGCTCATGTCATAGTCCTTTAGCAACTTAAGCTATCTTCTTTGCCCAAGATTTAGCTCCTTCCAAGTGAACACATATTGCAGTCTCGTATGATCAGAATAAATATCAACATGGACCTATACAAATAACATTGCCAAATTTTCAATGCAAATACTACAACTAATAATTCCAAACCATAAGTCGGGTAATTTTTCTAATAAACATTCAATTATCTGGAGGCATAGGACACAACTCTACTATATTGCATCAATAAACAACCCATTCCCACCCAGGATGCATCACAATAGACCATTAAACCATCAGTACCCTTAGGTAGAGTCAATATCAGAGCCAAAGTCAACTTATCCCTCAAATTCTCAAAACTACCCTCACAAGCATCAAACCATAAGAACTAAACCTTCTTCTTAGTCAACTTAGTTAATGGGGCAGCAATAGAAGAGAAACTCTCTACAAACCTTCTATAATAATTAGATTAACCCAAGAAGCTCCGAATATCGATTGGAGTTGTGGGCCTAGGCCACTTCTTAACCACCGCACCATTCTGTGGATCTACCATGATCCCTTCACTAGAAATGAAATATCCCAGATAAGTTACAACATTCAACCAGAACTCACACTTAGAGAATTTAGCATACAACTGCTGCTCTTTAAGGGTCTGCAACATTAAATGGAGGTGATCAAAATCATTCAGCTCGCTCTTTGAATACACAAAAATATCATCAATAAACACGATTACAAAAAAATCCAAGAACTGACGGAAAACTCAATTCAAAAGATCCATAAATGCTGCCGGGGCATTAGTTAAACCAAAAGATATCACCTAAAATTCTAAATGACCATACCAAGTTTGGAAAGCAGTCTTAGGGAAATCCACTTCCCTAATCTTTAAATGATGGTACCCTGATCAAAGACCAATCTTAGAAAAACACTTAGCACCCCAAAGCGAATCGAAAAAATCATCAATCTTTGAAATAGGGTACTTATTCTTCACAATCAACTTGTTTAATTGGCGGTAATCTATACACATCCGACGGGACCCATCCTTTTTACGCATGAAAGGAACAAGAGCACCCTATGGAGACACACTAGGGAAGATAAAACCCTTGTCAAGAAGATCTCTCAACTGCTCCTTGAGCTTCGTTAACTTGGATGAATCCATTCTATTAGGAGGGATAAAAATAGAAAGGTTGTTCAAAATAAGACCAATTCCAAAATAGATTTCCCTATTAGGAGAAATACTAGGAAGACCATCAGGGAACAACTTGGGAAATTCACAGACCACAAGGACAGTCTGCAAAGAAGGACCTTTGGATCTAGAATCTTTAACATATACTAAATATTAAAGGCACCCTTTAGAAACTAATTTTCGGGATCTAAGATACGAAATGAACCTTCTCTTAGGTATTAGGGAACTACCTTCCCACAAGATCACCGACTTATTTGGGAAATGGAAACTGACCCTTCGGGTCCAACAATCAAGAGACTCATAGCACAAATGCAACCAATATATTCCCAAAATCATATCAAATTCTTAGATGTCCAACTCTATCAGATCCATCAAAGTCTACCTACCATAGAACAATATCACACCATCCCAATAGAACCTTTTAACTACAATGGAGTCACCAACCAGGGTGGGTATAGAGAAGGGATCCAAAATACACTTAGGGTCAAAACCAAGATGGATAGCCATATAAGGGGTCACATAAGAGCAAACAATATACATCATAAGAGAAAAGTTTAAGCATACTAGTAACAATATCAGGGGAAGCCTCAAAATCCTAACCAGTGGCAAGAGCGTATAGACAGTTCTGACCAGTGCCGGAGCCAGAAATAGAAATAGCACCTTTTGGTGCAGGTGCTGATGAAGTAGAAACAAGAATCTTATTTTCCCATAAAGCAACCTTTGAAGGACAATCCCTCTACCTATGACCAATCTGACCATATTTAAAGCACTTGTTCCTTTCCTCTTCACAAACACCCACGGTGCACTTGAACATAAAATCTACAAGGGTGATACGATGGAGCGGACTGAGCCATATTAGCCTGAGGATGGGATCCTAGCACCCTAAACCCACAATCATACTGAGAACGATGATCACCTAATGGCTTTGGATAAGGATCACTAGCCATAGAGTAGGAACCAGAATTGGCTCACTTCTTCTTAAATAACTTTTCACCATCTTTACCATTCTTTTGCTGAACTTTACCCTAATCCAACTAGCGAAACTTTTTATTCTACCTTTCATTCATCTCCACTTGCTTCTTCTTTTCTTTCTCAACCTATTGAATGTGAACCACAAACCTTTAGATGTCCATGTCTTAATTTAATAAAGCATCTTTGCATTCTAACACCAATCAAAAGACAATCCCAAAGTAAGTTTCCTCATTCAAGCTTTCGTAGAGGACGCCAACTTCAAAGAATAACGAGATAGTTGGTGAAACTTCAAGGCATACTCCTTCACTATCATCCTGTCTTGATTTAAATTTACAAATTCCTTAGGCTTTACCCCCCTCAACTCCTAAGGAACGAAGCAATCAAGAAAACTACTAGAAAACTTATCCCACAAAGTGAACTCAACATCATCTCCTCTAGTCTGGTCCCACTTCTCATACCACTCATATGCCATATCCTTCAACTGGTAAGGGGAAAACTCCACACCCTTTATAATAATAGCATGCATCGCACAAAAAATCTTTTTAACCTCATTAACAAAATTTTAAAGATCTTCCTTAACTTTTGAACCAGTGAAAGTAGAAGGACTCAATATCATAAATGATCCCACTCTAGTGGCCTCGGAGGATAGAGCAACAGAAAAAATATGCTCAATCTGAGAGGTCACCAACTGGGTAAGCAAATGAATCAACTGGCAAAACTCAGTATTAAATACACCAGCTTGAGGTGACTGGGGAAGGATAGAGGGAACCATTGGAGCTCTGCTAGGGCAATCAGAAGCAGTAACCCTAGACTGAGACTGAACTCCTTGAGTAGGACAAGCTCCATCCATATTATCCTTAGATGGGATAGAAGACTTTTCATGAATATTAGATCTTCTATGAGATATGATATAAAAAGCAAACATATGGGGTTTAGAGGAGATTCAAGACCTTAGACTCTATAGCTCAAAATGGCACACCGAGAAAGGGAAACATTCCTAAATTCCTTGTAGTCTCTCCATTATAAGTGTGGCTTACTACACATATATAAAAGAGACTTTACTTGACACAACTTTATGGACTCCCAATTACACTAAACCTAGGCTCTGATACCAACTTTGTCATAAACCAAATGAGGGCCTGGCCATGATTGGTATCTCAATCAACCATGGACCAGAGACCACCCCTTGTACATAGCCAAACAACACAATATCCCCAACATCAATTAAATTTTAAACATATAACAAGATAGCGTAAGAATAAGCTTAATGATATTTAAATCATGTCTATAACTGACAACCGGTAATTGACTAAACAACCTACCAATATCATCCATGTCCACAATAATCCAACAAAGATTCTATACAAAGAAAACCAAAACCATTCTTGGTCGAGATATGTCCCTAACTCTGATAGATGATAATGACATTGATAATGTTTTTGATAAAGTAAACTCTAAATTCTAATCTATGAAAGGAACTAATGAAATATCCAAGTATTTTGAAGAATGAAAGCTCACTACTTCACCACAATGAATAGACAAGCTGAGTCAATCCACCCAACTCTATGCAGGAAAAGTAGAGGAATCTCTTGTGCTTACATCACATGAGGATACAATGTATGGAGATGGTTAGTTGGTTAAGCACAAGCATATAACTCATAGATGAGGATAACATAATTCCGTGATCAACAGTTAAAAATCATTCAAATCTAATGCACATAATCAAATGTATATACATATATATCACTTGTCAGGATAGCAGACAAGGCTTACCATGCACTTTAAAACTTTAGCCTCGATTATGTAGCTCAACTATAATAATATAAGAAAGCACCCATGGGCTATATGGACCTATCTCTCCTCCAATTGGTAGGGACCTAGTTCTCGTGGCCACATGAACCAAAGGGTATACATATGCACTATGGGGGACTCGAACCTCCCGACATATCAAGGTAACACAAGCACCCAATCAGGTAATATAATATGAGGGACTCTACCCTCCCAATCATATGACAATAATAAGGAAGACTCAAACCACCTAGTCACTTATACCCATATGACGGCAACCGTAGTTTCCAATATTGATCTCTTGGGACCTTCATTTTCATGACTCAACTACACACCCTCATTAAAGTCCAATTAAATAATTTATCACATATTCCTATTCATTGAACCATGATACATATTTAGATATACATTGATGGAATCGTCATACTAACTACACTTTCAAGGTAACACCAACATGCCACAGTACTTTCATTATTTAGGGAAATTCATAGCCTCTTGGTTCAATTATACATTATCTTGGTGAATTACACAAGCCATAAGGTTCAATTCAAAATCATTATGCTTTAATAACCTTTCATATTATGTAATAATTCAAGAGTAGTTCAATGTGCATATTTTCTATACTTAAAATTAGTTTCACAATATGGGATTGAGGTCATAACCATATCAAAAGTCACAAGTTGGGGGAAAATCACAATCCCCTATTTTATTCACTATATTCATACATCAAAATAATTTTAAAACAACCATTTAAGCATAACCCATGCAGGAACAAACATAAAATATCACATACACAATAGTTATTCAAAACCCTCAACTCATGTTTCAAAACAACATGAATTACCATATGAACAACACTATAAAACACATGCTTTTACCAAATTAAAAATTTAAGAAGAGTAACATGTCTAAAATACTAAAGATTATTGAGAGAATTCAACCCTTGAAGCTCTTCTTGATCCACTTCTTGGAAACCCTAAGTATGGATTCTTGAGAGGCTTGATAGAAAAGAAATAATATTTGGAGTTTGATATCGATAAAAATAGGACCCCAAGTATGTTTATAGGTCATGGGTTATTTTTTAGATAAATGGTAAATGTCTAAAATACCCTCATTAAAAGGCTGGTAAAATAACTGTCAGTCATTACGGGTCTCATGATAACTCATCATGACTTATTGCGACTCATCTCCACGAGTCATTGCCAAGACAATGTCGCATGGTACACACACTGTTGACCTTACAACTTGTATACCATGACCTGTAGTGAGACCATATGACTCATAGGGTCCAGTCGTAGTCAACACAAAAACCATTTAGGGTATACACTGGATATTTACTATTTACACCAAACAACTAATAATGGGTCCTTACAACTCGTAGTGAGCTACTCGTACTCAGAACAAAACTTAGCCACATACACATTATTTAGGCCACAATTAGGTCATTAGGACCCGTCAAGACTCTTTAGGACTCATAAGGAGAGTCGTATTTAGGACAGTAAAGATTAAATTTTAGAAATTTTCAAGGACCAAAATCCTAGGGTGTTGCAGATCAGGTCACCTGTAGTTAAAGAGATAATGAAGGAAAGAGAATATACCAAGTTGGAGGTTGAGTTAGGTTTTGTTGAGGTTCCAGTCTGTGGTTTATATTATTATATCAAAATGAAAACTAAAAGTTAAAGGCAAAAATAAAATTACAAAATTCTATCTGTGCAACTTCTCTTAATCTTGACTTGATTCTTCATGCTTTCTCAAATAATGAAATACCCGCTTTCCTCTTACATTGATCTTTGAAAATAAATACTTTCTCCATGTATATTTTGGTATTAGAGATAAACTTAAAAATTAAAAGTCATCATCCTATTCTCCAGGCTCCTGGACTTGAAATTGAAAGTCTTCATCTTATTCTCCAGGTGAGCTCCTAAACTTGAAATTGAAAGTCTTCATCCTATTCCCCAGGCGGGCTCCTAAACTTAAAATTAAAAGTCTTCACCCTATTCTCTAGGTGGGCTCTTGAACTTGAAATTGAAAGTCTTCACCCTATTCTCCAGGCGGGCTCCTGAACTTGAAATTTAAATCTTCACCCTATTCTACAAGTGGGATCCTAAACTTGAAATTGAAAGTCTTCACCCTACTCTTCGAGCAGGCTCCTAAAATTAAAGTCAAAACTAGAATAAAAACTATCTCAAAATGGTTATGATAAATAAAGATCCCATTTCCTAGGAAGGTCCTCAACAGAAAATAAAGTCCCATTTTCCAGGAGGGTCCTGCTAATCCCATCTTTTAAGAAGGTCCTATTAAATAAAGTCCCAATTTTAGGAGGGTTTTGCTAATCATATTTTTTTAGTAAGGTCTTGTTAAATGATGTCCCATTTTTAGGAGGGTCTTTCTATTCCTATTTTTCAAGGAGGTTCTATTGAAAAATGTCCCATTTTTCATGAAGGATCCTATTTATCTTAATTTTAGGAAGGTCTTATTAAACAGACTCCTATTTTTCAGAAGGGTGTTGTTTATCTTATTTTTTTAGGAAGGTCTTGTTAAACGATGTCCCATATTTCCAGGATGGTTCTGTGAATCTAATTTTTTAGAAAGGTCCTGGTAAACGAAGTGCCATTTTTAAGAGGGTCATACTAATCTCATTTCTAGGTGGGTCCCAATAATCTAGTTTCTAGTAGAGACACGATTGATAATTCCATTTTTAGGAAGTTCCCAAACAACAAATTAAAGTCCTCTTCTTTAGGAGGATCTTGCAAATCCTATTTATATGAGGGTCTCAATTGATGATCCCATTTCTAAGAGGGTCCTAAACAAAAAGTAAAGTCCTATTTTCTAGGAGGGACATGAACAAAAAGTAAAGTCCCATTTTAAAATAAGGTCCCGAATAAAAAGTAAAGTCCTATTTTCAAGAAGGGTCCTAATTAAGAGTGTTATAACTCATGGACATACTTCTCCAAAATATACTTAAACTCAACAAATAAAATTTCACCCCTATTTTAATAAAGAAAAAATTGTTAGTTAAAAACTTAGTGGTGGTTGGTGATACTTGGATTTCTAGGCGCCTGCTCATGCACTCATACCATTCATCTCCATTTTAGATTGTTGGTATTTACCCTTAATTTGTCACACCATTGCCCCAAACTCAATTTATTAAGAGTGATTCTGACGCAAGTACTTGTTGACCATTGACCCAAACTCAGGCTATCAAGACTGACTTTGACACAAATACTGTACCACTGTCTTAGGTGTCTCCAAACTAAAATATAGTGAAACTTTGTATTAGCACGAGTTCTCCACCTGTCAGTTTATAGGGCTTCTTTAAATAATTTACTTTGCTTTAGATCATCTTACCTTCATGTGCTAGATCTTATCTTGCATACAATTGAAGAAGTTGGTAGCAAGTTTTGAAGTCCTTTCTTACTTGCTTTAACATGGAATTAACTCAAAGAAATTGGAAAAATAATAATAATTTTATATTTGGATAACTGGCCTAAGAGAACAAAAGTAAAAATATAGAGAAGAAAGAAAAGACAATGAATGTATCTTTTTTGAAAAATGAAGAAAAGAAGGAACTTATATGAGTGCGAAAGATAGCTCTAATGATTATTACATGAATTTTGATTAAGGTGCTTGATGTTTCCATCCAAAATATTCAGCGATACTTATTGACTCAAAGAAACTGAAACTGAGTTGCTTCCTTAAGCCTATTGTACTTTTAGACTTACATTTGGCTAGTGACGCCCTGAAGGGTTATTGTTTACATGCCTCTCTCTTTTTTATTTCTCTCAACTCATTGTCTCTTTATAGTTCTTATGAGGGTTTTCACCAATTAGACTTTCTCATTTTTATTTCTCTCAGCTCACTGTCACCTTATGGTGACCGTTATGGTTTTCATCAGCAAGATTCTCTCATTTTATTACTCTCATATTTCTTCATGATGATGAATAAATTAGTTCCCAAAATGTAATGTCACACATCCATCATGTGCTTATCCTTGACATTTTCAAAGATTGATATGAAGGACTTTCTTTTATTAGAACAAAGCTTTTGGATAGGGTTAGAAAGAAAGAATGGCATGATTCTCAAAATACACTTAAAATGGGTTGGGACCTATAATTTTTGGAATCGATTCAAACAATGAAAATTAACTCTTGCCCTAGTTTCTTTTCCACTAGATAATTTGAATTTTTTCTAGGTTTGACCGAACCCTAGAGCAAGGCTACCTACGTATTTGTCATAGCAAGAATCAAGTCAAACCTTGTTCAAACATATTATTTTTTGCTTGATTTTGGTTTCTTTATATTTTTTCCCCTTTTTGACTCTAACTTTGACTCTTTTTTTCCTTTTCTTCGTCATTTCTCTTATTTGAAATTTTTTCTTAATCTATTTGTTTTCTTGTTACTTTTTGTGGACTTTTAATGAATCTATTTCCTTTCATGACATTTTTTTTGACTTTTTCAGATTCTATGTTGATTCTAAAAGTGGGTCATGAATGAAAATAAAACCAAAGCTCAAAAGGGGTGAACAAAGGATGACACAATATCTGGATAGAAAAATGAAAAACCTTCATCATATCAATCCTTTAAAATACAAGTACATATCATATACATTGAAAGTGAAAGATAAAGATCATTTATCACATCTTTTCACAACATTAACTCGAATTGAGCATGTGTGTCACTTTTTCTTCCTCACTTGTCAAATATACAACTCCACTTTTACTGTACATACCACACATTGGAAGACCCATGCTTTCGTGGAGCTAATTTGCTTTTGTTTCTCTTGATAGAGGAGATTGTCCATCCTCTGTTTGATCCAATTTTGAAATGTTTGAGATGCACTTTCTCATTAATGTCCATATCATTTTTGTGATTCTCAAAGTGACTGCCTTAATTCATTCAAGTGAGGATTCATTTTGGTCACAAAATGTCTTACACTTTATCTGTTTTCTCTAATGCACTTTCTAATTTTAATATTTTGATTTAATATGTAAGGATTTAATTTTTATGAACTGTTTATTTTTATGTGATTTGACTATTTTATCCCTCCCCGTAGTCGCTACATGATGTTTAAGGGGTTTGGGGATAGTTGACATGATTTCCAATGAATTTTGGTGCGATTTGTATGAGTTTGTGGTTTTTTAAAGGTTAAAAAGGCATTATAGTTGACTTTGCTCAATATTTGTTGTCTTATGCAACGAATGGAAAATGAACTTTCCTAATAGACCCAAAACATCGATTTTAGGTTGGTAGCATGGTTGGTGTGACTTTAGGACCTGTACATCTCATTTTGACCCTTGGTTTGGGAAATAGTAAAATTGGGGTAGGGGGTCAATTTTGAGAAAACAACCTCTTTTAAAAAATATGACGTCACCATTAAGTCTAAAGCATCGAATTTGATAAGGTAGTGTAGTTCGTTTATGTTCTCGAGATTCTGGATGAATTCAGAGGGGTCCACGGGGACTTGAAGAATTTTCAAGTCCCAGCTAATATGAATGCTAAAGCGGATAGTCGTTAGCTTTTGTGACCTGGCTTATTGTCATGACCCGAGGCTACCCCCTAGTTGTGACAATGGTACTTATGGTCACAAGTGAGCACAAGCTAACACATGAGCTGGTACCTACTGTGAGCACTAAATAAAATAGCAATAGTAAACGTGTGCGGAAGATAAACTACTAATGTAATACTAATCTGAATACTGAAAATATGGTTCAACCACAAGTTTGAAACATCTGATGAACTACTAAAATCTAACTATCAATTTAAAACAACTAATAATACAGAAAGATTTGGTAAACTGAATAACCATATAATTGACTATATGATTATTTGAAAGCCTTTAATTGACTTGGGAGTTGATGGGACTGGCCCCAACTAACTTCGACTGACTGAACATAATGAAATACTGAAGTACTGAATGAGATATAATATGTCCTCGATGGATGAGGACTCACTACTACGGATGCTGTAATGCTGGCTGTCTAGCTGTGGTCGGGAAACTGAGTATCCAAATCTATGATATTAGACATCATAGAGCATAGAAGAGTATGCGGTAGTACTTTGAATGTACTAGTATATGAGATGAGGTCTGGATGAAATGCATGGGGTACTGTTCACATAAAATAAGAACTAACTAAACAACATGATATAACTAAGCATGAATGCATAAAATCTATAATATCTGAGAATGCAAGACTAAGCATATACATATTTCTGAAATAATATATAAACTGAAAGGCTGAAATCTATATAACTGAATAACTATAAATCTATATGCTTTGGTCAAGCAAACTTAAACTAAATATATATACTGAATACTGTACTGAGACTGTGAGAGGTATTATGTAACCGACATACCCCAATCTGAGCTAAGTGGGGTCCAATTTGTAACATCAGTTGGAAGGGTGTCACTACCGTCCCATGAGTACTGACACTGGCTGTATGGATCCACTAATCTGATAAACTGATGGACTAGGGAGTCAGTCCTAAATTGGCGTGTGACCCCTAATAGAGTGTCAGTCCTAAACTGGCGGGTGACATCTCATAATCCTACACTGGCTATGTAGTTCTGGAACTTAGGGACTGCTACTAAGGACCCAGTCCTAACTGGCGGGTAATCAACCATCCCTAGGTTCTCTCAGTGATAAATCCTACTCCCAATTGAACTGACACTAGTACTTACCTTAACTAAGTTTAACTGTATATTATTTCTGATAATGTTTATTCTGATCATAATAACTGAGTAAATAGGAATATTCATGGTTTAACTGTATCATACTTAAAAATCTAAAATCATGTAAGAATACAACGGTATCGGATGTTCATAACCCACTAGCACTGAACGATTACTGAATGAAATAACAAGCTTAAAACTGTCGTAAGGAATCATGGTTCAAAACCCATAAACATAGGCATTCCATCAAACATGTGGGGATCATGAATTTAAACGTAGGAATGCTTTAAATAGGGGAAAACAACATGATTGCATGACTTAAGTCATAAAGTTGCGGATTAAACATGGAATTCGGTTGAATAAAGCATGGGAAACTCAAATTCATAGCATGAGGAATTCAAAATCTTGCATGGACTGAATTGAATTAAAAAAACCATAAAAACATGAATTTAACCCATCTTAAGCAATATAAAATACCATAATGATAGAGAAATCCATTCTTTAATTGAAAAGAGGGTTTTTGGGCTCCATGGGTTAAAGGAACACATGATACCTTAAACTCTTAACTTGAAAGAGAAACACCAATATTGATGCTTTCTTAAAGGTTCTTAAACTTGGGGAACTTGAATTCTTGATTTCTTGGGGATAAAGGAATTGAATTTGTATTCTTGGGTATAGGTAATGGTTTTGTTAGGAGGATAATTGGATGAGAGGGGAAAAATTATGCCCTAACTGATGCCCAAGTCATGTTAAGAACAATTGGGTTGAGGGGGAAAAGACCCAATTACCCCTTAGTCAATGAAATTCGAAACTGGAGGTAATAAGCTTATCGTGATGCGGTCTTATCTCAGTAGTGCATTTCCTTCACCGTAATGCGGTTTGCATGACAATGGAATAACACCACGATGTGAGATTATCTCAATAACCCACTGGTTTTGTGATCTAAACATGACCCAAACCCCATCCAAAATATCCAAAACTTCTCTGAGACATGATCCTTACATTGTTGAACATGAATTTAAAGCCAATATCTCAGGGTTGGGAAGACCAAGTTAAAAAATCCTCCAAGTGTAGAAACCTTAAAAATGACTAAGTCCCCAACACTTAATGAAATTTTTAGGCCTTAAGCCCCTTATACATGCAATTAGAAGCTAAATTTTACTAAGAATAGTCTGGGGTATTACAATATCTCCCCCTTGGGAACATTGTCCTCGAATGAGACTGGTTAGACCGAGAGTACTAAACTAAGGTAATTGAGATCACATACTAAACATGCATGATTGGAAACATGATTACATAACTAAGTTTGAAACATGATAGATGAATTGAACTGATTTTGTGAATGCATGCAATGACATGACATTGATTATATAGCTGGAACTGAGAATGGGAAAGAACCAATCTAAGAAAAACTGTTATGTCAAGCTGAGTCTGAGTTTGTGGAGAAAAGATGAGGGCACTTGGTATGTATATCTACTTCTGCTTCCCATGTATCTCCCTCAACAGACTGATTCGCCATAGAACTTTAACCAAGGAAACTTCTTTGTTCCTTAGCCTACAAATCTGATGGTCTAGGATCTCAACTGGGACTTCTTTGAAAGAAAATATATCTTGAACACATGTGCTTTCTAAAGGAATAACAACAGTTGATTCGCCAATATATTTCTTCAACAAAGAAACGTGAAATATTAGATGCACTGATGCCAAATCCACAGGCAACTCTAGTTCATATGCTACCTTTCATAAAGTGGTTTAAGATTGTATAAGGACTAATATATCGGGGATTGAGCTTTCCCTTCTTACCAAATCTCTTCACTCTCTTCATGGGCGAGATTTCAAATAGACTAGATCACCAACATCAAACTCAAAGTGTCTTCTCCTCACATCTGCATAAGATTTCTGACGGCTTTGGGTTCTCTTAAGCCTCTCCCTAATTAACTTAACTTTGTCCATCGCATCAAACACTAAATCTGGCCTATCAAAGCAGCCTCACCTGCTTTGAACCAACCTATAGGAGACCTACATATCCTCCCATAGAGAGACTCAAATAGAGTTATTTAATTAATGGAGTGATAACTATTGTTGTAGGTGAACTCAATCAAGGGTAAATGTTCATCCCAACTACCTTTCAAATCAATAACACATGTTCTCAATATGTCTTCTAACATTTGAATGGTCCTGTCTACCTAACAATCTATCTAAGGATGTAAAGTTGTACTAAGATGAAGTTCGGTACCAAGACCCTTCTGAAAAGCTTTCCAAAAGTGAGAGGTAAACTGAGTACCTCTATCCAAAATGATAGATAATGGAACTCCATGCAACTTAACCAAATCTCTGATATAAAGTCTAGCATAATCCTCAGCTGAGTACGAAGTATGAAATGACAAAAAATAAGCTGATATAGTCATTCTATCTATAATGACCCATATGAAATCATGTTGATGACGTGTGCGGGGCAATACTATCAGAAAATCTATGTTCACCACTTCCCACTTCCAAGTGGGGATGTTGAACTCCTGTAATGTAGTACTAGTAATTTGGTGCTCAATTTTAACCTGCTGACAATTAAAACACGCCACAAACTCTGTGACATCCTTCTTCATACCATTCCACCAATAGACTTCCCATAATTAACGGTACATCTTAGTGGCTCCTAGATGAATGGAATGTCATGCACCATTCGCTTATGTAAGAATCCTTTGTCTAAAACCATCAACACATGGAACAGATAATCTTCCCTGACAACGCAACACACTATCTCTCCCTTGGGAGAAAACCTCTACTTTCTGATCTTTAACTAACTTCTTCAACTTAATCAAACTGGGATCCCTATCTTGCTTTTGTTTTACTTCAGCAATCACTGAAGATTCCAAACCATTCTAAACCCATATACTACCCTTAACTAAATCAACCAACCGAACACCTAATCTCGCAAGCTGATGAACATCCCTGACTAACTTTTTCCTATCATTCTCAATATGAGCAACACTACCCATAAACAATATACTAAGGGCATATGCCACTACATTGGCCTTTCCAAGATGATACATCACACTCATGTCATAATCTTTTAACAACTCAAGCCTTCTTCTTTAATGAATATTCAATTTTTTCTACTAGAACACATAATACAAACTTTTGTGATCTGTGAAAACATTACCATGAACTCCATAAAGATAATGCTTCTAAATTTTCAAGGCAAAGATAATAACTGCCAAATCAAGATCATGGGTAAGATAATTCTTTTCATGGGGTTTAAGTTGTCTAAAGGCATAGGATATGACCTTACCTTTCTGTATCAATACACAACCAATACCAACTTTAGAAGTATCACAATAAACTATAAACCCATCTGAACCGTCTGGCAAAGTTAAGACTAGAGCTGAAGTGAGTTGAGTCTTCAACTCCTGAAAACTCTTCTCACATAAATCTGACGACTGAAATTTAACTTTCATTTGAGTCAATCGATACATGGGGTATAAGATAGAAGAAAACCCTTAAAAAACATCTATAATAGCCAACCAAACCCAAGAAACTCCTGATATCTGATGGAGAGACAAGTCTAGGCTAGTTTCTTACTGCTTTAGTCTTTTGAGGGTCAAATCTAATGCTATCACCATAAATAATGTGGCCAACAAAAGCTACTGATCTTAGCCAAAATTCACACTTACTGAACTTGGTGAACAACTAATGAGTTCTAAGGGTCTACAATACAATTCTGAGATAGTCTGCATGATCATTCTCACTACGGTAAACAAGAATATCATCAATGAAGACTATGAAAAATATGTCCAGGTACTGCTTGAACACTCTGTTCATGAAATCCATGAAAGCTACAGGGGCATTCGTTAGTCCAAAAGACATAACTAGGAATTTGAAATGACCATACCGAGTTCTGAAAGCTGTCTTAGGAATGTCACATTCCCTAACTTTAGGCTGATGATAGCTGGATTTGAGGTCTATCTTAGAGAAATAACTAGCACCCTAAAGTTGGTTGAACAAGTCATCAATCTTGAGGAGTGGATATTTATTTTTGATTGTGACTTTGTTCAACTAATGATAATCAATGCATATTTTGAGAGAAACATCTTTCTTACGCACGAACAGGACTGGAGTGCCCCATGGGTAACACTAGGTATGATGAATCCCTTATCTAAGAGATCTTTTAATTGTTCTTTTAATTCCTTAAGCTTAGCTGGATCTATTCTATAGGGCAAACGAGAGATAGGCTGAGAATATCAAAGGAGATCTATTTCAAAGTCAGTTTCCCTTTCGGGAGGAACTCCAGGGAGGTTTTCAGGGAATACATCGAGAAATTCCCTTACTACTAAAACTGACTTGAGATTTGGAGTCTCAGAACTAGAGTCTTTGAGTTAGAGAAGATTGTAAACACACCTTATAGATATCATTTTTCTTGCCTTAAGATAAGAAACAATTGACCTCTAAGTACTAAAGTACTACCCCTCTAGTCAATGACTAGTTCATTGGGAAACTGAAACTTAATGACTCTGTTTCTTTAATCAACTGAGGCATAACATGAGTGGAGCTAATCCATGCTGAGAATGACATAAAAATTTGTCATCTCTAACTCCACAAGATCTACTGAGGTGATTTTCTTAGATACTGTGACTGGGCAATTTCTGTATACCCGTCTGGCTTTGATAGATTCACCCACTGGGGTAGACACTGAGAAAGGTTCTGCTAAAGTTTTGGAACCAACACTGAAATCTACTACTGTATAGGGAGTTGCAAAAGAATATAAAGCCTTGGGGTGTAATAAAACATAAACGTGAAGATGAAAAACTTGCAACATACCCATAACTATATCAGGAGAACTTTCCTGATCATGGCGGGTTCGAAGTGCATCCTATTTTAGTATGGTCCCTTAGTTGCACTAGAGGTGGCACCCTGCTGAGTCAGGCGACCTACTAGAGTTGATGATAGATTGGATTAGCCCTATTAGCGCAGATCCTTTCACCTTTGAGAAACTACTGGACACTCTCTGATCCTGTGGCCTGGATTGCCATATCTAAAAAATACATCAGTACCAGCCTTACACACACCCTGATAATTCATACCACCTTTTTCACAAAGTGAATTAGTGAGGCCACTGTTCATACTATCCTGGGACTTAGAGCCTAGTGCTCTATCCTGACTGTCTTTCTTGAACTTAGGTACTAGTTGAAGATGACGCTGGGGCTGAAAACTTTTAACGAAACTGAAAGTGGTTACCACCTTCCGACCTTAGCTAAGAAAAGTTAAAAAGTACCTATTCTGGCCCTCTTATTTTCCCTCTCTTTTTCCTTACATTTCTCTCTCTTAATATGTTGAGCATGAACCATAAGTCTAGATAAGTCCATCTTCTTAACCAATATTGTAGTCCTACACTTCTTGACCACACTATCAGCTACACCAGATACAAACTTACTCATTTTAGACCTATTATCAACCACCATATTAGGAGCATATCTCATTAACTAAGTGAACTTAAGCACATAATTTTTCACACTCATATTGCCTTGATTTAAATTGATGAACTACTACATCTTATCTTTCCTCAACTCTAATGGAAAGAACCTAACTAAGAAAGTCGTGGTTAACTCCTCCCACTCAATAGGCCCTGCATAAATAGCACAGTTCTTCTTCTACTGCTTAAACTAGGTATTGGCTATATCCTGCAACTGATATGCAACCAACTCTGCACTCTTACTTTAGGTGACACCGATGATATCATCCACCTTCTGAACCATATCAAGAAATTCCTATGGATCTTTCTCAGGCTTGTATCTTAAAAATGAAGGGGGATTCATCTGGGTGAATTCCTAAATCCTTGTTACAGTTGTATTTTCCCCTAGATTGGTTAGGGTAACATCTTATTGTTTTTTCTGAGCCGCTACTAAATGATCTAAGGTAGTAAAAGTAGCTCTAAACTCTGCGTGAGAGACATGCTCATTCAGGGGATCTTTCTAAATAGGCGGAGCTGCGGGCTGGTCCCCTTCCCTTCTTCTATTCTTTCTTCTAGGAGGTATGGTTTGTAAGCAAAATAAAAGATGAGTCATAAATATAGTTTAAATAGAGATCATGCTTATTTTTATGTCATGAATACTGAAAGAAGGGAAACTTTTCCTAAAATATTTTGTAGCCACTTGTCCATAAATGTGGCGCGCTTCACACCCATTAATAAAACTCTAGTCAACGCGGATTTAAGATATGATAGGGTACTATAAAACCTTAGGCTTGGATACTATGTTTTGTCACGACCTGAGGAGACCCTCTAGCTGCAACAATGGTGCTTACAGTCACAAGTGACCACAAGCTAACCCATAAGCTAGTACCTGTTGTAAACACTGAATAAAATAGCAATAATATATGTGTGTGGAAGATAAACTATTGAATGAAATACTAATATAAATATTAAAAATATGGTTTAACCACAAGTCTAAAATCTGATGGACTACTATAATCTAACTATCAATTTAAAACAACTGATAATATTGAAAGGACTGGTAAACTGAATAATTATCTAACTGTCTATCTGATTATCTAAAATCCTCTAACTGACTGAGGAGTTGATAGAACATGCCCCCAACTAACTCTAACTAATTGAACAAAATAAAATCTAAAGTACTGAATGAGAGATAATATGTCCTCGATAAATGAGGACTCACCATAATGGCTGCTGGGTAACGCTGACTGTCTAACTTCGATCGGGAAACTAAGCATCCGAACCTTTGATATAAGACATCATAGTGCAAAGAAGAGTATGTGGTTAGTACTTCGAATGTCTGGTATATGAGATGAAGTCTAGCTGAAATGAATGGGGTACTATGCATATGAAATAACTGAGCATCAATGCATAAAAACTGTAATATCCGAGAATACAAGACCAAGCATATACATATTTCATAAATAATCTATAAACTCAAAGACTGAAATTTGTATAACTAAATAACTGTGAATCTGTATGCTTTGGTCAAGCAACCCTGATCTGAATATATATTGAATACTGTACTGAGACTGTGGGAGGTATAATATAACTGACATGCCCCAATCTGAGCTAATTGGGGTCCAACCTATAACCCCAGTTGGAAGGATTCCAGTATCATGCCACAAGTACTAACAGTAGTTATATGGATCTACTAATCTGATAGCCTGAAGGACTAGGGTTTAACACCCTGACGTCTTCTTAGATAATTTCCGTTCATGGAAAGTCTAAGCATTAGATTTTAGAATGATATAAATTAATTTTCATGTGGAATGTTCTAGATTTCAAACTTTCATTATGTAGATGACTAAATTATCTTTCCAACGATATAAGATTCATCCAAAATGGACCCTCAGTGAAGAAGTTATAAATAATTTAAAGTTCCAATCGTAAACATCATCATTTTGGTGTCTAGAGCATTGTGGAGAGGGTCAAATTGACAATCGTCAAATTACAGTGGGGCTCTGCAATGGTGGAACATCATGGAGGCACTCAATTTCCTTCTCGTTGAATTCCAGTGGACCACCGCGATTGTAGTGCGTCGCGGTGGCACCCGAAATCACGTTTTTAAGTTCAAATTTCCAGTTCCATTTAGGAGTCATTATGGGTAATTTTGACTTTTCCCTAGCCTTTAAAACCATCAAAACAAAGGATTTAGGATATGTTTGAGCAACTTAACCCTACTTTTATCAAAATCATCAAGAATCCTCTCTAGAGCTTCAAACAAGAACTTCAAGAAACTCAAGATTCAACCGTGGATTTTTAAAATCGATTCGAAATCCCCGGATCATAGGATTCAAGAAACACCCATTTTTTTTCCTATTTTGAGGTATGTGGGTTTTTTCTAAAAATCTCATGAGCATAGAAATCATGATTTTAAGAAAGGGGTTTTCAGATTTATGAATACATTCATATTTTAGAAATCGTAATGGTATTGTTTTGGTCTTTTGACCTTCCCCAAATTAATTTGAAATTATATATATACGTATGCATATGTTTTATGATTTATGAATGAATTGAGAGCATGAAGCACATGAATCCCTCTCTTGATATGATTTTCTCAATTTTCTTATGATATAGATTGTTTTGAATGTATCTTGAAAGCATGATATGAAATATCTTGATTAATGCTACAAATTGATTTATGATTTTAAATTCGAAAGAGAGGGTTGTGCATATTGATAAATGTTAAAAATATTCATATAATGAAAGAGTGCATGATTTTGCCAAAAGCGCATGACCGCCATATGTTTGAACAATCTCAGTATAGTTTTGACTTGTGTTCTCAAAACATGAAATCTTTTATATTGTTTGCATGTTTAGGTGGTCTAAACTGTATTTTAATTAAAGAATTATGCATGATGCATTATGGCTCAGAAATAGGACTTGCAAGTCTTGGTGTGACGACACCAATTCAGATTATGCCATGATAATTCAGAACAGATTTAATGCATGTTTGAAATCAGAGTTTTCAGATGTTGAAACTAGAAACATGCATGATTTAGAACAGGATAAAATTAGGCATAAAGAGAGTTTAGGTGGTTCCCCAAAGAAGGCATGAGTATTAAACAACTCATCATCCAAAAATATGATTTGCCAATCCAAGTTTATTTATTACGCTGGCCTAGAGCCCTGTGGTGTATCAGATTCAGGATCTCCAACCCTTACGACACACTTGGGTTGGGGGCTTCCCCGTTGAGTCAATGGCGGATTCAATACCGCCCGTGGAATATCAGAATTGTAGGGGAGTGCCACCTAACTCAGAAGTAGTATACAGATCAGAACTTGCATTGTCAGGCAGGTTACATGTTTTGTAGAAATGCAGCCATGTGTTTCGAAAGACACTTGATGTATAATGTTTTGACAAAGTTGATTCTCAAACTATTTTATTTACATTTAAGCTTTATTTTGGATTTCTTTGCCTACCAGTACATCTGTATTGACTCCCCATTCCTCTCTCCAAGTTCTGAGGCTCAGTCTAGGGGTCCAGAAAGGCAGTAAATTCGTCAAACAAAGTTGCAATGATTAATTGGTGAGCCTTCTTTATTCTAGAAGGCCCGTCTTTCAGATTATGTCCCTTATTATTGTTTTGGTATACTAGGGACCTTGTCCCAATTTTCAGACAGTTTTCAAATTTTTTGGTAGTAGAGATTTTGCAGATTGACTCAGATGTTATTAGATGTAGTTGATTTTCAATTTTCATACTTATGCTGAATTCAAAATTTATCATGTTTCTATAGCAAATTATGTTTCCGCATCTTCTTTATTTATATGAATATATGCATTCTTACCATATAGAAAGGGACGTTCCAGGCCCTCAGGGTTCGGGATGTCCGTCACAGCCAGGCCCTAGTTCAGGTCGTGACATAGGGAGTCAGTCCTAAACTGGCGGGTGACCCCTAAGAGAGTGTCGGTCCTAAACTTGTGGGTGATATCTCATAATCCTACACTGGCTACATTGTTCTAGAACTTAGGGATTGCTACGATAGACCCAGTCCTAACTAGTGGGTAATCCCTCATCCCTAGGTTCACTCGGTGCTAAATCCTACTCCCTAATGAACTGACATTGGTACAGAACTGAACTAATTTTAACTGAATATTATTTATGATAATGCTTATTTTGATCATAATAACTGAGTAAACAGGAATATTCATGGTTTAACTATATCATACTTAAAAATCTAAAATCATATAAAAACACAAAGGTATCAGGTGTTCATAACCTACCATCACTGAATGATCACTGAATGAAATAACAAGCTTAAAACTATAGTAAAGGATCATGGTTCAAACCTATAAGCATAGACATTCCATCAAACCTGTGGGGATCATGAATTTTAATATGAGAATGCTTTAAATAGGGGAAAAAATATGATTACATGACAGAAGTCATAAAGTTGCGGTTTTAACGTGGAATTCACTTGAATAGAGGATGGGAAACTCAAACTCATAGCTTGAGGAATTCAAAGTCTTGAATGGAATCATTCATGGGCTGAATTGAATTAAAAAATCACTATGAAAATATGAATTTAACCCATCTTAAGAAATATAAAGTACCATGATAATATAAAATCCATCTTTAATTGAAAAGAGGGTTTTGGGGCTCCATGGGTGAAAGAAACCCATGAATGAACACCCCATATACATTAAACTATTTAATTGAAAGAGAAACACCAATCTTGATGCTTTCTTGAAGGTTCTTGAATTTAGGTAACTTGAATTCTTGATTTCTTGGGGATAAAGAAATTAAATTTGTGTTCTTGGGGAAATAGAATGATTTTCTTGGGAGGATAATTGGAGAAGGGAAAAATTATGCCCTAAATAATACCTAAGTCGTGTTATGAATAATTGGGTTGAGGGGGAAAAGACCTAATTACCCCTCAGTTATTTAAATTCAAAATTAGATGTAATAAACTTACCATATTGTGGTCTTATCACGGTAGTGCATTTCCCTCACCGTGATGTGATCTGCACGACAACAGGAATACATCGCGACGTGGGCTTATCGCAATAACCCACTTGTTTCTGATCTAAACGTGATCCAAACCCCGTCTGAAAAATCTAAAACCTCTCCAAGACATGCTCATTACATCCCTGAACATGAATTAACTTAAAAGGCAATATCTCAGGGTCGGGAAGACCAAGTTAAAAAATCTCTAAGTTTAGAAGCCTTAAAAATGGCTAAGTCCCCAACACTTGATGAAATGTTTTTTGCCTTATGCCCCTTATGTATGCATCTATAAGCTGAACTGAGCTAAGAATAGTATGGGGTATTACACTTACCAGATGGGGTCCACTAAAGTGGAGCCTTGTCAGCTTTAGTGGAGGTTGTTAAAGAGGCACTTGGTCTGCTAAAGTGGGCTATTCTGCATATAGGTACCACTAAAGTGGCATTTGAATGCTTTAGCATTTAAGTAACACTTAAGCAGTCATGTTTGGGTAGTATAACAAGATCTTTTCTCATTTCTCTCCTACTTTTGAGGTTTTGAGCTTCGGGTTAAGAGATTTTTGGGCGAGTTCTTCAATTTTCAATTTTTGGTGAGCTCCAAATCATTATTTTGATTATTTTACTCCAATTCTTGTCATTTTAAACTCATAATTTCATGATTTCAAAAGTGAAATTTGGAGATTTTGTTTTAGAAGGTCTAAAATAGTGTTTCTTCAATTTAAACCTCAATTTCAATTCGTTTTCACTTGGATTTTTTCTATGACTACTTTTAATCATGGGTAAAGTGTTTATGAACAAAAATTCCAATTTTACCCCTACTTTTTGCAAACCCATCTCAATGGTCTATTTTGATCTTGATTTGAAAATAGGCAATATGGATATCATTATCTCCCTTTTGATGCGTAGATTTTATATTTATATATTTTAGTTGATTTCAGGGTCATTTGAGAGGGGAAATCTCTGTGTGAAAGGCTTTTTGGCTTGGATTTCAGCATCACAAGGTAGGTTATGAATTAACTTTTTTCAGACTGTGTGGATAATTAATATCGCATATAAAATCATGCTATGGGTATTAAAAAGAATCATGAAAATACTATTAATACTGTTGTGTGCCCGAGTGGGAGCTTACGTGTTTTTATTGGTGGGTTGAGACAATTTGCTATGTGTGGCCCTTGTGAGGGTCTTATATGATATTGTTGTCTTTCTATATACATATGGTTATTTTGTTCCTAGTGGAATTGCTTAAGTTGGGTCTTATGTGATATCAGTGATGTATTACTTTTATATTTTGCACTTATGGTACATGGCTTATATTGGATCATGGATAGTTGACCGATTGAGTGGATTTTTAGGTCATGCATGTGTATTTTCGTTGGGTTTGAGATCCTAATTCTATTTTGATTATGAGAATTACATCCTCATATCATGTATACATTGATGAGACACTGGTACCAATGTGGAAGAACTATGTTTTTAGACAAAAATATGACAGCTTTGAAAACACTTTAATGTAGTTCAGGAGCCAAAAAAGAGATACTAATATTGAGAATGGATTTGGTTATTGAGATTATATATAGGTTGTGAACCCTTCATGGGTCCTTTATTGGGAGTAGTGCTCGGTATATGTATATGAGGTT
This sequence comes from Capsicum baccatum var. pendulum, assembly GCA_030864225.1. NCBI lineage: Eukaryota > Viridiplantae > Streptophyta > Magnoliopsida > Solanales > Solanaceae > Capsicum > Capsicum baccatum. The sequence goes on from CM061558.1 coordinate 157,234,733, forward strand.
ATGCGTTAACCTCAAACATATCTTGTCATCATCATTATCATCCTCATTGCATTTCATACATTATGCACTTCTGTGTTATTCTTTTGTTTTTGATTTGATATCTATCTATTTGTATTTTTCTTGTACTTATATTTGGTGTATATGATATATTAGAGCTGTTAGTAGAGACAATGTGGGATACCATTTGGGACATTTTATGACTCTTGATAATGTGTCTATAGTGTGTATTTACATACTTTATTTTTTACTTCGCTCGGTTGGCCTATTATACTTACTGAGTATAAGTGGATTGTACTCATCCTGGCCCCTTTGGTACAAATCCAAGTACGAGTGTAATGTGCAACAATTGAGTTTGGGCGGTGATTTAATACATCTGAGGTAGTGTCCACTCCATGCTTCTTGAGTTAACCTTCTACCTTATTCTATCTAGCTTATGTCTTGTTTTGTATTTACAGACTGACCAATGTTTCTTTTTGGACTATTGGTTGTATTTTCAAACATTAATATGTATTTGGAATGTTTTTACACTATGACACCAGATTTTGGGATAATTTATGGTATTTATTATGATTTTAGACTCTTGCTATTATTATATATGTATGGTTAGACTTTGTTCTAGAAGTCTTACCTTGGGATTTTGTGTTGATTTTGTACTTCATATCAGTTTAGGTGAATGTATTATTTATCAAGGCTCATTCATGATAAGTGCCATCATGACCCTTAGTTTTTAGGCCATGACAAATTGGTATCACTGCATCTAGGTTCATTGGTGTCTTTAGTGTAAGAACAATATGTCTAGTGTAGTCTTATGGTTTAATGCATAGATTTCTATATTTATCTTTGAGAGGCTATGAGATATCTTTAGGAAATTTCCTTTTTTGGTTCCTTATAGTATGGGTTTTTCCATACCTTATATTTTAAACTTAATTTCACTCTTTTCTGCACAGATGGTGAGTACTAGATCTAGTGAGACTAGGGATATGGAGTTGACATGTATGGAGAGAGCCCAACCTAGGGGATGATGCAGGGGTCATGGATGGACTTGAGGTATAGGGTAGGTACAAGGATCTTCCCCTTCCAAAAGTAGTACTAGGGGGATCTCCCCTGAGCTTAAGGTTGCGCATACTTGAGATATTGGCCCTACTCACATTTTCCAGAGTTCTTCTACCCTATTCTTGGAGGGTCTACTTATTCATTTCCTAATTTATTTGGAGGGTGCTCCATTGAGTGCACTTGGTATTCCTTTATCTCTGAATATTATACCTCTATCTGTGCTAGAGTCTGCTTATGGTGTTTCTCTAGTTTTGAGTGTGGTTCCTTCATTGGTACCATCATTTGCTTATGGTATTTTCCAGTCTCCGAGTATTATTCTTCTTTTGTGATAGTTTTTGGGCTTGGTATTTTTAGTCTAGGGGTTCAACCGTCATCTGTATTTCCATCTCAGGTAGGATCATAGCCTACTAGATTCACTATGACTTTTATTGCTCTAGTCCTTTTATGTCTTCTAAGGATTAGAAGAGGTTTGAGAGGTTTACTCGCTTGATTTTGCACAAGTTTAGTGGTGCAGTGGACGAGGATGCCTACGAGATTTTTCATTGATTTTTGAGAGAAGTTGTATAACCTTGGATTGCTTAAGTTTTATAGAGTTGCTTACACTACCTACTAGCTGAAGGATATAGCCAAATATTAGTGGAGGTCACTTGTTAGTTGTAGAACTCTTGGTTTGTCAGATATGAATTAGTATTAGTCTATCAAGGCCATTTTGGATAGGTTCATGTCTTTTGGGTTGAGGGATCAGATGAGAGATTAGTTTGATAACCTAGAGTAAGGCTCTATGATTGTTACCGAGTATGAGGTACGCTTTCATGCCTTGTCAAGATATCCTATTGCATGTATTTCCATCAAGTCAGAGAAGATTCAAAAGTTCGTAAAGGGATTGGATGTTTCACTTTAGTTAGTAGTTGCCTAGATGGTAGTTTCAGAAATATCATTTCAGAGTATAGTGGATTATTTTTAGATGACCGAGTCTATTCTTTGAGTATCTCAAGAAGACACTAAGAGGATGCATTATCAGGAGAATTTATTAGTCATGTTCCTCGAGGTAGAGATTCTAGAGGTTTTTATGGGTATTATAGTAGACCAATGCAGGTAGCTTTATAGGATTTAGGTAGTTGGTCTTCTAGTTTAGCATTTTCATGTGGTTGGGTGTTGATCTAGGATGGATGCTCTAGCTCAACCATTCCTTCCTTTATTAAGTTGGGCCACAGATTTTTCTATATGTGTGATGATTTTGGCCATTTGGCCAAGGATTCTCTCATCATGTTTTTAGACCTACTACTTTATTGATAGTAAGAGGCGAGCCTCAAAGAGTAGAGGTTTTATTAGAGGTGTGCAAGACAGAAGTAGTGGTTCACGTTGTGGTGGTTGCGAGGTTACTCAGTTTATGGTGGATGTAGATAGTGGTATGCTATACCTACCAGGCCTAAGGCAGAGGCTTTTAACAGTATTATCATAAGTATCATCCCTCTTTGTTTTAGATTTGTATCTATGTTATTTGATTTGGTATTCACTTTCTCCTATATATCTGCATATTTTTCTTCAGGTTTTGTTTATATTAGTGAGCCTCTTGCCATGCATATCCATGTATCAAGCCTTGTAGAAGACTCTTTAGTTGTGGATCGGGTGCACCGATCTTGTGTTGTGACTTTTGCGAGCCATGAGACTTAGATCGATCTGATTATACTAGATATGGTAGATTCTTATGTCATCTAAGGTATGGATTAGTTAGCTTCTTATCATGTAATTCTAGATTGTTATGCTAAGACCGTAACTTTAGCTTTGTCGTGTGTGCCAAAGATTGATTGGAAGGGTGTGCTCTATTTAGGTCCCAAGAGAGTTATATCCTTTCTGCGTGCTGGTCACTTGGTTAAGAGGGGATGTTTGTTGTATTTGTCCCATATTCATGATACTAGTGCTGATCCACCACTTTTGTTGGATTCCATTTGTATTGTCCATGAGTTCATGGATGTCTTTCCTATGAATTTGCCTAATATGCCTTTGGATCATGATATTGACTTTGTTATTGATGTTGAGAAGGAAACCAAGCCTATCTCTATCCTCCTTATAGGATTACCCTAGTAGAGTTAAAGGAATTAAAGTGTTAGTTACAGGAGTTATTGGATAAAGGATTTGTCCATCCTAGTGTATTACCATGGGGTGCGTCTACCTTGCTTGTAAAGAAAAATGGGTGTATATAAATGGATACTAATTATTGATAGTTGAACAAGGTTATAGTTAAGAATAAGTATTCTCTTACCAACATTGATGACTTATTTGATCAGCTTCAGGGGTTTTTCGATATTTTCAAAGATTAATTTGAGGTTTGGGTATCACCAGTTGAGGATTGGAGCTTCAAATATTCCAAAGATAACTTTTGGACTCGGTACTGTCATTATGAGTTCTTGGTCATGTCTTTTGGGTTGACTAATTCCACCACTACATTTACAGATTTGATGAAACAAGGTATTTTGACTGTGTCTCAACTCTTTTGTCATTGTATTTATACATGATATCTCGGTGTACTCCAAGAGTGAGGCCGATCATAAGGAGCATTTGCAGATTGTGCTTCAGAAATTAAGGGAAGAGAAGGTGTATGTTAAGTTCTCCAAGTGTGAGTTTTAGTTGGATTCCTTTTCTTTCTTAGGACATATTGTGAATAAGAAGGGTATCATGGTCGATCCGGCTAAGGTTGCAACGATTTGTGATTGGGCTAGGCTTACTTATCCTATCGCGATTCAGAGTTTTGTTGGTATAGTAGGCTACTATCGGTGCTTTGTTAAGGGGGTTTCATCTATTGCGGCTCCATTAACAAAGTTGATTCAGAAGAAAATCTCCTTTCAATGGTCTGAAGCTTGTGAGGTTAGCTTTCAAAAGGTTAAGATTTTATTGACATCAACTCCTATCTTTACTTTACCCAAGAAGGGCATGGGCTTTACCTTTTTTGTGATGCATATGGTGTTGGGATTGGTTCCATGTTGATCCAGGAGGGTAAGATGATTGCATATGATTCTCATCAGTTGAAGCCCAATGAGAAGAATTACCCCACCCACGATTTGGAGTTGTGCACGGTTACTTTTGCCTTGAAGCTGTGGAGGCACTATTGTATAGAGTCCATTGTAGGATCTTCTCATATCACTGTAGCCTTCAATATTTCTTCACTCAGAAATTTCTTAATATGAGGTAGTGCCATTGGGTTGATTAGCTTAAGGATAATGACCTTACTATTCTCTATCATCTTGGCAAGGGTAATTGGTTATAGATTCCTTGAGATAAAAGTCGACTAGTATGGATAGCTTAGTGTATTTTTTGACCCAGGAGAGGCCTTTGACCTTAGAGGTTCAATCTTTGGTTAATCAGATTGTTAGGCTTGATATTTCAATGCCTGGAGTGTTTTTGCATTTATGGAGGCTAGATCTTCTTTGATGGAGTAGATTTGGGATCATCAGTTGATGATATTGGTTTTAGAGTGACTCAGGATAGAGTGTTAACTGGTCAGGTTAAAAAAACCTCAGTTAACTCTGATGGTGTTTTAAGCATTGGGGCTGAGTTTGTGTACCAAGAGTGGGTGATTAGGTTAGATTGATTTTGGAGAAGGCTCAATATTGTAAGTATTCCATTCATCCAGGGGTGACTAAGATGTATTTTTATTTGAAACTACACTACTGATAGGGTGGTATGAGGAAGGATATCACAGTCTTTATAGCTCATTACCAGTGTTGCCACTAGGTGAAGGCTGAGCATTTGAGGCTTGACGGTTTGCTTCAGAGCTTACCTATTCCCGAGTGGAAATGAGAGCGAATCACTATAGACTTGTTTGCTTGGTTACTTCGTACTTCTTGTGGTTCTAATAGTGCTTAGGTCATCATGGATCAATTGACCAAGTCTGTTCATTTCATCCCTATTTTGGTTTCTTTCAGTACTGAGAGATTGGACTGTGTCTTTGTTTGTGATTAGTTCATCTCCATGATATACTTGTGTCTATTATCTCATATAGGGGTTGAGTATTCACTTCTTACTTTAGGAAGGCATTTTAGGAGAAGTTGGTACCCAGGTTAATCTCAGCACAACTTTTCATTCCCAGATCGATGGTCAGTCAAAGAAAACTATTAAGATTTTTGAGGATGTGTGTCACGACCCGAACTAGGGCCTAGCCATGATGGGTATCTCAAGTCCACCGAGGACCAGATACCACCCCCATTGCCTAGTCAAAAGAACGTAACACACCTAGCAGTGGTTGAAATCCAAACATATAACAAGATAGCACATAAAAGCTCAAAGGAATCTAAGATAAGTTAATATCCGAGAACCGATGCCGATAACCAACATCAACACCAATACCCATGTCCACAGTTATATCCACAAAGTTTCTAACGAAACCAAAAACCAATCTAAGTCGGGACAAGCCCTCGACTCTGACAATGACAATGAAAATTAAATAAAAATGTTAATGTGAAGTCTTCAACTCTAATCTATGGAGGGAAAATGATGAAATGACCAAGTCTTCCAGAGTTTGGAAGCTAATCACTTCACCAAAACAGACCGACAAACTGAGTTGATCCACCTAACACTGCACAGGAAAAAAAAGTATCCCCGGTGTTTGCATCGCATGGGATACAACATCCAGAGACGGTTAGTGTGTTGAGAACTTGCATATAACTCGGGGATAGGGGATAAAATAATGCCAAATCAAATTCAATACAAAACCAAGTGAGCATCATTATATACATACATAAATGATATGTCATCATAGGGAACAAGGTTTACCATAAAGTAAAACTTTATCCTATACTAAGTAGCTCAACCATCATAAACCACAGAGTATATGGGTTCAGCTCTCCCTACTGAAAGGGCCCCAATGCATGTTAACTGCACGAACCGGAGGTATCAAGGAAGACCAAGAAATTCCCCAACACCACGTTAATCTAAGATACAAATATATCAAAAGTGTGAACCATGCACATAGGTCATCAAGACCAAACCTTATGTCGGGAAACATGAGTTTCCAATATAAGTCATCCAAGACCCACATCATCATGACATCACTACATAAACCCCATTAATCCTAATTTAAAGTGAGTTTCATATAACCCATTTATTAACCAAAGAACCAACCGTTAAGGCATACCTATGGTATTGTCATACCCATACACTTGGAAACTTATCTCTCTTCCATAACAATTGCATTAACTTGGGGGAATACCTCGACCCCCTTTAGTTTATAAACTCAAATTGGGGGAATGCCTCGACCCATATCAAATCAAAACCTAGAAAAAAAGGCCTTCAAAATCCATGTTCATTGTTTAACTATTTATGAAATGTAATAACATAGGTAGGTAAGTCAAACCAAGTAACAATTCCACAATTCAAAACCATTTAACAAGTGGGTTGAGGGAAGACAATTATTCAAAAACAATTCTGAGTTCAAAACATCAAGTTGGGGGAAATACCATGACCCCCATTCCAATTCCCACACCTATGCATCCCATTAGTTCAAAACAACAATTTCAAGGCATGAATAATTCATAAAACTCATGGGAAAACAATTCAAGGACCAACCCTTCCAAAATCCTCAACCATATCAAAACCCACACTCTAAACCATATAATTAAACCATGTAAAACACATACTTTTCATAAATAAGAGTTGGGGATGGGTAACATGCTTGAAATACCAAGATTTATGGAGAGAAATCATCCCTTGAGCCCTTAGATGATCAACTTCTTGGAAATCCTAAGTATCTTGACCTTGGAGAGTTTGGAGAGTTTTAGAGTGTTTTTTGATTATGTTATGAATAAGAAATAACCCCCTTGAATGCTTAATAGTCGTGGGGTCTAAGTAAAGGAAAAGTAGAATTAACCAAAATTCCCTAAATGAAAAGACTAAAAATTAACACCCAGTCGCTACGAGTGACGTAATGACTCGTAGGGTCACTTTACGACTCATAAGGTCCCACTCGTAGTCTAGACAGTGTCGATGATCACCAACACTGACTTGGCTACGAGTCATACCATACGACTCATACTCGGTTATTACAACTCGCATGGTCTACTCATTATCAAAGTAGAAACAATTGGGCACCACATTGGTTAGGATATAGAAGACACCATATGACTCATTTTGAGTCTTTACGTCCCATGGTAGTAATCATAGAAGAAAATACATGCGAACACATAAGATAGGATATGATTGGTTCCTTAAGACCTGTAAAGACTCCCTACGACTCGTATGGAGAGTCATAGTCTGGGCAGTGAGGATAAAATTTCAGAAATCTTCTAGGGACCAAAATTCTAGGGTATAATGTAACACCCCACATTTTACATGTACTAGTAATGTTCACATAAAATGACATATGACTTGATTTAATTACTACCAAAACTTTTTTTCAAGTGTTCAAGTGTTAGATTGGGGCACTATATGGAAGTCTATTTAGAGACTGTGGCCTTAAACGGAGAAAATCATTGACGTGCTTATGGAACTTAGGAAGCTAGCAGGTGAGTCACCTGTGTGGTTGGCTTAAAAAAAAAATGTATATATACATGAGGGAGAATAATTCATTCATAAGTGAACTCACTTGAAGTGTAGACGTTAGTAAAAAGAAAGGGGAACGAAGACAAGGCTTAACGCCGAAACTTTCCAAGTCTTGCGACAAACGAAGCCCAAGTTAGGGAGGCTATTAAAGCCAATGGTCTAGCATTATATTGGGCCAAGATGTTCAGCCCAAGATTTTTATATAATAGGCCCAACTACATTCATTCACTACTAACAAAATTGGGCCCAAACAAAGTGCAAGAAAGATTAAGGAAAATGGGCCACTAAAGCCCATTGATTTAGAGATCCAAAAGGCCCAAGTGAAAGGGGAAAATTGGTCATTGTCCAACTTGAGTTAATCAGTTGCAAATATTAGGAGAAAGTCGGTCTAAGGCCCCTTTAAAAAGGGACCAAAACCGAGCTCCTTAGGTTAACTAGTAGGAGACCAAAAAAATTTCAGCTTTTCTCTCTAAGTTTCTCTTGGCATTTCTTCACCTTGGAAGGCAACCAAAGGCTACTTTTTGAGTTCTTGAATTAGACTTACACCTTGGGAGTTAAGGTATGTAAAAATAACCATATACTTGATATGAATTTTCCATGGAAAACAAGATAAGTTGGCTGGTGTACTGTGCAGGAATTTCTGGACAGCTTGTGTCCTGAAAGTTGTTGTTTGATTTTCTTGGCTTTGGAACGATTCTTACCCTGATTTTTGACTTTGATATGATATAAAGTTGAGGTTATTAATATGTTATAGTGTGTATATGGTTGCCAAGGTTGCTGGACTGTTTTGCTAGTTCTTTGGAAACAAGTATCCTTATATGATCTTATGTGCTTCCAAAATGGTATTGGACTGTTTTGATGAGGGGGATGATGTTTCACGTTTCCCCCCCTGTGTTTTGAGCTATTTTGTGACTGTGTTAAGGTTTATTTGATGTATATATATGTTGGGAGCATCTGGTTCAAAGTTGGGACAAGTATGAATTGTTAACGACGAAATGTAGGGAGACGACGAGATGTTGTGCTTCTTAGTTGAGCGTTTTGTAAAATGGTTCTGTGTTGTAGTTATGGACTGTTGCCAGCATGTTGTAGAGCTGATATAGGCTGTGTACATCATGTATATGATAATGTGTACTGGTTGAAGACAGTTAGAATTGAGAAAGTCGGAATAACACCATTGAGTCGATGGTTATACGTTTGTCGCCAAAGTGTTGTGTTTTGTGAGATTGGGCTGTCCAGATGCATTGATTAGCTGCTAATACTAGCTTTAAAACATGATATTGTAGATAAATAGTTGGAAGAAAAGAAGTCATTTCGAGGTAAAAACAAGTTGATATGTCGAGGTATGTAAGGCTATTCGATCTCTTATTATTTGGCATGGAATCCAAAGTCTTTATTGGCACATAGAGATCTTTACAAACTTCGATATAACCACTCCACTCTTTCACATGTATTTCTGTGTCCAGATTCGAGCATTGTCACTGCTGCATGCATACATTGGATACCATGACATATGAGTCTTCTTTTTAGATAAATAAAGTTCATACGTTGTTTATGTCCTACATGTTTCACTAATTGTATAACCCACTCTTTTCATTGTGATATGATGTTACATGGTCACATACTTGTCATTTGTCATGCTTATAGTCTTATAGCTCAAATGTTACGATCACCAAAGATTCATATCAAAAGTAATAAGAAGATATATGTATACAGTTGCTTCTGTTGGGTGGTATCCCAGGGGTGAAAGAATCACCTAGCATGGGTCAATCCCAGTATTACAGGGGGTATCCCAGGGGTGAAAGGAAAGCCTAGCATGGGTCGATCCTGATATAGTTTTACCACTGATCAGCTGGTCATTTGTATTACATGATGTGCACAGATTATACAAGTGATAAGAGTAAAGTAACATAATTGTTATAAGATGCATGACTCCACAATATTCATAAAGGTGGTCTTTTACCTTACAGCAGTGTATGGTTTCATTTGAGCTTTTATCTCATATATAGTACATGTTGCCTTACATATTCAGTACATTATTTCGTACTGACGTCCCTGTTGGGGGACCTGCATTCCATGCTGCAGGTGCAGAAGCTAATAAACCTCCCCAGTAAGAGTACAGGATATCAACTGCAGTCACTGAGCTCCAGGTTGCTTCGGGGTTTTGAGTCTTATCATATCTTTTTGCATTGTATAGTATCTTATCATGAGGCGGGGCCTGTCCCGACCCTTATAAGATAATGTTTCTTGTCTAGAGGCTTTGTAGACTATATAAAGTATAGTATGGTCATGTATCGTATCGTAGACATTGTGGCTCCAACGGCCTAGTCATACAACATCTTTTGGCTTGCTAGTTCCATTTATCTTTTGAGGGCATGTTTAGTATAAAAGTAACTTATAATGTTCATAGGTAATGTATTGCTACAGGTTGGTTCTCCCGAGCCTTACCGGCAACGGGTGCCAGTCCGCCTTAATAGGATTTTGGGGCGTGACAGAAGTGGTATCAGAGCGGTTTGTCCTAGGGAGTCTACAAAGCCGTGTCTATGTAGAATCATGTTTATCGATGTGTTGTGCACCACATTTATAAACAAGAGGCTACGTGGCATTTAGGAGTTATCACTTCTTTTCATTCTTTAGATCGTGCCATAGAGCCAAATATTATAAGTGTACCATGTCTAATCCCTGAATTATTTTGTACAGTAAGTATGCCAGAGACAAGGAAGAGTAAAGGTAAAGGAAAGGAAGTAGAAGTGGTAGTTGGTATACCCAATCGGGCCAGACGACAGAGTGAGGCTCTAGATGAGTCTCTATCACAGACATCTCCAACCCCTCCATCTGTTGATGCACCAGGAAGTAGTGAAAACCCCCGAGAACCACCTGTTGATGCTTCTGTGCAGGATTTGAGAAATGCAGTTCAACTGTTGACTTGTATAGTTGCTGGCCAAGGTCAAAGACAAGAAGGCCCAGTTGCAGGTGCAGTTGGTGCAGGTAGGGCAGCCAGTACGAGAATACGTGATTTCCTCAACTTAGACCCCCCATCATTCACTGGGACAGATCCAAATGAAGATCCACAGGATTTTATTGATCAGATCCAACGCACCTTAGATGTTATGCATGTAAGTGGTTCGGAAGCTGCTGAGTTGGCAATATATAGATTGAAGGGTGTGGCTATACTGTGGTACGAAGCCTGGAAGCATTCCAAAGGCATAGATACATCTCCAACTACTTGGGAGGAGTTCAAAATGGCCTTTCTTGATCATTACTTGCCATTAGAGATCCGAGAGGCCCGTGCAGATCAGTTCCTGAACCTCCATCAGGGGAATATGAGCGTGAGGGAATATAGTCTTAAATTTAATTCTCTGGCCAGGTACGCTCCTAATGTTGTTCCTACTATGGCAGATAGAGTCCATCGGTATGTCGATAGGTTGGATTCATATTTGGTTAGAGATTGTACCATTGCCTCTTTAAATAAAGACATGGATATAGCGAGGATGCAAGCTTTTGCACAGAAACTGGAGGATCAGAGACAAAGAAGGAGGGCACAAGAAATAGAAAGGGGGCAATTCAAGAGGGCCAGATCTACAGGACAGTTTACACCACCCCAGGGTGAGTTTAGGCCACGATTTTCCCATAGGCCACCCAGGCCATCATCCTCTTACTCTACAGCTAGTGCTCCACCACCACTTCAAGGGTCTAGAAATGATCAATTTGGGCAGAGAAGTGAGGGCCAAGGTACACGGACAACAGGATATTCGGGAAGCCAGCAAATGCCTCCTAGGCAGCCTTGCAGACAATGTGGGAGATATCATATAGGTGCGTGTCGCAGGGGAACGGATGTTTGTTATTGGTGTGGTATGCCAGGGCATGTAATAAAAGATTGCCCAAGAAGACGCAGGGGTGATATGGCACAACCTACTGGATCAGCTGTTGTATCATCATCATCAGTGCCTCCATCAGGTAGAGGTGAGCAATTTCCCATAGGTCGCGGCAGAGGTATTAGAGGGGCAGCTAGTTCCAGCGTGGCCCAAAATCGCACATATGCTCTAGGGACTCGACAGAACCTGGAAGCTTCACCCGATGTGGTTATAGGTACATTGTCCATCTTCTCATATAAAGTGTATGCATTAATTGACCCTGGTTCTACATTGTCATATATTACTCCATTAGTTGCTGGGAAGCTTGGTAGAACACCTAAATTATTGAATAAACCACTTGCGGTGTCTACACCAACTGGGGAGTCAATTATAGTTAGAAGAGTCTATTGTGACTGCATAGTGACTGTCTGCAACCGAGATACATTAGCTGATCTTATCGAGTTAGAAATGGTAGAATTTGATGTTATAATGGGTATGTATTGGTTGGCTTCTTGCTATGCCACCGTTGACTGCCGAACCAAGAGGATGTACTTTCACTTTCCAAATGAAGCAGTCCTTGAATGGGAAGGCAATATTGGGGCACCAAAAGGGAGGTTTATCTCTTATTTTAAAGCCAGAAAAATGATATCAAAGGGATATATATGTCATCTCGTTAGAGTGAGAGACATGGAGGCAGAATCACCAACTATCCAGTCTGTTCCAATAGTGAATGAATTTATTGATGTCTTTCCTGAGGAACTCCCTGGTTTGCCTCCAGAACGAGAAATAGATTTTGGTATTGACTTATTACCAGGCACCGAGCCTATCTCTATTCCTCCATATAAAATGGCCCCGGCAGAATTACGTGAATTAAAGGAGCAACTGAAAGACTTGTTAGAAAAGGGTTTTATAAGACCTAGTGTGTCCCCTTGGGGTGCACCAGTTTTATTTGTGCGTAAAAAGGATGGCACATTGAGGATGTGTATTGACTACCGACAACTGAATAGGGTGACAATTAAGAATAAATATCCCCTCCCCAGAATTTATGACTTGTTTGATCAGTTACAGGGTGCCAAATACTTTTCAAAGATCGATTTGAGATCAGGTTATCATCAGGTGAGAGTGCAGGAAAAAGATATACCTAAGACAGCTTTCCGAACCAGATATGGTCACTTTGAATTTCTTGTTATGTCGTTTGGGCTAACGAATGCACCAGCAGTTTTTATGGATTTGATGAATAGGGTATTCAAGCCTTTCCTGGATGTGTTCGTGATAGTATTTATAGATGATATTCTAGTGTATTCAAGGTCAGAAAGGGACCACGCAAATCATTTACGACTAGTACTACAAGTTCTCCGTGATCGCCGGTTGTATGCTAAGTTTTCCAAATGTGAATTTTGGTTAAAATCAGTGGCATTTTTGGGCCATATTGTATCGGATGAAGGAATAAGGGTGGATTCACAAAAGATAGAGGCTGTGAAAGATTGGCCAAGGCCAACGACACCTACAGAAGTTCGAAGCTTCCTTGGATTGGCAGGTTATTACAGAAGGTTTGTTGAAGGTTTTTCTTCTATGTCTGCACCTCTTACTAAGTTAACTCACAAGGAAACCAAATTCCAATGGAATGATGCATGTGAAAGGAGCTTCCAAGAGTTGAAAAGCAGGCTAACCTCAGCACCTGTGCTAGTGCTTCCAGAAGGCTCAGAGGGATATGCAGTGTATTGTGATGCTTCCGGAGTTGGTTTGGGGTGTGTACTAACACAACACGGTAAGGTGATTGCTTATGCCTCGAGACAATTGAGACCACACGAGAAAAACTACCCAACACATGATCTTGAGCTAGCAGCGGTTGTATTTGCTTTAAAGATATGGCGCCACTATTTGTATGGGGTGCACGTGGACATATATACAGATCATAAGAGTTTACAGTATATTTTCAAGCAGAAAGATCTAAATTTGAGGCAGCGGAGGTGGCTAGAGTTAATAAAGGATTATGATATTGATATATTATACCATCCAGGGAAAGCAAATGTGGTGGCTGATGCTCTAAGTCGTAAGACACTCTTGGGTACCAGTGATCAGAAAGGGGTAAAGCAAGGCATGGCTAAGGATCTGCGTCAACTAGCCAATCTGGGTGTTCGTCTACTCGAAACTCCAAGAAAGGACATTATTGTACATAATGCTGCCGATTCTTCATTGATAAGGGAAGTGAAAGAAAAACAGTATTATGATCCTATTCTACAATGCCTTAAGGAGAAAGTAAGTCAAGGTATAATGAAGGAGTTTAGGCTTACACAAGATGGAGTACTTCATTGCCAAAATAGATTGTGTGTTCCTGATGTTAACAGACTCAGAAAGAGAATAATGGAAGAAGCCCATCATTCAAGATATTCCATCCACCCAGGATCTACTAAGATGTATCATGACCTAAAGGGAGTGTTTTGGTGGGGAGGCATGAAAAAGGACCTTGCAGAGTTTGTGGCTCAATGTCCTACTTGTCAACAAGTCAAAGTAGAGAACCAAAAGCCAGGTGGTTACATGCAATGTATAGAGATTCCAACTTGGAAGTGGGATATGACTAATATGGATTTTGTAACTGGTTTGCCTCGTTCAGTTAATAAGTTTGACTCCATATGGGTGATAGTTGATAGACTCACGAAGTCAGCGCACTTCCTGCCAGTTAGAAGTGATTATACAGCTGAAGAATATGCCAAATTATACCTCAAAGAGATAGTTAGGCTACATGGGGTCCCACTCTCTATTATATCTGATCGAGGAGCTCAATTCACGGCAAAATTTTGGAAGTCCTTTCAAAGGAGTTTAGGGACGCAAGTGAATTTGAGTACAGCCTTCCATCCCCAAACAGACGGCCAGGCAGAGCGTACTATTCAAACACTTGAGGATATGTTGCGAACCTGTGCATTAGATTTTAAAGGTAGCTGGGTAGAACACTTGCCCCTTATTGAATTTGCCTATAATAACAGCTACCATTCGAGCATCAAGATGGCGCCTTACGAAGCTTTGTATGGGAGGAAATGTAGGTCACCAATTGGTTGGTTCGAAGTGGGTGAAACCACCTTGCTCGGGCCAGATTTAGTCAAACAAGCCATGGAAAAAGTTAAGGTGATACAACAACGGCTAAAAACAGCCCAAAGTCGTCATAAATCATATGCAGATATGCGGAGAAGAGGGCTGGAATTCTCTATTGGAGATTGGGTATTTTTAAAGGTATCACCGATGAAAGGGGTTATGAGATTTGGTAAGAAAGGGAAACTAAGCCCACGTTACATAGGGCCATATAAGATTACTAAGAGGGTCGGACAAGTTGCATATGAATTAGAGCTACCCCAGGAACTTTCAATGGTTCATCCAGTGTTTCATGTGTCAATGCTTCGAAAATGCATAGGTGACCCCTCTCGTATCACTCCTATAGAAGATGTACAGGTCACAGAGGATCTTACTTATGAAGAGGTACCGGCTGCTATTCTAGATCGCCAAATTAAAAAGTTAAGGAACAAAGAAATTGCATCAGTAAAGGTACTCTGGAGAAACAACCAAGTAGAAGAAATAACGTGGGAACCGGAGGAAGTAATGACATCCAAATACCCTCATCTATTTGAAGACAAGGAGGGACCAAAAGATACAGAGGAAGAACATTAATAGGTATGTGTTTGAATACTAGTTATGTTATTAACAGTTGTGTGACCAGAAATTCAAACCTGCCTAGACTATACAGTTATGTTAACATTCGGGACGAATGTTCCTAAGGGGGGGAGGATGTAACACCCCACATTTTACATGTACTAGTAATGTTCACATAAAATGACATATGACTTGATTTAATTACTACCAAAACTTTTTTTCAAGTGTTCAAGTGTTAGATTGGGGCACTATATGGAAGTCTATTTAGAGACTGTGGCCTTAAACGGAGAAAATCATTGACGTGCTTATGGAACTTAGGAAGCTAGCAGGTGAGTCACCTGTGTGGTTGGCTTAAAAAAAAAATGTATATATACATGAGGGAGAATAATTCATTCATAAGTGAACTCACTTGAAGTGTAGACGTTAGTAAAAAGAAAGGGGAACGAAGACAAGGCTTAACGCCGAAACTTTCCAAGTCTTGCGACAAACGAAGCCCAAGTTAGGGAGGCTATTAAAGCCAATGGTCTAGCATTATATTGGGCCAAGATGTTCAGCCCAAGATTTTTATATAATAGGCCCAACTACATTCATTCACTACTAACAAAATTGGGCCCAAACAAAGTGCAAGAAAGATTAAGGAAAATGGGCCACTAAAGCCCATTGATTTAGAGATCCAAAAGGCCCAAGTGAAAGGGGAAAATTGGTCATTGTCCAACTTGAGTTAATCAGTTGCAAATATTAGGAGAAAGTCGGTCTAAGGCCCCTTTAAAAAGGGACCAAAACCGAGCTCCTTAGGTTAACTAGTAGGAGACCAAAAAAATTTCAGCTTTTCTCTCTAAGTTTCTCTTGGCATTTCTTCACCTTGGAAGGCAACCAAAGGCTACTTTTTGAGTTCTTGAATTAGACTTACACCTTGGGAGTTAAGGTATGTAAAAATAACCATATACTTGATATGAATTTTCCATGGAAAACAAGATAAGTTGGCTGGTGTACTATGCAGGAATTTCTGGACAGCTTGTGTCCTGAAAGTTGTTGTTTGATTTTCTTGGCTTTGGAACGATTCTTACCCTGATTTTTGACTTTGATATGATATAAAGTTGTGGTTATTAATATGTTATAGTGTGTATATGGTTTCCAAGGTTGCTGGACTGTTTTGCTAGTTCTTTGGAAACAAGTATCCTTATATGATCTTATGTGCTTCCAAAATGGTATTGGACTGTTTTGATGAGGGGGATGATGTTTCACGTTTCCCCCCCTGTGTTTTGAGCTATTTTGTGACTGTGTTAAGGTTTATTTGATGTATATATATGTTGGGAGCATCTGGTTCAAAGTTGGGACAAGTATGAATTGTTAACGACGAAATGTAGGGAGACGACGAGATGTTGTGCTTCTTAGTTGAGCGTTTTGTAAAATGGTTCTGTGTTGTAGTTATGGACTGTTGCCAGCATGTTGTAGAGCTGATATAGGCTGTGTACATCATGTATATGATAATGTGTACTGGTTGAAGACAGTTAGAATTGAGAAAGTCGGAATAACACCATTGAGTCGATGGTTATACGTTTGTCGCCAAAGTGTTGTGTTTTGTGAGATTGGGCTGTCCAGATGCATTGATTAGCTGCTAATACTAGCTTTAAAACATGATATTGTAGATAAATAGTTGGAAGAAAAGAAGTCATTTCGAGGTAAAAACAAGTTGATATGTCGAGGTATGTAAGGCTATTCGATCTCTTATTATTTGGCATGGAATCCAAAGTCTTTATTGGCACATAGAGATCTTTACAAACTTCGATATAACCACTCCACTCTTTCACATGTATTTCTGTGTCCAGATTCGAGCATTGTCACTGCTGCATGCATACATTGGATACCATGACATATGAGTCTTCTTTTTAGATAAATAAAGTTCATACGTTGTTTATGTCCTACATGTTTTACTAATTGTATAACCCACTCTTTTAATTGTGATATGATGTTACATGGTCACATACTTGTCATTTGTCATGCTTATAGTCTTATAGCTCAAATGTTACGATCACCAAAGATTCATATCAAAAGTAATAAGAAGATATATGTATACAGTTGCTTCTGTTGGGTGGTATCCCAGGGGTGAAAGAATCACCTAGCATGGGTCAATCCCAGTATTACAGGGGGTATCCCAGGGGTGAAAGGAAAGCCTAGCATGGGTCGATCCTGATATAGTTTTACCACTGATCAGCTGGTCATTTGTATTACATGATGTGCACAGATTATACAAGTGATAAGAGTAAAGTAACATAATTGTTATAAGATGCATGACTCCACAATATTCATAAAGGTGGTCTTTTACCTTACAGCAGTGTATGGTTTCATTTGAGCTTTTATCTCATATATAGTACATGTTGCCTTACATATTCAGTACATTATTTCGTACTGACGTCCCTGTTGGGGGACCTGCATTCCATGCTGCAGGTGCAGAAGCTAATAAACCTCCCCAGTAAGAGTACAGGATATCAACTGCAGTCACTGAGCTCCAGGTTGCTTCGGGGCTTTGAGTCTTATCATATCTTTTTGCATTGTATAGTATCTTATCATGAGGCGGGGCCTGTCCCGACCCTTATAAGATAATGTTTCTTGTCTAGAGGCTTTGTAGACTATATAAAGTATAGTATGGTCATGTATCGTATCGTAGACATTGTGGCTCCAACGGCCTAGTCATACAACATCTTTTGGCTTGCTAGTTCCATTTATCTTTTGAGGGCATGTTTAGTATAAAAGTAACTTATAATGTTCATAGGTAATGTATTGCTACAGGTTGGTTCTCCCGAGCCTTACCGGCAACGGGTGCCAGTCCGCCTTAATAGGATTTTGGGGCGTGACATATAACATTCTCCCCCCTTGGGATGATTCATCCCCGAATGATAAGACAAGGTATGCCTTATCACGATTTAGCACAGAAATACACCCACTCTTACCTTTAAGAAAGACAGAAAACAAAGATATCAAGGAATTCCTAATTTTCTTTTAAC
Source organism: Capsicum baccatum var. pendulum (assembly GCA_030864225.1). NCBI lineage: Eukaryota > Viridiplantae > Streptophyta > Magnoliopsida > Solanales > Solanaceae > Capsicum > Capsicum baccatum. Next base: position 157,252,818 of record CM061558.1, read on the forward strand.
AAAGTCAGAAAACAAAGATGTTTAGGAATACACATACCTCAAGCACAATTATCTGGAGTGGGAAACAAGAATGGGTACTTGAACTTCATTTGTTCTTCTGCTTCCCAAGTAGCTTCTTCATGCTTCTGGTTTCTCCATGGAACCTTTACTGAAGCCACATCCTTCATTCGTAACCAGCGGACCTTCCTATAAAAAATATCCACCAGGACTTCCTTATAATATAAGGAATCCTAAAAACCAATGCTCTCTAAAGGAACAACTAAGGAAGGATCACCCAAGAACTTCTTCAACATCGACACATGAAAGATTGAATGAATGCAACCAAAAATCAAAGGCAATTCCAACTCATAAGCCACATTTACCATTTACCTTAAAATATAATACGGACCAATATTACAGGGACTGAGATTCCCTTTCTTTCCAAACTTCATCACTCCCTTCATGGGAGATACCTCCAAGAGCACCAAATCATCTATATCAAACTCCAAGTTTCTTCTCCTTACATCTGTATAGGACTTTTGGTTACTTTGGGTGGTTATAAATTTATCCTAAATCTCCTTCACCCTCTCCATAGCTTGGTGAACCAAGTCAGGACCATACAATATAGCCTCACCGACCTTAAACAACCCAATAGGAGAATGACATCTCCTAACATACAAAGACTCAAACGGAGTCATCCCAATACTAGAGTGATAGCTATTATTATAAGAAAATTCTATGAGAGGCAAATGGTAAACCCAATTACCACCAAAATCCGCACAAGACCTTATCATATCTTCCAAGTTCTAAATTTTCCTTTCTGCTTGTCCATCCGTCTTAGGGTGGAAAGTAGTGCTAAGTTTCACCTTAGTTCCGAAGCCTTTCTGAAAGGAATGCCAAAAATGAGATGAAAACTGAGTACCTCGATCAGATATGATGGAAACAGAAGAACCATGCAACTTTATGATCACCTCAATAAATAGCTTAACATAATCCTTCACCAAATAATTAGTCTTTACTGGAAAGAAGTGAGCAGACTTAGTCATCCTATCCATGACGAACCAAATGGAATAAAACTGATGGCAATAGCACAGAATACTAGTAGTAAAACACATATTAATCACTTCCCATTTCTACACAGGCAACTCAATCTCTTAAGACAACCCACTATGCCTCAAGAGCTCAACTTTCACTTGCTGACACACCATGCACTTAGCTGTAAAATTGGCCAAATCCCTTTTCATGTTATTCCACCAACAGATTTGTTTAAAGTTATGGTATATCTTCATCGTACCGAGATGAATAGTATATCTCGACTAGTGAGCCTCAACCAAGATTCTCTTTCACAGTCCATCAATATTAGGAACATATAATCTACCTAGGTACCTCAAGATACCATCATCGCCACTCTCTAATGCCATCACCTTATGGTGACCCATATCCTTCCTGATCTGCATCAAGATAGGATCTAGAACTTATTTCTCTTTCACCTCAGTACCAATAGATGACTTCAGTACCTCTTGCCCAACTACACTCCATCTTCAGAGTCCAACAAACGAAATCCAAGATTATCCAAATGGTGAATATCCTTTATGAAACCTTATTTATCCTCTTCAACGTAATATAAGATCCCCATGGAAAACCTGCTAAGAGCATGAGCAACCACTTTAGCTTTACCTGGATGATAATGAAGACTTATGTCATAGTCCTTCAGCAACTTAAGTCTTCTTCTTTTCTTGAGATTCAATTCTTTCTGGGTGAGCACATACTGAAAACTCTTATGGTCTGAGAAGATGTCCATATGAACTCCATAAAAATACTGACACCATATATTTAAAGCAAAGACCACAACTAACAATTCCAAGTCATGAGTTGGTTAATTCTTCTCATGCACCTTCAACTGCCTAGAAGCATATGCAACCATCTTTCCATGCTGCATCAACACAACTTAGTCCTATATGGGATGCATCACAATAAATAACAAAGCTATTTGTACCCTCAAGTATAGTCAAAACCAGAGCCAAAGTCAACTTATCCTTCAACTTCTCAGAACTACCCTCACAAGAATCAGACCATATAGCCTTTACTTTTTTCTGAGTTAACCTAGTCAATGGGGCTGTAATGGAAGAGAAAGTTTCCAGAAACCTTTTATAATATCTGGCTAAACCCAATAAGCTCCAAAAATTGGTTGGTGTTGTGGGTCTAGGATACTTCTTAGCCACCACAAATTTATGTGGATCCACCATGATCCCTGCACTAGAAACAATATAACCCAAATAAGTCATAATATTTAACCAAAACTCACACTTCAAGAACTTTACATTCAATTGTTGATCTTTCAATGTTTGAAACATAAGACAAAGATGATCAATATGATCCATTTCACTATTTAAGTACAGCAAAATATCATCAATAAATACAATGACAAACAAATCCAAAAATTGACAGAGACCTGGTTCATAATATCCATGAATGCTATCGAGGAATTAGTCTAACTGAAAGACATTACCAAGAAATTGAAATGACCATACCGAGTTTGAAAAGCAGTCTTAGGGATATCTACCTCCCTAATCTTCAACTGATGATAACCTGGCCAAAGATCAATCTTAAATAAGTACTTAGCTCCTTAAAGTTGATCAAATAGGTCATTAATCCTAGGAAGAGGATACTTATTCTTCATAGTCACCTTATTCAACTAGCAGTAATCTATATACATCCTAAGAGACCCATCTTTCTTACGCATGAAGAGCACCAGAGCACCCCATAGGGAAACACGAAGGTGGATAAAACCTTTATCAAGAAGATCTTGCAACTGCTCCTTGAGTTTTCTCGACTTAGCCAGAGCCATTCTATTTAGAGAGATAGAGATAGGACAAGTGTCCAGTTTGAGATCAATGCCAAAATCTATTTCCTTGTTGGGAGGAACACCATAAATATCATCGAGAAACACTTTAGGAAACTCATTAACCATGGAAATGGATAGTAGTGCAGGGCCCTCTGATTTAAAACCTCTAATCTAAACCAAATGATAAAGACACCCCTTGGAAATCAATTTCTGGGCTCTAAGATACGAAATGAACCTTCTCTTAGGCACCAGGGAATTACCTTCCCAGTCAATCACCGACTCATTTGGGAATTAGAAACTGACCATTCAGGTTTGATAATTAAAAGAGGCATAACATAAGTGCGACTAATCCACCCCTAAGATCACATCAAAGTTTAATATATCCAACTAAATTAGATCCACCAAAGACTCCCTGCCATAGACTGATACCACACGAAGCCTATTGAACCTTCTAGCCATAATGGATTCACCCACCAGGGTAGACACAGAAAAAGGATTAGGAATATACTCAGGACTAAAAGGACCAAAACCAAAAATATAAGTCACATAAGAAAGGGTAGATCCATCAAGCAGTCACTATACATTATGGATGAAGAGTTTTAGCATACCAGTAACAACATCAGGAGATGACTCAGAATCCTGATTGGTAGCAACAACATATAGATGATTTTGGCCAGTTCTAGAGCCAGAAGTAGTACCTTTTGGTGCAAGATATGAAGAAGCAGCAATCAGGACCTTATAATCCCAATAACAATATTGCCTGAAGGATAGTTACTTCAAATATTGTCAGGCTAGCCATATCTGAAACACTTATTCCTTCCTTCATCACAAAAGTCACGGTGCAACTATTCATAAAATCTGTAAAGAGAATAGGATTGAGCTGAATGGGCCCTAGTGGCCTAAGATTGGGTACCTTGTGTCTTAAATCCACTATTGCTCTGGAAACAACTATCATTGGAACTTAGCATATAAAGAACTAGTTGTAGAACAGGAATAAGAGTTGCCTCACTTCTTCTTAGACCATTTCCCACCATCTCTAACACTCTGTTACTGACATCTACCCTGATCTGAATACCAAAACTTATTATTTTGTCTTTCACTCATCTTTACTTTCTTGTTTTTCCTCTTCCACTAGTTGCATAAAAACCACAAGCCTAGAGATATCTATGTCACTATTCAACAAGGTAGCCTTAAACTCCAATACCAAGTCTCGAGACAAGCCTGAAGCAAACTTTCTCATCTTATCTCTCATACTCGACACTATATCAGAAGTATAACGGTACAATTGATGAAGCTTCAAGGCATATTCCTTTACTATCATCTTGCCTTTTTTAAAATTCATAAATTCCTCATCCTTCGTATCCCTTAACTCTTAATGAAAGAACCAATCAAGAAAAGCACCAGAGAAATCTCCCATAAATCCTACTCTGTATTATTTCCCCTAGACTAGTCCCACTTTTTATACCACTGATACACCATATCCTTCTGATGGTATGTAGTGAATTCCACACCCTCAGAGTCAGAAGAATCCATTATATAAAAAATCTTCAGAAGCATGCATCATAAAAAATCTTCTCCATCTTATCTTTGAAACCTTGAGGATATTTCTTGGACAACCTTGGTGGCCTCATATGAATTTACAACCGTAATGAGACTTGATTGACATGGCTGAGATGTCACCAACTGGGACAACAGATGAATGGAATGATAAAACTCAGCATTAGTAATATTTTCTAGAGGTAGGTGAGTAGGGATACCACCAACGAGAGAAAGATTAGTGGGGACCGATGGAACCCCCTAGGGCAATCAGAAGAAGTGACCCTACACTAGGTCCGAACTCCTTGAGTAGGACGGAACCCATTAACATTGTCCTCATATGGTACAGAAGGGTTTCCACATGTATCAATCTTCTTGGAGGCATGATCTGAAAAGTAAACAAATGAGAATTAGAGGAGATTTCAACACCATAGACTCTACAACCCAAAAGTAGATCACAAGAAAAGAAAACATTCCTAAATGCCTCAAAGCCTCTCTCTTATAAGTGTGGTGCTTTACACACTCATAAAATAGACTCTACTTGACATAACTTTGTGGATACCTAATGAAACAAAACCTAGGCTCAATTACCAACTTTTTCACAGATGAGTGGTGAATTTACCACTTATTTACACTCAAAATTTATGCATATTACCATGATTTAAATATATAAATAAGACATATATGTGATTAAATGCACAAATATTCATATTTTGTAGGCATGCAGGTTATGTGATGGAAAGACATGGACTTGAGCTAAAAAGGATCTAAAAAAAAAAGTACAGCTGGAAGACCTAGAGCAAAAACAAGCCTCAGTTATCGCAATCGCGATTAGAGGTCCGCGATCACAGCTAGTCATGATAGGTCAACATACTACAATTACGAGTTCTAATCGCGGTAGTAGTAGCCGCGATCGTAGACAAGTGTCAGCTATCATAACGAATCAGGATTATGCCCAGGGGCAAATTTATAAATGCACACAACTGAATTCCAAATTCATTTAAGAGGCTCAAAAACTATCCTATAGAGGAGATCCGACTTTTGTGGAATTTCTTGCACCATCTAGTTTCCAACTTTGAAGAGACAACTATTGAACTAATTCTTAGGTGAAGAATACATTAGAGTAGATTTCAAGTGAGGATTGGTAATTTCCATTGAAGATTTGTTGAATCCTAAATCTTGCAGTTTGCATTCTCTTTATCTTTCAAAAAATTAAATTGATGGAGATTTTTTGGTATATCTTGATGATTAATCATATGTGTAGCTAGTTCTTCCTCTTGGGATTATGTTAGAATAGTTTGTAATTATGTGTGGGTTATGATTCATTTGTGTATATTCTAGTTTGTTAGTGATGGGTTCTACTATTGATTGATTAGCTTAGTTGGGGTTTTTGGGTTAAAGCCCCCAAATACCTATATAGGTTTGTGGGTGAAAATCCCAAGCTCTTGAAAGCTCAAACCATCCTTGAAAGAGGGGCTTGGGTGAACCTTTGGAACTCATATCACCTTGAAAGAGGGATATGGGATCCAAGGCAATAGTAGCCAATTTAAGGGCATAGTTTTCTTATTTTCACTATCTTATACATAAGGGTGATTATAAGGTTGACTATACCTTGGGAATCATCCTAGAAATATGGATACCTAATTGAGGTGTTGGGTAGATTCAACTGACACACTTGTTAGGTACTCAAAAAGGTTATTGAGTGACTTCTTTGAGACTATGTTGACAAACAAGCTTCAAGGACTTTTAACCGAGCCTACCACATCATTAACAATTAGAATTTGCACTGAATCATCATGCTCCATACATAAGTTTCCCTTAGGAAAGCATAATCCCAAGATGCACTTCTAATTGATTACACTCTAATTATTTATAGCGCTGAATTAGTCCTTTAGAAGTCCAAAAATAATATATCCATGAAACATTTAACCCCCCTCCCAATAAATACTTGTACCATAGGTTTGAACTTAATAAGTAACTTTAATTTTAAGCTCGTTCAATCACCACTAATATTTTCCTTATGTATTCAACCCCAAATCAAAGTTGGGTAATTATATTGACAACGGCCTCCTTGTACTTAAATTAACGTGTAAGTTGAGCATTATAAAAAATGGTGCCGTTGCCGGGGAACAATTTGGTGTATTGAGTTAGTTTGGAATTTTAGCCTACTTTTTTGGATTCAAACATGTAAATATTTGCTTATGATTTTCTTTTGTTTCTTGTGTTAGGTAGATTTTTATTTTTGTTAACTTATCACTATGACATTTTGGGATAAATATGATTTCGGTAGTTGGAAATCCTATCTTGATGATCCATGTCCATATTGTGATGGACCCTACTTTCAACAATAATGTAGATATGCTCTACGAAGCGAGATGGAGGCACCATCTCGACCCTACTAGGAGTATAATTATTTTTATCTGGTGGTCGAGATGGGCATTAGAGTGATTGTCCAAATTCTCCCTCCCCTTGTTATGCTAACCCAAATACTATTTATTCTTATAAGTTTGATAGGTACCAATATGAAATAAAGGAAGAACAATATACTGGGTATAATAGTTTTGAAGCAATGCTTCAAACTCTTTTGGATCAGGAAACTACATTAGAGGAGGACATGTGTGACTTACATCAATCCAATGAAGCATTTTCAAGAGAGATTATCAAGATAGAGAAAATAGGCAAGGAAGCAAACCCTCCAAATACCATTCCTTTTCCAACTTTTCAACATAAGTAGGATTAAGAAGAAAGACCAAGCTATGTAGTAAATGATGAGCTTGGTAGCGAAGTATCCTCGGTGATTTCCTAACCAACCAAACCTAATATAGTTGAAGATGCCAAAATTGAGGAAATGGTGCTAGAGACAATAAAAGAACTCAAGCTAATTTCTTATGAAGACTCTAGTCCAATTAAGGGTAAGGATGATAATAGGGATGTGATTTTGGAATTAAGGGATAGACATCATTCCAACCATTTTTCAATATTGTGCCTAGTGTATGTGATAAGAGTCTACCTACCGAAGCAAATGATGGATTTTATGGAGAAGAAGCACCATCCCTATATTTTGGAGTTTGACATTCCAAAAGGGCACATGAATACCCCATATTTGAAGGCCAAGGAAATCAACTTCCAATGTTCAACTAATGGCCTATTGATGTTCCCACTATTACCCAAGGAGCCAAATCAGAAATTTGATGTTAAATTGGGTAAAAGTTTTAAGTATTCAAAGTGGCGAGATAGAAGCCACAACTCCATGTCCTCATTTCTATCATATTTCATCTTAGAAGATTTGAATCTTTTATCGATCTGTCGCTCAATGCATAGTGAGCAAAAGTTGGGATAGGGATTAAAATCTTCTAAGTGGAAACATAAATGATAGTTGGAGAGATGTCTTTCCATAAAAGATGGGAAGCAACTTATCATGCCACGAAAGTTGCATGTATCCTTTTATTTTTGCATGATAGAGTGGATTTTATCTTTGTTTATGCATAATCCATGAAATTGTAGTGCTATGAGGAGTGTTGATTGAAATTAAAAAAGGGAAAATGTGAGATTATTGTGTTTTGGACTGAGTAGAGGAGTGAAGAGGACCTAAAAATTAGTCTCAAGTACCGCAATCATGGTAGCCGAGTTTCTGTGATTGCGGAAATGGGGCCGCAATTGTGGTCAAAGCAGTGTAAAAGACTATCTGGATGCCCATAACTCTCCACATTCCATTCTTCATTTTTCTCTCAAATTTGCACCCAAAAGTGTAAAATATTTATGCGTCCAAGTGATTCATTGCATCTTCCATGCATCCTACTCTACAATATGTATTTTAACTCCATCTAATTACATATTTTTTTGTCTTGAAATTTGTACTTTAGGAATAGGCCTAAAATAGTATTTCTAATGCTAAATCTATATTTGTATGTGGTTATTTATATGGTTAGCTATTGCAGTTGGTGAACACATCGATGGGGAACTCTTGAGTACTTGAAATTTGGCCAAAATAGGATTTAATTAGTATTTACACCACATGTTTAATTACATGCTCCAACGAACTCATTACAAAATTCTTCAACTTCCAAGAGCATAATCAAGCAGTTTAAGTTTCATGAGCATGACGATTATATAGTTAGTTGGAACACAAATTGGGGTTGGAATTGGGTATTTTGTGTTGTAAAAAATCTAGTCAAAATTGTTCTCAAATACCATGATCGCGGTCATCGGGGGCGTATTCGCGGTACCACGCTCGCAGCCAAGGAATCACCATCGCTATATCTGAGAGCAGTTTTCTACTGAGACCAAGAATGAGAAAATGGGAGAAAAATGAGAAAACACTTAACTGCTTTAGTAGTGATAGCTTAAGTGGTCATGCCTAGGTAGTATAAAAAGATGTTTTCTCATTTTTCTCCCATTTTTGAGGTTTTAAGATTTGGGTTAAGAGGATTTTTGGAAATCATTTTAATTTTCAAGCTTGGGTAAACTCCAAGTCACTATTTTAATTTTTTACTTCAATTCTTTGTCATCTAAACCCGTAATTTTGTGATTTCAAAAGTGAAATTTGTGGATTTTGGCTTGGAAGGCCTAAAACAATGTTTCTTCAATTCAAACCCCATTTTCAACCTGTTTTCACTTCGTTTTTCTTCTATGGCCTCCTTTAATCATGGGTAATATATAATAAACAAAATTCTAGTTTTACCCCTACTTTTTGAAAACCCATTTTGAGGGTCCACCTTGACCCCAATTTGAAAATAGGCAATATGGGTGTTGTTGGCTTTCTTTTGATGCATTGATTCTATATTTGTATGTTTTAGTTAATTCTGGGGCCATTTGTGAGAAAACATTCTCTGTGTAAAGGGCTTTTTGTCTTGTATTTTAGCATCACGAGGTATGTTATGGCTTAACTTTATTCAGATTGGGTTGGGTAGTTAATATCTTACATAAAATCATGTATGGGTGTGGGAATGAATCATGGAAACAATGTTAATACTATTGTTTGCCCGAGTAGGGGCTTATGTATTGTCATTGGTGGGTGATATAATAACTGATATGTGTGGCCCATGTAGGGGTCTTATATGATATTGGTGGCTTTGTGTATGCGTATGGTTGATTTATTCCTGGTGGAATTGATTAAGTTGGGTTTTATGTGATATAAATGATGTATTACTTGCATATTTTGCTCTAATGGTACATGGATTATATTGGTTCATGGATGGTTGACCTATTGAATGGACTTTTAGGTCACGTGTATTTTGGTTTGATTTGAGATTCTCATACCAATTTGATTGTGTGCATTACATCCTCATATCATACATACATTCAGAAGACATTGGTACCATTGTGGAAATACTAGTTTTTTGGGCAGAATTGTGACACCTTCAAAAACCCTCTGTCGTAGTTCATGAGTTGGAGAAGAGATATGGATAATGGGACTAGATTTGGTTATTGATATCATATATGGGTTGCAAACCCCTCATGTGTCCTATATCAGGAACAGTGTTCGATAGTTTTTTATAAAGGTTATGTGATAACCTCAGATATATCACATCATCATCATTATAATCCTTATTGCATTTCATACATTATGCATCTTCAGTATTGTACTTTCATGTTTGACTTGATGTGTTTCCATTCTATATTTTTTTATACTTGTATATGGTGTATCTGATATATTTAGAACTATTAGTGAAGATGGTGTGGGCTACCATTTGGGAAATTTTCTAATTGCAGGTGACATGCTCATTGTGTGTATTTACTACTTTATTTTTGTACTTTGTACAGTTGGCCTATGATACCTACTGAGCACAAGTAGATTGTACTCATCCCTACTATATCCTTTCGGTGCAGATCGAGGTATGCGTGCACTGTACGACAGCTGAGTTTGGGCGGTAATTCGATACATCCGAGGTACTAGTTGCTCCATGATTCCAGAGTTTAATCCTACCCCATCCTATCTTGTTTATGTATTGTTTTTTATTTGGAGGCAGACTTATGTTCCTTTTTGGATTATCAGTTGTATTTTAAGACTTTGATATGTATTTAGATTTTTATTACATCGTGACATCAGATTTTTGGATGGTTTGTGGTATTTATTATGAGTTTAGATTTCTGCTACTATTGTATGTGTATGGTTCTTCTTCGTTCTAGATGTCACAACCCAATCTCTTAGGTTATGATGGCACTTACTATAACTCACTAATAGGTAAGACAAACCTATAGTCCAGAACTACCAGCAATTGACTACCAAGAGAAATGAAGGAAGAATGTGGAATAACTATAGTGAAAAGCCTAAAATACACAAGATAGTTTCAAAACCTTATGGAATCGATACAAAAGCTTCTAATGTAATAAGATTACAAAATAAAGTATTAAATGAATAACTGATACAACCTATCTCTGAATACAATATAGAGATTATTCTAGTACATAAGTGGGAGAATAGTAATACTCTAAATGCCAGGAGCTCACCCTATACCTCCAAACCTTAGCTACTTAATATGATACACATAATAATAGAGAGCACCCATACTATAATATGCAGGCTGTAGAACTGTAGTATGAGTACCAATCATGTAGTACTCAGTAAGAAACTACCGACTAAGCTCCTAAGATAATGAAAATATAAATAACATGTAAGCAAGAATGTAAAATACGCCCAAATATTCAGGAACTAGCATAGTAAAAAAAATGAGACCATAAGGATAAACTATACTATTCTAGACATACTCCTGGATGTAAGAACTATACCATATATTGTTGACCAATATACAAATAAAGTGTAGAATAAGGATATACATAGAAGTATTCAAGGCCGAGGAATAGATATATGAAATGCCCCAAGCTTTGGCCCTTATCATACGAAACGTATGGTGTGGTTATGAGTCTAGGGACCTAATTTATAACCAAATTAGTGTGTAATTGGCTAAGTTTATTTTTGAGTATGAGTGACTCACTACTGGTCATAAGACTATGTTATAAGTGGTAGGGTTTAGTCGTATGTTGTCTAGTGTCAATCCTTTTGGGTTCTATCTTAGATATGACTAGACCATACGAGTCGTATGGTCAGGTCATCAGTGGGATCATAGAGACATGAGATGGACAGTGTATGGGTGTCTAACTGATGATAGGCGAATTTACACGCCTAAAGTGCTATATTTTACCTATATTTTAGCTAAGTTTTGAGGACAAATTATATAATTCATGCAGTTTTAGTCCTTTTTCCTGTAAGTGAGCTAACGAACATGATTAGCAAGTTTTCAGGTATAAATGATGCAGATTTCAGCATTTTATGGATAACTTGACGCCAAAGGAAGCTTCACGAAAGAAGGAGAGCAGCGTTTGGGCGCCTATGGACTGAAAGTGATGCATGGAAAACCTGTCCCGGGTAAAAACAGCATTTCTGAAGACTTTGGGGACCAGCAGTAACCTATTAGGAGTAGGATAATAATGCAGTAATTTAGTAGGATTAGGATAATGATACATTAACCTAGTAGGATTGGGTTAAGTAATGCAGTAGCTTAGTAGGAATAGGATATGAGTGTTATAAATACCCTATTTTGCTAGAGATTTTAATTCATTCCTCCATTAGTTACAATTCATTCACTACTACTTTTTATTCTTCCATTAATTCTACTTTTTATTGTTCTTCTATTCATCTATTCAATTCTTAATTTCCGTAACAAGAGAAACATTACTTAGCAAAGAAGTCACGCCTAACGCCTACCACCCTATACCTAACGTGATCTTTATTGTGGTATAATAACAATGTCGATTGTGATTTCCTTCGCACTCATGGGTAACTAAACTTCTCTGTTGGGGTTATAGAAGCCTTATGAGATACTATCTAAGGCTATGAGTTTGTGAATTCGTTACATGTGTGTTGCTTATATCATTATTCTCTTCATCTTAATGCAAATTCTTGTGGCTGCAGACGCATAGAATAACACCAGTATAGCATTAACTTGTTTGAAAGAAAAGTTATATGTCTGGAAAAGAGATAATGTCAAGATAATAGGGTCCCATCCCCTATTAAAAAGTTAGTGCCGTAACTGGATTAACCTCTTGGAGAATTTGTACCGTTAGATACGCTTTAAGCTCGAAAGAGTTAAAGTGAAATAGTCCTTGTTGAGGTCAAAAGATGCTTGGATTTACCATCGAATAGAATTCTCTATAAGCACATGCATGTCTGAATTCCGCACAACTCATAGCCAATAGAGACGTATAACTCATAAGGTGGACATACCCCCAACTTCTCAATTCTCATTGTTTTGCATCTTACCAAATATTCTTACTTTTTACTTTGCTATTTTCCGTTTTTACTTTATTACTTTGTTTACATTACTTGCACAATAAAACTCCCCCCTTTTACGAGACTTGCACTAAAAGTCTAGTAATCTTTACTTACTTGTTGACCAAGCTATTCCCTGTGGGATCGATACCCAACCCAGTTGGATTCTATATTTGACTACGACCGCTTTACACTCCTACGAGAGCTGTAGATTGAGCGTTATCAAAAATTGGCGCCGTTGCCGGGGAATACGAGTGTTAATTAAGTTTGTGATAATTACTAGACCCTTTGGTCAAAGATTCTCGTACTTTTAATTTTAGTTTTTGTTTTTGTTCTCTGCAGGTTTTTATTCAGTGCATGCCCCATACTCGAAGTTATGGTCAACCGTTATTACCAATCAATCCTGAACTACAATGTATTGGTAGAGTGGAGGCACAACACAAAATTGAAAGGATGGCTGCTCAACAGGAACAGGCGAGACTATCTGCTCTAGCCGCCGCTCAAGTGCATCAACAGAATATTAATAACCCTGGGCGAGCAATAAATCCTGACGATGAGGACCTAGGTGATGACGAGTTACTAAACCCTAGGCATGCTGCTGAGATCGCAACACCTGCCAACAGAAGAGATCGTTAAGATAGGTTTAGACCTGAACGCCAAGCTATGCAACCAACTTTTGACGATGATGATGATGATCTTGATGGAGACGGAGCCACAGGAGCCATTATTCCTCCACCATTGGCACCCGGAGCCAAGTTCAACATCACAAGCACCAGGATTCATTTATTGTAACTCAAGGAATTATTTGGTGGACTAGCAGGCAATGATCCGAATATGCATCTCATCAACTTTATTTCTATATGCAAGTCATTTGACAATCCTGGCGTTGGTCAGAATGCAATCCGATTACGCCTATTTCCATTGTCTCTGTCTGGGGAGGCAACTCTATGGTTGAATAGGCTGACTCCTGATTCTATTACAAATTGGAGGCAATTGAGAGACGCTTTCCTAGAAAGATTCTTTCCGCTATCCAAAAAAGCACAATTGAGAGATGAAATCAGCAACTTTCGGCAGCTTCCAACTGAAGCCCTTCATGAAACATGGGAGAGGTTCAAGACAAAGCTAACGAGGTGCCCAAACTATCACATGACTAATGTTCACCTAATGGAGATACTATACAGAGCCTTGAATTCAATTACTAAACCAGTGGTGGATAATGCGGCTGGAGGATCTTTTATGGACCTCACCTTTGATAAAGCAAGCAATATGCTAGATCGTATGACGAAGCAAAGTAGAGCTTGGCATACCAGGGATTCTGAGGTAGCAAGCCCCATTTTATCTATTGGCATGACTGCAAACTAAAGGAGAAGAGAAGAAGAACGTGATCAAGATATGGCGCACATGAAAACACAAGTGGATCTTCTTACAAAGCATTTATTATTAGGGAAGACCAAAAAAGTCAAAGCTGTTGCGTCGAAAGGAAGAGATGAATCTAATTCGGAAGAAGAGGCCAACTACTTAAACAATCAGGGGGGTTTTCGAGGGAATACCCAAGGAAACCAAGGTCGGAACTATTATGATAAATCTGGAAACAAGGACCAAGGTAGTTGGAAGAACAAGAATGAAAAGAGTGGTTTGTATGTTCCCCCAGGAAGACGTGACACCACCACATCTAGTTCTGGAAATATGGAAGAGATGATGGCTAAACTATTGAAAAGAGTGGAAGCAACGAGCGCTGGAGTAACGGAGGTAATAGATGATTTATCCTCTATGAAGCAATTAGTTGATTCTCATTCCACTTCAATCAAGCAAATAGAGCAGCAATTGAGCCAACTTTCAGCAGCACTCAATCAAAGAAAGGCTGGCACTTTACCTACCGACACTGTGCAAAACCCAAGGAATGATGGGTCATGCATGGCTGTTACTACCCGAAGTGGTAAGGTGCTGGAAACTTCATCAAAAGGCAAGCAAGTAGTTGATGAAGTATCGGACATTGATGATAACGCAAAAGGAGAGGAATCCGCGGAAGCCACCCACAACGTCCATGACGTCACACCGAGCATGTTGCAGCCTGAAAAAGCTGAAAAATGGAAGCAAGAGGAGAAGAAACCCGTGGAGAGAACAATTCCCTATCCAGCACCACCTTTTCCTCAAAGATTGAAGAAGGTGGCATATGATACAAAGTTCAGCAAATTCATGACTATGTTAAAGCAGCTGACCATTAATGTTCAATTGGTAGAGGCACTTGAACAAATGCCTGGGTATGCAAAATTTATGAAGGATCTTTTAACAAAGAAGCGGGAAGCCAGCTATGAGTTGAAAGATGACGTTCATCACTGCAGCGCAATCGCTACCCGGTCACTAGTTCAGAAGAAGGCTGACCCCGGTGCTTTCACTATTCCTTGCACCGTTGGATCTTTGAATTTTGCCAAGGCATTATGTGATTTAGGATCCAGCATCAATTTTATGCCATTATCTATCTATAAAAAGTTGGGGTTGGGAGATCCTACTCCAACCAATATGAGGCTCGTAATGGCGGATAGGTCGGTAAAACGACCTGTTGGAATTCTATGTGATGTATTGGTAAAGGTTTCTTCATTCATCTTTTCAGTAGACTTTGTTATTTGGATTGTGAGGCAGACTTAGAAGTTCCCATAATCTTGGGGCGCCCTTTCCTTGCTACGGGAAGTGTGCTTATTGATTTGAGAGCTAATGAGCTTTCATTCCGAATAAATGACGAAGTAGTTCGCTTTGATGTGTGTAAAGCAATGAAGAAACCCAAAGATCTGAACGTATTCTCGGTGGCTGATGTTTACTTTGATGATGAGGAAGAATCACTTGAAGAAGAACAAATTATTGAAGACCCATTGGCGATTGTGCTCATGAATGGAGAGAGTAAGGATGCTGAAAATTGCGAAGAAGCTATTTGTGCTCTATCAGGATTAGGGACATATCACCATGCTCCCAAAAAGCTGGACCTTGATCTCAAAAATCGACCCACACCACCAGCTAAGCCATCTATTGAAGAGCTACCCACGTTAGAATTGAAGGAGCTGCCTAGTCATTTAAAGTATGCATTCTTAGGAAACGGAAACATATTTCCAATCATTGTGGCAGCAGATTTGGGTGAGCAACAAGTTGCAACTCTCATTGCTATTCTACGGAAGTATATAAGAGCCATTGGTTGGGCCATTACTGATATTATTGGTATTCCACCTGGGATTTGTACACACAAGATTCAAATTGAAGAAAAATGCACACCCACCATTGAGCATCAAAGACGTCTCAATCCACCTATGCAAGAAGTGGTGAAGAAAGAAATTATCAAGTGGTTAGACGCAGGAGTTGTGTATCCAATCTCTGATAGTACATGGGTAAGCCCGATACAATGTGTACCCAAGAAAGGAGGTATAACGGTGGTCGCGAATGAAAAGAATAAGCTTATTCCACTTAGAACCATCACCGGATAGAGAGTATGCATGGACTACCAAAATTTGAATTCATGGACACTCAAAGATCACTTTCCAATGCCATTCACGGACCAAATGCTAGATCGATTAGCGGGGAAAGGATGGTTTTGTTTCTTAGATGGTTATTCAGGCTATAATCAGATTTGCATTGCCCCCGAAGACCAAGAGAAGACAACATTCACATGTCCATATGGGACGTTTACCTTCAAACGTATGCCATTCGGGCTATGTAATGCACCAGCCACCTTTCAGCGTTGTATGATGTCCATTTTTTCTGATATGGTTGAAGATACTTTGGAGGTATTCATGGATGACTTTTTAGTTGTTGGCGAATCGTTTGAAGCATGCTTGGCAAACCTAAGTATGGCGTTGCAAAGATGTGTAGAATTCAACCTAGTGCTGAATTGGGAAAAGTGCCACTTCATGGTAAAAGAAGGAATCGTTCTTGGGCATAAAATCTCCGAAAGAGGAATTGAGGTTGATCGAGCAAAAATTGAAGTCATCGAGAAGCTACCTCCCCCAATTTCAGTGAAGGGAGTTCGTAGTTTCCTCGGTCATGCAGGTTTCTATCGGCGGTTCATCAAAGACTTTTCCAAAATTGCGAGTCCATTGTGCAAAATCTTGGAGAAAGATGCAAAGTATGACTTCAATGAAAATTGTTTGAAGGCATTCGAATGCCTCAAAAGAAAACTTATTGAAGCCCCTATCATGATAGCACCAGATTGGTCTCTACCGTTCGAAGTCATGTGTGATGCTAGTGGGGTTGCTGTTGGCGCTGTACTTGGCCAGAGGAAGGAGAAATTATTTCATCCTATCTACTATGCTATCAAGGTCCTAAAAGAAGCCCAAAAGAACTATACTGTCACAGAACAAGAGCTCCTAGCAGTTGTGTATGCTTTTGAGAAGTTTCGTGCGTATCTATTGGGAACCAAAGTGATTGTTCATACAGACCATGCAGCTCTGAGGTATCTAATGACAAAGAAGGATGCAAAACCAAGACTAATTCGATGGGTTTTGATGCTGCAAGAATTTGATTTCGAGGTTAAAGATAGAAGAGGTTGCGAGAACAAAGTGGCTGATCATCTATCTAGACTCGAGAACGAGCATATGGCGCAGCCTGAAATCGAGATTGATGATGCATTCCCTGACGAGGAGATCTTAGCGATAATAATGGAAGGATTACCATGGTATGCCGACTTTGCGAATTTTATGGTGAGTAATGTGATACCTGCAAACTTATCTTACCATCAAAAGAGGAAGTTTATGCATGATGCAAAACACTACTTTTGGGATGAGCCATATTTATTTCGACGATGCGCGGATGGTGTCATCCGACGATGTATATCCCATGTAGAGGTGCCTGATATATTGGAAGCATGCCACACTTCCCAAGTTGAGGGACATCACGCAGGTAATCGGACAGCGAGGAAGGTATTACAAAGTGGATATTATTGGCCTTCGATATTCAGAGATGCCTACGACTTTGTGCGAAGATGCGACCAGTGTCCGCGACAAGGTGCTATTTCGAAACACCATGAGATGCCCATGTAGAAAATCCTTAAAGTAGAGCTCTTTGACGTATGGGGTATTGATTTCGTGGGTCCATTCTTAAATTCATTTGGAATGAAGTACATCCTAGTTGCTGTAGATTATGTTTCAAAATGGGTTGAAGCTGTAGCGTTGGCCGACAATGAGGGAAAGCGTGTTGTAGCATTCTTAAAGAGAAATATCTTCTCTCGCTTTAGAGTACCACGTACTATCATAAGCGATGGAGGATCTCACTTCTGCAACAAGCTATTCAAATCTGTGTTGGCAAAATATGGTGTCAAGCAATATAAGGTAGCCACGCCTTATCACCCACAAACTAGCGGCCAGGTAGAGGTTTCCAATAGAGAGATCAAGCAAATCCTTGCTAAAACGGTAAATGCTAATAGGAAAGATTGGTCTCGGAAGCTGGACGATGCACTATGGGCGTATAGGACTGCATTCAAAACGCTAATTGGCATGTCCCCGTACCAACTAGTTTATGGGAAGGCTTGTCACTTGCCCATTGAGCTTGAGCATAAGGCATTGTGGTCTTTGAAATGATTAAATTTGAACTGGGATGATAAAATGAATCTGAGATTGGAGCAACTGAACGAGATGGATGAATTCCATCTACATGCTTATGAAAGATCGGATCTCTACAAGGAGTGAATGAAAAAGTATCATGATCAGTGGATTGTTTGACGAAACTTTCAAAAGGATGATATGGTACTTCTCTTCAATTTCAGACTGAAGTTATTCCCAGGTAAGTTAAAGTCCAAGTGGTCTGGTCCATACAAAGTTAACCAAGTCTACTGTCTGGAGTAGTTGAGTTGGAAGACACTAATGGTGTTGTCTTCAAGGTGAATGGCCAACGAGTAAAACCATATATCGGTCCTCTTGATTCAATAAATTATATGGCCATCACTTATCTCGACGAAGTCTAAGTACTCGAGATAGACATGTCGTGCTGCGACAATAAATCAAGCGCTAGATGGTAGGCAACCCATCGTTTTTCATTTTTTGTCTTATTACGTGTTTTCTTTTGATAAATAAAAATCCAAAAAGAAGAGTCGTGCCACGGCCAAAACTAAGGCGCTTGATGGGAGGCAACCCATCGTTCTAATCGTCTTCGTTGTTTTTGAGTAAATGTAGGTACAAAGAGGTGTAAAACGAGGAGGTCAGTTTCAATTTTGATTTGGACGTATTGCATGTTAAAGGTGGTAAGTTAGGAATAAAGAAGCAAAAGGCTATGGATTGAGCATTGCTCATTAAAATATAGGCATCGAACAAGGCTAGGCCTAGGTAAAACTAGGCCACGAACAAGGAAAGGCCTATACTATGGCCTAAGGCCTCGGAATCTAGTGTTCCATAGCATAGGCGCCGCTCATGCCCAAGTATGCCATAGCATAGGCGCCGCCTATGCTAATGCCTTTTGTCTCTGAATCTCATATGCAAAGTGAAAGGCGCCGCCTATGCTAGACAATGCTTTGCAAAAGGCGCCGCCTATGCCAAGCATAGGCAAAGCAAAAGGCGCCGCCTATGGTCACTTCTTGTCTCCAAATCCAATTTTAAATGGGTCAAAACCCGACCCAACCTTTTCCTATAAATATGAGACTTAGTCCTGAACCAAAAACACATTGGAAACCTAGGTTAAGCGTTGCCTATAGTCTCCAAATCCTCTCAAAAATTTTCCTTTTGCTCTTTTACTTTGCAAAAACATCATCCAAGGTCATCAATCAAGTAAGTACTTCTTTGTTCTTCATTTATATTCCGTAAGTACTACACTACTACGCCTATTATGAATTGCTAAATCTTGAAGTAGTATTGGTGATTTGAATATGGTTGATGTGTTGTGATACAACTAAGTGAGTGAATGAATACGTAAGAATAATCTTAACATGTTTCCAACTTGAATTTGATTTTGATGCACTGCCATACTTTTGTGGAATTGACATGGTCACGAAAATTGCATACTCTTGTCAATAAAAATCTTACATGTTGGAATGACTTGTTCATCAAGATGAGAATTATGGTTGCCTACCGACATAGGAGGTTGTGATTATTGTTAGATGCTATACCTTGATTCAATCCCTATGTAGTAGTCTTGATACATCAAACATGAAAGTATTGCTAAGAATACAAGAAGTATGACTGCACTGATTTTATTGTTGGAAAATAGCACCTAAAACGTATGTCGATGAAGTCTGAATAATCGACCACTTTCATTTCACTAGTCTGTACCAACAAACTAAGTGTGGGGTGGTGCCCCTATTGCTTGTTTATAGATTGTATCCATCGAGATGATGCTAACATGAACATTGTTTTAGTCTCAGGTACAATGGCACCCAAAGCAAGAAAAGGCAAAGATAAGGCTACCACTTCCCAAAAAGGCAAGAAAAGAGGCCGAAAAAAGCAAGGAGAATCATCTTCGATGCAGTTACCAAGCCGCATGTTTGGACTAAAATAGGTTCTTGAGGAGGAAGCGAAGGAATGGTATAGGAACAACAAGGAAAGAAAATATGTTCATGTGGACTTGATAAACAAGGAAAGCCTAGCGAAGAAGGAGCCGCGCATGTTGGCCAAGATCATGGCATTACATCTTGATTTCATCTTCCGAGACATGGAAGAATGTAATAACGATTTGACAAGAGAATTCTATGCCAATTGGTCACCGAAAACCACAGGAAGTGAGGTCAAGATTCGGGGCCAAGTTCTGCAACTAAATACGGTGTTCTTCAACTCCTTTCTTGGCTTGCCTGCTGTTGATCCATCACCATTCAAAGAGCTGTACAGTAGACCTCCATACAAAGCCATTCGACACACACTTTGTGGAACAAGATCCATGGCACGATGGAGCAGACATAAAGAAACCGGTCGACACAACACCTTCCCATATGCTCCTTTGAATAGGGAAGCAAGGATATGGTTGCGCATAGTCAACTCTTGCATCATTCCAGGGACGCAATACACAAAAATAACAAGAGATAGAGTGTGCTTGGTATATGCATTGATGACGAATGACCCTATCAACATTGGGGCAATCATTCGATTTATAATGCGGAAGGCTAGGCTATACAAGCGGTCCCATTTTAGCTTCGGCAATCTGTTGACTGCAATCTTGAGGAAGGAAGACATCGAAGAGGAGCCGGCTGATCATAAACTCCCATACAATCCGAAGAAGGTTGACCTCACAAAGGTCAAAGATGCTGAATCAACACATGACGTCAACCTTACTGCGGCAGAGAGACATGCTCGGGATGAGAGTTTCTTTTGCCATCTTTATGGCATGACTCGGTTTATAATGATGAGCGGAGGTCGTGTTCCAACTGCTGCAGAGCTCCAACAGCTAGATCATGACTATCCAATGAATGTGCATGCAAGGGAGATGTGTGGAGTAGGTACATATTTTGAGGAACCTCTTGATGACGATGTGCCAACCAATGATGATCGACGAATGCCAGACTCCGACGTGGAGGAGAATTCTGATGACGACGACTCCGATGATGATTCCGACGAAGGAGGTATGACCCCCGACATAGAGGAGGAGTTTGACTGACCAGGTTCTTCGAATTTATTTTCCACTGAGGGCAGTGTGTCCCGTCTAAGTGTGGGGTGGTGGTATTTGCATGCTATACTTCTTTATCCGCATTTGCATTTATGTTTGTTTGCTTAGCTTAGTTTTTTCGTTTTTCGTTTTTTTAGTAGTTAAATTTTTTTTTTTTACTTAGCTTTGCATGAAATTATTCTAATAGGCAGCATGAGATTATAACAAGAGTTTGTGCTAAAATCATGACTATTGAGACGTTTAGGCTCTAATTGTGACTCACTATGTGATATTGTGTGGTTCAATTCCTTCATCTGTTGGGTCGAGAGTCTATACTACTCCCAATAAAGTCGACCATGTGCCTTGTGTGTGTGAGATAATAGTATATTCTGTGTTTGTGGCTGATGCTAGAACTTGCCTGGTATGTATGTAAAGCGAAAATAAAGAGTGTAAGTTTAGGAGATGATTTAGACGTTTCTTTGGCAACATATACTTGTTTACCTTCTTTTTACCTACCCATGGACATTATCCTAGTTAACCCCTTTGAGCCTTTAGCCTATTTTCTTTGACAACCTCATATGTAAGCCTAATCCATTTGTTTCAAGACCATAATTTGATTCAAATTCCTAAGTGCTTTAAAGTGTAAAGTCATGTGACAAAATAAGAGGAAATTAGGTGAGTATGATGCTTTAGAATGTAATGGTGCTTGAAGTCGTTATGAAAAAGAATTGCTATCATAAGAGGTGAGTTATGAAAAGAAAAAAGAAAGAAAAAAATAAAATTGAAAAGTTAATTAGTTCAAAATTGAAAAACAAAAGAGGAGAAAAGGGGTGGTAGAATAAAAAAAAGTAGAAAGGTTGTTTGAAAGAAAAGTGTTAATGATACAATGTGATGTATTAAAGCGCTTAGGAACATAGTCACTATTTCTGGCCAAAATAGTCCTACCCGTCCCTTAGCCTACATTACAACCATCAAAAGACCTATTTGATCCTAAGATTAGCATTCTGACATTTAGTGGAGCATTACACTAAGGGCAAGCCTATGGACATCAGTTGCAGCATATGAATTCTTTGTAAGAGCGAGAGCAAGGATAATCTTATACCCATGTTCGAAATATATACAATACTTGAGAGTGATTATGGGTTATATATTGTAAGACACACATGGTTGATGAGTTTTGGGTAGTCGTGTATGTTTCTTTGTGCCTTAACTTTTGAATATGAGTTGACCACCATCACGAGTCTATGTTGGAGGTTGAATTGTTTCTACTAAAACTACTCTCTGTTGATAATTGTTGTGCTTGTCTTGACGAATATTTTATATTGTTACTGTGAAACCCTAAGTTGATGTTTAGATGGACATGATAGTTTGTTCGAGGATGAACAAAGCTTCAAGTGTGGGGTGTTGATGATAGGCAAATTTACACGCCTAAAGTGCTATATTTTACCCATATTTTAGCTAAGTTTTGAGGACAAATTATATAATTCATGCACTTTTAGTCCTTTTTCCTGTAAGTGAGCTAACGAACATGATTAGCAAGTTTTCAGGTATAAATGATGCAGATTTCAGCATTTTGTGGATAACTTGACGCCAAAGGAAGCTTCACGAAAGAAGGAGAGCAGCGTTTGGGCGCCTATAGACTGAAAGTGATGCATGGAAAACCTGTCCCGAGCAAAAACAGCATTTCTGAAGACTTTGGGGACCAGCAGTAACCTATTAGGAGTAGGATAATAATGCAGTAATTTAGTAGGATTAGGATAATGATACATTGACCTAGTAGGATTGGGTTAAGTAATGCAGTAGCTTAGTAGGAATAAGATATGGGTGTTATAAATACCCTATTTTGCTAGAGATTTTAATTCATTCCTCCATTAGTTACAATTCATTCACTACTACTTTTTATTCTTCCATTAATTCTACTTTTTATTCTTCTTCTATTCATCTATTCAATCCTTAATTTTCGTAACAAGAGAAACGTTACTTAGCAAAGAAGTCACGCCTAACGCCTACCACCCTATACCCAACGAGATCTTTATTGTGGTATAATAACAATGTCGATTGTGATTTCATTCGCACTCATGGGTAGCTAAACTTCTCTGTTGGGGTTATGGAAGCCTTATGAGATACTATCTAAGGCTATGAGTTTGTGAATTCGTGACACGTGTGTTGCTTATATCATTATTCTCTTCATCTTAATGCAAATTCTTGTGGCTGCAGACGCATATAATAACGCCAATATAGCATTAACTTGTTCGAAAGAAAAGTTATATGTCTGGAAAAGAGATAATGTCAAGGTAATAGGGTCCCATCCCCTATTAAAAAGTTAGTACCGTAACTGGATTAACCTCTTGGAGAATTTGTACCGTTAGATACGCTTTAAGCTCGAAAGAGTTAAAGTGAAATAGTCCTTGTTGAGGTCGAAAGACGCTTGGATTTACCATCGAATAGAATTCTCTATAAGCACATGCATGTCTGAATTCTGCACAACTCATAGCCAATAGAGACGTATAACTCATAAGGTGGACATACCACAAACTTCTCAATTCTTATTGTTTTACATCTTACCAAATATTCTTACTTTTTACTTTGCTATTTTCCGTTTTTACTTTATTACTTTGTTTACATTACTTGCACGACAAAACTCCCCCCTTTTACGAGACTTGCACTAAAAGTCTAGTAATCTTTGCTTACTTGTTGACCAAGCTATTCCCTGTGGGATCGATACCCAACCCAGTTGGGTTCTATATTTGACTACGACCGCTTTACACTCCTACGAGAGTTGTAGATTGAGCGTTATCACTAACTCACAATTTAGGATATAACTCATAGCTACTAGTTTTATGATGTGGCGATGAGTCAATGGGTCGACTCGTAATAAGGAAAACTTTTTACAGATTTAAGCTGGGGGCACTTTGACATTTCCCACTCAAAACCCTTGAGACCCAACGTCAATATAATATTATCCTCTCTAAATCTCTCAAGCAAGGCAAGCTAGGGTTTTCTCTTATTTGGTCATCTAAGGGCTTAAGGATCAATTTCTCTCCGTGAATATTCGTAATTCAGTCATGTGACTCTTTCCTCATTGTTAATTTACTAAAAGCATACGATTAAAGCATAATTCATGAGTCATTGATTGTGGTTTTAAAAACCAAGGTTGAGGGGTTCAAATGCATATCAATTGAATATTATTTTCCATTGTTTAAATTGTGATTATGCATGTTTTAATTATAGTTTTGCATATGCAGGTGCATGGGTATGGTGATTTAATTAAGGGTCTATGGTTAAACCCAAAATTTGATGATTTTTGCTTTTTAATGGCATGCCCTCAACCTATATCTAAATTGTTAAAGAATAATATTGTCACAAATTAAATTATGTTTTTGATCTAAGGTCTTGGCATAACCATGATAATGATCGATGAATGAATTGCTAAAGGCTATGATGTCCATAAATTCAATTGAATTAAAACCTTGGGGGTTGGTTGGCCAATGGGTTCAAGTCCCAATGTGATGGATTAATTTATCTTCCTTTATGAACATTGGGTTGAGTCCCAAACTGATGAAATAATTGTCTTGGTATGTTGTATGCTTGCAAGTAGGGTTGGTATGACAATACCAATGGAATGCCTTTGGTAAGTAACTAGATTGATGATATGATTGTGCAAAGAATGTTTTAATTGGGTTTAAAAATGGGATGTGTAACTGGGCCATGAAAGTGGTGGTCCTGATGGACCAAGACTAGAAACTGCGCTAGCTGGTGCTAGTGTCTAAATGATCGGGAGGTTCAAGTCCATATATAAATATATAAATGCAAGGTTTGAGACCCTCATATTGTATACATTGGTGCTTAAGTCAACTTGACTATGCCGAAAGGTTCGAGTCCCCCATAAAGGCATATATGGATATGGA
This sequence comes from Capsicum baccatum var. pendulum, assembly GCA_030864225.1. Taxonomy (NCBI): domain Eukaryota; kingdom Viridiplantae; phylum Streptophyta; class Magnoliopsida; order Solanales; family Solanaceae; genus Capsicum; species Capsicum baccatum. The sequence continues at coordinate 157,277,896 of CM061558.1, forward strand.
TATTCTTTGGTACGTGCAACTATATGCATTGGGGCCCTTCCAGTAAGGGGAGAATTGGTCCCATATAGCCCGTGGGTGCCTTGTTTTATAAAAATTATGCTACATAACCCAGGTTAAGGTTTTCAAAATTTATGCTAAGCCTTACTCCCTACCCCAGAATGTGGTATATTATATGTATAAATATTTCATATGATATTATGCATTGAATGTCATATTGGTTTTGAACTGTTATTATGTCACTATTTTGTTCCTCTATCCCTGAGTTACATGTTAGTGCTCCAATTGCTAATACTCTTCAGATGTTGTATCCTCACATGATGCAAAAATGGGTTATACTTCTATATCTGTTACTCAATGACTTAGATTCGGGATCAACAGTGAGTCAGATTAAAGTTGTGATCTTCTATCCTTTGAAAGACTCCAGTTCATATTATGGTTTCTTTTTTATGTTTTGACTATCTTTTGGATATTGGTTTTAGCTATTTTTGGGGGCGTGTCCTGATATTTTATTATGGACTTGGGTGGTTCGATTGATTGTCTTGGTGATGGGTGGTTATCTAGTTATCGATGGTTGGTATAGATATATCATGAATTATTATTAGTTTTATTATGTGCTATCTTGTTATAAGTTTGAAATTTATCCCACAATTAAGGATGTTGTGTTAGTTTGGTTAAGTAAAGGGGGTAATCTCTGGTCCACGTGGGACTTGAGATACCTATCACAGCCAAGCCCTGGTTTAGGTCATGACAAAGATAGCATTAGGGACAAGGTTCATGTTCAATTGGGTGTCCACAAAGTCATGTAAAGTAGAGTCTCTTTTATGAGTGTGTAGCACACCATACTAATAAGAGAGAGGCTACGAGACATTTAGGAATGCTTCCCTTTCTTGTTGTCTTATTTTTGGGCTATAGTATTTAAGGTTTTGGATCCTTCTGATTTCTGTTTGTTCATCTTTCAGATCATGCCTCCAAGAAGATCTTATGTCCATGGAACTTCTTTTGTACCATGTGAGGACAATGTAGACAGAGGTAGTCCAACTTCTGGGTTATAGACCCAGTCAAGGGTTGCTTCATTGGACTGTCCTCATGGAGTCCCACCTGTCCCCATTGATTCTACTACTAAGGGAGACACTTATACTCAGTCACCTCAAGGAGAGGTTACTAATGCTGAGTTCCATCACTCCATTAACCTATTAACCCAGTTGGTGACATCTCAGTCACAACAATCGGGTTCTTCAGGTGCTACTATAAGTTCGTTTGAGGCCCTTTGAGTTGGCCAATTTATAAGGTTACATCATTCTATGTTTATTGGTACTAAGGTTGAGGCGGATCTTTAAAGTTTTATTAATGAGATGGAGAAGATCTTTCGGGTTATACATGCTTCGGAGGTTGGAGGTGTAGAGTTTTCTTCCTACCAACTGAATGATGTGGCATACCAGTGGTACAAAGATTAGGAATAGTTGAGAGGTGAATGTGTTGGTTCTGCCTTGTGGGATGATTTCTTTAGTGAATTTTTGGGCTATTTCTTTCCTCAAGAGTTGAGGGAGGTAAATGCGTAGGAATTTGTTAACTTGAAATAAGAAAGAATGATAGTTAAGAAGTATTCCTTGAAATTTCATCTGTTGTCTAGGAATGTTCCTGAGTCTGTTTCTATCATGATGGCTAGAAGACGTCAGTTTGCTTTTGGATTATCCCGTGAGTTGATCCTTAAGAGTAAGGCTGCCTTATTGAACAAGGACATGGATATCTCCAGATTACTTGGGTATATTAAGCAAGTCGAACCAGAGAAAAAGAATCAAGATGAGATTGATGAGAGGCAGAGTAAAAAATTCTAGCTTTCAAAATAGGGTGGGGGCTAGCATTAGAGTAGAAAATAGTGTAAGAAGAAGAGCTGGAGGAGTCCTAACTCTTATTTGACGGCTACAACTCCTTACCCAAAGTCGTCTGGTGATCGACATTTTTAGGGTGGTGATGCTTCTAGGGCATAGGGTGTCCAATCTCAGGCCATTTAGGGCGTAATCAGCATCATCCTGCCCACCCTATAGATTTTGTGGTCAGCGCCACTGTGGTCAGTGCGAGAATGGAAGGAATGAATATTTTATGTGTGGTTAGATCGGACATATGCAGTGGGTTTATCCCTCTATATTTGATTCTAGGTAAAACAAGGTTCATGTTGCCTCTTCATCAGCTCCTGCACCTAAGGCTACCACTTCTGTATCCGACACTGGTCGAAACTACCTTTATGCCCTTATTACTCGGCAAGAGTCCAAGACATCTTTGAATGTTATTACTAGTATATTGAATATATTTTCCCATTATTTGTACTGTTTACTTGATCCAGGGTCCACTCTCTTTTATGTGACCCCATTTGTGTCTGTGCATTTTGGTTTAATTCTTGAGCGTATATCGGACCCTTTATCTATTTCTACCCTGGTAGGTGGGTGACTCTGTGGTTGCTAGAAGAGTCTATAGGGGTTGTGTGGTATCTATTGGTAATAGAGAAACTCTGGCGGACTTAATAAAATTGACATGGTTGACTTTGATTTTATTTTGGGGATGGACTAGTTGCACTCGTGCTATGCTTCTCTAGACTGTTGACCTATAAGGTCATATTTAAATTCCCTAATGAGCCAATTATTAAATGGAGGAAAAGTTTTCTAGATCCTAAGGGGAGGTTCATATCATATCTTAGGGCACAAAAACTTATTTCAAAGGGTTTTCTCTGTCATTTGGTCTGGGTTAAAGATCCTAACTTGGAGGGCCCGTCCTTTCATTCTGTCCCAGTGGTAAATGAGTTTCCTGAAGTCTTACCTAATGATTTTCTTAGTGTCCTTTCCGATAGGGAAATATATTTTGGTAATGATCTTGTTCTAGACACTCGTCCTATATCCATTTCCCCATATAGAATGGCTCCAGCTAAGTTGAAGGAACTCAATGAGTAGTTAAAGGATCTCTTAGATAAGGGTTTCATTTGTCCTAGTGTGTCCCTATGTGGTGCACCTATCTTGTTCGTGTGTAAGAAGGATGGTTCCCTTCGGATATGGATTAATTATCAGCAACTGAAAAAGGTGATGATAAAGAATAAGTATCCACTTCTAAGAATTGATGATCTCTTTGATCAGTTTCAGGGTGAAAAATTCTTCTCTAAGATTGATCTTTGATTCGGGTGTCGTCAGTTAAAGCTTAGGGAGGTGGATATCCCTAAGACTACTTTCCTCACACCATATGGGCATTTTAAGTTCTTAGTTATGTCTTTTGGGTTGACCATTGCCCCGACGATATTCATGGACTTTATGAATAAGGCCTTTCATCAGTTTCTAGATTTGTTTATAATTGTCTTCATCGGTGATATTTTGGCATACTAAGAGTAAGGAGGATCATGTCGATCACCTCCGCCTTATGTTATAGACCTTAAAAGATCAACATGTGTATGCTAAGTTCTCTAAATATGAGTTATGGTTGGATTTTGTGACTTATCTAGGTCATATTGTGTCTAGTGAGGGGATCATGGTGGATCCTCAGAAGGTTGCGGTGGTAAAAAAGTGGCCTAGACCCATGACTCTAACCGATATTCGGAGCTTCTTGGGTTTAGCCGGTTACTACAGAAGATTTGTAGAAAGTTCTCTTCTATTGCTACACTATTGACCAAGTTGAATCAGAAGAAGTTGAAGTTCTTGTAGTTTCTGCTTGCGGGGGTAGTTTTGAGAAGCTAAAAGATAAGTTGGCTTCGGCTCGAGCCTTGACTCTACCTAAAGGCACAGAGGGTTTTGTCATCTATTGTGATGTGTCCTGGGTTTATTTGGATTATGTTCTTATACAGTATGGAAAGCTAGTTTCTTATGCCTCTAGACAGTTAAAGGTTCATGAGAAGAACTATTCGACTCATGACTTAGAGTTGTTAACCATGGTATTCGTATTGAAAATCTGGCGTCACTATTTGTATGGTTTCCATGTTGATATTTTTTCTTATCATAAGATCCCGCAGTACATATTCACTCTAAAAATACTTAATCTTAGGCAAAATAGCTGGCTTGAGTTACTAAAGGTCTATGATATGAGTCTTCAGTACCATCTAGGTAAAGATAATGCAGTTGTTGATGCTATTAGCAGGTTGTCAATGGATATCTTATCATGTATGTATAAGGATAAGCGGGAATTGGTGAAAGATATTCACCGTTTGGCTAACCTTGGACTTCATCTCTTAGATTATAAGGATGGTAGTGTGTTTGTGCAACAGGTGGCATAATCATCTCTTGGTTCTAAAATAAAGGCAAAACAGGTATTAGACCCTCTCTTGATGAAGATCAAGGATGATGTAGGCAAGCAAAAGGTGATGGCCTTCGAGATCAGTGGTGATGGTATCTTAAGGTACTAAGGGAGGTTGTGTGTACCTGATGTTGATGGGTTGTGTGGAAGGATTTTGGCCGAAGCCTATGAATCACAGTATATGGTTCATCTCGGTTTGATAAAAATGTATCATGATCTCAAGGATATGTATTGGTGGAATAATATAAAGCAGGATATAGCCAAGTTTCTGGCTAAGTGTATGGTATATTAGCAAGTAAAGTTAGAGCACATAACGCTTGGTGAGATACTTCAAGAAATTGAACTGCCGATGTAAAAATGGGAGATAGTTAATATGGATTTTGTTATCTACCTTTCGTGGTTGCGGAATCAGTGTGACTCCATTTGGTTTATCGTGGATAGGATGACTAAGTCTTCTCACTTCTTTCCAGTAAGAACTAATTATTCTGCTGAGGATATTCCTTCAAGAGGTCATAATGTTGCATGGTGTGACTGTCTTGATCATTTTAGATCGTGGTACTCAGTTTTCATCACATTCTAGCGCTCTTTTTAGCATGGTTTAGGGGCCAAAGTGAACCTTAGCACCGTCTTTCACCCACAGGTGGATGGGTAAGCCAAAAGAACTATACAAACTTTGGAAGATATGCTATGAGCTTGGGTAATTGACTTTGGTGGTAGTTTGTATGACCACTTGCCTCTCATTGAATTTCCCTACAACAATAGTTAGCATTCTAGGATTGGAATAGCTTCATTTGAGGCGTAGTATGGTAAAAGGTGTAGATGTCTTATTAGATGGTTCAAGGTTGGTGAGGCAGAGATGCTTGGCCTATATTTGGTTCACCAAGCTATGGAAAAGGTGAAGGTGATCTGAGATAGGCTTAAGACTGTCCGAAGTCACCAAAAGTCCTATGCGAACGTAAGGCAAAGAGTGTTGGAGTTTGAAATTGGAGATTGGGTGTTCTTTAAGGTATCTCCCATGAAGGGAGTATTTCAGTTTGGAAAAAAGAGGAATTTTAGTCCCCGATATATTGGCATGTATTTGGTTTTAAGAAGGGTTAGTAATGTTGCATATTACTTGGATTTTCCCTCTAGCATGAGTTTGATTTATCTGGTATTCCACATGTCCATGTTGCGGAAATGTGTGGGTGATCCTTCGTTGGTTTTTCCCTTGGAAAACATTGGTATTTGGATTCTTCGTCCTATGAGAAGGCCCCAGTGAGGATCTTGGATAGGCAAGGCTGTCGATTGCGGATAAAGGACGTGGATTTGGTAAAGGTTCTATGGTGAAACCAAAAGTTCGAGGAAGATACTTGGGAAGCCGAGAAGAACATGCAGTCCAAGTATCTGTTCTTGTTCCCTTTTCCGGGAATTCGTGCCTGAGGAATGTCTATATTTTTAATAGCTATATTTTCTGCCTTTATTAGAGGGAAGGATGATTCCCTTGACATCTTTGTTTTCTAACTTAGTTAAAGGTAAGAGTAAAGGTATATGGAGTCAAATCGTGCTTGTGTTACCTTGACCCATTATTCAAGGACGAATGATCCTAAGGAGGGAAGACTGAAATGCCCCAGGCTGTGTCCCTTGGAAATTCATTAAGCTTTAAGCTCATTGTCCTATTGACGACTCATCATACGAGTCGTATGGTGTAATTACGGGTCTAGGGACCCAAGTCGTAACCAAACTAGTGTGTAATTGGCTAAGTTCTACTCTGAGTACAAATTACTCACTACGAGTCGTAAGACCATGTTACGAGTGGGAAGGTTGAGTCGTATGTTATCCAGTGTCTAATCCCTTTGAGTTCTATCTTGTATACGACTAGACAATGTGAGTTATATAGTCAGGTAACGAGTAAGATCATGGAGTCATAAGATGGACAGTGTATGGGTGTCCAACTCACTATTTAGGATACGACTCATGGCTACGAGTCGTATGATATGGTGACGAGTTGATGGGCGACTCATAACCAAGGACAACTTTTTATAGCTTTAAGCTGGGAGCACTTTGGATATTTCCCACTCAAAACCCTTAAGACCCCACGTCCATATAATACTTTTTGGTAATTCATTCTACACATTACAAGATTAAACATCCTTTTTATCCTCTCTAAATCTTCTCAAGAAAGGCAAGCTAGGGTTTTACCCATTTGGTCATCTAAGGGCTTAAGGATCAATTTATCTTTGTGAATCTTTGTAATTCAAGCATGTGACTCTTTCCTCATTGTTAGTTTGCTAAAAACATATGATAAAGCATTGTTAATGAGTCATTGACAGTGGTTTTGAATACCAAGGTTGAGGGGTTTGAATGTATATCAATTGAATATTGTTTTACATGGTTTAAATTGTGATTATGCATGTTTTAATTATGGTTCTGCATATATGGGTGCTTGGGTATGGTGATTTAATTGAGGGGTCATGGTTGAACCCAAATTTTATGATTTTGGCTTTAGTAATGGCATGCCCTCAACCTGTATGTAAATTATTAATTAGAATGATATTGTCACAAATTGAATTTTGTTTTTGAACTAAGTCCTTGGCATAATCGTGATAATGATTGGTGAATGACTTGGTAAAGGCTTTGATGGCCATAAATTGAATTGAATTAAATCCTTGGGGGTTGGTTGGCCAACGGGTTTGAGTCCCAATGTGACAGATTGATTTATATTCCTTTTTTACTATTGAGTTCGAGTCCTAAACTGATGAAATAATTATGTTGGCATGTTATACGCTTGCAAGTGGGGTTGGTATGACGATACAAATGGGATGCCTTTGGTAAGTAACTAGATTGATGATTATGATTGTCCAATGAATGTTTTAATTGGGCTTAAAAGCGGGATGTGTAGCTGGGCCGTGAAAGTGGTGATCCCAATGGACCAACACTGGAAACTGCGCTAGCAATTGTGGGTGTCTAAATGACCGAGAGGTTTGATTCCCCCATATTGAATATATGAATGGGAGGTTTGAGTCCCCCATATTGTATACATTGGTGCTTAAGTCACCTTGACTATGCTGGGAGGTTCAAATCCTCCATAAAGGCAAATACGAATATGGATATTCTCTAGTATGTGCAGCTATACGCACTGGGGTCCTTCCAGCTAGGGGAGAGTTGGGCCCATATAGCCCGTGGGTGCCTTATTTTTTTACGGTTACGCTACACAACCCAGGTTAAGGTTTTCAAAGTTCATGCTAAGCCTTACACCTTACCTCAGCATGTGGTATATTATATGTATATGTATTTCATATGATATTATGCATTGAATGTTGTATTAGTTTTGAATAGTTATCATGGCATCATTTTGTTCCTCTATCCCAGGGTTACATGCTAGCGCTCCAACCACTAACCGTCTTTAGATGCTATATCCCCATGCGATACAGGAACTGGCGATACTTTTGCATTTCCTGCTCAGTGACTTGAATTTGGGATCATTTAACAAGTCAAATTAAAGTGGTGATGTTCCATCATTTGGAAGACCCCAGTTCATATTGTGTTTTTTTATGTTTTAACTATATTTTGGATACTGGTTTTGGCTATTGTTGGGGGTGTATCCCAATATTTTATTGACCTTCGATTATGTAGAGGCTTTGTCAGACTACTATGGACTTGGGTGACTTGGTTGATTGTCTTGGTGATGGACGATTGTCTGGTTACCGATGGTTGGTGTAGACGTATCATGAATTATCATTAGTTTTACTATGCACTATCTTGTTATATGTTTGGAATTCATCGACATTTGAGGATATTATTTTGGTTCGATTAGGTGAAGCAGGTGATCTCCGATCTACGTAGGACTTGAGATACCTATCACGTCCAGGCCCTGATTTGGGTCGTGACAATATACAACCTAAATAAATGGAGGGGGGGAGATATATGGTGATACCATAACTACACACACACATACTCATATATATATACACCTAACAAGGCTAACTCAAAGGTACAACCTAAGTAGTCATACTAGCATCTTAAGACCTCTTAATCATTGTAGGAACTAGTACAAAGAACAAGATTTATGGACAATTCAAAGATTTTGATTCGGCATCGAGGTAGGCTTCTGTCTACTATTTTTCTTAAAATGGTGTCCTATATATGTTGCATGTTAGATAAGGATGTTAGGATATGATATTTGGTTGAACACCGTGATGTAGCCTAATTTATGAGTTAAGGTGAAATGCTTATTACACTTCTATAGTCCTATTATCTTATATTGCTAGCATGCTAGGCATAGTTGAGACTAATGAACTTTTAGTATAATGTTTACTATGATACTCAGTGGATTGTGATGGTTTTCCTAGATCATCACAATATAAAGTAACCATCACAATCCACTGAGTATCATGGTAAACATTATATTAAAATTTCATTAGCCTCAACTATGCCTAGCATGCTAGCAATCTAAGGTAATTGGACTATGGAAGTGTAATAAGTATTTCACCTTAAGGGTAAATTATCCTTTTAGCCCCCAAACTCATAAATTAGGCTAATTCATGGTGTTCTACCCAACATTACATCCTAACATCCTTATCTAACATGCTACATATATAGGACACCGTCTTAAGGAGAAAAGCAGACAAAAGCATACCTTGATGCCGAATCAAAATCATTGAATTGTCCATAAATATTTTACTTTTGCTCCATGATCCCTAAATGCCTTCAAGCTATCAAAATAGTAATCGACTTGTCTTTAAGAGTAAAAAGGGACCCATATGTCCATATTAAGTGTCGGGTCAAAATTTGGGTTGTGAATGATCCCACGAGGCCCACAAACGAAATCCAAAAATTGAATCTATCACGAGTTTCTCGAAAGACAAGGAATGTGTGCTCAAAAGTTGAGCAAAAATGGAGCGTAAATCTTATCTTATATTATCCATTAAAGCTTAAGAGTTTAAGACCTAATTTCTTAGAATTTACGATGAATTAGGATGGAAAAAAATTGAAGGAAAAATTAATAAGAAATGACTAAGGAAAGTTGGACTAGCTTACCTTAACTTATATGGATGATTTCCCACTTTTTCCTCTCTTTGAGCGCTCAATTTGGTGTGAAAATAGTTGAGAATCGAGTTGGGAAAAGGTGATTTTAAGCCACTAGTTTCTACTTAGGCTATCGCCCTATCACTTAAGAGACAACCGCTTACATAGCTCCACGATCGCTTAAACGATCTAGCACCATGGTTCAGGTATCGCTTAAGAGACTCCCAGTCCACTTAAGCAATGCCCACTTAAGAAGACACAAACATCGCTTAAGTGACCTTTGACCAAATGGTCAAGATCGCTTAAGTAACACTATGTCGTAAATGCGGTGACAGATTAAATAGTATATTATTGCTTAAGTGGTTGCATGTAAGATCCTCTTTGGATTCAGATTCAATTGGAGTAAGGGATTGCCTCTACTCCTTGTGCTAAGCATACATTGGTGTATTCCAACTAAGAACAAAAACAAAAACAAAAAAATAAAAACTGCAACAACCTCAAATCACAAATCAACACCGTGTTCCCCAGCAACAGCGCCAAAATTTTCATGACATGTAAAATACACCTTCTCTCTGAAGATGATATAGTCGTTGTCAAAATATAGTAACCCAACAAAGTTTGGGGTTGAATCCCATGGGAACACTTGGAATTGTAGATCTCAGCAGCTATAGTCAATAGACAGAACTAGAAAAGTGAATGGGGGGATTTTATGTAGTAATCTCAAGCAACTATATTAACTTCAGTTACAATCTATCGTAGGTGAACACTAGGATTGTGTTCCCCTGGCTTCTTAACTAGATTGGCTTATCGTGCTTTGTTGAACCAACCCGATACTTTGCATGTAGAATCGATAAGTTATGTACCTTCTACAGTCTTTTGGATGACTAGAAGGATTTCACCCTTTACCTTTTGAGTCTCAAGATGTCGCCTTACTAAGCCTTATTTGATCCTAGTTAACTATTACCTTTTGATTCTATAGTTATTAGATGAAATCTAACCATCTTACTTAGATAAAACTTAGAAGCATGGATCGACATTTAAACTTCAAATTACTGTTGTCTTTATCTTTTCCTAGTCACTACTCCTCTTTTGGAGTAAGTAGCAATTATCTAGGTGGGATCTTAATGTGTGCACCTATTAAAAAAACTATTATAATGAAGATAAAGCAATACATGCATGGACATTAGTTCAGAACAACAATAGCACCTCCCCTACTTCGTCAAGCCACTAGGGTTTCCACAACCCAAGAGATGGGTTTTTAGCCTCTCATGCTAGTGAATAAATCAATAATATTAATAATCGAAAGCATAGATGAAATCATAATGATAAGAAGTATAAAAACCCACAATCGTAACTGCATTAATCAACTGAAGTCAATACAAGAGAATCCCAAAATCAAAATTGAGTCTTGGAATCAAAATATATTTGTGAGTATCAAACATGCGTAACTCCAACTAAAAAACACATAAAGGGTATTTATAGTAAATGAGGAAATCCTAAAACCAAAACCCAAATGAAATAAGAGAAAACATGGTTGGTGGCCACATGTGGTCTGCACTTGCACCGTAACCCTAGGCGCAGGTAGTACCTGCGGTCAGTAGGGTGGGCATAAGTACATGGCGCAGGTATCAGGATGAAAAAATATTGCAGGTTAGCTCTCAGGATTTTGGACTTACGGTACTTACTTTGCCTACTTACGGTCCGTAGGTTCTACTTGGGATCCATATGTTGACTTAGTAAGTGTCGGGAGTCATCTTTTTAGCTCTTCATCGATTCTCTCACATGCTTTGATCGTGAACAATCCGGAAAGTGTCCCAAATATCCATAATTGCTCTAAAAAGTAGCTAAAACACCTTTTTCATCTTTTTCACGAACATAGTATCCAAAATATAATTTCTTGCAAAACATACCCAAAACGTATCATATCTAATAAAAAACCTCAAAAACTTGCATGTTTTCCTAGTTTTAAGAATAGAAAGTTCTATATTTCTATAGCACATCAAGATGTATTTAGTAGTTCTTACACTGCTACACCAGGTTTTGAGATATTGGATGATATATTTGGTTATGTATTTTTTCTCTTACTATATATGTGTGGTTCAACCCCATTCTAGGAGTCTTGCCTAGTTTTGGTATTGAATTCTCATTTTATATCAGTTTGGGTCATAGACTTACTTGGCAAGGCTTGTTGCGACAAGTGCCATCATGACCCTTAATTTTTAGGTCAAGATATAAACACTCTGAACGAATAAGTACTTATCATATTTGGTCATACAATTTCATTCTTGATAGATTGTTTGATAATCAAGTAAATGCATATAAATTAATTGAAGCATTATAAAAATAAAAGAAAACCATCTCAATCTAATAAGAGTATTGGTACACGTCACTTGTTAGAAACACTTGAAGAGAGGAATTTAAAATATTTGTACTAATAAAGAAAACCATCTCAATCTGATCAGAATAAATAAAAAATGTCAAATCAAGTAAAGGATAGGCATTTTCGCAAAGAAGCCACACATTAAATTATACAAGTTCTTCAAATAATCACAAACTGACAAAAAATATATTACACGTCCCCCATCTATGAACTACAGACCATTACAAACTCCTCAATTATACTAAGGCAAGTGTAAAAAATCTCATCCATATGTCAAAAGTAATAATATATCAACCAACTTAACCACAACATATTAATGATATTTATATTAGTCATGATAGAACATATGCTAGAAATTCTTTGTCCTGGTTTACAGACATAATTTTCTTATTTATTTAGGTCATTCTTAATTTTTTTTGGTTTAATTTTGTTTTTTATTAATCATAATAAAAATGATGTAATACATGATTGGAAAATTGTACAATTAAAACAAAGTTGGCCCAGAAATCCAATGACCCAATTAAAAGAAAAAAGGTTCAGCCCAATTGCTTGACCCTCTCCATAATACTCCATTAAAAGAAGTAGGGTTTTTAAATTCATCAGCAAACCTGATCTTTCTATTTCACCGCCTCCTTCATCATGCTCAGCTTCCTCAACCTCCAATTTTTTCTTCTTCAGTTTTGGGTGATCAACACCCTGCCTTTGCTGCTCATTTTGGATACTTTTAGCTTGCATGAGTGAGTTAGCTTCTCTATTTCTTCTTATGAACTTCATCTTTCGATCTTGTGTTTTCTTCAGGTGAAATCTTCAGTACTCTTTTCGTAGTTTTTGGTGCTTAAAAGGAGGGTCTTGATATCTAAAACTTATTTCTTTCTTCTTGAAAGTCTTTTACCTTGAGTATCTTGTATTCTGACTTGTATCGGAACCCTGACTCTCTTTTGTTTCTCCCGATATAGCTATAGCTTGGATGGAGATACTGGGAAGATTGGCCCATTAATTGTTGAAGAGGAACAAGAAATTTAGTTGCTTGTATTCAATCTGACTTGGTGACCCCTGCTCTACCGAGATTTCCTTTTTGTTGGCTGGTGTAGATAGGGATAGCATTTTCACTTTTTCGAGCTACCACATTTTCATACTTTTATCATGTCCCCTTTCTATCTTTTTTTGTTGGACAGTCGAAATCTAAATTTAGGCCTTCAATGTTCGAGATCATGTAGAATCACTTGAATATGGTCTAAAGATATCACCAAGATCCAAAACTATACAAATCTCTCAGACAAGTATAGCTTCCCTATTCAAGTTTAGGAGAACTATAGATAGCCTCGTCCTTGAAAGTCTCGCCAACCGTTTATTCACCTATAAATGCACTATATATGATGGACAACTTTTGTTGCAAACACAAATTGGCGAATACCTTCTCTTCTACTTCCATTTTTATCCCCTCAAATTAGAAACAAACAACTAACAACAACATCCTAGTGTAATCCCACAAATGGGGTCCTGGGAGGATAGAATATACATAGAACTCAACTTTACCTTATAAAAATAAAGAAATTGTTACCGGTAGACCCATAGCTTAACTAGTCTCTTAAAAAAAATAAACAATTAAAAAGACAACCACAAAAATGAGATAATGCAATAATCGACACATAAAATATTAGTAAAAGTTGAAATCAAAACTCAAGAAACTACATGCATATAAAACTAACAATACTAAAAAAGCAGGGGTCCAAATAATAACCTCTGATCTTATCTCATAGGAATGAGAGTGAAAATATATTTGCAAATGGCTCAACAATTGTAGAGAGTTGCCTCTCTCTATATATAATGGAAAATATGTAAATATATAATTAAATCATCCTCTATCGATAACTACAACTTATACAAGAGATAGATACAAATAAATAAGAGTCCTAACATGCTCCCTCAATCTGAACTGACAGATTGTCACAAAAAAAAACAAATTTGAAATGAGGATAATCCTTTTGTGAAGATATCAACAAATTGTAAGCGAGTGGGCACATATTGAACAACGAGATCTCCTTGATCAACTTTATCATGGACATAATTAAAATCTACATCAATATGTTTGGAGGGATCATGAAACACCAGATTGCGAGTCATGTATGTAGAGCTAACATTATTACACATCACACAAACTAGTTCCCAAAGGAATACACCAGCTCAGAAAGAACATGTCGAACTCTAGTTTCAACAACAGTGTAGGCAATCACCCTATACTCTATTTTAGTAGAGGATCTAGAGATAGTTGGTTGCTTCTTTGCACGCCAAAAGATAAGTTTACCACCCAAAAATATAGCAAATCTAGTAGTGGAACGTCGACTAATCGGGTAACCATCCAATCAGCTTCAGAGTAGGAAACCATTGTACAAACAGGTGAAGATGCTTTGATAAAAATACCATGGGTAATAGTACCCTGCAAATACCTGAAAATATGCTTCACAGAGTACAGATGAGTGGTACGAGGAGCATGCATAAATTGCAAAACAATACTTACAGGATAAGCAATATCAGGATGAGTCAAAGTTAAATAATAAGTGCACCTACCATGCTTCAATATTTAGTAGGATTCAAAAATAACCCACTATCTATAAGAAAAAGCAAAGTTTGGGAAGAAAATGAGGTGCGAACAGGATTGCATGTGTGCATATGGAACTTAACCAATAAATCAGAGACATATTTTTATTGAGATAGATGAAAACCATCAGATGTACGGGAATCATGGACACCAAGAAAGTAATGAAGATCACTAAGATCTTTCATGGAAAATTGATGTGAAAGGCACCAAATAAAATTATCAACTAGAGAAACATGACTTCAGTAAGAATAATATCATCAACATAGAGGAATAAAATGAGATTACTAGATGAACACTTACGAATAAACATAAAAGAATCTGATTTACTACAAATAAACCCACAAGCCAGAAGAAATGTACTAAAATGATGAAATCAAGCTCGAGGAGCTTATTTTAATCCATAAATAGCTTTGGTTAGTTTGCAAACGTGATGAGGATAGCCAAGATAAACAAAGCCCGACGGTTGTTTCATGAGCACCTCTTCACAAATCATACCATGTAAAAATGTATTTTTAACATCTAGTTGATGAATTTTCCATGAAAGAGAAACGAAAGAGAAAGGATAATATGCACTATTGCAGCACGAGCAATGGAGCTAAAGCCTTATGATAGTTAATACCAGGTTTTTGGTGAAACCTCTGTGCTAAAGGAAGAGCTTTGTATCACTCAACTGAACCATCCAAATTATATTTAATATGGTAAACCCATTTACAACCAACAAAGTTCATGTTAGAATTATAAGGGATGAGAACCCAAGTCTGATTAGCCAAACGAGCATTGAATTCATCGGCCATGGCTACTTGCCACTTTATATTCTTTACTGCTTAAGATAAACATAAAGGTTCAATGTTAGAGACGATTGAACTTAGGGAGAATAGCATTTTAGGCTTAGAAATTCTAAATTTGGAGTGAGTTTGCAAAAGATAAACGGCAATAGTGAGCTGGATGTAGAAGGAATAGTAGGAGAGACATGTGAACTCAACCTACCAGGAGATATCTCAATTGAGGAGGTTTCATTAGGAGATGGAATTATAAGGTCAGCAGAAACATCTAAAGAACATAAAGAAGAAAAATATATAGGAGTCCTAGAGGGAAAAGAAACTGTATGAGACATGTGTGGGTGTGAGGGTGAAATAAATACAAGAGGGTCAGACTGAATAGATGAAGATACAGTAGGGGTCAAGAGTTAACTCAGAATTAGGAAAATCTTATTCATAAAAAGTGACATGATGGCTAGTATGCACTCGACCTACTTTAGGATCAAAAAATGGTATCCTTTATAATTAGAACCATAGCCTAAGAAAACACAACGAACTGAATGAGGTTCAAGCTTATTTAAATTTTGAGAGGATATATATGGAAAACATTCACAACCAAACATCTTCAGAAAATCATAATCTGGAGGAGTTTGAAAAAATTTCTCGAATGGAGAAATTTCTTATAAAACTGGGGACGGTAACCTATTGATGGTAGAAACTGCATAAAATGCAGCATCAACCCAAAACTTAGATGGTATTGCAACATCAGTGAGAATAGTTTGTACCATCTCAAGAATGTATTAGTGTTTTCTTTATGCTACCCCATTTTGTTGAGGAGTATCATAACATGACGTACAAAAAATAATACCAGAATCAGAAAAGCGTGACACCATGGCTTTATTATCAAACTCCCTACCTCTATTACTTAAAAAATATTTGATTTTAGTGTTTAAAATATTTCCACAAATTTTTCAAAGGCACCAAAATGGATGAAAAAACTCAAATTTATGTTTCATTGGATAAAGCCATGTGAACTTAGAAAAATCGTTAATGAAAATAACGTAGTATTGATAACCTAAATTAGATTAAATCGATGACTGCTAAACGTCTAAATGAATAATCTCCAATAGAAAATAGCTACAATGTTCTATGAAATGAAATGGCTAACGATGTGCCTTTCCTAATTGACAAGAAACATACTTATTTTAAAAAATATTAAGCAAACGAATATAATTATTGTATCTAAGATTCGAGCTCCACAGTGACCCAAATAACGATGTCAAATGTCTCCTGATTGTCGTATGATAATTAAAGCTTGAGGTGAGACCACAATGACTTGGATGAAAGAGGGTAGACATCATCTTTACTGGATTCCCGAAGGAGAGTTTTACCTAAGGCTTTATCCTTAATAGAAATAGAAGACGAGTCAAAATTAAAAACATAATTATTATCATCACATAACTTTTTGACTAAAATTAAGTTATGTTGTAGCTGAGGAACATGAAAGATGAAATGCAAATGAAGGGTACGGGAGTAAAGGGTAATTGGGTATATCCAATATTACTAATATTGAGAAATTTTCCATCCCCAACCAAAACACGATTATGGCCAGTGTATGGAGTTTTGTGCAAAAGGTTACCTTCAGATGTAGACATATGAGAAGATGTTGCTGAATCTACGTACCAAGTAGCATCATTCATTTCACCAACAGACATGGTTGCAAAAGACTTAGACAGATCATTAGCAACAAAAAGCATGATTAAACCTATTAGTGATTGTGGCAGTATGTTGGAGTCATCCACAAATTTGACAAACAAGAGTAGATGGGTGAGAACTAAGCACTCCCATGGATGGTGAATTAGTACTTACATGAAAATATATTTGTAAATGGATCGACAATTGTAGATCCCTGCCTCTGTATATATATAATGGAAAATATGTAAATAGATAAGTACTTCATACTCTACTGATAACTACAACTTATACAAGAGATGGATACAAATAAATAAGAGCCCTAATAGAGAGAGCCTCAACTATTAACTAACCTTCGATCCTAATACGCGACCTTCAAACTCTCCTATCTAAGGTCATGTCCTTGGTAAAATCAAAATGAGTCAGCTTCTATCTAATCACTTTCCTTCAATACTTTTTTGGCCTTCCCCTTCCTCTTCTAATGCCCGCCTCTACCAATTACTCATACCTACTCACTGGGGCTCCTACACTCCTCATATGCTCAAACCATCTTAATCTCACTTTCCTCATTTTTTCACCATGGGAGTTATTCCTATCTTATTTCATATCTAATGATTAGTCCTAGTTTTAGCAACAAACAACTATCTCTTAAGAATTGGATCAAATGTTGTTTGAGGACTACATTATAGATACTATATATTTATATGGTATTGTTGTAAAAAGGATTACTCCCATTGTATTTAATTTTGTGATGTTAGGACCTACTTAATTATTGTCTCAGGGATTGCTTATCTTACGTCCAGTTCAAATCTTTTATCACAATAAATTCTTTGTTACGTAAAATTTAGCATACATTTTTTAGCATCATCTCTATTGTTTATATAATCTAGACAGGTGAAAATATTACTACTGTATTTTATTTCACTATCTAAAAAAAAAAATTCTCCTACTATTTTCTATCCAAAGAACCCGACTGTATGTATCATTTTCCACATAATATATTTCTTTCAAATGTTTACATTATAAAAAATATTTCTTTCCTCTAATTTTTTGGCAGAACTCAAATACTTTTTTCATATTAGTAATTGTAGAAAAGTTGTATGTCACAACTAAATTAATAGAAACACATAAATTCCCAACCTTTAGTTCTTTGATAGTGAAATATAAATTAAAGCAAATAACACAACTTTGATGAGATATACAAATACAACAGTATGAAAATGAAAGATTAATTATCATAGCACATACCTCTTAATTGAAGACTTAAATTTTCTAATTACCTAAATTCCTTCAAGTTCTTATTCAACCTGCGTAACATGAATAAAATTATAACTTTATTAATACTGATAATTCTTCTTGTTGTACAAATTTTAACATAGAGTGAATTGAGTTACCAGTAATAAGTTAGAATTTTTGAGACATGACCTTTCACTAATGATCTGTCCTTTCGTGAACTTTAGCGAGAGAAATATAATAAAACATCAATGTCACCTAAATAACAATATAGAAAACTTACCTTAAATTACAAGCAAATATATTCTTCAATTGAAGATACTATCAAGATTTCAATTGATAAAATAATTGTAAACCTATGTTTTCTCTGATTTACGATAATATTTTTCTCTCCCTATGATAATTTTGGAATAATATGTTAGCCTCCTATATTTAAATTTTATGTTTTAATAATGACAAACTAATAAGTGAACTTTGCAGGATATTGAAAAACCTTAATGATGGAAGAAAATCACACATAAAGGACATTGCAGATCTCAAATAATAGGAGGATATCTTGCACAAGGCAAGGAATATTCCCTCAAAGAAGGTCATGCTAAATTTGGAACCACATCAAAGTAGGATATCGTTTGACAGGGAAAAAAAATCATGTCAACTATGGATCCCAATAGACAAGCCAATTGGACACACCTCACGGCAAGACCAAAGGAGAAGAAAGATCTCACCCCTTACATAGACATATCTAATACAGACATGTATAGATGTGAGAAAGGAAAATTACACCAGGTATGGACATACCATAAGGTGCAAACTCCCTCAATCAAGGAATCAACCAAATTTTTGATTAAGAAGAAATCTCTTGGGTTTCCATATAAATAAAAGAAACATATGCAACAGAAGGCTAAAAGGCCAAAACAAAAGAAAGAAGACACTATACAACTTTCAGGAAGAATCTCAAAGCATATCCATCTTAGTCTAACAAAGCTTTGTACTTACTAGTTTACAATAGTTATATAAAGAATAGGATCGAGTCGACTTTGTAAAACAAATTGAAGTTGTGTCACAAGATCTGAAGAACAAAATAAGTCTTCAAAACTTGTTTCTTATTATTGTACTCGAGCTCGACTTTGAAAGAACTAAATAAACATTGAAACTCAAGAAGATTGGAAGTAGGCACCACATTAGTGTTCCGAACTAGGATAAATCTTCATGTCTTTACTTTGTAGTTAATTATTTACTTGTCTGTTTATTTAAAACCAATCTATTTTGTGAAGTATACTGATTTGCAGGCAAGTCGACTGAGAAGTTTCAATAGTCAACTCACAGAAAATTTCAATTCATCCCCTCTTGAATTTTAGTTGGTATCAGAGCAGGTCTCAACAACAGTGTTGCTTAACCGCACATGATTAAAGATCAAACGGTAAGCTATCAAATTACTAGTGCTCTTCTTTAAGATGGTCATTCTTCTACAAGACCACCATACATTAATGGACAACACTACTCTTACTGGAAGAACAGATTTAGGATCTTTGTCCAATAAAATGACTTCCAAGCCTGGGTTGTCATTAAGAAGGGACCAAAGCCAATTCCAGGACTCAAGAAAAAGTAAAAGGACAAAGACAAAGAATCGAGTAGTATCAATATAGAAGACCTTGAGAGATTCGAGGTCACTAAAGAACAACATAAGGTAATCCAAACTAATGAACGAGTTATAAGCTTACTTCTATGTGAAGTTAGTGGAGAAGAATACGATAAGATATCAACCTGTGAGACTACAAAATAAATATGGGAAAAATTATAGGTTACCTATGAAGGAACCGCCAAAGTCAAAAAGTCAAAGATTGCTACCCTAGTCAATGAATACAGCTGTTCAAAATGGAAGAAAATAAAAATATTGAAACAATGTTTGCCAGATTCAACAAAATTATATGTGAGCTAAAATCATTGGGGATGATCTATCCACACAGCCTGTAAGTCTAAAAACTGGTCAGGAGTCTCCTAAAAGTTTGGGAAACCAAGGCTGCCATTTTGGAAGATGGAGATCTTCAAAACATGACATATGGCAAACTATGAGGTAATCTCATTGGATATGAACGAAATTATATCAACAGGACCACAAGGAGGAAAAGAAGAAACTAGTAGCCTTCAATGCCATACCAACTGAAGAAAAGGACATTCTAGAAGATGGCAATAACGAAGAAATGGCTCTCATAAATTATGGAGTAAGGAAGATCATGAGATAGAGACAAAAAAGATCCCAAGGAGCCAAAAATAATGATTTTACTAGAAATGATTATTGTTGTTATCATTGTGAAAGGCCTAGCCACTTCAAAAAAAACTGTCCAGAATTAAGAAGAAGATCATCTAGAAAGAATTAAAATTTTTGATCTTGGAGTGATGAAGATAAAACTGAAGAAAAAATATAAGTAGCCAATATGTGCTTCATTGAAAAAGGAGAATTTAGCGAGGTAAAACTGCACAACTGTCATGATTGTAATGTTCTTAAATCTAATTTAGATATGATAATCGACGGGTTTCAAAAAGTTATTAATGAATATAATAAACTAGTCCAAGAGAAGAAAAATTGGGAAGCTCGACTTTAACAAAAACTTAAAGGGGAACGAAGAAACTGTCAAGTAGAATTCAAAGCATGTCAAATATAATTGACATACTTCAAGAAGAGCTTGATGATGTAAAAATGCAATTGAATAACAATAAGAAATCACCAAGTCACAGTTTCATGAGATTGAATTCTTTTTTAACCAACTCAAGTTCCTCATCAAAATCATTTAAATCAACTAAGACCTCCTTCTTCTCTCAAGGATCTATCTATTATATCTGTGGACAGAAAGGGCATAAATCTTACAGCTACAGGCATAAGCCAAAAAGTGTATGGGTTTGAAAGCCTAAAGGAAGCATATCTAACCCACAAGGATCCAAGACCACTTGGGTACCTAAATAAAATTGATTTTCTTAATTTGTAGGAACATGCCCGCAGGAACTATAAGAAGGGAATGCGGGTCATTGATAGCGGATGTTCTAGACACATAACCGAAAAGAAAGAAAATTTTTATGCTCTAAAGAAAATAGATGGGGGATCAGTCAGATTTGGTGACAACTCTAGAGGCAACATCATCGGATTCGGATTAGTAAAGCTCAGTTCCTCATGTGAATTTGCTGAAGTGTATCTACTAAACAATTTCAAACAGAACTTGCTCAGCAATCAGTCAGCTGTGTGACGCCAGATTTAGAGTCTCCTTCAAAGCTGAGAGTTGCTTCATGAAAATGACAAAAGAGACATCTCTCTCACCGGTGAATGCATTAATAATATTTATGTCTTAAATAGTGTTGACTTTGCTACCTTAACCTATCTCACTATGCAAACCAATGATATTTGGTTGTGGCATAAAAAACTTGGTCATGCTAGTTGTATATCATTAAGAAATTGTCCAGACTGGAACTGGTGAGAGGTCTGCCAAATCTCAAGTTTGAAAAAAATCATATTTGTGATGCCTGGTAATTGGGTAAACAGACATGAACATCATTCAAAGTAAAAGACGTTGTGTCAAATACAAAACCCCTTCAAGAAATCCACATGGATCTGTTTGGTCCCATCAAGACCGTAAGTTTTAGTGGAAAAAGATATGTCTTTGTCATCGTTAATGACTATTCTCACTTTACTTGGGTAATGTTTCTTGCTCTAAACATAAGGCTTTTACAAACTTTGAGATATTTTGTAGAAATGCACTGAGAAAAGCTATACATCTCATCATCTATGTTCATGGTGATCATGGAGAAGAATTTAAAAATAAGGCTTTTGAGGAGTACTATTCTCTCAATGGATACTCTCAAAACTTCTCATCACCCCGATCTCCTCAATAAAATAGTGTGGTGGAGCAAAAGAATCGGTATCTCCAGGAAACTACTAGGACAATATTATTAGAACACAATCTCGTAGATCACTTTTGGGCAGAGGCAGTTAGTACAGCATGTCACATCATCAATAGCTACCTCATCAGACCAATTCTAAGGAAAATGCCTATGAACTGTGGAGAGAAAAGAAGCCTAACATTAGCTAATTTTATCTTTTTGGATACAAATATGTTATCCACAATAACAATAAGTATAACTTGGGAAACTTTGATCCACGAAGTGACGAAGGTATTATTCTTAGGTACTCTCCCACCAGTCGTGCTTACTGGGCTTATAATAAATGAAACATTATGTGTTAAAAAATCTATGCATATTGTATTTGATTAAACTAATCACCATCCTATAATTTTGAGTGTTAATTAAGACATAAGAGTGATCTAGAATCTGGAGCCAATGCTAACACAACCATTGAGCCATCACAAGACGAGTTGACTATACCCCCTCTAGAGTCGACTCCCATGGCAAAAATAGTCTAATTGAGTGTTCCAAGAGAATAGAAACATGATGCAAGCTATCAAAATAAAAATATCATTAGGAATCCAGATGATAGATGCAAACAAGAGTATCATTAAGAAAATAAGAGTTTGTTGCCCTTGTATCTCAAATTGAATCAAAGAACACCGATGAGGCACTCAAAGATGAGTATTGGGTTGAAGCCATGAAAGAAGAATTAGACTAGTTTGAATGAAATAAAGTTTGAACTCTAGTTGAAAGACCCAAGAACTACTCAGTAATCGGAACTAGATAGGTCTACAGAAACAAATTGAATGAAAAAGGTAAGGTTATAAAAAATAAAGCTATACTTATAGCTCAAGGCTACTCCCAATAAAAAGGTATCGATAATGATGAAACCTTTGTCCCTGTGGCAAGGTTAGGATCAATTCAAATTTTGTTAGCCTTTGATATTTTCAAATGCTTTAAGTTATATCAAATGGACGTCAAAAGAGCCTTCTTAAATGGTTTTGTTCATGAGGAAGTTTTTCTAAAACAACCCTTGATTTTGAAAGTTCATCTTATCCAAATCATGTTTTTAAATTGTCAAAAGCACTCTACGGTCTCAAACAAGTTTCAAAGGCTTGGTATGAGAGATTGAGGACTTTCTTACTAAGCAAAAATTTTCAAAGAGGTAAAATTGATACAATTATGTTCATACAAAAGTTTGATTCAAATCTTCTTATTGTGTAAATTTACATTGATGATATTATTTTGGTAGTCCTAACATCTCTTTATGTGATAATTTTGCAAATTAGATGAAAGGAAAATTCGAAATGAGCCTCATGGAAAATCTCACATTCTCCTTGGGATTACAAATCAAACAAACTCCGAAAGGTACCTTCATCAGTCAACCTAAGTACACAAAGAAACTCATCAAGAAATTTAGTATGGAAAAAGAAAAGGCCTATGAAACTCTAATGAGTCCATTCATAAGTCTCTATTTAGGCTCATTTGGAAAAGATGTTAATGAAAATATGTACAGGGGAATGATTGGATCACTACTATATTGGACCGCCAATCGACTAGACATTATGTTTAGTGTATGTAAGTGTGCCAAGTTCCAGTCGACTCTCAAAAAGTCTCATCTGACTTCCATCAAAAGAATTATCTGATATCTTATAGGAACTTAAGACATTAGACTATGGTATCCTTGCTCTTCCCATTTTAATTTAATTAGATATTTAGACCCTAACTTTACAGGTGATAAAAGTGATAGAAAAAGCACTAGTGAAATGCGTCAAATTCTTGGTGATGCCCTGATTTCATGGCACAACAAAAACTAGACTTTAGTTGCTTTTTCAACAAATGAAGCTGAATACATAGTCATTGAAAGTTGTGGTACTCAAATTTTATGGATTATGCATCAACTGCTTGATTTTAATTTGTCTTTTAAATTTGTTCCCATAATATGTGATAACACTAGTGCTATTAGTTTGTCTAAATATATTATGCATTATTCTAGGGCCAAACACATTGATATTAAGCATCATTTTATTCGATATCATGTAGAAAATGCAGACTTTTCTTTAGCATTTATTGACTCTAAAAATTATCTAAAAGAATTTTTACAAAACCCTTATTGGAAGAAAGATTTTGTTACCTTAGAAAAAGACTTGGTATTCTCCGTGTTAATGAATTATGATTTTTATTTTTGGACAAAAAAAATCTCTTTTACGTGTTTTGATTTTATCATCAGTTTTTAACAAAAAAATTGGTTTTCAAAAAGGAATTCATCATTATTTATGTTTGACCTGACTCAGTTTCGACAAATTTTGGTCCCTTGCCTCTATGTTTCAAGTTTTGCATCATGGCCTACATAATTGCAACCACACTGATTCCACGAAAGGGATCCCTTAATAACATTACCTATCGTGATGTATTTGTGTTGTATTGTCTGGTTAAGAAACTCAAACTCAATTAGGAAACCTAGATTTGTGAGTATATGCTTGAGAGTGCAGCAGATGTTTATGCATCCACCATTTTGTCTTATGGCCTGCTCATTACTCAAATTCTTCTTCAATTGATCTCTTTGCTTACCCCTAGTGGAGTTGTTGCTACTTATGACTCAAAAACTTTTGCCAATATAAGCTATGTTTTGGTTGAACATGAATGGTGCAAGAAGGATTCTACCCATGGAAAATCTGAACTCCCAAAGGTCAGTAAGTCTATTTCTAACCCCTCTATTGTTGTGATGAAGGAACTGGAGGAAATAAAAGATTGCTTCAAAGCCGTAGAGGAAGGTGTCATGCTACTCTATGAGTCAACTTCCAAACTTCTGAACCTTGGAAAAAGAACCAACACGGACATAGGCGTGGTCCGATTGGCACTCAACGTGTTTAAACAGGAAGGCATTAAGTTATTTACTCGAGTGTTCACTTTTACGGACTCTCTCAAGTCACAAGTCACCTTCTCTAATGATAATGTCGTTGTTTCTATTTAGAACTCGTACCCTCTTTCTTTAAAATTATTGAAAATCCTATGACAAATTCTGCCATAACATACACAGTACCCTAACATATTTTCTGGCTAAGCGGTGAATGATGACTGTTTATTCAAAAGGGAGTCCTGTCTTTTTTTTGGTGGGTTGTAAGATGATTTTTAACACACTATCGGGTACACTTACTTGTTTTTTCCTAAAGTACTTTGTAATTAATCTGCTTATTTCTCTGCTCTATGTATATTTTTTTTGGATATATGATTTCTTTTTCTTTTTTTATCATGCCAAAAGGGGGAGAAAGATAGGAACATCAGAAGGGCTTAAATTCAAGGTGAGAAAGTTGACTATCAATGGATAAGAGTCGAATGATATAAAGAAATATCATAAGGAGAAAGTCGACTACTATAACGGGAAAGTCAACTGATGTTTAAATGTTTGTTTATCATTATCAAAAAAGAGGAGATAGTTAGCCTTCTATATTTATATTTTATGTTTTAATAATTACAAACTAATAAGTAAACTTTGCAGGATATTGAAGATCCCTAATGATGGAAGAAGATCTCATACAAAGGACATTGAAGATCTCAAATAATGGGAGGATATCCCGCACAAGGATAGGAATATTCCCTTAAAGAAGATTGTGTTAAATATGGAGCCACATCAAAGTAGGATATCATTTTACAAGGAAACAAAAATCATATCAACTAAAGATCTTAAAGGACAAGGCAATTGGATGCACCTCACAGTAATACCAAATGACAAGAAAGATATCACCCCTTACATGGACATATCTGATATGGACATGTATAGATGTGAGAAAGAAAAATCACACCCGTTATGGACATACCATAAGGTGAAAACTCCCTCGATCAAGAAATCAACCCAAATCCTTGATTGAGAAGAAATATCTTCGATTTCCTTATGAAAAAAAGAAGCATATACAACAGAAGACGATAAAGGCCAAAACAGAAGAAAGAAGACACTACCCAACTTTCAGGAAGAATCTCAAAGTGTCTCAATCTTAGTCTCGCAAAGCTTTGTACTTATTAGTTTACAATAATTATATAAAGAATAGGATCAAGTTGACTTTATAATACAAACTGAAGTTGTGTCACAAGATATGAAGAACAAAATAAGTCTTTGAAACTTGTTTCTCATCATTGTACTCATGCCCGACTTTGAAAGATCTAAGGAAACATTAAAACCCAAGGGTACTAGAAGTAGGAACCACATTGGTGTTTCGGACCAGGATAAATCTTCATGTCTTTACTTTATAGTTAATTATTTACTTGTCTGCTTATTTAAATCTAATTTGTTTTGTGAAGTATATTGATTTGCAGGCAAGTCGACTGAGAAGTCTCAATAGTTGACTCACAAAAAATTTTAATTCACCTCCCCCCCCCTCTTGAATTTCAGAATATTAGTCTAAACCTATTTTTTTCTCCCCTCAGTGTTAGCTGTTTAAAAATTTTGGTCTAAGCTCAAATAAAGAGACATTACTAATCTGGTTAGATTGATTAATGGTTAAACAAATCCTAATCCTAAAGTGATTCTTAAATATAAATATAACATAGCTTAATTTAATAAATTATAAAAAAAATTGAATTATTTTCATATATATTAAAAGATTAAGAAATCGTGAAAACACATTTTTGTCTATTGCATAAACTTTACATGAAGGTCAATAAATTCAAATAATATTTTTAAGACCCTAAACACTTTTTATATAATATAGATAGATATTGGTAGATTATAGATATAGATAGATAGATATTCTCTTATATAATAAGAGACAGTTGTGGAGCCTGTCGTCTTCCTCCTTGTAAATATTAACCTGCTTGCTCCGTAATTTTACTATATCACTCCTAATTAATTATTATATGTCATTTATGTATTAGAAAATTAATAATATTTAATTAAAAAAAGTAAAATAGATATTTATGGCATGTCTGCTTCAGCTGCTTCAACCGTAATTTTACTATGTCACTCCTAATTAATTATTACAAGTCATTTAACTGTTAAAAATTAATAATATTTTAAAAAAATGTAAAATAGATGTTAATAACAAATTAACTATTGATGTTTTAAGTTAACTTAACGTCTTATATGATACCCACTTAATTTTTTTCATAAGTATTTTTATAACAATTTTGCTATATCACTTTTATATAGTTATTTTGAGTCATTTAAGACATGCCTACTTTGTTACTTTAATCGTGATATTTGATTGACTGTCAAAATTGTATCTGTGTCTCTTAAATTGAAATAGAAGAAAAATATTATAAATTACAATAATTAAAATTTTTAATTATTTTTAAAATATAATTGACTATCAATGCCACAAAAGTTTGAAAAAGAGATAGTATTATAAATTACAATAGCTAACAACTTAAAATAGTAAATTGCAGTGCCAAAAAGGTATTATAAATTTTAATAGCTAACAACTTAAAATATCTTAAAAGATAATTAATTATTTAAATTTGATTTGTGTCACATAAATAGAGACCAAAAAATATATTAAAAAAATACTATCAATCAATATAATTAACAACTTAAAAAAAATAAAAGATATGAAATATTTATCGGACTCTCGAAATTATATCAGTAGCACTTAAATTGGAATTGAAGAAAAAGTATTCTAAATCACAACAATTAAAAACCTAAATTATTTTTAAAATATAATTGACTATCAATGCTACAAAATTTTGGACAATGAGAGTAAAATATATTAATTTAAAATTACATAAAAGGTATTATAAATTATAGTAGTTAACAACATAAAAGTCTAATAAACAATAATTTATTATATATTTTAAAACAAATAGGTGAAAAATACTATAAATGACAATAATTAATGACTTAAAAAACTAAAAGATATAACATATTTGATTGATTGTCGAAACTATATCAGTGTCACTTAAGTTGGAATGACCAAAAAGAATTATAAATCTCAATAATTAAAAACTTACATTATTTTAAAATATAAGTGACTATTAATGCCACAAAAGTTTGGACAAGGAAAGTAACATATATTATTTGAGAATTACATAAAAATTATTATAAATTATAATAGTTAACAACTTAAAATATCTACTAATATAATAGAAGAAAAAGTATTACAAATCAAAGTAATTAAAAACTTAAATTATTTTAAAAATATAATTGACTATTAATGCCACAAAAGTTTGGACAAAAAGAGTAACATATATTATTTAAAAATTACATAAGAATATTATAAATTACAACTTTTAACAGCTTAAAATATCAAAAAAAAATTAATCTATTATATATTTCAAAAAAAAATACTATAAATCCCAATAATTAACAACTTAAAAATTTTAAAAGATATAAAATATTTGGTTGAATCTCAGAATTATACCAGTGCCACTTAAATTGAAATACTTAAAAATAATTGACTATTAATAATGCAAAAGTTTGGACAAGGAGAGTAACATGTATTATTTGAAAATTACATAAAAAGTATTATAAATTACAATAATTAATAACTTAAAATATATATATATAAAAGATTTAAGCTGTTATATACTTCAAAATAAAATGTAAAAAAAATTATAAATCACAATAATTAATAACTTTAAAAAATTTAAAGATATAAAATATTTAATTGACTCTCGAAATTATTTGATATAATATGTTTGGTTGATTGGCGAAATTAATTGTGGCATTTTGATGAAAACTGCGAACGAGGCAACTTTTTTTATTTTTGCCCTTTTACAACAATAATATCATTACAAATCTATCTAGTTATCTTTATTATTTTTAGTTTTCTTACTATTAGGCCCGTGGGAGCATATCCCACTTGTATAGATATAGATGGAAAAACATAAGAAGAAAGAGGAAAAGAAGAATTTTTTTAAAAAAAAGTGAAACACGTATTATATTGGAAGAGAAAAGAAAGAAATTGAAAACTACTTTTTATGAAGAGAGAGATTTTTATGGAGAAAATTGAGGAAAAGGTGTCTTTTAAGTCTTGAATGAAGGATTGGTGACATTGACCAACTTAAATGGTCAAACATCATTAGTAGACTTGATTAAGTTAATTGTGGACTTGATTAATATTTTTAAAATTTTTTAATATTTTCAAAAATACAAATCAACCCAACCCACACCCATCTTCAATCCAAATCAACCAATCTCTCTCGACACCTTCTCTCAACTTTCTTCCAACCAACAATTCTATAAATTTCTCCTTTCAATCCTCGACGACTTCAACATCCGACGATAAATAGTTGGGCTTCGAGTTTCTTTTTGACTTCAACCTTCAATCGACGTGACAACCTTGCTCTCTAGCCACAACATCTTTGAATTCTTCAATCTTCAATCGTCGTGACATCCTTGCTCTCCGAACACAACAACTTCGAATTCATCATCTTTCTTTTTCTTATTTCACAGGTAAAAACTTTATGGTCTTTTTAGTTTTGAAGAAAATGAGGAACTTGAGCCAACTTCTCTTATAATATTGGTTAACAATTTTAATATTTGTTGCTTTAATTAGTAATATGGTCTATACAAAACATAATTTTTGGTATTTCTTCTATTCTCTTTTCAAAGTGAATTATGATTTTTTGTTTTTTGTTGCCTTTTTTTGAAGTTTTACTTTTGTTGTTTGTGTTTATAAAAACAAAATAATGATTTAGGTTGATTTGTTCTGTTCTTGTTCCTGATAAAAATGGTGATATTGCTATTTTTATATTGAACAAAATCGTGCTACTATTTTTTGTTTTATCCAATAGATTATTCATCTCGTGCAACATATTAACCATCTGATGCAACAAATTTGTTAGATGATGCAACTTATAAACCATCTGATGCACCAGAGGAACTAT
The DNA here is from genome assembly GCA_030864225.1 of Capsicum baccatum var. pendulum. Lineage (NCBI taxonomy): Eukaryota > Viridiplantae > Streptophyta > Magnoliopsida > Solanales > Solanaceae > Capsicum > Capsicum baccatum. The sequence goes on from CM061558.1 coordinate 157,307,540, forward strand.
CTTATTATAATTCTGATGTAATAGATTAATCATCTGATGTAACAGTTTAACTATTTGATGCAACAGATTAACCACATATTGCAACAGATTAAGCATCGAATAAAAAATCTAATGCAACTAATTAGCCATCTGATGCAATGGAAGAACCGTCAGATTAATGATATGATGCAACAGATAAAGCTCTTATTGGATAAAATCATATCAACTCTTCCAACAGGACATGTCCAAGACATAATTTTTCCAACTGATCATTCAACTGCCGCGATAGATGGCCTAATGATGGAAGAAATCTTAACAATATTAATCGTTGATAACTATTCCAACAGATCACTCATGTGTTGCAACAGATGTGTGACCTATCACACAGACTATTCATATTTCTCAATGGATGAGTGATATGTTTTGTATTGTCGCAATAGATTACTCAGCTATTTCTGTAGATTTGTTAACTGTTCTGATAGATCACTCATATGTCGCAACAGATGTGTAATCTATTGCATTGACCATTCATCTTTCTCAATAGATGAGTGATATATTTTGTATTATCATAACAGATTACTCGGCCGTTGCTACAGGTTATTTAACTATTCGAATAGATCACTCATATATTGCAATAGATGATATTGCAATAGATGTGTGATTTTGCTGCACAGACCATTGATTTTTCTCAACAGGTGAGTGATGTGTTTTGTATTATTGCAATAAATTACTCATCCATTGAAATAGGTTGTTTAACTGTTCCAATAGATCACTCATGTTGCAACAATGTTTGATCTATTGCACAGACCATTCATCTGTCTTAAAAGATAAGTGATACATTTTGTATTATTGCAAAAGATTGCTCATCCGCTGCAACAGGTTTGTTATACATTGCAATCGATATACTACTTAGTGCAACAGATAAGTGATCTATTGGAACTGTTATTTTACTATTTTGCTTGTTAGATTTACTGTTATCCTTTTTTAATGATGCATTAATCAACTATAATATATTTTTCTATGTTCCTATTAATTTTAGATAATATGGATCCCAAAAAAATAGAAGTCGAATCAAATCCAAGTAAAGGAACAAGTGAAGCAGCTAGGCTATATCCACCACTCTATGAGCTTTCTTTACAAGCGTTATCTCAATCAAGAGTAGAATTTGATAAATACGGGGAGGAGGAATGTTTCAAAAGAGATTATCCAAATTCTAATAGCCCTTTCATCGAAGAGTTGGTCAAAACCTTCAGCATTGATCGTTATCCTGTGAGAATACAGTGTGATGGTGCCACAGATTTAACGAGTGATTTCGTGGTTAAGTCATCCATGGGAAAATCTTTTGACGCCTTCAGAAAAATACTTCGAGAATAAAAATTGGATGCTTATTTTAGGGACAACTGCTTTGAAAAATATCTTTATTTGCCTGAGGACAACAATGCTCGTTTCTAAATGAAAATAGTATATGAACTTCTGAAGTGTAGGTTTATATATGAAAAGAAAGATAAGATGGATGAGGTGTGGATAAATTGTTGTGGCATGACTGTTTGTTTTGGTTGGAAGGAGTTTGTCATAGTTACTGGACAAAAATGTTATCCTACTTCTCAAGTTATACCTATTCTAACCCAAAAAAAAGCACCCCGCACACCTAAAAAAGGAAAATGCAAGTCGTGTGATCATGCTGACCTGCAGTCCATTATTGGTCCAAGCTTCAAAAAAAAATTGATAGAAGCGTTAAAAGATAAAGAACTTTCAAAGAAGCACAAACAGTCGTTGTGCTTGGTTTGGTTTGTACATAATATTCTTTGAGTGAGAGACGTTAACGACAACATAAACATTGGTTTAATAAATCTCTCCGAGTATCTTGAGGTGTTTAACAACTATCCTTGGGGTTATGAAAGCTTCAAAATGACTGTCCAATATTTGTTGACTCCGTTAGCACCAAAGACAGTCAACTTATATGGCTTTCCATTGGCTTTCATGGTAAATATTTTGTAACTTTGTTTTATTATGATATCATTCATTTTTTCACTCAATAATAGTTTTGATTTATTGGCGTTATTTTATAGGCTTAGGCGTTTGAAGCCATTCCTCATTTGAGACAACAGGTGAACTACCAAGAAAACGTTTCCTGTCCAAGAATCTTGAGATGGTTGTCTGCTAAAAATGATAAAAATGTAAAATCTCTTGATCTCTTCAACCCCCCGAAAGATGCAGTAAGTAAATTATAATTAAGTTTTTATTTTAATTAATGATTTTTTTGAATGATCTAATCATCATTCTAATATATGTAATGATTTATGTTAGATTGTGCACCCATCGCTAGTTTCGACCAATCGAGAGTTGAAGATGCCATTTTTTCTTACTTTATGATCTGTGTAAACTTTATCGGACCCTAAGGTCATCGACAGAATAAAAATAGAATTATTTGGAGCAACAACCATTACAAGAAAAATAATTTTGGAGGGTGAGCTTGTTGTTGTTATTGATGGTCTTAGTGGTGATAGAGCTGCTGGTGGTGGAAGTGGTACTACTGTTGGTGCTAATGCTGATCCTCTTATAGTATTTATATATAGTGATTAATGCTATTAATGCATTAATTGCTTTTGTAAAGGAATTGGCATCTAATAGGGGTGTCATTCCATTAAAGAGGATTTTGTTCCCATCCACTCCACTAGATATTAAAGCTAAGAGGAGAAGGAATGTGATTTCCAAGGCATTATCAAGCATCCAAAAGAAAAAATTGCAACTCCTCTGTCAGTGTGTTGCACTGAACAATGTATAATGTCCAAAGAAGAGCAGCATGAGCTGAACAAGGTGAATATATATGTCTTCCAACTAACAAACAGACACATTTATGTTTCAACGCATGACACATCTGCTAAAAATTATCAAATAGATATATGCATCTATTGCAATAGTTGACTAACTTATTGCACCTGATAAAGTACCTGTTGCGATATATGTGTCGTCTATTTTAGCAAATCAAACAGCTCTTTGTACCGCTTTTATTTGTACCAATAGATGACCTATCTGCTGCAATAGATGAGTCATATGTTGCAACAAATGGTTCATCTATTATCATACAAGTCTTCCTCATGTAGAAATTTGACCCATTAGTTGATTCATTGTTTCAACAGAAATATAATTTGTTTGGGATAATTTAAAACAGGAGAAAGACCTATTTGATTTGCTAGAACAGATGAGTTATCCTTTTTCATTTTGTTATATCTCCATGATTAGCATTGACCAATTATGGCTTTCCAGGTGGATGTAGAAGCTACTGCTGAACAACATTGACAATATGCTACTCTACTCTTTTTATGAAAATATGGAGAAAAAAAGCACAGAAACCGTACGTAAGCGACAATAAAGATCCACGACGAGCAAATCCGAATTTCATAGCACCGGATGAAGAACAACTTGTACATATTGAGTAGATCTTTATAGCTTGAGTGTGTCAAAGTAATAACCTCACCCCTCCTTAGGACGCCTTGGCATCAATACTTAAATTGTTGATGTATTTGTTAAGATCTGAACCCATAACAATTTTTTTACATTTCATTTATTCGTTGATTTTATTTTAGCTAATTTCTTACGGCTTTGATTGATTTTATTTTAGCTATTTTATTTTACCTGTTGCGACTGATAATGTATCTGTTGCAACAGACATCACATCTGTTGTAAAATATCAAACATATTTGACATATTTTGCAACAGGTAGGTAATCTGTTGGAATTTATCAAATAGGTCTTCCTATTGCTACAACAGTTAGACTTAGATAGAAACACAGAAATAATGCAATAGATGATCAACCTATTACAACAGATAAACTATATGTCAAAATAGGTAGAATATCTATTACAATGGATGGAGAATCTGTTGCATTATAAGAATTCAACTTTCATTGGACATAAAAAAATTGTCACTACATGTGAAAAAGTAAAAGTGAGTTGAAATAAAAAAGGCGAAACCAATCGAAATTATTCAGTTCAAACACCTAAAATAAAATAGGCATCAAGTAGACAGTGATCATTTTAAACACGTAAAATAAAATAGGCACAAATGTGTCAAGTTGACACTTTTTGCTGACTTGGCATCTGATTTTGCCCCCAACGATAATTTTTTTCCCCAATGTCTTATATATTCATCTTCTTCCTAAAATTTAACCCTAAATTTCCAAATCTTCTTCTTCGTCGTCATCTTTTTTTTATCTATCCAAATTCTTCAAATTATTTTCATTTTTTCTTTCTTTTATTCATCTTTTTTTCATTTTTTCCAACTGAACTTGACAATGTCGAGCGCATTTTCCACTATTTTTTATGATAACAATTTTTGATATTGTAAGTGCGGTCATGAAGCTCTTTTAAAGACTTCTTGGACTCAACAAAATCCAGGTTGTAGGTTTTTCACTTATAAGATTTCAAAGATAATATTTTTTTGTTTAATTAGTTGATTAATTATCGACTGGTAATTGTTTTGTAATTGTGCTCTTGTTTTTATAGAAATTGAGTGGATGCGATTACTTTGATTGGCATGAAGAACAATATCCTTCACAAGCAAATCATGTAATCTGGTGTTTGTTGAAGAAAGTCATGGCTTCTGAAGAGAAACAAAATCGAGCAAGAAGATACTACATTGTTTCCATTATTGCTACTGATTTGGTGGTGTTGCGCACATGGATTTTCAAGCCTAATTGCTGAAATTTTCATGGTGGTGTATTTGCTACTGGTTTGGTGTTGTCGAGCACATGGATATTCAAGCGTGTAATTGCTGCAAAATATCAAACAGATTTAGGCACATGTTGTAAAATTTAGGTTATCTATTGGAAATTATCAAACAGGTCTTCCCTCTGTTGCAACAGATTAGACTTAGATCAGATAGAAATAACATTGACATAATACAACAGATGACCAACCTATTATAACAGATAAACTATCTACCAGAATAGATAAAATATATTTTACAACATATTGACAATCTATTCCATTATAAAAGAACTCAACTTTCATTCTATTAGAAAAAAACTATTTCTACTACATGTACATGTAATTTAAAGTAAAGTGGAGTGTGACTTAAAATAAAAAATTATCATTTCACAGGCTCTTCTATACACACAGGATCCAAGCATCCAGTTAGTACCCCATAAGCCCAGACCTCTTGCAGGTTTGCCATAGCATTGTCGCACAGAAAGGTCATTGGCTTGGCCATTTCTCTGTCGATCAACAAACATTCGATGTGTGCAAGAGCGTGCGAGCCGCTCGCATAAATGACATCATTTTTTAAAAGGATCATGTCGTTGTTTCGACCACCATAAACCCATGATTTCTTCATTGATGCTTCCTTTGCAAAATGATTCATCAGTTTACTCTCCCTCAACAAGATGGGCAACAGCTCCATCAGTGGCTCCATGAGGAGAAAAAGATTGACATCATCGATGAGAGGTTCGTTGTATTCATAAACATTGATCTTTCCCTCCTCGAGTAGTATCTCAATAGCATGATAATGTATGAACTTCATGCTAATGACTGAAAGAATCCTCTTTGCCTCAGTCCAGCTCTTACCGTGTGGATTTGGCCTCTCCCTTCTAATATATTTTATCATTTCTTCTTCATCCTAATTCAACATAGAAGCTAAGAAATTAAATCTCATGCCATAGTCTAATATTGAGGCATTATTGAGTTGATCGTACTTATCCTTGAGCTTTTTACAGAAGTTGAGGTCTATTATCCTATCGGCAGCATCATAAGTTTTCGGGTACGTTAATTGTCTTTCCCTCATAAGGCAGATAATTTTGTCAACATGCTGTGATATAAGAAGACAATTTTTAAATAAGTTAGCAATTGTAAAGATGGTCCATATTCTGTATAGGGTTCTTTGAAATAATAATCCAACATAACTTATGCATCAGATGGATAGTAAGTTGCAACAAAACCATAACCAGTTGCACCAGAATACCCAACTATTGTAATAGATTTCCCATCTGTTACATAGCTTCCTCTTCATGGGGTAGATTAGATTAGAAGGCTAGGTTATAAAAAGTAAACTTGCCATGTACTCATACTGCATACGCATATCTGTCATAGACTGGAAGTCTTGGGGGGGAAAGGAAGGCCTGGGGTAATCTGGCGTGCCTGGCTTGGTATTCTTGGCCTGTCACAGATCCCTCTTCTATTTGGCTCCAGGTTTTTCATATATGTCCACCTTCTTCTTGAATAGCCCGTGAGCTTCAACAACTTTTTGAGAGAGAGGAGTTGTAATTATTTTTTATTTCCGATAAGAGAGTATGTTAGTTATTGCTATTTTCTTCCTCCTAACCAATAATGTAGCAGTGTATCGCTCCCTCAACTTCTTGGATGGTATGACACCCCTCTTGGATTTGAATTCCTCGACAGCTTTAGATATATCCTCTACTTTTTCAAAGAGTTTATCCTAGTTGTCCTTGCACTCTTCGCATTCGCAACAAGAACATGAGGGTAAAGAGGGGTGAGAGGGACCTGTGTAAGGGTAAAAAGGAGTGTTTTCAAACATATTTATTTTTTCTTGAGCATCAAAATGCTCATCATCATGAGTGGTACCAACATCAGCATGCCTACCACCAACACTAATAACTCCACTAGTAGAAGCACCGGATCTGCCTTAGTAGGTTAGTCATGAAGAGCCTCAACATTAGGTTGGCCTTGCCTAACTGCTCTTTTTATGGCTGTTGCTCCAGAAAATTTCTTCCTTATTAACTTCACCGTTGGGTCTGCTATAGTATCAACATGACCTAGAGTAATATAAAAGTCATCAACGACTCCTCTTCAGTAGGCACGATCCGTGGATGCACAACCTAGAAAAAAAGGATAGATATATTTAAATTATATAATATAATAATTTTCACAGTTGTGTTAACATTTTAACAATCAACTTTTGAAACAGCTTAATAATATGTTTCATCAGCTTATACATCTGTTGCACAGTTTGCAGCAAATAGTTAAAATCCATTTGAGTTAGGTTCAGAGAACCAGAGCAACACATAGATAATCTAATGTAAAATATCAATCATCTGTCACAACAGATTCCCAATCTGTTGCACTAGTTACACAAGCCGAGTAATCTGTTGGGTTACATATTATGCACCAGATGATCTGTATGTGTATTAATAATATGTTACATCAGATTACACACCTGTTGCATAATTTGCAGTAGATGGTTAATCTGTTAGAAGTCCAATTTAGAGAACCGAAGCAATAGATGGATAATCTGATGCAAGATATCAATCATCTATCATAACAGATTATCCATCTGTTACACCGGTTGGCACAAGATGGGTAATCTGTCACAACAGATATCCCATCTGGTGTATCAGATATAACATCTTTTGCACCAAATATAACATCTGTTCAATATCTTTTATTGATTAAAATTATTTTACTTGAAGAAGACGTACTACATCATTCGTAGGGTTAAAGAGATCAACCTTCTTAATTTTGGTGTTGTTCTTTTCAGCCAACCACCTATTTATCCTTGGATGAGAAACCTCATCCGGGTAATCCATTACCTGCTTTCGAAGGAGAGGAATGACTTCAAATGTCCAAGCCTACAAAATGTAAACAGGAAGTAAGAAAAGAAAGTCATAGTAACTATATTCAATATAAATTATGGATGAGTTGAAATAATGATTAATTTTACCATGAAACCCCAAGGAAAGCTGTATAATGTGGTCATCCCTGAGGTTAGATTTGTCAGTAGATATTAGAAAGTCAAGTAGAAGCTATCATATCCCCAGGGATAATTTTTGAATTTATCAAAATCCTCAGTACACGTTAACAAATCATCTTCTATGACCTTGTTAACGTCTCTTACCAATATAACTGAATGGTCAAACCAAACTAAGCCTAATCGCTCCCTTTACTTCTTAGGTATGGTTTTATCAATGAGATTTGTCAACAAATTTGTTGCTTTGTAGCCACATCGAGCCATGTCAAACAACCCATCTATTTTTTCCTTGCATTTTCTTGCTTTAGATCTTTTGCAGGGTGTTTCCTTGGCGATAGGTGGTTCTTCTGGATGATGGCATCTCAAGCCCATCACTATTGCAAACTCTTACAAGCCAAAACAAACTGGTATGCCAGAATAGTTGATCCATATTTCTTCCATCTTTTTGTTTCCCCCTATGTACTTGATCCTACGCTTGAGAAGACCATCTACTATCCTCATTGGGAAACGAGCAGAGGCGTCCTCAGCCAGCTCAAGAAAGCATCCAAATCAGCTCTTCTTAAAAAGTTCGTCTATGTTTTAGTCCTTCATAATTTTCCTAAAATTAGTAAATTTACTCCCCATCTGACATTTAAGTACAATTTGACCAGTTAGTTCTTCTTCTACTTTTTTGTCATTTATCATCATCACAACTTGAAACTTGTCAATACTAAAAGTTTTGACAGGATCATGTTGGGATGTTGATATTAATTCGTGCCCTATTGGTGATCCATTATCATTATGTTGATGATCATCCTCTTTCTCTTTCTTTTTTTCTCTTTCTCACTCTCTAATTCCTCCTCTTTCTCATTTTCATTTTCTTCATCTCCATTTACAGACCCTTGTCCACCTCCCTCAATGTTTTCATATCTCTTCTAATCTTCACTTTATTTACCTGATTGAGATTGTTCAGTAAGCGCCTCTAAATCCCTCTGTACTGTAGCCTTTTTTGGGGGGTGGTCAGGCGTTGGTCTACTTTCACTTTCTTTACTTTTGGAAGACATGTTTTACCTACAAACAATAGAAAAATAAAAAATACATTACAATTGATGTATGCATAAATTTTAAAAAATACATTACAAACACCACTAATAACGACACACCAACAGCCACCACCACCACAAACACCACCAACCAATGCCACCACCAGCCACCACCAGTTCCACAACGACTACCACTACCACCACCACAAATACCATAAACACCATCCAAATATACCACGACAGTCAACAGAACACTACGATAGAAACTAGGGTTTTCTAGAGTTCTTCCTATGATTTTACCATCAAAACTCAAAATTGTAAACCCATTCTCGAAGATAATACAGCTAGAAGTTTAATTTTTCATCATTAACTTAAAAGCCCTTATTTTTTAGAAAAAAATCACAAATACAGAACTGTTCTCAAACTCTGTTACCTATGAAGATAGAGAAAATGACTGATACAAGTACGAAAGAAGTCAAAAATAACACTTATGTGGTCAGAGATAAGAAGAAAATCGATCTATTGTGAAGGGTAGAGCAATTTGTTGAGTAGTTGTAGTTATTGTCTGTAATGTATAATTGAGTGGGAAAGAGAAAAGAGCGAGAACTCGAGATTTGAAATGATGAAATGTTTTTCTCGTAAATGGGTTGATTTGTATTTTGGAAAAGAATGTCAAGTTTTGAAAATGTTAATTTGGATCGAATTGATCTCAATTATTTTTTAAAATTATAAAAGGTATGCATAATTTTTAACCCTCTCATCATGCAATTGCCAAAAGACTCTCTTGAAGTTGTAGTTGACCCTATGAACTCACCCACCCCTAGTCCTAGTTTAATCAATTTAGGTATATGAACTCAATTGAAATTGTATAAAAATAAATGTTCAACCTGTTGCATCAGATACTAATTTATTACAAATTATCAAACAGATTAAGTAATCTATTGCGACAGATTACCCATCTGTTGTAAATTATCAAATAGATTGTCACATGTCGCAATAGATTACCCATCTATTGTTAGAACTCATACCTAATCCTAGATTAATCAATTGAGCTATTGGTCTAACATATGAGGTAGTAAGAATCGATTTGATCGATGGCTCTTGTCGGGAGGAACACAATATCATCTCATCATTTCAATTGACCAAAGACTCAATTGAAGTTGTAGTTGACCCTATGAGAACTCACCCCTAGTCCTAGATTAATCAATTGAGGTATTGGTCTAACATATGAGGTAGTAAGAATCCGTTCGATCAACGACTCTGGTCGAGAGGAACACAATACCGTCTTATCATTTAATTGCACAAAGACTCAATTGAAGTTGTATTTGACCCTATGAGAACTCACCCCTGGTCCTAGATTAATCAATTGAGGTATTGGTCTAATATATGAGGTAGTAAGAATCGGTTAGATCGACGACTCTGGTTGGGAGGAACACAGTTCCATCTCATCATTCAATTGCCCAAAGACTCAATTGAAGTTGGAGTTGACCCTATGAGAACTCATCCTCAGTCCTAGATTAATCAATTGAGGTATTGGTCAAACATATGAGGTAGTAAGAATCGGTTTGATCGACGACTCTAGTCAGGAGGAATGCAATACCGTCTCATCATTCAATTACCCAAAGACTCAATTGAAGTTGTAGTTGACCCTATGAGAACTCACCTCTGGTCCTAGATTAATCAATTGAGGTATTGTCTAACATATGAGGCAGTAAGAATCAGTTCGATCGACGACTCTGGTTGGGAGGAACGCAATACCATCTCATCATTTCAATTTCCCAAAGACTCAATTGAAGTTGTACTTGATCCTATGAGAATTCACTCCTGGTCCTAGATTAATTAATTGAGGTATTGGTCTAACATATGAGGTAGTAAGAATCAATTCGATCAGTGACTCTTGCCGAGAGGAATCCAATACCGTCTCATCATTTCAATTGCCCAAAGACTCAATTGAAATTGTATTTGACCCTTTGAGAACTCACCCCTAGTTCTAGATCAATCAATCAGGGGTCGTTTAGTAGAGTGTATAAGAATAATGCAAAATATACCGTATTAGTAATTCTCGCATTAGTAATACTTGTATTATTTATGCTTGTATTAGTTATGCATTTATTATTTCTTTCTTATACATTGTTTGTTTTGATGTATAGGAAATAATACATCTTACATAATTTCTATAAAAGAAATTTTTGTTTGCAAAAATACCCTTCTTTAATTTTGTACACTTTTTTGCAACAAAGTTCTTTGGTTATTTCAAACATAACTAATATTATTGAACTATTATATAGAGGTTTAGGATTAATTGCAAGACCATCATATTTGCGCAAAAATGTTACGCCGACGAATTAACATGGTCGAAACAAAAATAAAATACAAGACGTAAAATTAAAAAATAGTCTCAAATTTTTTATAAATCTTTTTAAAGATTCTCGAAGGAAAGAAAAACTATGTTATGTTATAGTTGTGAGAAATATAAGAGAAAAATATTATTGAATTGTTGTAACTACATTATTACATTGAGGCCCTATTTATAGACAATACATTCCAATCCTTTTCCTAATAGGATACTACATTGCAATCCTTTTCCAAGTAGTATTTTATATGCTATTCCTATTCCTACTCATATTCTAACACTCCCCCTAAAGCTGGTGCATAGAAGACATATGTACCAAGCTTGTTATGGATGTAACTAATATGAGAATCGATGAGTAACTTGGTGAAGATATCTGCAAGAAAACTAATAAGGAGTGCTTTGGACATATGGGAGACCTCAATTGAAATGGAAGAAACTGAAAAAAATGATCCGAAAAGTAGGAAGTATTTCTGTAAAGTCGATGTGTCATTGGAAAATTTTTGAAAACTGGTATAAAATATATGGGTCATCTCAAAATGAAGAGACGAGTAGATCTTGAACATGAAAGTCATCGGAAACTTAGCCAAAACATGCTCACATGCTGGATTATTAGATTAAATGGCTGAAAAGTGGCTACAATATGAGGAAAAAAGTATATGGGTAGGGTCGGAATGATGACACAACCCTACTGAAAAAGAGAAATATGTGTAGGGTCAGAATAATAGCACGACCCTATTGAGAAATAGAAATTATATGAGTAGGGTCGGAATGACGGCATGGTCCTACTGGAAAAGAGAAATTATATGGGCAGGGTCGGAATGATGGTACGACCCTACTGAAAAAGATCTGAGGAGTCACCAAAAAGACGTACGAAACTATGTAAATTAAAACTGAGGAGTCACCAGAAAAATGCATGGAGCTATGCAACTCAGATATGAGACAGTGGTCTGGAAAGAAGCATGGTGCTACGCAAATCAGATATGAGAAAATAGTCACCGAAAAGAAGTATGGTGCTAAGAAAAATAGATATTAAAAAGTAGTCACCGAACAGATGCATGGTGCTACACAAAGATATGAGAAAATAGTCACTAGAAAGATACACAGTGAGTTAGTGACCAAACTTTTGCTAACATAATTATTGGCCAGATGGGCGGCATATATGGATTATAACCGCCCGCCGACAGCGGAAGCTCTTTGATTCTTTACCAAGATCGTGGAAGCTCTGATACCATGTGAGAAATATAAGAGAAAAATATTATTGAAGCTGATTATTGAACCTGAGTACTGATAACACGAGATACTGATAACTATATAACTAAAATAATTGATACTGGGCAACTTTGTCTGACAGTCCTGAATTCTGTAGAACTATCTGAGTTCTATTACTGAGACTGAATAACTGTATCTGATAGTCCTGATTCTGTACTAAAACTATGGGAAGTAGTTATCTAACTGACATGCCCCTAATACGCCATTATGACTGAGTTGGGGTCCAATCTGTAACCCCAATTGGAAGGGTGTCAATATCCACCACTGGTAAAGACAATCTATGAGTAACCCTTATATAACAGGTAAATCTAGGGACAATAGTGGGAACCCTCATATGATAGGTTAAGCCACCTCATCTTCCCTTATATAACAGTCTATGATATCTCAAGCTACACTGGCTACATAGTTCTGGAATGCAAGGATTGCTTCAAAGAATCACACCCTCATATAACAGGTGAGTTCCCATCCTTGAGTTCACTCGGTACTAATTTCTACTACCATCTGAATAGACACGGAACATGGATTACTAAACTGAATTAACTGAGTTCTGTTGACTGACAGAATATTACTGAGATCTGATAACTGGCTGAGATTACTGAGATTTCCTAAGTCATATGACTGACGAAATTCTATGGATCATGGCTTAACTGAGGATATCGTGAAAAATGACATTAAACCTAGGCACACAGCTATATTTTTCGAGTACAATTACCCCAGGACTCGATGGAAGGAAATTGAGAAAGCATGACTTTCTTGAATACATGATCACATCATCAGTCCACAATATAATAAGTTGGAGAATTCATAAAGTACAAGTTCTAAAGCGCCATAATGTCCACACATACATTCATAATTCATTGACTAGGACATTTCATCAAATACTTGATATGCATGAACTTGTGCATGAATAGGGATTTCATATTATCATACTAGTAAGGCACTTTTCCTTCACATAGGCATTTAATCAAACACATGGTGATCATAGTATATGTATCCAACATTACACAACAAGTAAAAATCATGATTCAATTCTAATTTCACCATTCAAGGGTTTAATCATGGATTCACATGAAACTATATCTATAATAATTAATTCCACCTAAGATTTATCACCAAAAATGGATTAGAATTCAATTAGTCATTATCAATATGAACAAAAGTAAACCCAACATGGAATTCATTAAAGCCCATATACTTGAACTTTGAAAAGAGATTCTTGGGCTTCATGGGTGAAAGGAGTCCATGAATGAACACTATGCATATCTGGGTAAGTGATATCTTGAAGATCTGTAGAGGAAAACTTGAATTTTTGGCTTGGAATCAAGCACCTAGGCTTTTTTGTTCTTGGGGATTGATCTTTGAGATAAACCCTACTTTGTTATTGTAGAAAAATAATGAAGTTATGAGCTATGATCGGGTGTAATTAGGAGTTAAATTGGGTAGAAAAAGACCCAAATACCCTTTTTAAAATGGCTTTCAAATAACTGAATGGGATGTGCGATGGCAGAATAGGGGTTCACTCTCCCTACAGTGACAACTTGAGCGACAGTCCATCGCTAGCTTGATGGTCCATCAGCCTAAGCTGTTTTCCTTAGGTAGAATATGGTCTTATTGCCTCCGCTGCGACAGTTTCGGCAACATTTCATTTCTAGCTCGACGGTTTGTTAGCTCTCACCATTGCACCTGGGCGGTTTTGACTGCCTTCTATTTTTTGGCCATAACATTCTCTTTCGATGTTCGATTTGGACTAAATTGGTATCGTTGCAAAGAAAATTTAGGTTCCCACATGAAAAAAAGTGAAAATATTAAAAAATCCATATATATATATATAAGTGGATTCATCTTTCAAAGTAAGTTTCTAACATACTTGGGATGATTTCAAGCTAGGTAGAAGTACGGGGTATTACAATGTCTCCCCCTTGAGAACATTCATCCTCGAATGAGACTGAGTGACAGGGGAGAAGATAAACTAACATACATACTGACCATGAATAACTGGAACATGATCTCATGAATGACATGATTGATAACTAAATATATCATACCGAATATGCATATCTGATGCATGTGTAACTAATTCATGATTGCATGACTGAGTGTTCTGATAAACTAAGTTTCTCATAATAAGAATGCATATTTGATGCATGATTATATGACTGAACTGGTGCGTGAATGCATGACTGAATATGCAATGGCATTTAATACCAAGTTTATAATGGAATTCTGAACATGAAATGGATACCAAGCTTGTCACTAAAATCTGAACATAAAAATAAAAAACTTAAAGAGAACTATTACCTTGACCTAGATTTGGGTTTACGGAAAAGAGGTGAGGGTACTTGGTCCGCATGTCTGCTTCTGCTTCCCAAGTAGCTCCCTCAACGGACTGATTCCGCCAAACAACTTTGACTAGAGGGACTTCTTTGTTCTCAGTCTATGAGTTTGGTAGTCAAGAATTTCGACTAGAATCTCTTCATAAGAGAGGTTGTTCTGAACATCTATGCTCTGAATAGGGACTACAACTGTTGGGTCACCTATACACTTCTTGAGCAAAGAGACTTGGAAGACTGGATGAACTGGGCTAGATTTGAAGGCAATTTGAGCTCATAAGCTACCTTGCCTAAACGACTAAAAATTTTGAAGGGACTGGCATATCGGGGACTGGGCTTTCCCTTCTTACCAAACCACTTCACTCCCTTCATGGGAGAGATCTCTAGATAGACATAATCACCAATCTTGAACTCAAGATCTTTTTCACATACATCCGTATAAGACTTCTATCGGCTCTGAGTTGCTCGAAGTCTTTCTCTGATCAACTAGACTTTATCTAAGGTATCAAATACTAAGTCAGGCCCTATGAATGAGGCCTCACTAACTTTGAACCAACTGATTGGAGATCTGTATCTCCTACCAAAGAGAGCTTTGAATGGAGCCATCCGAATACTGGAATGATAGTTGTTGTTGTATGCAAACTCAATCAAAGGAAAGTGGTCATCCCAACTACCCTTGAAATCAATTGCACACACCCTTCGTATATCTTCTAAAGTCTGAATGGTCCTTTCTACTTGACCATCTGTCTAAGGATGAAAGGTTGTACTGAGATGAGCTTAGGTACCAAGACTCTTTTGGAACACTTTCTAGAAATAAGAGGTGAACTGGGTACCTCTTTCTGAGATAATAGATAATGGAACACCGTGGAACCTGACCAACTCTCTAATGTAGAGTTTGGCATAATCCCTGGTTGAATAAGAGGTATGTATTGGAAGAAAATGAGCTAATTTGGTTATCCTATCTACAATGACCCAAACTGAATCATGTTGGCAATGAGTACGAGGCAAACCCATCACGAAGTCTATGTTCACTTTTTCCCACTTCTGAGTAGGAATATTGAACTCTTGCTTGCACCCACTAGTCTTCTGATGCTCTATCTTAACCTGTTGACATGCAGAGCACTTAGCCGCAAACTTTGCAACATCTCTCTCCATCCATTCCACCAATAGATTTCCCGCAAGTCGCGGTAAATATTTGTGGCCGCTGGATAAATAGAGTAGCGCACACCATGCGCTTCTGTAAGAATTCACTGCCTCAAGTCATCTACACCTGGAACACACAGATGACCCTAATAACGCAATACACTATCTCTCTCCTGGGAGAAAACCTCTACTTTCTGATCCTCGACTGACTATTTCAACTTGACTAGATTAGGATCTCTATCTTGCTTTTCTTTTACCTCAAAAACTAGAGATGATTCTGAACTACTCTAAACCCATATGTCACCCTCATGTACATCTACTAAGAGAATGCCTAGTCTGGCAAGATGATGGATTTCCTAAGCTAACTTCTTCTTACTGTCCTTAACATGAGCAATACTACCCATAGACAGTCTACTAAGAGTGTTGGCCATAATGTTGACCTTTCCTGGATGATAAAAGACACTCTTGTCGTAATCTTTAAAGAGCTCTAACCACCTTCTCTGATGAATATTAAGATCTTTCTGAGAAAAGACATACTGAAGGCTCTTGTGATCTGTGAATACATCCACATAAACTTCGTATAGATAATGCCTCCAAATCTTTAAAGCAAATACTACGGTTGCTAACTCAAGATCATGAGTAGGATAATTCTTCTCATGGGGTTTAAGTTTTCTAGAGGCATAGTCTATGACCTTACCATACTGCATGAGGACACAACCCAAACCTACTTTGGATGCATCACAATACACTATGAACCCATCGAAACCATCTAGAAGAGCTAAGATTGGAGCTGATGTGAGTCGATTCTTCAAATCCTAAAAACTCTTCTCACAAGGATCCGACCACTAAAACTTGACTTTCTTCTGAGTCAATCTGTACATAGGGGAGCAATAAAATAAAATCCCTCAACAAATCATCTGTAATAGCCAGCCAAACTGAAGAAAATCCTGATATCTGATGGAGAGATAGGTCTGGGCTAGTTTTTTATCACTTTGGTGTTTTGAGGATCAACTCTAATGCCATCATCAGAAATGATATGACCAATAAATGCTACCATCCTTAGCCAAAACTCGTACTTACTGAATTTACCGAACATCTGATGATTTTTTAGGGTCTTAAGTATGATTCTAAGATGGTCTGCATGATCACGCTCACTGCGGGAATAGACCAGAATGTCATCTATGAAGACTATAATAAATATGTCTAAGTACTGCTTGAACACCCAGTTCATCAAGTCCATAAAAGCTTCTAGGGCATTGGTAAGACCAAAGGACATAACTAAGAATTTGAAGTGACCATGCCAAGTACAAAAGGCTATTTTCGGAATGTCACATTCTCTGACTTTGAGCTGATGATAGCCTAATCTAAGGTCTATCTTAGAAAAATAGTTGGCACCCTGAAGTTAGTCAAACAAGTCATTAATTTTGGGAAGTGGATACTTGTTCTTCACCATGACTTTATTGAGCTGACGATAATCAATGCACATTATGAGAGTACCATCTTTCTTGTGAATGAATAAGACTGGTGCACCCCATAGGGACGCACTGGGTCTGATGAATCCCTTATCTAAGAGATCCTTTAACTATTTTTTTAGTTCTTTGAGTTCTGCTAGTGCCATTCTGTATGGCGGAATAGATATAGGCTGAGTATATGGAAAAAGATCAATGCCAAAGTCTATTTCCCTTTTGGAAGAAGTTCTTGTAAGATCTTCGAGAAAGACATCTGAATATTCATTCATGACTGAGACCAATTCAAGACTGGGAGTTCCAGAACTAGTGTTTTTAACTCGAACAAGATGATAGACACATCCTTTAGATATCATTTTCCGTGCCTGAAGGTAGGAAATAAGTTGACCTCTAAAAGCTGAAGTACTACCTCTCCACTCTAGGATAGGTTCATTTGGATATTGGAATTGGACTATTCTATTCTGCAGTCGACTGTGGCATAGTAGGATTGAAGCCAATCCATACCGAGAATGATATCAAAATCATTTATCTTTAATTTAACTAAGTCTGCTGAAGTGACTTTCTAAGATATCATAACCAGACAATTCCTGTATACCCATCATTCTATGATAGTTTTACCCACTAGGTAGATACTCAAAAGGACTCTGTTAGAATTTTGGGACTGACTCCGAAATCAATTGCTATATAGGAAGTAACAAAAGATAAAGAAGCTCCTGGATCTAGCAAAGCGTAAACATGCACATAAAATATCTGTAACATACTAGTAACCATATCGGGAGAATTTTCCTAATCTTGTAGGGACTGGAGAGCATGAAGTTGATTTGGGCATTGCCCAGTAGTAGTGCTGAAGGTGGAACCCTACTGATTTAGGTGACCATACTGTTATAGGGAACAATTCTGCTGACCCTGATAACCTGACTGAGGACAATATCTGACTCTATGTCCTGTCTTGCCACATCTAAGACAGACATCGCTACCAGCTCTACAAGCACCCTTGTGGTTCTTACCACAAGTCTAACAAAAGGGATTAGTTCGGGCATTGCTGATACTACCCTGAGACTTAGAGCCTGGTGCCCTATCTCTATTACCATCCCTGAATTTAAGAGCTGGAGCACTAGCTGAAGAAGGAGCTAGAACTGTTCACTTAGGATAAAGTTGAGAACGGTTTTCTCCTTCTAATTTGGGATGAGCAAAGTTAAAACTACTTGTCCTTGCTCTCTTATTATGATTCTCTCTCTCCTTAATCTTTTGCTTTTCTATATGTTGAGCATGGGTCATAATCCTAGCTATGTTCATGTCACTATTCAACATTGTAGACCTACACTCATTGACCACAGTATTATTCACCCCAAAAACAAACTTACTCATCTTGGCCCTGTTATCTGCAACTACATGAGGAGCATATCTGGCTAATTGAGTAAATTTAAGAGAATACTCTTTCACTATCATATTTCCCTGTCTGAGGTTGATAAATTCCAACACCTCAGCTTCTGTCAGCTCTAGGGGAATGAACCTATCTAAGAATGCGGTGATGAAATCCTCCCACTCAATAGGCCCTGAATCATCAGGCCTTTCTGACTACCACTATTTAAACCAAGTGTGAGAACTTTCTTGTAACTGATATGCAGCTAGCTTAATGCTCTTACTAGAAGTAACCCCCATGATATCCATAACCTTTTGAACTTGGTCAAGAAATTCTTGAGGGTCCTTTTTGACTTAGACCCAAAAAAGGATGAAGGATTCATTTGGGTAAAGTTCCAAATTTTGACTACAGCTGAATTGGCCAATGGGTTGGCTAGAAGGACAACTGGTCATTCATTCTGAGCAATAACTGACTGAGCAAAAGTAGTGAATGCAGCTCTGAACTCATCATGAGAAACATGTTCGCCCAAAAGATCTTCGGGCTGAGGGGCTGGTTGATTCTCATTTCTTCTTTTGAGAGGCATGTTCTGTAGAAGAAAGGGACAAATGAATTAGACCAGACTGAGAGATTTACTGAAAATTATGCTCACTGGAATGATATAAATACTAAAAGAAGGGAAATTGTTCCTAAAATATTTTATAGCCTCCTGTACATAAATGTGGTGCGCAATACACCCATGTACAAGACTCTAAGAGATGTGGCTTTCAGACTTCCTAGGACTCTATTGAACCATACGCTCTGATACCAAGTTTGTAACGCCCCGAATCTGGTACCCAGAATGCTACACGGTGCTCATAACTCCAAAGGACCACAAGCTAAACCATGACAGATATCTGCACCTGACCACTGTATAATATACTGTATAAATATGGAAATAAAGGTTGTAAGGCCATAAGGTTCAAAACTGATAAAATAATCTCTGAATAATGTGGTATCACAATACCAAAATAAAACCTGAAATAAACTGTCTAAACATGATAGTCTGAAAAACCTCTAACTGACTGAAATATTTGAATAAGGAGTTGATGAGACATGTTCCCAACTAAATCCAACTACTGAAATAAATTAATTAATGAGATAATAAAGTAATGGTCAAGTCCTCAAAAGATGAGGACTCACTGCTAACTCTAACTTTGGAGCTCGTGCTTCTGAACCTATGGTATAAAACACATTGCATTAATACGTCAGTACGTTTGAATGTACTGGTATGTATGTGAGGTAGGCTGAATGCAAACGGTTCACATACATGAACGATACTATCTGACTGATTAATATGAATGTGAGAATGCATGCATGAATAAATAATAACTGTAACTGAGTTCTAGACAACATGATTACTAAACCTGAGTATTAATAACATGAGATAATGATATCTATATAACTAAAATAACTAATACTGAGTGACTGCATCTGACAGTCTAGATTCTGATAGAAATAGCTGAGTTTTGTACTGTTCTGAGTTGACTATATCTGATAGTCCTAAATTATGTAGAACTATCTGAGTTCTATTACTGATATTGAATAACTGTATTTAATAGTCCTAATTCTATACTAAAACTGTGGGAAGTAGTTACCTAACCAACATGCCCCTAATACGCCATTATACCTGAGTTGGGGTCCAATCTGTAATCCCAATCGGAAGGGTGTCAATACCGTGCTACTGGTAAGGACAATCTGTAAGTAACCCTCATATAACAGGTAACTCTAGTGAGAATGGTGGGAACCATCATATAACAGGTTAATCCACCTCATCTTCCCTCATATAACAGGCTATGATGTCTCAACCTATGATGGCTACGTAGTTCTAAAACGCAAGGATTGCTTCTAAGAATCACACAACTATATTTTTTGGGTACAAGTACCCCAGGACTTGATGGAAGGAAACTGACAAAGCATGACTTTTGTTGAATACATGATCACATCAACATTCCACAATATAATAAGTTGGAGAATTCATAAAGTACAAGTTTTAAAGCACCACAATGGTCACACATACATCCATAATTCATTGACTAGGACATTTCATCAAATACTTGACATGCATGAACTTGTACATGAATGGGGATTTCATATTATCATACTAATAGGGAACTTTTCCTTCACATAGGCATTTAATCAAACACATGGTGAGCATAGTATATGTAGACAACATTACACAATAAGTAAACATCATGAATCTTTTTCTAATTTAACCATTCAAGGGTTTAATCATGGATTCACATGAAACTATACCTATAATAATTAATTCCACTTAAGATTTATCACCAAACATGGATTAGAATTCAATTAGTCATTATCAATATGAACAAAAGAAAACCGATCATGGAATTCATAATATCCCATATACTTGAACTTTGAAAAGAGATTCTTGGGCTTCATGGACGAAAGGAGTTTATGAATGAACACTATGCATACCTGGGTGAGTGATTTCTTAAAGATTTGTGGAGGAAAACTTAAATTCTTGGCTTGGAATAAAGCACCTAGGGTTTCTTGTTCTTAGGGATTGATCTTTGAGAGAAACCCTAGATTGTTATTGTAGAAGAATAATGAAGTTATGATCTATGGTCGGGTGTAATTTGGGGTTAAATCGGGTAAAAAAAGACCTAAATACCCTTTTAAAAATGGCTTTAAAATAATTGAAGGGTATGTACGATGGTGGGTGTGATGGTTCATCGCTAGGTCGACGGTCTGTCAGTCCTGACCATTGTACCTGGGCAGAATAGGGGTTCACTGTCCCGCTGCGATGGCTTGGGCGATGGTCCGTCACTATCTCGACGGTCCATCGGCCTAAGTCATCGCCCTTAGGTAGAATATGGTCTTACTGCCTCTGCAACGATGGTTTGGGCGATGGTCCGTCGCTATCTCGACGGTCCATCAGCTCTCATCGCCGCACCTAGACGGTTTTGATTGCCTTCTATTTTTTGGCCATAACTTTCTCTTCCGATGTCAGATTTGGACGAAATTGGTATCTTTGGAAAGCTAATTCTATTTTTCACCTGAACAGAAGTGATAATATTTATAATTCCACGTATATAAAAGTGGATTCATCTTTCAAAGTAAGTTTCCAACATACTTGGAAAGATTTCAAGCTACGTAGAAGTACGGGGTATTACAAAAATGATTCTCCAACTCCATGCCTCCTCTTATATGGCTTTCTTCCCGATTTGATAGTGTTTGGGTCAATATATGGAAAAGGTATTAATCTCCCCATAATCTCTATAAGAACAACCCAAGATTCTTTGGGAGGCATTGGAGTAATATGCCCACTATATACCATTTCATATTTTTCCACCAAATAATATTGAGAGGAGTGCTCATAAAATTCAGTTCCATATTTATGACCATATTGATCTCGAAGTATTGTCATAGCATGTGGACAGGGTATTTTATCCTAGTCAAAAACTATAAATGTACAAGATCTTGTTTGAAGATTGACCATGGCATAATCACCATACCGGTGATACTGAATTTGTAATCTGCTATTTTATGAGGTAATAACCTATTCCCCAAACTGACGTTATTTGATATTATTTTTTTGATTCCAAGAAAAAATTGGGTTCTTGTTTTTGGGCACTTGAACTGCTCACACCTTTCATTAAAAAATTTGCCACACTTCTAGCTTATTTTTTCAAACATAGACTTGATGGGAAATTCTCTTTCATCGCTAAACAATGAATTCACCAATTCAGCTATGTTTGATGTCATAATATTATACCTATACAAAAGAATCACTTAGTACGACATCATACTAAACTTGTAACGCAAACAAGACATTTAAATTTATGTACCTATTTTTCAGATAGAATGCCCGGGTCCATCTCTCAAAACAAACACGTACTAGAAATTTTACTACCTTAGGATTCACATCCGTTATTTGATTGAAATGGTCTAAAAACTCCTCTATACTATATGCTTTAGTTTCTCTATAAAAAAGGTTTATGATCCTTTCGTTGTGATAGCTGGTCAAAATATTCTCTCCAAGATGCCTGATGCAACAACCAAAGTAAGCTGAAGGGAAGAAAAGTGAACCCATCTTTAGAATACTTGGATACCTATCCAATACAAAACACAACTCTTCGGTATCTTCGACGCAGCTTTGCAGTTGTTCAAGAAAATCCATAAGAGGCATCACATTCCCTGTCCGCTACACAAAAAGCGATAGGAAATCTATGATTCTCCGCATTCTGCGCCACCACCGCTAGCAGAACTCCATTATACATGCTCCTCAAGAAGGTACCATCGATGGCTATGACTTTTTTCAAATGTCAAAAACCTTGAATCCAAGCACCATAGAATACAAAAAAGTACTTGAACTTTCTGTTTTCATCAAGATGAAATGTCATCTTAATTTCAGGATTTGTGGACTAATCATGTAACGGTAGGCATCCAGGACTGCATACCCATGCTCGAGTGTCCCCCTAACCAAGTCCTTAGTGACCCCCATGGTTGTATATATCTTCCAATAACTGACCAGGACAACCAATTCCATAAGGAGTTGATTGGCCATAACCCTTGTTAAAGGGACTTTGCCATCGAGGAAACTACTTCTAAAATATTCACCGAGGACCTTTGCCGTGGCATGAGAATTTTAGCTTGATATGTGCTCTGACCCACATGTATGATGCTTTTATGTTTATGAATGATGAATCTATCATAACTTGCATACTTCACCACTCTCAACCACCACTTGCGGTTTGAATTAGCACATTTAAAGTAAAAGACATTGCTTGAATTAATCACCTTCTTTATTCTGAAATCTTTCTTAAAGCAAGAAATAAACTAAGTGGTAGATAGTTCATTCTTGTCCTTGAATGACATTCCAACAAAAAAAAGCTGGTCCCGTTATCTAGAAGATTTCCAAACTGTGTCGATTGAGAAAAACAGCACATTGTATTGGTCGTATCAACAGGCGTAGGTGTTTGATCATCATCTGGACTATTCATGTCTAGATCATCCAACCTATCATCAAAGATGTCTTGTTGTTGTTCTTCTTCTACGTTTTGGTTCTCATTCTCTCTCATCTTTTCAACCATGTATACCCTTAACATCGGCCTGGATGAATCAATAAGATAAGCATGCAACCGAACCAGATCAGTTATCTTGAAAGGCAGTACCCTTTAATTTTCGAAAGAGTTGTACATGTAGCTGATTACGAGTTCTTCTGATTGATAATTCAGTCCACAATAACTGATGATTATTTTTCTTACTTTTTAACATAGAATCTCCTCCACCCCATGTTTTCTCTCTATAGAGTGCAATTCCTTCTAGGATGGAAGCTAGAATATAACTTAGGTGTTTCATCAAACACAACAAGTTTGATTCAAACCTTATATTTGTTTTAAGAAATAAATTATATATATATACATTATTAATACAAACTCAATGACTTAAAAATTTAAAATTTGAATCCCATAAGATCATATGCGTAACTCCTGGAGATAATAGTGTAAGAATATTACACATAATATTACGTATTAATGACCCACATATTTTTTATAATAATAATTTTACTTTGTATTCCAAATAAAGTAATAAATCAGTTAATTCATTATCTCCAAGTTATGCACATCACGTATTTCTATAATGGCAATAAATAGCTATGAAAGTCCTAGGGTTAAAGTTATTTTTCTAAGAGTTCTTACCCTACCTATAAATATATTAATGACCCCATTAGTCTGGCATATTCTTTGATAGACATAGGCTAGAAGATTCCTAAGCTTTATTGCAAATTTTTTTAGGTTTTCTTTCTGCTTACACTTGAACAATGATAATTGAAGGTACGTTCCTATTTAACTTTTTCTCTGTATTGACTTTATGATATATGTTGAAATTCAACATATGGTATTAAGAGCATACTTTAGTCACGCTGTCCAGTATATAGTTTATATACCTTTGAAGCTTGCTTTTCGATGCTAAGATTGACAGTTAATTGAACATGAGAATATTTCTAATTTTTTCTATCTGATAAGATCATTGAGCTACCCTTTTCCTTTAAGCCACTAATTAACAGTAAGTCTTTGTTCATGTTATGTTGAGATTCTGAAAGTTTTAGTCAAATATAATAGAGAAAAGTCATCATTTCACTCCTGAACTTGTCGCCACAACTTATTTTAGCACTTTAACTTTATAGGTAATTATTTACCCCCCTAAACAACTTTTGCGTGAATTATTTACCACTCTAAATATATAATACCGTACCACTATCACAACGGAGAGTGCATTACACGCGTCTGCACATCAGCGCCACATCAATTCCACGTCGGAGCCAAGTAAAAAAGTTTATTTTTTAAAATAATTATATATATATATATATATATATTAAAAATTTCTTCAACACCCACAAAAAAACTTCTTCAATACCTATCCCCTTCCCCTCATCTGCCAACCACCCACCACCCCCAACATGTTTTCTTCTTCAACCCCAACACCCCCTTCCCCTCATCTACAATGCTCACCATTGGAGTTAAATATGAATGAATTAAAACTCCATCATCAACAATCTCAAATTAAACTCCCTTCATGTTAACAAAGTCAACTTTCTTGGGTTGAATCTTTATCTGTGTTTGTACCAAATTCAACATTCTCTTGAATATCAATCTCTTTCTATACTCTTTCCACCCAAATTCTTCAATTCCAAATTTATATTTTCTATCAACATTTATCAAAAAAAATTCCCAACAAATGTACGACACCATACTCTTTATCATCTCATCTTCATAACTCAAAAATGGAAAAGAAATCAAATTCTCAGATTATACAAATCAATTTAAGTACGGTAAGCAAATTCACAACGATGAAGAAAACTCCACTATAAGTACAATACAAAAAGTAGCTTCAAGATTCAACTTTTAGCATGAATTTAGCAATAACATTGAATACCCATTACTAAAATCACATCAAAAAGTCAATAGAAATAACAAAACAAAGATGGATTGGTTATGAATTTCTTCTTCTTCTCAATAATGAATTTTGAAAAATGTATTAAAATTCACAACTTTTTACATACACTTTTTTATTTCTTGAAGGAATTGATAAAGTGTAATAGAAGTGGAGGTGGAGAGTTAGAAGAAGGAGAAAGAAAATTGGGGTTCGGTGAGGCGGTGAGCAGTGAAGGGTAAAAGGTGAGAGAGTGGGGTGGGGGTGAGAGGTGAGAAGTAATGGGTTGGTATATATATATATGTGTGTGTGTGTGTGTGTATACACATATATATGTATATATATACACATAAGTAGGGCCATGTCTATTTTTCAGTAAAATACATGCTTTTTAGAAAAAAAATATCTCATCAGCATTAGGGGTAATATTAATTCACTT
Organism: Capsicum baccatum var. pendulum; assembly: GCA_030864225.1. Lineage (NCBI taxonomy): Eukaryota > Viridiplantae > Streptophyta > Magnoliopsida > Solanales > Solanaceae > Capsicum > Capsicum baccatum. The sequence continues at coordinate 157,333,541 of CM061558.1, forward strand.
TAAAGATGTTAAGGGGGGTAAATAAATGAAAGTTTAGTTTAAGTGATAAAGCAAGTTTAGAGTACAAGTTCAAAAGTGAAAAGATGTATTTTCTCAATATAATAACAATAATGATTATGATTAGGATTTCAATATATGGTCATAAACTCATTGTAATGCTCGGTATATTTTTCTGTTCATGTATGATTTGGTTCTTGTGAATTAGTCTAATTATAAGGATTACTATTTCAGTGAATTTTGTGTTAAAATTCTATTTATCTTATTACAGTTTAAAGTTGTTCTTGTAATAATTATGAGAAATATAAATGGGTGATATGTAGGCTCTTCCTATTTTCTTATGATAAGCAATATATTATGTGATAGCCTAAAGACTACCAAACACACGAAGTTGGCTACTAAGATGCAAATTCCAGCAACCAAATAAAGAGAAAACAACACATAGAATGGAGATGAAGAAGAAGAATGGTTGAATTTAAAGGATAGATAGAAAGACCCTTACTCCTATTCAATGATTAGCACTAGAATATGTTTCAAAATCTTCAACACACCTCACAAATAAGAGTTCAAACCTTTCTCTTAGGTGACCCAAAGGAAACACTCTTCCTCAAGTACACCTTTCTTGCCAAATTATCCAAAACAAGTGAAACCCTAACTTCAAATGTTCTTGGATAAATTTTCATATTCTAAGACCTAAAGCTAAAAAATAAGATCAATACTCAATAAATTCATCAAAGTCTAATGAAAATACAAGATAAAGGGTCTATTTATACTATTACATGCCAAAGGACAAAAATGCCCTTAATGGGGACATAAAAGGAGGCACCTATAGAGTGCTCTTTTGGAGTGTAAAAAGTCTTCATTATCCTTCCTTTGAGGCGCATATGGAGTGTATAAATTCTCCTCCTTCCTTCTCTTGACCAAGGCTTAAAAATACTCCAAAAAGTCTTTAATTGCTTGTCGATTCCGAAGCCTTGACCCTTAGACAATATCTTGTGCTCTTGAGGCTCATTGTGCTTGTATCACCCTCTCCATCTTGAAGGAATTTGTCCTCAAATTCAGATCTTGCAAAAACCAAAGAGAGAGCAAAAACAAACACAAAATCCTCTTGGTAGGAGGGATAGTATTAGCACCACACTTATATCATCAACCCATGGTTTCTCACACTTGACATACATCCACATATCCTTGGTTTTTGACATAAAAATCTTAGCATAAAGTATAAAAAAGACATGAATAGCATCAATATCAAAAATAACTGAGCACGACCAGCAACTATATCCTTCACATCTCAAGAGTATTCCGGGGTCAAATGGGAGCAAATGATGAAGGTTTAAGTCGAGATGGCCCACTCCTTTCATTAGGTTATCAAGTTCATAATCATTAAAGGCATTACCCACCACTAGGATAAACACAAGGTCATTATGAACAAGATTAACATAAGGGCTTTCATTACACACGTTCAAAGGACCATATACTTTATCACGATCAATAATACAATTATGCCAAGGGGGTACACTTTTGGAATACACCCAACTATCCTTTGTTACAATCATGAAATACTTACTACAAGCATCACAAAGGATATGGTTAAGAGAGATATCAAGAAAAAAAGGAATGCAATCCGAAACACATCCTTCCCCACCCCAATAGTATACCAAGATCAAATAGATAAAATAGACAAAAATCTAAGCCAAGGTTAGCCATTCCTTTTACTATAGAATAAAACACACAATCATCATCATTAAAGAAAGGAAAACAGCCACCAAGATTACTACGTCTACATAATATCAATTCAAAATTAGCATGGTTATCATCATAGGCAAAGAGGTAGTATAGGATTACTACGTCTACATAATATCAATTCAAAATTAGCATGGTTATCATCATAGGCAAAGAGGTAGTATAGGAAGGAATCAAGTGTGAAGACATCAACCAAGGTACTATCATCTACAAGAGCGTCATGTAGTTAGTGAATACTATTGTCACATGATAATGGAACCTTATTCAAGGTATAAGTGCTAGCACTAGATGGACACAAATCATTCTTACGAAAAGAATTGATTTTGTCATCTAAAGGATCAACTAGCGCTTGCATACTCACAATAAGAGTTTGGTCCTTATACAACCTATCAACACTAAGAGTATCATAAAAGTGATATTCATACACTTCTTGACTAATTCAATCCGAAACTACATCACTTTGGCTACTACGAGCCACATCACAACAATTCAAGTTTTTAGGAGTGTAGAAAATAGCTTGGTTACCTTGTAGATTATGAGAAGTGTTTTCTTCACTTTTTTCGCATCATGGAATCCCTCATGCTCCGCATTACAAGGTAATATACCAAGGTTTCCCTTTAGATTCACTTCTTCCTCGCTTGTCCCACAATGGGGACTTTCGGCCAAGGGCTTGAAGGAAACTTCCTTGGGCTTCTCCTCGGGTTTTCTAGGGTCTTGAACCTGCATATGAGAAGATAAAATACTAGGTAAAATTCTAGTATTTGGGTTAGTGAATAAAAAGGATCCTTTATCGACAAGATCCACAATCAAGCATTTTTTCCCTTCCAACTTCACTACCCATGGATTTCCCTTCCTTTTCCCTTCTTTGTTCACATTCTTCTTGTACCTCACTAATAATTTTCTCTCCATCTTGAGGCTTGGCCTTACTCTCTTTGGTTTCTAACTCATGGAGAGGAGTCATTGGATTTTGTGAAGTATAGGATCTTTGGACTTAAGGTGTTTGGAATTGTGGAGATTTTGGTGGACATAGTCTATCAACCCTCGCTCTAATTCTAATCATGTCACCCCTCATTGAATCCATATCACTCCGTATAATATCATTTCCGCTCTTTATTTCTCGACTCAAGGCCTCTATTTGGGCCATCAAAGCTCCCATAATATCATTTCCCAAAGGTTGGGAAGTAGTACCTTCGGTTTCCATGGAAAATGTACCTACGAAGTGCAAAATTCAGCAAGCAAAATAACCTACAAAACGAGCAAACGAGTTAGTTCAAAAGCCTCACTTCATTCACACTCAACCTCACCTCACACTTTCCTTCACAAGTGTTGGAGAACCGGAAATACTTGGCAAGTTACTTGAGAGGTGAGAAGCTCTGAATCGGAATGGATCTTCGTTTGAAACGACTCAAAATAAGTGATGCACGAACTTGAACCAACAAAATCCTACGACTTGAAAATGAGAAAAGCACACAAAAATCGAAGACTTTTTGGAGCTTCAAATGAATTCAAAAACAAATGGTCCCCCCCCCCCTATACTTGGAATGTACATGATTTTGTACTTTTATTATTCCTTTGTCTCTTCTTTCTTTGGATGACAATGAATATGCCAAGGAATATTCTTTCACAAACACAAAGTACACTCTTTTTGTTCCCCTTTTTTGGGTCAAACTCTCTTTGAATGTTCTTCCTTAGCAAGTCTTGATGAACATAGAAGAACAAGATGAATATTTAAGAGTTGACCAAAGTTTGACCTCTAACCAAATGAACTCCAAATCTGATTTTTTTCGTAGATCTAGGTTCCTTAGGCCAATGTGAGCTCGAATAACAATAAATAACAACCAACCAACGTCCACAACACAAAAAACACAAGGATCTAGCTTCTTGAAGTTTCAAAACTCCATAACCATGGTAGATCTAGCTCAAAATCAACCAACTTCACCCTAAAAGTACATCTAAACTTCCTAGGTGCAAGGGAACAATAATCTAGAACTTGAAACCAACAAAACAACACAAAAACATGTAGATTTAAGATCTAAAATTCTGTCAAACACACAAAAACGTGAAACATCTATTTTTTTTTTATTTTCTTGACTGTTGACTCTTTTTTATGAGATTTTCTATATAAGAACACTAAAACCAAGATTTAGGGATGTTGGAACAACCCTAAACAAGGCTTTGATACCAAATGATAGCCTAAAGACTACCAAACACACGAAATAGGCTACTAAGATGCAAATTCCAACAACCAAATAAAGAGAAAACAACATATAGATGAAGATGAAGAAGAAGAATGCTTGAAATTAAAAGATAGATAGAAAGACCCTTACTCCTATTCAATGATTAGCACTAGAAGATGTTTCAAAATCTTCAACACACCTCACACATAAGAGTTCAAACCTTCCTCTTAGGTGACCCAAAGGAAACACTCTTCCTTAAGTACACCTTTCTTGCCAAATTATCCAAAACAAGTGAAACCCTAACTTCAAATATTCTTGGACCAATTTTTAGATTCTAAGACCTAAAACTAGAAGACTAAAGCTACAAAAGAATATTAACACTCAATCAATTCATCAAAATCTAATGAAAATACAAGCTAAAGGGTCTATTTATACTATTACATGCCAAAGGATAAAAATGCCCTTAATGAGAACTTAAAAGGAGGCGCCTATAGAGTGCTCTTTTGGAGTGTAAAAAATCTTCATTATCCTTCCTTTGAGGCACCTATGGAGTGCATAAATTCCCCTCTTTCATTCTCTTGACCAAGGCTTCAAAATACTCCAAAAAGTCTTTAATTGTTTGCCGATTCCGAAGCCTTGACCCTTAGACAATATCTTATGCTCTTGAGCCTTAGACAATATCTTGTGCTCTTGAGGCTCATTGTACTTGTATCATTATGTCTATGACTAAGGAATTGTCATTTTGATAAAAGTTATGTAGTCTCAACCTATTCCTTTGTTGTGCGATTCCTTTCCTATAAACGTAAGATTCTTTATGCATCGGATTGATTTGATGTAGGTTCTACCTATTCAACTCGATTTTAGCATTGTGACTAATTAATTATTTATTTAAGTAAATTATTAAACTTAAATACTTGAATATGCCATTTATGAGTTCTTTTTGTCATATGCTTGGGTTAGCCACAACATCCTAGATATATATATAAAGAAAAAATAAATTACGTTCAATTATCTTATCAAAATAGCAATCTTACCTACAAGGAGGTAACTAGTTTGATTAGATAAATTGAAAATGAGATAGTAAACCCGTCAATTGAAATTATTCTATGCCCACAGCTACTAATTATTTACTAATTTTATTTAATTTACTAGTCTAATAAAGTTAAGTAATTCTATTCATGGGCTGCAATCTCTACCTAAAGAATGGTTTAAAATTTACTTAGAATTGGCATTTATGCAATTCACTTTGATGATTATGTATTTCATAGCTTATGTACGGTATCCTTGCTTTGAAGTTCAAAGATCTTTTCCTACTATAATTTTTAACAAAAATCTTGAATTCCAATATTGTTTGATGACAACTTCACTGAATGGAAGGATAAAATCTCTAACTTTAGGGTGTTCAAATTTGTATCTGGCACACCGTGTGAAAAAAAAAATCAAAACCATGGAATCAAGTGCACCAGAAGCTAAGGTTTTTTATGAGATAATTGCTTGAGCTTAGTGCTCATAAAAGCTCATATAAGTCAAAGTATTAGGAGTTTTATACCTACAACGATAAGGCTAAAGCTTTGATCTGAGGTGATTTTGTACACTTTAGTATTATTATTCTAGCTTATTTCGTCTGATTTTTAGAGCAATTCGTGTACTTAACGTGTACATATTAATATAAATAAGCATTTAATTTTTCAAGTGTGTATTTACAATGTCCATGATATTTTTTAAACAAGTTTGTGCTTAATTGAGTAATTTAGAGTTCAACTCGGAAAACTAGTTTTACTAGCTTGAGCTAGGTGTGTGTCTAGTTGATCTCGGTGAATTCTAATGTGTTTAATTTATTTTAAATATTTTAATGGTGTAATTATGAGTGGAATAACTTGTTTGGAATGTGCAAAGTTTAATTTGATAAAGTCAAGAGTAAGAATAATAAGAGAAAGACAATTGCGAATTTGTCTTATCTTAGCTCTTGTTTTGATTTGATATTGAGAATATTGTGTTGTTTTGATCTTTAATATGTGATGTATGATATTGTAGGAGGCTTGGTGAACTAAATACCACGATATATTGATGATAAAAAGGCTCGAAATTCATTAAAAATACACTACAAAAGGCACAAACAAAGGATAGAACGTTCCACAATTAACTAAATTTTTGAACGCAAATTTCAGACGATGCAAAGTCAATGCGTCGAATCAATGTGCCAACGTGGTAACTGATGCGTCGCGTCGAAGCATATACAACCTGGTAAATCAGCACCGACACAACACAATTTTATCCCATTTTTTAATTACAATTGGCACACGAAATAAGGACTATTCTTGTGGGAATTTAGTGGAGACCACGTGATTGTCAAATTTCACCAAAAGTGGGAATCTTCTTAATATATATTTCCAATTTTTCATGGAAAAGGTACAACTACACACATATATATATTTCCAATTAACCACTGGAGACGGTATTCAATACGTTTGGACACAGTTTTGGACAAAAAAGCGGAGGCGGCTATACGATTTATTAGGTTTTAATTTTATTTTTAATCTTTAATTTTTCATATCATGCATTCAATTATTTGGATCATGATTATGAATATTAGTGGCTAAAAATCCTCCTTCCGGGGTTAAAGCCAAGAACATGATTATTATTATTTTGGATTAAATTCGTTTAATTTTTCCTTATCATATTTGGTTGTTTGTTTATTCTTGGTTTAATTATTTTAAGGATTTGTGACCCTTAGCATATATATATTGTCAACCTTTTGATATCGGGAGAGGGAATAGAGAGATAAAACATGAAAATAAACAAAGTTTGAGTTTTTATTCTTTTATAAAATAAAGAATTAAACTTAGCGTCTAGGACATGGATGTACTTAGATGTCTTACTTGATTCATATGTAGGATGAGAGCTTTAATTAACTCAATTGAATTATTACATCCCCTCTCAACGATATAGTTGTAATGTCCATATTAGGCAAAAGATTATAGGTTGAGAAACCATGATCATGCAATTAACCCTACGAATCAACAACTATGATAAGCAAGTTGACAAATGAAATTCAATAACACAGTATGACTGTTCGAAGCGCTTTAACCCTGGGCTTTTCTCCATTGATTGTCCCAAGATTTTTATTTTCCCGCATTATTTATTTTATTTTTAAGTTACAAAATTACAAACTCTCTTTTTGTTTATTTTTTCTCAGTTAGTTAGACTAGAATTAGATAGGTCGCGAATGCAAGTCCCTGAGAGATCAATACTTGGGCTTCTTTGAAGACACTATATTACTTGATAATACCACGTATACTTGCGTGTGCACTTGGGTACTGTCAAGTTTTTGGTGTCGTTGCCTAGGACTTGTAATTAGGCAACTATCTTAATTTTCATTTTTCTATATTGAGTTGTAAATAGTTTTTGTTTATTTTTTTTATTTTTTTTTATTTCTATTTTTTTCACACTCTTCTCGAGATATCAGTCTGGGATAGATAGTTTTCGAGTGATGTGTTTTTGTGGAGGACACCACCTTGTGGCTTATTGTCTAGATTTTATAAAAATGCGTGGACAAAACCTTCATAATATGATGCGAATAATTTGAGGAAGTCTGAGTACTCGAAAACTGATATTTTGGAAATGATTAAGGAGACACCACTGCCACCATGTCTAAAGTGTCTAAGCAAAGAAATATATGGGAAGGATATTAGCCAATGTGTGGAGCAAACACAAGAATTGTAGCCAGTTGATTGTCATCTTGATCTTGAGACTGAAATTGAGAAGGTTAATAAAAGTGAGTGTGTAGTAGACTTTGTAAATTTTGAAGTAGGATTGGTTGGGCCTCACTGAAAGCACTTTTCTACATTATGTTTAGATGATGTCTTGTCTTTGAAATTATTTAAAATAGTGGAAGAGTGTGAAGATAAGGAACAAGAATCCTATATTCTTGATTTTGCACTGGTTAAGAAACATCAAAACATACCTCACTTGGAGGACGAGTGTTTTACCATGCATATTCTATTACTCGGTTTCTTAATCTTTGTAATACCACCCTATGAGCGAGGGAAAAATATGGATGTGACGTTGGGGGTCAAATTAATATCCTTAAGTTGGAGGAAAAAGTTGATTGGGTCGTGCCGCGACACTAAATTAGGCGCTTCTTGGGAGGCAACCCAAGTTAATTAGGTATGTGTTATTTTCAGGTTTTAATTTTTATTTCATGTAGTTTTTATTTTTGATTGAGTCACGGGTTAATGGGAAGTCTGAGTACCATAAACTCGAGCTTGAAGCATGGTAAAGACTGAGTGTGGGGTTCCATGGATCTCCTTTATGTGAAGATACTACTAGCTAGGCCTAGAGGCCTTAGGGAGTATTTCTATCTCTTTCTTTTAAATTCACTTTGGGGACAAAGTAGATTTTTAAGTGTGGGGTGGGGAAACTCAATTTAATTTTTTTTATTTAGGAATAAATAGGATATTCTTGTTGGTGCTATTTTTTATTACATGATGCAAGTGTTTTATTTGGAAAAAGCATGTTGAATGAGTGAATTACTACTTTTGAGACTCTTAGGCTCATATTTGTGACTCTTGTATTTGTGGCTTAAATTTGAATTCATGCTATTGTTGGTTGGGAGTCTTTGATGATCCTATTGAGTTCAGCATGTGCCATGTGTGTGTAAGGTTTTTTTGTATGTTCCTTGTTGCATGTGATGTCTAGAACTTGCCCGGTGTATGTGTGAAGAGAAATAAAGAATGTGGGTTTAGGGGATGATTTAGGTATTTCTTTAATAGCCTTATTTTTATCTTGCTTTTACCTACCCTTGTGCATTATCCGAGTCCCCATTGAGCCTTTAGCTTATTTTCTTTAGTATCCTTATATGTAGCCTGATTTGTTTCTTTGATAAACCATAATTTGATCCAAAAGGATCCTAAGTGTTTTAATAAAAAAAAAGTTGAATTTGAGAAAAGAGCTTGAGAAACTAAAGAAGAAAAAGGTGAAATTAATGCTCTACGGTAATATTTATTGGTGTTATAATTGATGTGTGGAGGATTGATCTGTGGAGGATTGATGTGATTCAATTGATGTTAGAAATATTGTCATGATTGTGAAAAAGAAAAAAAATTGATTTATGTGGTAGTAAATTATGCGTCCACCAAGTGTTTGTGAAAATGATTAAAAGAGATGGGGGGGGGGGGGGGGGAAATAAAAGAGATGCTAGAAAAAATTGGTGTAATTTGGTTGTTGGAGATTGGTTTTTAAATGTTTAATGTAGTGTGTTAAAGCACTTAGAGAGGTTAGTCACGATTCTCAAATAGTTCCTACCTGTCTCTTAGCCTAGATTACAACCCAAAAAAGACCTCATTGATCCTAAGCTTCACATTCGACTATTAGGGGAGCATTACACTAAGGGAAAATCTACGGTTCATTGTGTGTAACTTGTGAATTATTTGTGAGAGTCTGAGCGTAATTTGATTCTTGTACCCATTACGTTATAAGTTGCATTTTTGTGAGTGATTATGGATAACTCTTGTTGTGAAGAACACATGTTTGATGAATGTGGGTGATTTGTATGATATACTTAATTGAATGATAAGCACGAGTTTTCCATGTATTGAGTCAATTCTTGAGGCTAGGATGTTTTGAAATATAATTCATGAGCTATCAATTGTGTAAATAACATGTTGTGTCTAGAAACTTACATTCTGTGTAGTCATTGTAGTACTAGCTTGAGTGTCTTGCATTTAAAAGAAGTGTAGCATCACCTCAGGTTTTTATGCTTAAAGTGTTGTTCGAGGACGAACAAGGATTTAAGTGTGGGGTGATTATCTGAGGTAATTCCGTACACTTCGGTGTCATTATTCTAGCTTATTTCACCTGGTTTTAAGAGAAATTCGTGTGCTAACGTGTTCATATTGATATAAATAAGCATTTAAGTTTCCAAGTGTACATTTACAATGTCCACGGTATTTTTTAAATAAGTTTGTGCTTAATTGAGTAATTTAGAGCTCAACCCAAAAAATTAGTTTTACTAGCTTGAGTTAGGTGTGTGTCTAGTTGATCTCGTTGGGTTCTAATGTATTTAATTTATTCCAAATATTTTAATGGTGTAATTATGAGTGGAATAATTTGTTTGGAATGTGCGAAGATTAATTTAACAAAGTCAAGAGTCGAAATAATAAGTGAAAGGCCATTGCGAATTTGCCTTATCTTAGCTCTTGTTTTGATTTGATGTTGAGAATATTGTGTTGTTTTGATCTTTAATATGTGGTGTATGATATTTTAGGAGGCTTGGTGAACTAAATACCGTGATATATTGATGATAAAAAGGCTCAAAATTCATTGAAAATACACTATAAAAGGCACGGGCAAAGGATAGGACGTTTCACACTTAACAAAATTTTTTATCACAAATTTCAGTGAGACGATGCGAAGTCAATGTGTCGCATCAATGTGCCAATGCGTCACGTTGAAGCATACACAGCCTGGTAAATCAGCACCGACACTGCATAGCTTTATCCCATTTTTTAATTACAATTGGCACACGAAATAAGGACTATATATATATATATATAATTAACCACTGGAGATGGTATTCAATACGTTTGGACACTGTTTTTGACAAAAAAGCGGAGGCGGCTACACAATTTATTAGGTTTTAATTTTATTTTTAGTCTTTAATTTTTCATATCATGTATTAAATTATTTGGATCATGATTATGAATAGTGGCTAAAAACCCTCCTTTCGGGGTTAAAGCCAAGAACATGATTACTATTATTTTGGATTAAATTCGTTTAGTTTTTGTTTATCATATTTGGTTGTTTGTTTATTCTTGGTTTAATTATTTTAAGGATTCGTGTCCCGTAAAATACATATATTGTCAATCTTTTGATCTCAGGAGAGGGAATAGGGAGATAAATCATGAAAATAAACAAAGTTTGAGTTTTTATTATTTTATAAAATAAAGAATTAAACTTAGCGTCTAGGACAGAGATATAGTTAGATGTCTTACTTGATTCATACGTAGGATGAGAGCTTTAATTAACTCAATTTAATTATTACATCCCTGCTCAATGGTGTAGTTGTAATGTCTACATTAGGTAAAAGATTATAGGTTGGGAAACCATGATCATGCAATTTACCTTACAAATCAACAACCACGATAAGCAAGTTGACGAATGAAATTCAATAACATAGTATGATTGTTCAAAGTGCTTTAACCCTGGGCTTTTCTCCATTGATTGTCCCAAGATTTTTATTTTCCCGCATTATTTATTTTATTTTTAATTTACAAAATTACAAACTCTCTTTTTGTTTAGTTTTTCTCAATTAGTTAGACTAGAATTAGATAGGTGGCGAACAAAGTCCCTGAGAGATCGATACTTGAGCTTTTTTGAAGTCACTATATTACTTGATAAGACCACATACACTTGTGTGTGTGCTTGGACGCTGTCAAGAATACATAAAGTCAATTGATGAACAATTAGTAAGCTCTAACAAGACGTTTCTCCAACACCCTTATGAAGAGGCTCTTAAGTATGACATGCAATAGAAGTCATATGTTACGTGAACACATTATGGAGATGAGAGATATTTCTACTAAACTCAAGTCCTTTGAGGTTATACATTATTTCTTGTGCATTTATTCTCAACTCTCTTCCTGTGGAATATAGTTTATTTAAAATATCTTATAACACACATAAATATAGATGGTCAATTAATAAACTCTTGACCATGTATGTTCCAGAAGAAGAAAAGTTGAACATAAGATACCTTAAGGTATTAATTTGGTGACTCATGATAAGAGAAATGCAAGAACGACAAAAGTGTTCCAATAAAGAAGAAAGACAATTTTGACAAAGAATCTTACCATTTTTGTCAAAATAAGGGACACTAGAAGAAAGATTATCTGAAATACAAGAAACGGATTAAGAAGAAAAGTAATTTTACCTTAGTATGTTATGAGTCTAACTTCATTGAAGTTTTTGACAATACATGGTGGATCGATTCTTATTTCACAACTTATATTGTCAAAATTATGCAAGATCCAATTGGAAGTGAACAAATTTTTTATTCTAGTAATTGAAAGGCATCATGTGTGGAAGACGTGGGAATTTATAGGATCATTTTAAAAGATGATTTTCAATTAAAATCAAAAAATACTTTTTCTGTACCACCAGCTTCAATAGTTGGTTATGATTTTAATTTTTATTTTCATTTATCTACAATGAAACTTTTGAAAGGCAATAACGTTATTGATTTTGAAAATTTATTTAAACTTAAGCTATCCTCTACGAATGAATGTCTTAAATCAGCATGATAAAGAAATTGGCACTAAGCGATGTATTGTAAATAAGGACTCATCAACTCTTTGGCACAAGAGATTAGGACTTATTTCTATTGGTAGAATCAAAAGGTTAGTTAATGATGGATTTCTTGAAGCTCTTGATTTTTTGAACTTTGGGACTTGTGCGGACTACATAAAGTTAAGTAGACCAACAAATCTACTAAAGGTGTCAAAAAGAGTTCTCAATTACTTGAAATCATATATGCAGATATCTTCAACCTTTTTTCACCCCCTGCTTGAATGGTGAGAGATATTTTATAGCATTTATTGATGACTATTTAAGATATATGTATCTCTATTTCATGTTTGATAAATAAGAAGCAATTGATGCTTTTAAAGTTTTTAAATAGAATTAGAGAAACAAACTATAGCTCCGATCAAAATTGTAAGGTCTAATAGGAGTGGAGAATATTATGGTAGGTACATAGAAAAGGAACAATTATTGAGTTCCTTGAAAAAAATTTATAATTGCTCAATATATCATACCAGAAACACCACAACAAAATGGCATGATAGAAAGAAGGAATTGAATATTAAGGGATATGGTAATAAGCATGATTAACAGATCAAGTTTATCTTTATCCTAATGGAGTTAAGCCTTAAAAACTATTGTGTATATTTTAAATAACATTCCATCCAAGGTTATCCCTAAGACATATTTTGAATTATTTAATAGATGAAAATCTAGTTTAACTCGTTTACACCATTTGGGGATATCTAACTGAAATGAGGGTTTATAACCCATCTTTAAAAAAGTTAGATGAATAAAAAATAAGTGGATTATTTATAAGCTATATGGTTAACTCTAAAGGATTTAGATTTTATTGTCCTTCTATTCACCTAAAATTATTGCAGCTGGAAATACTAAATTTTTTTAAGAATATATGTAAGTGGGAGTGGTTCGACTCAAGTGGTGGGACTAAAAGAGACAAGGGAACCACTAACGGTACCTTTATATAATGATAATTTGTATATAAATCAGATAATTTCTCATGAATTACATGAAGAGAAACAAGTTCAGAGCTACCACCACTTGATGAGACACATGAAAATCAATTTATTTTACTTGTACCTATTATTTAAAGAGCACTTGAACAAGTGGAAGTAAGAAAATCCCCAAGAGTTCATAAATCAGCAATTTGTAGTGACTGTTATATACCTTCAATAGTCTATGTAATGACCTGAACTTGTGAGTTTTTCATTTTTATATTCTTTGACCATTTTTCCTTCTTATAGTTTTTACATTAGATTTTGAGGTTCGGGGATGGTTTGTATGATTCCTAATGCGATCGAGAATGATTTGTACAAGTTTATAAGTTTTAGAGGCTTGAGAAACCATATAGTTGACTTCAGCCAATATTTATTGTTCTGATAGTCAAATAGCAAAATAGACTACGCTTGTCCATTCGACTGCAGGTAGAAAGCAGTACGAAGGTTCACCTTAGTTCTCAAACCTCTCTAACATGAATGCCAAAAATGCGATAAGAACTGAGTATTTCAATCTGACATGATAAAAACAGGCGCCCCATGCAACTTCATAATCTCTTAAAGGAACAACTTCTCATAATCCTTTGCCGAATAACTAGTCCTCACTGGCAAGAAGTGAGTAAACTTAGTCATCTAATCCACGATGACTCAAATCGAATCAAACTGATTTCGAGACCAAGGAAGACTGGTATCAAAATCTATATTAATTATCTCATATTTTCATACAAGCAGTTAAATTTCATGAGTTAACCCCCCGGTCATCAAGTACTCATACTCCACTTGTTGACATATCATACATTTACCCACAGAGTTGTCCTCATCCCGCTTTATATTGTTCCACCAATAAATATCCTTAAGATTATGATACATCTTCATCGAACCAGGATGAATGAGATAATGCAACTCATGATCTTCAGACAAGATCTTCTCTCTCAACCCACCTACATCGGGAACATATAATCTGCCTTGGTACCTCAAGATACTATCACAACCAATCTCAAAAGCTACAACCTTTTGATGTCCCATATCTCCCTTAATATTCATTAAGATAGGATCCAGTACCTATTTTTCTTTTATCTCGGCAATAAGATATGACTTCCCCTCCTCTTATACAAATGCACCACCATCCTCAGATTCCAAGATACGAACTCCAAGGATAGCCAAACGATGAATATCTTTCACCAACTCTCACTTATCCTCATCCACGTGAGCTAGACCCCTCATAGATAACCTATTAAGAGCATTAATAACCACATAGCTTTACTTGGGTGTTAGTGGAGAATTATATCGTAATCTTTTAGCAACTTAAGCCTCCTCCTTTGCCTGAGATTCAACTCCTTCTAGGTTAACATATGTTGCAGGCTCTTATGATCAGAAAAGATATTTACATAGACTCCATACAAATAGTGACACAAAATCTTCAATGCGAACACCACTGCCAACAACTCTACGTCATGGGTCAGATAATTCTTCACATGAACTTTCAACTGCCTAAAAGCATAGTCCACCACTCTGCCATCCTAGATCAACACACAACCAAGTCCCACACGGGATACATCACAATAGATAAAAAAACCATCAATACTCTCGAGCAAAGTTAAAATTAGAGCTGAAGTTAACTTAACTTTAACTTCTCAAAACTACCCTCACAAGTATCGGACTATAAGAACTTTACCTTTTTAAATCAACTTAGTAAATGGGGAAGCTATAGTCGACAAACTCTCCATAAATCTCCTATAGTGTTTGACTAAACCTAAGAAGCTCCAAATATCGATTGGATTCATGGGCCTAGGCCACCTACTAACCACTGCAACATTCTATGAATCCACCATGATCCCTTCACTAGAAATGATATAACCCAGAATAAAATCATGAGACAACCCAGAAGCAAATTTCTTCATTTTAGCCCTTATGCTAGACACTAACTTGGGAGCATATCTACACAACTGATGTAATTTCAAAGCATAATCCTTGGACGTCATCTTGCCTTGCTTTAGATTAACAAACCCTTCCATTTTTACCTTTCTCAACTCCTTACTACGCTTGCCCATCCAACTGCAGGTGGAAAGTAGCACTAAGGTTCACCTTAGTTCCCAAACCTCTCTGAAATGAACGCTAAAAATGCAATAAGAACTGAGTACCACAATCTGACATGATAAAAATAAGTGCCCTATGAAACTTTAGAATCTTTTAGAGGAACAACTTCGCATAATACTGTATTGAATAACTAGTCTTCTCTAGAAAGAAGTGAGAAGACTTAGTCATCATATCAACGATGAACCAAATTGAGTCAAACTAATTCTGAGATTAAGAAATATTGGTAACAAAATCCATATTAATAATGTCCAATTTCCACATCGGCAATTCAATTTCTTGAGTCAACCCATAGGGCCTCAAGTGCCCAACCTTCACTTGTTGATACACCATGCATCAAAGATGACCACATCCTTCTTCATATTGTTCCACTAATAAATCTTATTAAGATTATCATATATCTTCGTTACACCAAGATGAATGACATAACGCGACTCATGAGCTTCATCTAAGATCCTCTCTGTCAACCCTCCTTCATCGGGAACACATAATCTGCTTTGGTGCTTTAAGATACCATCACCATCAATCTCAAAAGCTATAACCTTTTAATATCCCACATCTCCCTTAATCTTCATTAAGACAAGATCCAGTACCTACTTCTCTTTTATCTCAGCAACAAGAGATGACTTCGCCACCTCTTGTACAAATACACCACCATCCTCAGAGTCCAAGAGATGAACTCTAAGGTTAGTCAAACGGTGAATATATTTCACCAACTCTCACTTATCCTTATCCATATGAGCTAGACTCCCTATGGATAACCTTCTAAGAGCATCATTAACCACATTAGCTTTACCTGGGTGATAGTGGAGACTGATATCTTAATCTTTCAGCAAACTCAAGCCACCTTCTCTGCTTGAGATTCAACTCTTTCTGGGTGAACATGTATTGCAGGCTCTTCTGATTAGAAAAGATATCTACATGGACTCCGTACATATAACAATGCCAAATCTTCAATGTAAACACCACAGCCAACAACTCCAGATCATGGGTTGGATAATTCTTCTCATGAACTTTCAACTGCCTAAAAGCATAGGCCACTACCTTGCCATGTTTGTAACGCCCTGAAAATAGTCTCAAGACGTCACACGGTGCTTAGGACCATAAGTAATCCTAAGCTAACCCTTTTACTGGCATAACTCATAACCAACTGAATTAAATATATACATCTGAATGAAATAAGTGAAAGATCACTCTTTTCTAAACATGATCAATACAAAACTAATTTAAAATAAGTATAATTTTTCTTTTATAAAAAAAACTGGGATCAAATACCTTAACTCTACTAACAGTCTATGAAGCCTCTACTAGTATTGACTTTAGGTAGCCGGGAAATGACCCCCATTTATCCTAAATTGATACGACTGAATAAATAAAAATAAAATACTGCCCAAACTATATGACTGTCTTGAGCCCTTGAATTAAGAGTACTCATCACCTGCTGACTGGAAGTAGCAAACTGTCTAAATATGGTATGAGTTCTATACCTGAAATACCTATATTATGAGAAATATAGCACATAGACACATATGTGGATCAGTACTTTGAGGATATACTGAGCATATGGGGGTGAAATGCATAAGTAAAACATTATCTCATCATCATAATTTGTAAAATAATGCATGCTAAATGTAAATAACTCATATAAGCTGGAATATCTAAAATATTGAAAATAATAGTCATGAGAAGCAAGTCATGCTTTATAAATCTAGTGAGTTATAACATTTAGTTCTAAAAGATGTACATGCATTCTTTTTTTAAATCATACTGTCTAAGTGTAGAAAGGACACACTATAAATTCTGAAATCTAAAAACTGTAAACTATAACTATTATTTTTTCGAAAAGCATAATCTGAGTAAAACATGTGAGCTTATACACTTAGTCTTATAAAAAAAATTCTATCATTCTTTTCCTTTGAAACATAGAGACTTTGAGAGCTTTGGAAACTTGAAACTTTGGGACTTAGGGAGTTTCTTCTAACCGACATAAACCAGGTGAGCTAACATGGAGTCCAATATCTTGCCCACGATAAGGAGAGCTGTTCTATCCTTGCCATCGGAATAAAACCTTAACTTAAGTGGTCACTATTTTAACACACTTTGGGAAAATCAGAAACCTACGGTGGCATGTAGTTCTAAGGCGTGAGACCTTGTAATCGTACCCAACTCGGTGCTAAATACTACTCCCATACTTATTGCTCGGAACTTTTAGGAAATCCACCTTAAAATAGCTCAAGGGTTTATAATGAAAACCAATTATACTTCTCTTTGCTTTAAATCATAAATAATGTGGATCCTATCTTAGCTTAGGTTCGGAAGATCAATCTTTCTTGAAAAATCTCAATGCTTGCTTGTTAAAGCATGCTCATAATATACTCTTCATGAAATATCAAAATTCATACTTGGGTTTAAAGCATATTTACTTAAATGATCATTATTTCATAATGAAGCTTAATTCTCAACAATTATCTTGGAAACACTTGAAAATATCAATTCACAATAGGGATGTGCAATTCATGATATAAATCCTCAATTAAAAGCATAAATAGGTGGGATAAACATGCAATTCAAGGCTTAAATCACTTATATCTTCATAAACTTAAAAAAAGATACTTTGGGTATAAACCCCAACTTGCAAATCATGTAATCTTTAATAAAATTCAAGTTTTTGGGCACAAGAACGAAAGATTTGTCCTTGTTCAAACCCCACATACCTTGGGTGATGAATTAGATGAACAAGTTTGCTTTTGAGATTCTATTTGTGCTATTGAATGATGATTCTTGGAATACTTGAATTAGGAACTTTGAATCTTGAATTGATTTGGAAAAAGAATGGTGAAATCTTGGGGATTCTTGAAGTTAAATATTAAAGCTTAGGGTTTTGCTTGAGAGAAACTTTGATGAATATAAGCATAAAATGCTTGTAATAGGCTTTATTATGTTTGGATGGAATTGGAGGTTTGGAAATTGTCCAAAATGCCTTTTTTAAACTCCTAAACGAAACTAAAAAATAAACTGGGGTTCTAATTTAATGGGCCACCGCGACGGGCCACTATCGTGGTGGCTCACTGGAATTTGACGACTGGTAAATTAGGGGTCTCTACAATGCGGAGCTATCACGTTATCCTATTGTATTTTGGTAATTGGGACCTATAACTTCAACGTGACACACCACCATTGCTGTGCCCTATAGAGATTCCATTTTGGCCTTTGGCGTGATGCGCCACTATAGGGTTGGACTACTGGAAATTGATAAATGGGAAAATGGACCTCTCTATGATGTGCC
Organism: Capsicum baccatum var. pendulum; assembly: GCA_030864225.1. Lineage (NCBI taxonomy): Eukaryota > Viridiplantae > Streptophyta > Magnoliopsida > Solanales > Solanaceae > Capsicum > Capsicum baccatum. The sequence continues at coordinate 157,352,152 of CM061558.1, forward strand.
AATATCACGGAGGTCCACTGAAAAATGACAATTATGAATTTAACCATCAACGTGATGCGGTGACTGCCCAGGTGGTACACTGCCAACTTAAAAATTCTCTAACTTCTTAACCGAGAGTTGAATTTAGGCGAATTTGGTATCGATGGAAAGCTTATTTAATTTCCCACACAGTAAAAAGTCAAAATGTTGAAAATACCTCATGAAATAAATGGTATTCATCTTTGAAGAAAATTCTTAACATTCTAGGGACGAATGTAAGCTAGAAAAAGTATAGGGTATTACAATGTTGTATCAACACACAACCAATTCCCATACGAGATACATCACAATAGACAACAAAACCATCAGTTCCCTCGGGCAGAGTTAAAACTGAAGCTGAAGTTAACTTATCTTTTAGTTTCTCAAAACTACTCTCACAAGCATCAGACCATAAGAACTTCACCTTCTTCTGGGTCAACTTAGTCAACAGGGTAGCTATAGTCGACAAACTCTCCACAAATCTTTTATAGTATCTGGCTAAACCAAAGAATCATTGAATATCAGTTGGGGTCATGGGCCTAGGCCACTTCTTAACCACTGCAACCTTCTGTGGATCCACCATGATCCCTTTACTAGATATGGCATTATCAAGAAAAGTAATACCCTTAACCAGAATTTGCACTTCAAAATCTTAGCATATAAATGTTGATCTTTCAAGGTTTGTCACATGATACGAAAGTGATCGGCATGATCTGCCTCAATCTTAGAATACACCAAAATATCATCTCTAAACATGATAATGAATAAATCCAGAAACTGACGAAAGACTTTATTCATCAAGTCCATGAATGTCGCTAGGGCATTAGTCAAACCAAAAGACATGACTAAGAATTCATAATGACCATACCAGGTTTGGAAGGCAGTTTTAGGGACATCCACCTCCCTAATCTTTAGCTAAAGATAACTAGACCTAAGATCAATCTTAGAGAAACAACTAGCACCCTGAAGCTAGTCAAACAAATTCTCAATCCAAGGAAAAGGATACTTATTCTTCACTATCACCTTATTCAACTAACGGTAATTGATGCACGTTCGAAGAGAACTGTCCTTTTTACGCACGAACAAAATAGAAGCACCCTACGGAGACATACTAGGATGAATAAAACCTTTGTCCAAGAGGTCTTTCAACTACTCATTAAGATTTTTCAACTCAATTAGAGTCATTCTGTTAGGAGGGATAGAGATAGGACAAGTGTTCAAAACAAGGTCAATCCTAAAATCAATATCCCTATCGAGAGGGATACTAGAAAGATCATCAGGAAAAACTTCAGGGAATTCATAAACCACAAAAGGATTGCAATGAAGGACCCTCTGAGTTAGAATCCTTAACCCAGACCAAATGATAAAGACATTCCTTGGAAATCAACTACCGGGCTCTAAGATATTATATGAATCTTCCCTTAGGCACCTGAGAACTTCCTTTCCACTCAATGATCGGCTCATACATGACCTTACAGGTTTGACAATCTAAGGAGGCATAGAACAAATGCTACCAATCCATCCTCAATAAGACATCAAAATCAACCATGTCTAACTCTATCAAATCTATGAGAGTTTTTCTACCACTAACAGATACCACCCAACCCTTATATACTTTTATAACAACCGCAGAGTCACCCACTAGGGTCAAAATAGAAAAGGGATTAGGAATGCACTCAGGATAAAAATCAAAATACACAGCCAAAAATATGGTCACACAAGAAAAAGTAGAGCCAGGATCAAGCAAGTAATACATATCACCAAAAAAGAGTCATAATATACCAGTGATGATATCGAGCGATACCTCAGAGTCCTGGTGGGTAGCAAGAGAATACAAGTGATTTTGGCCAGTATTGGTACTAGAAGCAAAAACAGAACCTTTTGGTGTAGGATCTGATGAAGTTGAAACCGGAACCTTATTTTGCCCAAAGGCAACCTTAGAAGGACAACCCCTCTATAAGTGACCAATCTAACCATATATAAACACCTATTCCTTCCTTCTTCACAAAATCCATAGTGCACCTACCCATATAATCTATAAGGAGGCTATGATAGAGTGGACTGAGCCCCACCAGTCTGATATAGGGCACCCTGTGCCCAAAACCCACTATCATGCTGAGAACGGCGATCATCTAATGGCTTTAGATAAGGAGCACTAATCGTAGAGTAGGAATCAACCCCTCCAACTTCTTCTTAAACCACTTTCTACCATCTCTACCACTCAGTTGTTGACCTCCACCCTGATAGAAAAATATAAACTTCTTATTCTACCTTTCCCCTATCTTCTCCTATTTCTTCTTCTCTTTTTCAACCTGCTGCATATATACAACCAATCTAGAGATGTCCATATCCTTATTCAAAAAGGCAGCCTTACTCCATAAAATCAAATCACGGGATAACCCAGAAGTAAATTTTCTCATTCTAGCCCTCATGCTAGACACAAACTCGGGAGCATATCAGGACAACTGATGGAATTTCAAGGCATACTCATTGACCGTCATCCTGTCTTGCTTTAGATTAGCAAATTCTTTTGCCTTATCCTTCCTTAACTTTTGAGGAAAAAAGAGATCCAGAAAAGCACTAAAGAAGTCATCCCACAGTGCGGATTCAGTATCATCTCCCCTAGATTTTTTCCATTCCTTATACCATTAGTATGCTACATCCTTCAATTGAAAGGTTATTTATTCTACACCTTACACATTAGTAGCATGCATAACTTGAAAGATCTTCTCCATCTTATCGATAAAACCTTGAGAATCCTCCTCAACCTTAACTCCAGTGAACATAAAAGGGCTCAGCCTTATAAACTTTTCAACCCTTGTAGCCTTAAAAGATAGAGTAACAGAAGTTACATGCTCAGTCTGAGAAACTCGAGAAGGACTAGAAGGAACCAATAGAATTCTAGGAGAAAATCAGGAACTTGACCACAAGACCAGGTATATACCCCATAAGCAAGGCATATCTCATCAGCATTGTCCTCAAGTGGGACAGAGGAGTTTCCATGAGCTTCAGATCATCTGGGAGACATGATTTGAAAAGCAAATAAATGGGAATTAGAGAGACTCAAGACCTTAGACTCCATTGTTTGAAAAAGAACAACAAGAAAGGGAAATATTCTTAAATGTCATGTAGCCTCTCCCTTATTAGAGTGACTTTCTATACATCCATAAAATAGACTCTACTCATAACGGCTTTATTGGACACCCAATGACACCAAACCTAGGCTCTGATACCACCTTTGTCATGACCCAAATTAGGTCCTGGCCATGACAGATATCCCAAGTCTCACATGGACTGAAAATGACCCCATACACCTAACTAAACTAAACACCCCTTACCCTAAGGTCAGCTGAACTTTGAACATATAACAAGATAGAATTTGATAGTCTAAGAAATTTTAAATGTATGTCCATACCCAACCACCATCCACCAACCAAATGACCGATCGATACCACTCAATAGCCACAGTAGTCCAAACAAAGCCTTCTAAACTATGATCTAAAACTAAATGTCAAAAAAGTTTCAGGATATGCCCCCGATAATAGCCAAAACTAGATTCAAGGAAATATTTATGATGTAAGAGAAATGATAATCATGAAATAGGGTCTTCCAAAGTATGAAAGCTCACCATTTTAATCTGACTCACTGGTTGATCCCAAATCTAAGTCATTGAATAGAAGGAGTAGCAATATGACTGATTTCTGCTTCACGTGGGGACACAACATCTGAAGACAGTTAGCGGGGTGAATGCTAGTATGTAACTCGAGAATAAGGATAACATAATGATATGATCAATAATTTAAAGTCATTCAAACCTAATGCACATAATCAAATGCATAAACATATATATATAACATATCGAGATAGGGAACAAGGCTCAGTATGTTTTTTCAAAATCTTAGCTTGGATTATGTAGCATAATCTTCATATAATTATACCCATGGGATATATGGGCCCCAGTTCTCACCCCTTGGTTGGGCTCCAATGTGTGTATCTGCATGAACTGGAGAGTAATCTCATATATATGAACATGGAGGACTCGAACCTCCCAATATATTTCAAGGTGACTTAAGAACCTGATCATATAATGATTTATCGGGGATTCAAACTTTCCTAATCATGAAATAATAATAATAATAAGGAGAAATCAAACCTCCCTGGTCACTTAGACCCACGCATCGGCAAACACGGTTTCCAATATTTGTTACTCAAACCTCAACTTTCATGACTCAGCTACACAACCTTTATTATTTCCCAATTAAAACAAGTGTCACGTATTACCATTTATTTAAATATATTCCACTTTAAGGAATACAATATCGGTATCATCATACCAATTATATTTTCAAGGTAACATATCATATCAAAATAATTTTCATTAAGTTAGGGAGAACAACTCTCTTTGTTCATTAATACACATTGGGGAGCACCGACTCCCTTTGTTCATTAAATCATACCATTGTATTTCAAATACCTTTTTATATCATCCAATAGTTCAAGACTAGTTCAATTTTACAAATTCTCACAATTCTCATAACTAAAACCAATTTCATATTATGTTGCTGGGGTTATAACCACTTCAAAAGCCACAAGTTTAGGAAAATCATAACTCCCTAGTTCAGTCACTATACGCATACCCACAAGTTCAAAACTATATTTAAAGCATGAAAATCATATATAAATCATGAGAAATATTATTTACTTCATAAATATTCAAAAACGCCAATCCTTGTTTCAAAAACCATCATAATAATCTCATGAACAATACTTTAAATCACATGCTTTTACAAAATTAACAATCAGCTAAGAGTAACATGCTTGTAATTGTAAGATGTAAGCAGCGGAATCGCCCTTAAGAGCCCTAATTGATCAACCTTTTGAAAACCCAAATGTTCTTGACCTTGAGGATTTAGGAGTATTTGAGAAGTTAATTATATGTTTTTGAGAGATAATGACACCCTAAAAGAGGTTATAAGTTGGGGGGGTCTATTTGGCTATAAAGGAAAATGTCCAAAATGCCCTCAACTTAAAAGCTAAAAAGTGTCTCCTTTGATTATGAGTCAACCCCTTAACTCGTAACCATTCCTTATGAATCATCACCACAAGTTCTAACCAAGGAAATACCACTATGGCACCCTACATTGTTATCCTTACAACACAATGGCACCAATCGTAATGGGACCCTATGACTCATAGGGTTCAGTCGTAGTCAACACAAAACCCTAATTGGTACATACACTAGACACCCTAAAATAATACCTAATGACTCATAACATAGCCCTACAACTCCTTGTGACCCACTCTTATGCAGAGTAGAATCATGCCATAAATTTACTATTTGGTTACGACTTGTCCCAATGACTAGTTAGGACACCCTATGACTCATGTGGTCCAGTCGTAACCAAGGCAGTGAGCTCTAATATCAAGAAAATTTCAATGGCCAACATTCGAGGTGTTTTCATTTCTGTGTTTTCATATTTTAAAACTATTAGTGGAAATGATGTGAGCTATTATTTGGGACTTTTCTCCCTACAGGTTTGGTGCACATAGTATATTTTGCTTATCTTATTTCCTACTTTGCTCTGTCATCCCATGATACCTACTTAGTACAATTGGACCCGTACTGATTCCTACTATGCCTTTTATACAGATCCAGGTTCAATTACTTTACACGGTGTTTAAGTTTCTTGTGAGTTTGGGTGAATCTTTAAGGTACCATTATGCTTTAGAGTTTGAGGCTGACTTTCAAATCTCATCTTATTTCCTTTATGTCTTTATATACTTTTGAAGACAAAAATATATTTCTAATAATTTTTTAGGTTGTATTAGATGTTATTATTTTATGACACCATTTCTAGGATTTATTATGATATTTATTTTAGTTTTCAACAATTATTATACAGGAATTGGACTAACTTTCTTTGAGAATTCTTACCTTAGTCTTGTTTTTATTGATATTTGTATTATCTTATAAGTTTGGGTAATCGACTTGTCAAGGTTGTGCCGAAACAAGTTCCATCATGACTTAGATTTTGGGTCATGACAAATTAGTTTCAATGACTCAAGTTCACCAGTCTCATAAGTGTAAGTGCAAGATGTCTAGTAGAGTCTCACAAATTGATACATTTTTGTTTGTATGTATCTTTAACAGCTATAAGATGTCTTTAGGAAAAACTTGTATATTTTAATTCTTTATCATGCTAGTCATTTATACCTTATGTTCTAAGTTATGTTCCACTCTTTTTTGTGCATATGGTAAGGACTAGATATTGAGAGGTTAGTGATACTGAGCTAGCACCTGAGGATAAAGCTCATACTAGAGGGCGAGGTAGGGGTTGTGTATGGTCCAGAGGTAGAGGATGGGCACAAAGAGCTTTCCTTGTCAAAGGTAGTGTTAGAGGGATCTCCCTTGAGCTTGATATTGAGTATGCAGAAGATGTAAGGCCAACTGAGATTCCATAAGTTTTAGTTATTACCCCAGTTATAGAGGGTCTATTGATTTAGTTATTAACTCATTTGGATGGTGTTCCTCCAATTTCAAGTATGGTACTACCGTCAGTGTCAACGTATACTTATGGTATTCCTTCAACTACGAGTGTGGTTCCCCCATTTGTACCAAAATCTACTTATGATACTTCTCAGTCTCTAAATAGAATTCCAACTTTTTTACTAGTATTTGATCATGGTATTCCTAATTTAGGGGTACAACCTTCATCTATGGTACCCCCAGTATCTACTTGTTATTTCTTTAGTTACTTTAGGTACATTTATGTCTTCAATGATCAAAAGAGGTTCGAGAGGTTCATTCGCTTGGGTCCACCCATGAGTTTTTCGTGGATTACCAGGAGAAGTTACATAATCTTGGATGCCTTGAGTCCCATGGAGTTGCTTATACAACCTATCAGTTGACAGATATGGCTAGGGATTGGTTGAGGTTGAATTCTAGTAATAGACCTTTGGGTTCACCTGCTATGACTTGGACTTAGTTTTTTAGGCTTTCTAGGAGAGGTTTGTACCATATAGTTTGAGGGACTAGATGCATGGCAATTTTGATCATTTAGAGCAGGGCTTTATGACTATTGCTAAGTATGAGGCTCATTTTCACACTTTATCCAGGTATTCAACCACTAGCATATTCATCGAGTTCGGGCAGATTTAGAAGTTTGTGAGGGAATTAAATGGTTTTTACCAGCTGGCTACAACACAGATGGTATTCTCAAGGACTTCTTTTAGAGTATTATTGAGCATGTCAAGATGACTGAGTCGATTATCCAAGATTCTCAAGGAGGTACCAAAAAGGTGTATCATTATGGTGAGTTTAGTGGACACGTTTCTTGAAGTAGATATTTTTCTGGTAGAGGTTCTTGTGGTTATCATGGAAGGACAATTTAGTCTATTTTACAGGAATCAAGTGGTAGGTCTTCAGGTTCAGTGACTTTGGGTATTCATATATTTAGATAGGGTGATCATTTTAGTTTAGTTGTACTTCCTCAAATTGAGTCAGATCTCAGAGGGTGTTTGGTATGTAATGAGTTCAGACATATGGCCAAGTATTGTTCTCAATATCTGTGTATACCTACTCCTATATCAATAGTGGTAGGTAGTTCATAGAGTGGTAGGGGTGAAACTAGAGGTGCTCGAGGTAGAGGTCGAGATGCCCGCAATAGTAGTTTAAGAGTTTCTCAATTTAGGAGTAGACCTGTTTAGTGCTATGCTATACATGCTAGGCACCAGGAAGAGGCCTCTAATATTTTTATCATATGTATCATTCCAATTAACTTCAGATCTACTTCCATATTATTTGACCTTAGGTCGACTTTCCATTATATGTCTACTAATTTTGCTTCTAGTTTTAATGTTGTGTGTGAGCATTTTTCTATTGGTGAAGTCCAAGCTACACCTCTTCTCAGAAGATGATACATTTGGTGCCAAATATAGTAACCCAACAAATATTGGGATTGAATCCCAAAGGAATATGTGGAATCATGGCTCTAATGAATTGAAATCAATGAGAGGAACTGGAAAAGTAAATAGAGAGTTTTAACTAGCAATATCAAACAAATGGCAAGTTTCAATTTCGGTTGTAATAAGTCGTAGGTGACCACCAGGATTCTGTTCCCTTGGCTTCTCAACTCCATAGGATTATCGTACTTTTTTGAACTGACCTGATATCTTGCATACAGAATCAATAAGTTATGTATATTCTATAGTCTTCTATATGAGCAGAAGGATTTCACCCTTTACCTTTTGAGTCTCAGGATGTCGCCTTATGAACCGTTATCTTGATCCATGTAAATTATTACCTTTTGAGTCTCTAGTTATTCGATGAAATCTAACCATCTTATGTACATAAAACCTAGAAGTATGGATCAACAGTTAAACTTCAAATTACTATTGTCTTTATATTTTCCTAGTCGCTACTCCTCTTTAGGAGTAAGTATCAATAATCTAGGTGGGATAAGTATCAATAATCTAGGTGGGATCCTAACGTGTGCACCCATTGAGAAAACTATTATATTAAAGATAAAGCAATGAATGTATGGGTATCGGTTTAGAACAACAATAGCACTTACCCTACTTGGTCAATCCGCCAAGGTTTCCACAACCCTAGCTATGGGCTCTTAACCACTCAAGCTCGTGAAGTAATCATCAACATTCATGATTGAAAGAATAAGATGAAATCTAAATAATAAGAAGTAAAAAATACCAAAACTGTAACTATATTAATCAACCAAAGGCAATACAAGAGAACTCCAAGACTTAAATCGAATCTCGAAATCAAAATATGTTTGTAAATATCAAGGGTTTATCACATCTACTAAAAAATACATAAGGAGTATTTACAGTGCATGAGGAAACCCTAAAACCAAAGTACAAACAAAATAGAAGAAAAAAGGGTTGGTGGCCATATGTGGTCTCTACATGCGCATTGTCCTTAGGCGTAGGTAGTACATGCGGCCTGCAGGGAGGGCGTATGTAGTGACTGCATTTACACTACCAAAAACTCATGCAAGTTTGCTCTCAGGATTTTAGACTTCTGATACATGCTTTGCCCATATGCGGTCCGCGTGTTGACTTGGCATGGGCCAGAAGTTATTTTTCAACTCTTCTTCAATTCTTTATATACTTTGATCACGATCAATTCGAAAAGAGTCTCGAACATCCATAATTTCTCCTATAAGTATCCATAAACACCTTTTTCATATTTTTAATGAACTTAGTATCCAAAACATGATTTCCTATAAAAACATGCCCAAAACGCATCATATCTGAAAAATAACCTCCAAAACATGAATATTTTCCTCATTTTAAGCGTCGAAAGTGCTATATTTTTATAGGACATCAAGGCCCTCAACTTAGAAATTTTACATTCCCTCAGGCAACAAAACACAACAAAACAAACAAAACTAAACACGATGCTTAATTAGGAGGATCTAAGCTATTCAAGGCAGTCAATCTACATTTTAAGCTCAAAATACAACACCCTTGCCTATCTCACTTTTCAAAACCAACAATAAAAAAATATGAAGCACAACAATGTGACACAATGGGATCAAGGTATGGCATTACATTATCAACAGACAACCACGCATATGTACAACTTACACTACACAAAATAAGCAAATATCTAGCAATATGACTCATGTACCCTCACAACAAAGATGTCCCAGCCACTCATATGAAATAACGCATGTCAATGAAGGAAATATCAAGAGACACTCACACTCAGACGAGAAGTTCCAATCAATGTGCATCAAATATCATAGGCTTTCTCTTATTTTTTTTACCTTAGCATTCAGACAGTCAAGTTAGGATCATTATAAGACTTTTCTCGGCTTGTAATGTAGGCTTGGGGGCTGGTATGGTACATATTGACATATCAAGTGACTAAGCCTCCTTGGCACTACACTAACCTTGGGGTCTCACTTACTAGCTAATTTTTTTTTACTCCGCCCTTATTTCTTCCCTTTTATTCATTACTGCACATTAAGGTTGGGTGTGGTCTTTTATTTTTAAATTTTTTTCACTTTTTCATAATTTTTTTTCTTTTCTTCTTTTTTTTCTTTTTTCTTTTCTTTTGCTACCACACTTAGCCTTACTTTCTCTTTCTTTTATTTTACCCTTCTACATACCTATTTTACACTACATACTCCTATAATAGCCACCCTTAACTTAGCCATTTTTCTTGAGTGGAGGTGCATGATGTCCATGGAGTACCAAGTCCAAAACAGGTTCATTATCGCACAAATAGGAAGGTGAAAGGTGAAAATAAAGAAATAGGCTAAGGCTCAAAATAGGGATTAATGGACACTATTTTATGCATGGAAGATCATTTAGGCTAAAAGTGGAATAAAATAAAAAAAATGTCCTATGATCCTTTCCTAACTGTCTATCCTTCAACCTAGGCAAGACTAACCAGGCAAGCTCTAAATTCAACACACAAAGGGAACTAAGTAATATCTCACACACACATGGCACAAAGTCAATATTACAAACTATGACTTATCCGGTGCATGCAATTTTTAGCAAGTAATTATCATATCCCTAATATTAATCCCATAATAAGATCCACAATATTCATAGATATATACATTCACACAGTTCTAAAACATAAAATTTGGAGCGCTATTATTTTTCTCAAACAATAATAAAAACATGACTACCGCCTTAAATATTTAAAAATCTCCTAATTACACAAAACACAACACAATACAAAAAAAAATACAGCACAAATTAACCTAGACATTTTGATTCTACAACCATACCGCGACCGACAGAAAAAAGAAGAACGACAATAAAAACCTACGGTAGTTATAGTATACCCCATCCCAAACTAAAAACCTATACATAGTCCTCAATGCACGTAAATAATATAAAACAAAGGGAAATGAGAACATACCTGGGATGCACTAGGCGCTCATCTCATGAGCATCCCAAAATGGAGGTATATCAGCTAGCGAAGGCGGTGGTGGTGTAAGTGCACTACTGGATGATTCACCCATTGCTATCTCTATACTTCTTTGCCTATTAATGACTGCAGTCTCCATTGAATCATGTCTGGCCCTTTTAACGGCCTGGTCATATGGCATATCAGGATCTTATAACTATCCTATATGACCTCTCTTGGCCCCAACTACCGGGACCTTCTCCTTATCCTCCATGAAGAAATTAAACTATCTGGGTGTGCATGAAGGTGATATCTAGACAACTTGGGGTATAACTAAGTGTAATACCCCAAGAAATTTTTCATTAAAATTTTGTGCCTAAACGTGTTGGGTTCTATCTTCTAGAATGAATTATAAATTTTCCATGAATGTCTTAGATTATGACCCACCATTGTGTAGAGTATCGAATAATATTTCCAACGATATGTGGATCATCTGAAATGGACACCCGAACAATGAGTTATGAATATTCCAATCGAATTATGAATAGTAGTGAACAGTAAAACGTGCAGGAAAAAGTACTGAGGCCTGGCGAATTTTTGCTCCAAATTTAAACGATCATAACTCCTTGTACATAATGATCTGGATGATTTACTATATAAAAATGGAAAGCTCTACGAGTCCTCTTTCCAATGAAATTGGTTTCATCCAATTAGTCTATTGAATCAAAAAGTTATGGTCGATCTACTTTAACCTATTAAAAGTAAATTTTTAGGTCAACTTCAAACGATCATAACTCCTCATACACAATGATCTGTGTGAGATACTATATATCAATGGAAAGATATGAGAGTACTATTTCTAATGAAATTGGTTTCATCCAATTTAGATATCGAAGTAAAATGTTACGGTTGATCTATTTCAGACTATCAAAACAGTCCACCAAAGGACAGGTTCAAGAATTATTTGATTTTTAGGGGCGTTTTGGTCATTCCCCCTCACCCAAAATCCATCCAAACCCTATATTAAAGCCTATTAGAAGCATTATATGTTATATTGCATCAAATTCCCTCAAAAAGAAAACTGTAACCTCCTACATCCAACTTCAAGAACCTCCAAAGTCACCATTAATTTTGCAAATTTATTCAAGATTCCAAGTTCCTAGTTTAAGAACTCCAAGAACCATCATTCAAAGGCATGATTAACATCTCAAAAATGAGTATCGATCTAAAGTTCATCATTCAAGGTATGTGGAGTTTTTCAACAAGAACTCTCTTTCGTTCTTGTTTCCAAAAGTACTTTTCTTTACAAAGGCATAATTTTTATTTGATTTTTTATGAATTTGAAGCATGAACCCATATCTTATGATGATTATTATGAAATCTTGATGCTTATGATTTTTAAAGATGAATTTACATATGTGGAGATATAAAGCATGAATCTTGAATGATATTTATCATGATTTTGATATTTGGGTCGTGAATCCCTATTGAAAATTGTATTTTTGTTAGAAAGTGTGTGTTATAAGCACGTTGATGTTGAATATTTGAGATATTTTGAATGATTTGACCTTTTGATCTTAATGGAGTTATTGTGAACTCGACTGTGAAAGAAATCCACAATGTGGTTGATTTGATAGATAGGAAGCATGATGGCTCCTGATGTATATTTATATATTACTAAAATTGTTTTATTGTGGATTGTCTTTGAAATGATCTGAGCTAAGTCTGGGAGAAATCTTTAGCACCGAGTGGGAGGTATAAAGTGACCTTACTTTCCTAGAACTACGTTCCCTCGTAGGAGTGAGCCTGAGGCTGATTTATATAGTGATCACTAGTTTGTATGGATTTGATAGCGATAGTCCTAATCCGATGGCAAGGATAGGATGGCTCTCCCCAACGTGTGTTGTACGTTAGACTCCATGTAGCTCACATGGTTTATGTCGGTTATAGGATCTCCCTGTTTGTGTGTGTTTCCTTGTGTCTATGGTGAATGGTGAAGTGATTTGAAAGTGGAATTGTGAAAGCTATTCTTTCGAAAGATTTAAATGATATGTACATTATGAGAATTGATATTCTTGATGAACTGAAAGTGATTGACAAATTATATGATGACTCACATGTGTTATTGTACTTATTTCATCCTCTCATGATTATGATGATTTTCTTTGGGCTATGTGAGTTTTTCATACATCCTACATATTTCTTATAAATATTTATGATGATGATCTTTATACAACTGCATACACCCCCATATACTTAGTCCTTTTCCATGGTACTGACCCACATCTTTTGATGTGGGCTGTATTTTCTCGGAATGTAGGTTTAGGTGCTCAGTTCCAGGTTTGACAGTGATTCTTCCGGCACGTTGTTCTACATCTTCTATTGTGGTAAGTCCTCATGCTCCGAAGACGTGATGTCTGATGTTGGTTTCACGAAATTGTTTACATTTAAAAACTGAGTATGAGTCAGTTGGGGCATATCTCAATGGCTCGCTGGTTTTATTGATTTTCTTAGAGGCTTGTCATACTAGTATAGATGTTGGGAGTTGACTATAAGTCATATTTTTTAATCTTTCTGAAATTCTTTTGTTCTTGGATGATGGTTACTTTATTGATATTTAAGGGTTATTTATGGAAACCCCGTTGATTTGTGTTGAACTGAATGAAAATGGCTCAAAGGGTTAGCTTGGGGCTACTCGTAGCCTCAAGCACCGCGTGAAGCTCTAGGACCCGTTTTCCTAGGCGTTACACTAAGGGAATAGATACTACATGGCTCTCTATGAGAGTGCATACCTCTGCTCATAATATATCCAAATCTTCCCTCATTTGGGCTATATCCAACACCTCTATCATTGTAAATTAAGTTGTAACTCATCTCTCAAACTCATCAAGACATTCCTGGAAGTCAACACATGTCTTAGATAGTACATCTCTCTGTGAGGCCTCCCATCTGGCCTCTACCTACTTGAATCTAGTTTGTACCCCCGATCTTATTTGCCAGTATAGGGTAGTCATCTCAATCTCAACAACTCTTAACCAAACATCAGTGGTCCTCTAACTGTCCACTAAGTTCTATAAGAACTCTCAAGGTACAGTAATCATACCTGTAGAAGGAGCTGTAGTAGATGGGCGAGTAGGCTTTGAAGATATGCCAACTGATTTTGAGGTCAAAGCCGAGGCTGATGAAGAAGTAGCGGGTGTCCCCTCGCCATTCACCTAGCCATCTCAACCTTCTCTCATCTATGCTCAGCTTTCTGCATAATATGTTGATCATGTACGACTCTCAATCTATAGTCACACTCAGCTGTAGATGCGGGAGTGATATAACCTGGACCAAAAATAACCCGGTGTATAGTCTCTACCAAAACAACAACTCTGACCCCTCTCATAAGTGTATGATCAAGTTGTGGCTTCTCCATGTATCTCATCAAGCCTGGAAATTTGTGCATGGTAAGACCTACTATAGCTTGATATGATGCATAAAAAATCATGTACCATAGATAGGTTTTAACAACCAAGTGATCTAGTCGTCCACTCTAACTGATATCGATTGAATGCAGCCTATAACTATGGTACTTACCTCAATACAGTTAGATCGATCTGGAATTCCTCATAAATAAGCCTCTTAGGCTTGCCCATATATGAGATATGACTATCTTTATCATAAACTACCCGCATATCCTCTACACATTACCTCGGATGTACCTCCGAAGCATGCGTGGGTATAGGACTCTTCCCCTGATGTATTGGTGCATTGTGGGTAGCCTACTTTGTACCTTCCTCAAACTGGGGTATTTTTTACTGTTGTACATGAATGGCAGTACCCTCTTCAGACTAGGGTACTGCTGATGACTCGTTCTGCTCTGCATTCTCGGATGAATCTTAGGACCTCTTTTCAAACTGGGGGTCCTGCGTTGTAACCTATGGAGTAATCTTAGAATTTATATTCTCCTCATAATAATCATCAATTGGTGGAGGAGTGTGTGTGGGTGACATCTGAGCCAACTTCATCCTTGGTTGGGCTGCAACATCCTAAGCAGCCTGGCATGTCTGTCCTTTAGTAACTCTACATGTTACCCTACTTTCCGCCTTTCTACTCCACTAAATAGGGTGCTCCTCCACCGAACCACTAGGCTCGGGGGACTCATCCCATCTCCTAAATGTCTCTCCCTTCTCCTACTTAGTATATTTAGGTGTTATATGTACATGAAAAAACTAGTCGTTAGTTTCCAACAAAGATGAGTAATAGCAAAAGTTGAAGAAAAACTCAAAATTCAAAAAGTTTAAATTTTTCCTCAATTTTCACACCCCTGTAACCTATTTGAAACCCCAAAACGTCCAATGTATACCCACCTATAAAGAATCATGATTTTCAAGGCAAAATAAACATGCTCAACTTGTGATATTACTCTATTCATTAAAGTTCAACTTTCGATTGGGGCCTAACTTTCAAATTTAATTCAAAACAAGGCCCTACATTGATTATAAGCTTCTTCAAGTATCCTACATACAAGCATGACAGATTCTATATATTTTGCATCAGAAAACACATATAAACTTGTTTATACAATAAATAAACCAATACATAACCATTCGGAGTCGAGAAAGTTACCTCTTTTATGTAAGTTTGGGAGTTAACAAAGAAGAAATCAAACAAAACTAAAGTTGAAACTTGTTTTAAGTGTGTGGGACAAGTTGGCATCTCAAACAAGTTTCAATTTAGATTTTACTTAAGTGTGGGGTTAGTTTATGTTTTAAGAGGAAAGTTTGAATTTAAAGAGAAAAATTAGAGTTTTGAGGATTTGAATAAGTTAAAATGAGGTTAAGGATGTTTAAATATAGATGGGGGCTAATTTAGGTCTTATATATGTATTGATGGGCCCAAAATTTTTAATTGAAATTTAGGCCCACTCATGACCTAGCCACGGCCACTACATGCGACCAGGAATAGGGCAATGGGGCACATGCATATCGAGGACCAAAATTTTTGGCCCGCTTCCTACAATCTGGACTTGGTATTTTGATATTTGTCCAGCTACTCATGGTCCTGAAACATAAGTTTATGGTCCCAAAAGTATAAATATGTACCAAAGTCCACTACTTTCCATTCTCGTCCTCAAAAATTCACCTTTTTAATTATTTGTCAACGTACCTGGCCCGTGTTGGACTTATGACCATGATGGGTTAATCAAACAGTCCCCTTACTGGAAATCGATGAAATTAGAAATTTTACCATATTTTGGGTAAGTCCAAGAGATAAAAACATACAAAATAAAAACAACAAAAATATGAACATTAAATAGTGGGTTGTCTCCCACCCAGCATTTGATTTAACATCGTGGAACAACATGGCTATGTTGGTTACTCAGACTTCACCAACAAGCCCATGGGTTACCTCCTATGTATTGCTTGATTTAACATCACATCACGATGTGGGTATTTTAATTACTCAGATTATATTAAGATACCTATAAAAGTACCCTTTTGGGTCATCAATAAAATAAATCACCAACACCACCCTCATGTCAGTAAGTTGCTTTATTGATTTTTGGATGTTGAAGGTGTCCTCCTCACCATTGACTCTGAATTTCAGCTCTCCTTTCTCCATGGTTACAACCTGTGACCATAAACGGCCTTTACAATATAATGGGCATCTCAGTGTTAGCCTTAATATCCAAAATGACAAAGTCAGCAAGAAAGATAAAGTTATCAACTCTTACGTTCACATCAAATTAATTGCCCATAGGTTTCTTCACCATGCGGTAAGCCATCAACAACTGGATTAAAGTTGGTTCTAGAGAGTTGAAACCCAATTGATTTAGTACAGCCAACAACAACAAATTTATGTTGGCTCCTAAGTCATATAAGGCTCTGGCAAATCGGGATGACTCAATTATACATGGTATAGTGAATGCTTTGGGGTCACCCTTTTTCTGAGCCAAAGACCTTGTAGTGACTACACTACAGAGGTCTTGGAATCTTTCCTGCTAAACAACTAAACCCTTACCTCTTTTTTTACTAACTACATCTTCACCACCTAATGTCTTTTTTGAATCTACAATAGGTGTCTCATTAACAATAGCTTTCACAGTAGGTAGTGAGGGATCCATAGTAGTTATACCACTCCTCGTGGTAATATAAAGTACATGACCATCATTTTTTAGATATTGCACAGTGTTACTAGAAGGGTACCTGGCTGCCTCTGATTCAGAGATGCTGACTTCTACCCAAACTGGTGCTCCAATTGTTAAATAGTAGTGGCATGGGATTCGACCTTCTAGATCAAACTTAAAATATCATCCTTAATCTCTTTAAGTCTTATCTCTTGATTTTACTAAGCCTTTACCAAATTGGGCAGCATCTCTTCCATTCTTAATTCTGCATCTCGTCTGCCAGGCAGAATATACCAATCTTTCTTTTCTCTATAGTCATCATTTTTCCACCAGTCACCATCTCTCTCTACTATGATCTTTGTATCTATCATAGTAGTTTCAACCTTGGTTCCCTTGCCCTTAGGCTCAAAAACCCACCAATTAACGATCTAGATAGTTTGTTTCCTCCTCTAATTCTGACTCATAAGCTTTGGAAGTCGACCTCTATATTGATACTATATTCACTTTCTCAGAAGTCGTTTCTATAAGCTGCTTTGCTAGTACCCCTAGATCAGTTCTTAGAAACGTAATTTCTTGTGATACTAAATCATTAGCTACTTTCTAGATGCATGAGGCACCAATAACATATATGTTAGATCCCCTCTCAGCATCCCGAGTTTGCTAACCTAGGTTAGTAAGCGAAATTTGATCTAACATCTCCAAAGTTACCTCCCAGCATAGTCTTATAAAAGCTCCTACAGATATGTTATCCACCATGGCTCTAGAGCTAATGGAAAAGGCTCTATAAAATATCTCCAATAAACTCGTCCCTAACATCCGATGGTTGGGCACCATACTCAATTTCTTCTTGAACCTGAGTTATGCCTTGTAGATAGATTTTGACTGCAGCTACCAAAAATTATACATCTTTTCCTTAAGCTACAACATCCTGAATAAAGGAAATAATTGGTTCAATAATTGCTTGCATAATATATTTCATATAGTGATAGAGCCTCTTGGTAGTTCCCCTAACCATAAAGATGTTTCTCCTGTAAGTGAGAAAGGGAACAACCTCAGTCTAAGTGCTTTCTGATTCACCCTTGGAATATTATATGAACTGTAGATCCTAATAAAATTTGCAAGGTGCTTATTTGCATTATCTATAGGAAAACTCACAAATACACCCTTCCAATTTAAGAGATAGATAATTGCACTCGTAATGTCAAACTTGATTCCTAGGGGTAAAACTAGAGGAATAATGTTTCCAGCCACTGTTGGCTCAACGTATCCCAGATCTTCTTCATCATCTATATATGGCTGCATACACTAATATGTTGGGATCACTAAAACATGGGCACCTCTAAATCTATTCTGATTTCCACCGAGTGCTGCTCATTGATCTGTGTCTTGTCTTTTCTCAGCTAGCTCTGGCTATTTAGCTACCCACTCAGCTTCTTCTATTGGCCTCTTCTCATTTTATCTTAGGTTAAAATCTCACCAGTCTATCAATCAATAATATCCAGAACTCTTTCGGGGGGAAGGGGAGGTACAATATCACGAACCCCTTTAGGATTATTATCTTTTTTCTGTTCCACCATCCTACAAGGTGTTTGTAAGATCCTCTCTGTATTTGGATTCACTGGGAGTAAGGGATTGTCTCTACTCCATGTTCTAGGTATACACCGATGTATAACCTACTAAGAATAAGAAAACAAAAAAAAACAAAAACTAAAATTGCTTCAATTCACAAATCAACAGGATATTCCCCAACAACGGCACTAAAATTTAGAGATGACCAAGCTCCACCCTTTTTCATAAGATGATATGATCGTTGTAAAATATAGTAACCCAATGAAGATTGGTGTCGAATCCTAAGGAAATGCATGTAATTGTGGCTCTCAGCTACTGTAATCAACGAACAAAACTGGAAAAGTAAATGGGGGTTTTGAATAGCAATATCAAACAAGTGGCGAGTATCAATTTCGATTGTAATTAGTCATAGGTGAAAACTAGGATTGTGTTCCCCCTGGCTTCTCAACTATGTAGGCTAATCGTTCTTTGTTGAACTAACCTGATACCTTACATGCAGAATTGATAAGTTATGTACCTTCTACAGTCTTTTGGACGAGCAGAAGGATTTCACTCTTTACCTTTTGAGTTTCAGGATGTCACCTTACTAACCCTTATCTTAATCCCAGTTAACTATTACCTTTTAGGTCTCTAGTTATTAGATAAAATCTAACAATCTTACATAGATAAAACCTATAAGTGTGGATCGATAGTTACACTATAAATTACTATTGTCGTTATTTTTTTCTAGTCACTACTCCTCTTTTGAAGTAAGTAGCAATAATCTAGACAGGATTCTAATGTGTGCATCCATTAAGAAAACTATTATATTGAAGATAAAGCGATGCATGCATGGGTATCAGTTCAAACCAACAATAGCATTTCCTCTACTTTATCAATTCGCCAGGGTTTCCACAAACCTAACTATAGGTTTTTAGTTCCTCATGCTTGTGAAGTAATCATTAAAATTCATGATTGAAAGAATAATACAAAATAATAATAAGAAGTAAAAAAACTTAAACCTTAACTATATTATTCAACCAAAGTCAATATAAGAGAATTCCCAAGATCAAAATTAAATCTCAGAAACAAAATAAGTTTGTAAATATCAATAGTGCATCACTTTTACTAAAATACACATAAGGGGAATTTATTGTACATGAGGAAATCCTAAAACCAAAACCCAGAAAAAATAGGATAAAAAAGGGTTGGTGTCCACTTTTGGTCCCTACATGGGCCATATTCTTGGGTGCTAGTAGCACATATGGCCTGCAGGGAAGGAGCATGCAGTGACCATATGTGCCAAACCAAAAGTTCCTGTAGGTCCACTCTCGGTATTTTGGTCTTCTAACACATGCTTTGCCCACATGTGATCCACATGTGCTATATACAGTCCGTATATTGACTTGGCATATGCCGAAAGTTATTTTTCAACTCTTCTTCAATTTCCACACATGCTTTGATCACAATCAATCTGAAAAATATCTTGAACATCCATAATTGCTCCGATAAGTATCCAAAAACACATGTTTTCATCTTTTTCATGAACTTAGCATCCAAAACATGATTTCCTAAAAAATATACCCAAAACGCATCATATCTAACAAATCAAAAACTTGCATATTTTTCTTATTTTAAACGTCAAAAGTGCTATATTTCTATAGCATATTAGTTATGCCTATTCATTTTTCTACCCTCGTAGGAGATTTTTTAGTGATGGATCAGGTGTTTCGATCATGTGTGGTTACCTTTGCATGTCATCAGACTTGGTAGACCTGATTGTCTTAGATATGAATGACTTTGATGATATCTTAGATGTGGATTTGTTAGCTCCTTATTATGCTATTTTATATTGTTATTCCAAGACTATGACCTTAGCTATGTTGGGTGTGCCAACATTAGCTTGGAAGAATACACTTAATTTGGGTCTGGCGAGGGTTGTATCTTTTCTATGCACTCACCACATGATAAAGTATAAGTCTCGTAAAACTATGATGACTTTATTTTTTACCCTCCCATGTGATAATGTCAATCTTTGACTTGAATTATGTTTAAATGTGTTAAAAAGGTGTTTTGGGAAAGTTTTGGATTTTTTAGAAAGGGATTGGGGTTATTTTAGGACCCCAAGGCAGTAAGCCTCCACGATAAGGCCGTGTAATGGATGTTAACCCCCGCAATATTGATGTGGGACGGAGGCTAACCTCTACAATATTAGCGTGCTATGTTGGTATTTTAAATTCATCCATTTTTTATTTTTTTTACTTGAGGTGAGGGGCTTTTGATCATTTTATTCCTTGTATGACTTTTAACACAAAATACACCTTTTTTTCATCGGTTTTAGGTACACCTTGTTTTCATCAATTTTAGGGATGAAAGACCATTCTCTTTATCTTTAATACTTAAATTAAGAAACTCCAAGGGTTTCTCTAGGGATTCACTATTTAAGCTCTAAACTTTGAATTGACTTCAATTTCTTGTGTATTTCACGCATGTTTCTTTTTTCCTAACTTCAATTTTACATTGTGGCATTAATTGAATGGATTTTTATGTGATTTAATTATGGGATTTGAAATTGGGTAGAGGGGTTTTGGCTGTTACTAATTGAATTACTTGTCCTATGTTCATTATTCAAAATTTAAATTGATATTTTTGGAACTGAATTGGTGCATGGTATAAATGGTTGGAATGAGGGATATGGGTTTACCCAAGTTGATAAAATTTTATCTTGATAATTGCATTAACCTCATCCCACATTGTAAACTTGATTTTGAATATAAAAATTACATGGTTTAACTTGTTTTTGAATCAAATGCATTGTATTAAAAGATAATTAAATGAAAATGATTTTGGTTGGCCTTGTCGGCCTTGGTTTTGGATTTTAAATGGAACATAGGAGTCTAATTTGGTTATGTGAATTAGTTTTTCATAATTAATTTAGCTTGATTGTTATGATGATACCAAGTGGTAAATGCCTTAATGAATGACTCTTATGTTAATGGTTAGTTTATATGCAATGTTTTAACTAGTGCTTAAAGAGAATTATGTAGCTCAACATGAAGGAATAAGTCCCGAGGGGATGAACACTGAAAACCACATTTGCCAGCATTAAGGGTCTAAATGATCGTGTTCTTGGAGAACACTTGATATATATATACGTACATATATATATATGTACATATATATACATATATTGGGATGTCTATTACCTTAATGGCTTTTGTTTTTCCTAAATTCATGCAGCTAACACGCCCTAGGGCCCTTTTAACAAGGGGAGCTAAACCAATATAGCCCATGGGTTCCTTTAGGATGGATTAAGCTACACAGTTCAGGTTAAATTGATAAACTTATATGTTCATGACCCTTATCCCTATCCCGACACCTTATATATATTACCAAAATCCAGTCATAAATAACATGCACCATATTTATATATATATATATAGTGCATATGGTTTATGACTGAATTTTGGTAATTGCTCATTTTATCCTTATTCCCTGAGTTACATGCTAGTGCTTATCCCACTGACCATCCTTGGGTGCTACATCATTTCATAATGTAGGTTGCGAACGTTTTTCTATTGATCTTGTACATCATTTAGTGGTTGAGTACTGTTGTGGATTTGTTTTGAAGTGATGAGCTTCCATCTTTTTAAAGGCCCTGTCATTTCACTAGTTTCATTATTGTTTTAGTATTTTATTTGGATCCTTTTGGTCATAGATGGGGGTATGTCTCGGCTTAGATATTGTTCTAGTTTTAGAGGCTTTCGTGGACAAGTGTGGGTTGGATTGTTGGTTTTGACTCTTAGAACTTTTAGTTGACTTATCTATCTTTTATTACTATCTTGATTGACTTTTGCTTTATTATTATTATTGTGCTCTTAAGGTTAGGCTGAGGGGGGTGGTCTTCGGTCCATGGTGGGCTTGAGATACCCATCATGACTAGGCCCTGGTTCAGGTTGTGACATAAAGAGAGTGTGTCTATCTTATCTAGCTCATATCTATGATACTAATGTTGCCTCATCGACTCCTATAGATTCTATTTTAGTTTTTTATGAGTTTAGGATTGTGTTTCCTATGGATTTTCCTGGTATGCCTCTACACCATGATATTAGTTTTGTTATTTATATAGAGTCGGGCACTAAGCCCACTTCTATTTCTCTTTAAGATTACCCTTGCTGAGTTGAAGAGGTTGAAAAAGGTATTGTAAGATTTGTTGAGTAAAGGGTTTATTAGACCTAATAAGTCTTGTTAGAGTATGCCTCTCTTGTTTGTGAAGAAGAAAGATGGCTCTATACGTATGTTTATTAATTATAGATAGTTGAACAAGGTGACAGTTAAAAACAAGTATCCTCTTTTCATATTGATGATCTATTTGACTAGTTTCAGAGTGCTTTGGTGTTTTCCAAGATCGCTTTGAGGTTCGGGTACCCATAATTGAAGATAAGAGCATTGGATGTTTAGAAAACAACTTTTCGAACTTGATATGGTCATTATGAGTTCTTGGTCATGTCTTTTAGATTGACCAATTCCCTTACAATATTCATGGAGTTGATGAACTATGTATTTCAAGTTTATCTTGACTCCTTTGTGATTGTATTTATAGATGACATCTTGATTTATTCCAAGAGTGAGGTCGACCATGTGAAGTATTTGATGATTGTGCTTCAGTGGGAGTGTGATGAAAAGTTGTATGCTAATTTTTCTAAATGTGAATTTTGGTTGGATTCCATCTCTTTCTTAGGTCTTATGGTGACTAAGGATAATATTATTGTTGATCCAACCATGATTGCAGTGACTCGTGATTGGACTAGACCTATTTTTCCTATCAAAATTCAGAGTTTTATTGATTTGGTAAGTTATTATTGGCATTTTGTGTAGGTTTTCTCTTCTATTACATCTGTTTTGACCAAGTTGACTTAGGAAAAGGTGATTTTTTAGTGGCCAAATACATGCAAGAAGAGCTTTCAAAAGCTCCAAGAGTTGTTGACTTTGGCTCCTATCTTGACTTTGCCCAAGAAAGGTGTGGGTTTTATTGTATTTTGTTAAACTTGAGGTGTTGGTTTAGATGTGGTGTTTATGAAGAAGGGTAAGGTGATTGCTTATGTCTCTCGTCAGTTGAAACCTCGAGAGAGAAATTACCCTACCCGTGATTTAAAGTTGGGAGCATAGTGTTTGTGTTAAAGTTATGGCATCATTACTTGTATGGAATGCCTTGTGAGATTTTCTTGGACCATCGTAGGCTTCAATATTTCTTCTGATAGCGAGATCTTAATTTGAGGCAGCAACATTGGGTTGAGTTGCTTAAGAATTATAACTACACCATTTTGTGTTATTTGAGCAAGGCTAATATAGTTGTGGATGCCTTGAGTTGAAATTTGACTATTATGGGGAGTTTAGCTTATTTCTTGACCCATGAGTGGCCTTTAGCCTTGGAGGTTCAGTCTTTATCTAACTAGATGGTTAGGATTGATATGTTGATTTCTGAGTGTGTTTTGGCCTTTGTTGATGCTAGATCTTTCTTGATGGAACAGATTTGAGCTCACTAGTTTAATAATGATAGTTTAAGGGTGATTCAGGATGAAGTGTTGAGTGGCAAGGCTAAGTAGGTATCCCTTGATTTTGATGGTGTACTAAGAATTAGTCTCTGAGATTATCAGCCAAGAGTCAAAGATTGGGTGACACTAATTTTAGTGGAGATTTATTGCTCTAGATATTCTATCCATCCTAGTGTGACCAAGATGTATCATGATCTGAAGTAGCTTTACTAGTGGGGTGGTTGATGTGCTATAAAATATAGCACTTTTGATGCTTAAAATGATGAAAATATGCAAGTTTATTAGGATATTTTGTTAGATATAATGTGTTGTGGGTATACTTTGCAAGAAACTAGGTTTTGGATGCTAAGTTTGAGAAAAATATGCAAAATAGAGTTTTTGGCTACTTACTTGATCATTCTTGGGCATCTATGGCACTTATCAGATGTACATGACCAAATCATCTACTGAAACTTGAAGTTCGGAAGCTTGGTTGCAAGAATTGGAAGGTCTAGGACTTACCTATGTCCACATGTGGACCGCATGTAGCACATATGGTCTGTATGTAACCAAGGTAAGTACTAGAATTTAAGATCCTAAGAGTACAAAAGTTGAGAAAGAAGTTCCGGCACTTACCTATGTCTACATGCGGACCGCATGTAGTACATACGGACCATATGTAGGTAAGGTAAGTGTCAGAAGTCCAAAGTCCCGAGAGCAAACAGTGTAGGAAGTTTTTCTGACACTTACCTGTGTCTACATACGGATTGCATATAGTAATGCGCCCACTGCCAGACCTCATGTAGACATAGGTAAGTGGCCACCAACCCTTTTTTCCTTTCTTATCTGGGTTTTAATTTTTAGGGTTTCCTCATGTACTATAAATACCTTTTATGTGTTGTTAGTAGAAGTTACGCACTTTTTATACTCACAACTATATATTTGATTCTGGGATCCATCGTTGGTCTTGGAATTATTTTGTATTGATTTTGTTGTTAATTAAGTAAAGGTTTTGGGTTTTTAAGTTGTTGATTATTGTATGATTGTTGAGTTCCTTCAAACATTAATTCGTTTAGTCTTTACACAAGCATGAGCGGCTAATATCCCTTATCTAGGGTTGTGGTAACCCTAGCGCCATAACAAAGTAAGAGAAGTATTAAATTCTTCTAGAGTGTTGTTGTTGCATGTATTGGGGGTTTTTTCACTTTGATTGATTTCTTAATGGGTGCACACGTTAGGATCGGACCTGTATTCACTACGAACCCGAGAGTGAGGTAGAGATTGGGAAAAAAAAATCACAACAGTGATTTAGGTTTAATTGTCGATATAAGCTTACTTGTACGATCTTCTTAAGTCAATTAACTCCCATCTAATCAACTTGAGACCAAGAGGAGATATTAGTAACTGGGGTCCAAGGTAAGGGTTACTAATGCAACACTTTGAAACTGAGAGGATATAAGTGAAATTTACTAAATGGTGTCGAGAGGTAGTTGGTGATACCTATCTTACCAGACTCTACATGCACAACAGTGATATAGTTGGACTGAGCATGAGAATCTTAATGAGTTAGAAACCAGGGGAACACCGCCCTAGTGTTCTCTACAACTGAATTACAACCAGAGTTAATATTCACTACTTATTTGATATAATCACTTCAAACCCCCCATTTACTTTTCCAGTTCTTCCCATTGACTATAATAGTTAAGAGCCACACTTCCACAAATTCCCTTGGGATTTGATCCCAACCTTTTTTGGGTTACTGTATTTGACAATGATCACATAATCTTCAGATTGAAGATGTCACTTGGGTGTGATCAGTGGTATGAAGAAGGATGTGGTAGATTTTGTAGCTTGTTGCTTGTGTTATCAACAGGTGAAGGTCGAGTATTAAAGATCGGGTGGTTTACTTCATATATTACCCATTCCTGAGTAAAAGTGGGAGTGAATCACAATGGACTTTATGGTTGGGTTGCCTCGTACCTTTTATGGTTCTAAAAGTATTTGGGTTATAGTGGATCGATTAACCAATCAACCCATTTCATCTCGATTCAGATTTTCTTCAGTGCTAAGAGGTTGTCCCATATCTTTGTTGTGAGATAATTCATCTTCATGGGGTACCCATGTCTATTATTTCAAATAGAGGCTCAGTGTTTACTTCTAGCTTTTGGCACACATTTCAAGAGAATTTAGGCACTCAGGTTAACCTTAGCAAGGCTTTTCACCCCAGACTAATGGTCAGTTAAAGCATACTATTAAGGTTTTAGAGGATATGCTCCGCGCATATGTTATGGATTTTAAAGGTCAGTAGGAGCAGCATTTGGCCTTAAAAGAGTTTGCTTATAATAATAGCTACTATTTGAGTATTGAAATGGTCCCTTTTGAGGCATTGTATAGTAGGCATTGTTGATCTTCTATTAGTTGGTTTAAGACTTCAGGAGTTAGACCCCATGGTACTGTCTTGCTTTGTGAATCTTTGGATAGAGTTCAGGTTATTCAAGATAGATTTCAGGCAGCCTAGAGTAGGCAAAAGAGTTATGCAGACCGCAAGCTTCATGCCTTGATGTTTGGGGTTGGTGATAGAGTTTTTTCTCTATGTTTCCCATGAAGAGCGTAATGAGGTTTAGGAAGAGGAGCAAGCTTATACCTAGGTATATTGGACCTTTTGAGATTCCTCGGATAGTTGGGGAGGTTGCTTATGAGTTGTCCTTACCTCCAGAATTTTCAACCGTTCATCTATTTTTTCATGTATCAATGTTCCAATGCTATATTTTGGATGAGTCTCATGTGCTTCGTTAGGACTCAATTCAGTAGGATGAGAGATAAACCTTTGTTAAGAGGTCGTTGTCCATTTTATCTAGGGATATCGGACGACTACATTTTAGAGATATTTTTATAGTTAAGGTTTAGTGGATACACCATCCTATTGAGAAAGCTAATTGGGAGGTTGAGTCCAATATGCGTAGTAGTTAACCTCAGCTCTTTACTGATACAGGTATTTTCTTACCTTGAGTTTGAGGATGAGCTAGATTTTTAGTGGTGGATGTTATAGTAACCTGAATTTATAGTTCTATATGCTTTGACCATTTTTTCCTTTCATGTAGTTGCAACATGTTCATTTTGAGGATCAGGGATGGTTGAAATGATTCTCAATACAATCGGAAATGAGTTGTGCAAGTTTGTGAGTTTTTAGAGGCTTAGAAGCCAAATAGTTGACTTCAGTCAACATTTATCATTCTGAGTGTCGGATGGCAAAATAGACTACACAAGAAGATCTCAAATATCAAATGTGGGTTAGTAATGGGGTTGGTTTGGTTTAGAGACATTTATATCTCATTTTCACCCTTCAGTTGGAAAATAATAAAATAGGGTCTCAAGGAATAATTCTATGAAAATGACCTCTTTCTAAAAAATTTGACATCGTCATTGAGTCCAAATTGTCAAAATTAGCCTAGTAGCATATATGATTTACTTTTGTCAGCTCTCGAACAAATCATAACGGTCCTTTCAAAATATTTGAACTCATGAAATATCAGCTGGTGCATAACTGATATCTGGTGCATGGATCTTTCTTCACAAATGTCGGCCCCTAGTCGCGAACATGAAGAAGAAATTAACCCTTTATCATGAATGCGATGAGGCAATAGAAAATGTGAAACCTTGGTCATGAACATGAAGGCCAACTTAATGGTCTAGTCAATGTTGACCCTCACGAATCAAAGGGTTGACAACGTTCGCAAGGATTGTTCACTGAACAGTATATATACTCTATTTTCAAGATTTTACTCTATTTTTAGACCTCCAAGCTTCGGGAAAGACAACTTTTGAGGGTTTTAATATTGATTTTTGTGTGGGTACATTCTAAATTCCTAATCCTACTATTATCCATTGATTTTATCTTTAAAAACACATTTAAATCATGATTTCAAAGTGAAAAAATATGAATTTTATTGATAATGTTTAAAAAGGGTTTTTTCTTCATTTTGGACCTCGATTTTAACCTATTTTTGCATTTATTTTCTCCTGGAGACTCTTATAATCTTGGGGAATATGTTTTTGACAAAAAATTCTAGTTTTATTCCTTTCGTTTTGAACTCATTTTTTGAACCCTTTTTGGACCCAACCTAAATATGGAGAATATGTGTATCATTAACTTTTTTAATGCGTAGATGCAATATGTGAATGGTGCAGTTGATTTTAAGGTCATTCATAAATGGAAGGCTCCATGGTGAAACACTTTGGACCTGGTTATCATCATTTTAAGGTAGGTTATGGCTTAACTTCTTTCATCTTGAGTTGGGTAGTTAATAAATAAGTAAAGCATGCTATGGGTGGGAAAAATAACTATAGGTATCTATTTTGAGATTAATTATATTATTGTGTGCCCGTGTGGGGGCTTATATGTTGTTGTTATTGACTTATGATATCTAATATTGTGTGATGCTCGTGTAGGGGCTTTATTTGACATCATTGGTCTTATTTAAGTATCTAAATGGCAAGGGCTTAATTTGATAATATAGGCCTTATTTGAGAATTGGTTGTTTTTATCATGATAGTTATACCCGAGTTAGGTATTGTTATGATATAAATAATGTATTTCATGCATATTTATTCAGATGGTGCCAAACATTGAGTTAATAATCATGAATTATAGACATATTAAGTAGATTTCTAGGCTCACTCATTTATACTTACATGTTGATTGGATTGGATATCCTCATTTTGGGATGATTATGAGCATTGCATCCTCATTCTATACATATATTAGCTGAATGTGAGCATTACATCCTCATTCCATATAGATACATTCAGGAGATATAGGTACCACTAGGAGACAATGTCTTTGGAACAAAATAAGATACCTTTATGAAAATTCTTTCCATGAACATGAGCCGAAGAGCAGAGTTGAGATTGAGATGAGCTATGAGATGCATTACATGGGTCGTGAACCCCCCACTCCCCACCCCCATAGGTCTAAACCGATAGATGCAAGCTCGGTGGGTGTATACCAAAAGTCATGCTCATCATTCATTCCATCCACATTGCATATGCATCTTACTTTTTTTACCTTAGTTTACTTGACTTGTGCTTAGTTTCTATGTGCTTTCATATGTATATCAATGTTATTTGCATTTCCATATATTCATGTATTAGAATTGTTAATAGAGATGGTGTGAGCTACCATTTGATACTTTTCTGTACAGGTGATGTGCTAATAGTATATTTTACTTGTCTTATTTTCTACTTTGCTCAGTCAGTCTATGATACCTACTGAGTACAAGTGGATTCGTACTTATCTCTACTGTGCCCTTTCGATGCAGATCCGAGTTTGAGTATGCCACTCGATATTTGAATGCGTGCGAGATTGGGTGGATCTTCGAGGTGTCAATGTGCTCTAGAGTCTGGAGCTGAATTTCGAATCTCATCTTATTTTCTTTATTTCTTTACCTACTTTTGGAGACAGAGATATATTTTTAGTATTTTTCTAGATTGTATTAGATCCTCCTGACTTATGACACCATTTTGGGGGTTTATTATGACATTCATTTCATCTTTCAGCTATTATTATACTGTTATTGGTTTGACTTCCTTCGAGAAGTCTTGTCTTAGTCTTTCTCTTGTTGATTTCTATATTATCTTATTAGTTTGGGTGATCAACTTAATTGTCAAGGTTGTTCCACGACTAGTGTCATCATGACCTATTTTGGGGTCTTAGCAATCTGATAATGATGTTGGACTAAAATATAATTTATGTTCTTTTCACAAGTCATGAGTGGAGAAAATTCTACACTTTGATATGATGCCATGAAAGAAGAGATGGAGTCTAGGGCCAAAAATAAAGTCTAAAATCTCATTGAATTGCCTAAAAAGAGTCTCTACTATAGGATCCAAATAAATTTATTTAATCAAAAAAGACTCATCTGATAATATTGAATAATATATAGCTAGACTTGTAGCCAAGGGTTTCACTAAAAATAAAGATATTGATTATCATGAAATACTTCTCTCCTGTATCAAATAAGGATTCATTAAGAATAATCATAGCATTAGTATCTCACTTTGATTTATAGCTACATCAAGTGAATGTGAAAATGACTTTCATGAATGGATATCTTGAAGAGGGGGTATACATGCATCAACCTAAAGGATTTTGTGATAAGGATGAAAATCACCTTGTTTGCAAGTTGAATAAATCTATTTATGGACTAAAACAGGTTTTCACTAATGTTATATTAAGTTTCATAATGTTGTTTCTTTATTCAAATTTACGGAGAACATCATTTATTAATGTATATACCTTAAGATAAGTGGGAACAAATATATTTTTCCAATCCTATATGTGGATGACATTTTACTTGCTAGTAGTGATTTGGGATTGTTGCTTGAGATGAAATAATTTCTTATACATAATTTTGAAATTAAGGATATCAGTGAAACCTCATATGTCATTGGTATAGAGATTCACAGAGATAGATTTCAACGATTACTTGAACTATCTCAAATGGCCTATATTGAAAGAATTCTGAAAAAATACGAAATGAAATACTGTGTATCTATAACAACACCTATCATTAAATGTGATAAATTTTCATTTGATCAATGTCCAAAAAATATATTAGAACAAGAGCAAATGAAAGGCATTCTATATGCTTGACTTATTGGAAGCCTTATGTATGCGCATGTTCATACCAGGCCTAATATTGCCTTTGTAGTAGGAATTCTTGACGGATATCAAAGTGACCCTGGTCTTGATTATTAGAAAGTTGGTAAAAGGATTTGAGATATTTGCAAGGAACCAAAGATCTTAAACTTACATATAGATATTTTGACTCATTATAAGTCATTGACTATTCAGACTCCGATTTAGGTGGATACAAAGATAGTGGTAAATCTAATTCTAGATACATTTTCCTTTTTTCAAGATGTGTTGTGTCTTGGAGAAGTATTAAGCAAACCATTAATTGCAACATTCATGATGGAAGATGAATTTATAACATGCTATGAAGCTACATCACACATGTTATGACTGAAGAATTTTAAATCAGGCCTTAAAGTTGTCAATTCTATTGCAAGATTATTGAGAATGTTTTGTGATAATTCAACCGTGGTATTCTTTTTAAAGAATAATAAGAGTGACAGTCGAAGAAAGCACATCGACATAAATTATTTAATGATTAATAACCATGTCAAGAAGCAAGATGTGAGTTTTGAGTATGTTAGTACTACTATAATGATTGTTGATCCTATGACTAAAGGTTACCAGCTAATTTTTCAATGATCATGCAATCTGTATGGGACTTAGTAACTTATTGTAGTATTGCGTTGTTCTCTAACACTTTGTCTAGACACTATTGTTATACATGATTATGCATACTTTGGTTTTCATGTATTATATTGGGATCATTGAATCAAATAAAGTTGGACTCTGAATGACTTATATTAAGTTCATTCATAAAGTTGTTGGACGCTTTGTTTGGGACATATTATACATTGCAATACATGAAAGGAAGTGTATTAAGAGCGATGATTCTTGTATTAATATATTCTTGATAAAATAATTATTGCATAACTATTAAGTTGAGTGAATATGTGGTTATGGTTACGTTGTTTATTTTCACTCATAAAGGATTGTTTGATTTTGATATGTGGATCAAATGGGAGAATGTATGAATATTACGTATAATATTATCTGTTAATGACCCACATATTTTTGGTAGTAAATTTACTTTGTCTCTCCAGTAAAGTAATAAATCGGTGAATTAATTTTTCCATAAGTTATGTATATAAGGTATTTCTTTGATTACAAGAAATAATTATAAAAGTCCCTAGGTTAAAGTTATTTGTCTAAGAGTCCCTAGTCTACCTATAAATATACTTGTGACTCCACTAATCTAACATACTCTTACTAGAAGACTCCTAAGCTTTGTTACAAATTATTTCTCAAATTTCTTTCTTTATCTTGAGTCGAGGGTCTATCGGAAACAGTATCTCTACTTCCTCAGAGGTAGCGGTATGGACTACGTACATTTTACCCTCCCCAAACCTCACTTTGTGGGAATACACTGGGACTGTTGTTGTCGTCTTTCTTTTTATACTTGGACAATGATGGTTGAACTTATGTTCCTATTTAACTTTCCTGTTGCGTTGGCTTTATGATATGTGTTGAAATTCAACAAATAATTTTACCCCAAGATGTTTTCTTAATAATTGCATTATCCAACAATAAGTCAGTATTATTTTGTAATATTTATAAAATTGAAAGTCGAATTCATATAACATATTATGCATATTTTATATGAATCCGTTGTGAGATAATTCGCCATACAAATAACTGTAATATAAATTTTGAAGATCCAATGAAAATTAACAACTAAAA
The DNA here is from genome assembly GCA_030864225.1 of Capsicum baccatum var. pendulum. Taxonomy (NCBI): domain Eukaryota; kingdom Viridiplantae; phylum Streptophyta; class Magnoliopsida; order Solanales; family Solanaceae; genus Capsicum; species Capsicum baccatum. The sequence goes on from CM061558.1 coordinate 157,384,626, forward strand.
AGATACAAGATATAACTATCATAGAAATAGTGAACGGTAAACCACAAATAAGTACTAATATTGTTTTATTAACAAATTTGGATCAAACTGAATGTCAGTTGGACTTGTTGAATATAATTATCATTTTCAAATAGAATGAAATAAAAAAGGAAATGAAAACAACATGACAAAATATATTTTGCATGCATAATCTGGATAGAAACTAAAAGCAACAACCATTCTTTCATTTAAAAGACAATAGAAAGAGCAATTCTAAATTGAAATTTTACAAAGAAAGTTTTGAATCTGCAAACAAAATTGAATATGTGTTTTTATTAATTTTCTTGTTTGGGCAGAAAAAAAAAAAAGTGCCTTTGCGTTTTACATTCGTACTGTCATAATATATAAGATATAGAGTGGTAAAGACAAAATGAGAAAAAGAAAAGATAATAACACGATCCTATTAAACTGATCGTTATATAGAATGAAACTTTTATCGTTACATAATAACAAATTAATGATGTGATATATAAAATATAATAATAATTAAAACAAATAATATATTTAAACTAAACAAAAAGATACACGAGAATAAGTAACAGTAATCCAAACAAATGGTTAAATTCCTATTTGGTTAATTGAACTTAAAACTTGAAAATATGAGTATTTGAAGTTGTTATATTTGAAACTCAAATTTGTATTTGTACATGAATTTTACTTGAGAAACTTTTTAAAAGTTTTGTGAGTGAAAGTCTCATAAATCCAAACTTGAAAATTATTTGAAGATAGATTTTTTTAAATCTGGGGTGTGTTTGGTATGAAGGAAAATATTTTTCAGAAAATGTTTTCCAATTTTCTCATGTTTGATTGGCTTAAAGGTTTTGGAAAATATTTTCCAAATCAACTTATTTTCCTTCATTCTAAGGAAAACGACATCCCTTCAAAAAGTAAGGAAAATACTTTTCAAAACTCTCTTTCAACCTCACTCTTAAGTTGAAATATTCATACAACTCTCAAAATCATTGATCCCCACTCCGACCCTCAATCCCCCACCCCCACCCCCGCTCCGCCCCCTACCACCCTTATTAAAAAAATATTTTAAATTTTTTTATTACCTCACCCCCTACCCAAAACTCAAAACCCAAAACCCAAACTCCTACCCCCTTCCGACAAAAAATTAAATTTTAAAAAAAAAACAAAAATTTTTCTTACCTCCTTTACCCGACCCCCTACCAACCTCTTCCTCTCCCCTCCCCCCCCCCCCCCCCCCCCCGCCCCCCCCCCCCAAAAAAAAAGAATTAATTTTTAAAAAAATTTAATTTTTTTTATTTCCCCACCCTCACTCCCCTGCCTCGACCCCCACCCCCTAATACTCCCCATTCAAAAAAAATATTTCAAATTTTTTGTTACCCCACTCTTTCTCCCCTTACCCCCAACCCCTCAAAAAAATTAATTTATTTTTTAAAAAATCAAAATTATTTTCTTACATCACCCTTATTACCTATTTTGACAACCCCAACCCCCACCTACCAACCCCCTCTCCAAAAAAAAATTAATATTTTTAATTTATTTTTTAAAATAAATTTAAAACTTTTTTCGTATCCCACCTTTTTTATCCTATTCGTTCTCATTATTTTTGTTAATTATATAAAAATACTTTTAGAAAACATATACTTATCCAATTTGCATAGCGACCACATGAATATTAGTAAGAAATAACTTATTTTTCTATAAAATATTTTTCCTCCTTCATATCGAACGCACCCTAAAAAAGGTATTTTTTGAGATCAAAAATTATTTTTCTAAAATATATTTTTTCTCTTTAGCTAAACACTAGAATGTATGTTTTGAAAAATATTTTTTCATTCACCAATCAAACACTATAAAATATTTTTCGAGAAATATTTTCCATCCACCAACCAAACATAGGAAAACAAGAAATCAACTTGTTTTCCAAGAAAATATTTTCTAGGAACATATTTTCCTTCATACCAAACACACCCCTGATCTAAAATCTATGGTCAAACAGATATTCGAAAATAAAAATTTTGTAATCTAATTTAAAATCTATGGCCAAATATTAGCTAAGTTTGACATATAGTTGAGGGTTGTTTTTGACTGAAAAAACATTAGGACTTTTGGCATCTCATTTGTTTACACTTAAATTTCAGACCTCAGATCATTATGTGCATTTGTTTTTTATTACGTACGATTTTAGCTCTTAATAAGTCTTAATCATTTAGATCTGGAATCAAATCTTAATATCATTAAGAGGTATTTTTGTGCTCGATAATACTCACCACCACTATATCCCCAATCAATAGTCACCATCACTAACCACCTCTGTCACCATAACCATTGTCAATTACCACCCACCACTACCAACCATCTTTACCATCACAACCAACATCGCTACCAGCCACTACAGTCCGTCATTACCACACCTATCACCTTCATTATTCTAATTGTGTCCACCGTCAATACTACCACCACCACCAACCACTATCGGATATTATTCACTACCAACCAACATATGTATCATAACTAGCATCACCGCTAACTACCACTAACACATCATCAATGTAATACCCCATACTCCTACCTAACTTAAAATTATTCCGAGAATGTTAGAAACTTACTTTAAAATATGAATCCATTTTTGTAAACTTAGAATTTGTAAGATTTTACTTTTTGTTGAGTGGAAAATTGAATTAGCTTTCCAACTATACCAATTTCTTTCAAATTCAGTAGCGGGGTAGAAAGTTATGGTTAAAATACAGAAAGCAGTCAAAACTACCCAAGTGCGATGGTGAGAGCCAACAGACCGTCAAGTTAGCGACGGACCATCGCCCAAGCCATCGCAGTAAAGACAGTGAGACCACATTCTGCGTAAGAGCGATGGCACAGGCCGACAGACCATTGAGCTAGCGACGGACCATCGCCCAAGCTGTCATAGGAGAGACAGTGAACCCCTATTCTGCCCAGGTGCGACGGTCAGGACTGACGGACCGTCGCACCCACCGTTGTGTATTTTGTTTAGTTATTTAAAGTCATTTTTAAAAGGGTAATTGGGTCTTTTCCATCCATTTAAACCCCTGATTATATAAAACCAAGGCTCATAAGTTGATTATCCATCTACAACATCAAATTAGGGTTTTCTCTCAAAGATAATCCCCAAGATCAAGATCCAAATCCTCCTTCAAGAAACTAAGAAATTCAAGTTCTTCAAGTCCAAGAACTTCAAGAAACTCACAACTCAAGTATGTCATGGTTGATTCATGGGTCCCTTTCACCCATGAAGCTCAAGAATCTCTTTTCAAAATACAAGATTTGTGTATTTATGAATGTTCATGATTTAAATTGAATTAAAATTTATGTCCATGTTGTATGGGGTTTTGATTCACTTTTTAAATTACATATTCCAATGATTGACCCTAGAATGTGGTGATTTGCATAATAATCATGATAAACCCCCCTTCCATTTACAAGTTGATTTATGTATCCATTATTATTTGATGTGTTGATGATTGTATAACTAAAGCATGCTCCCCGTGTGTTTGATTAAATACCTATGTGAAGGAAAAGTGTCATACTAGTATAATAATATGAAATCTCCATTCATGTACAAGTTTATGCATGTCAAGCGTTTGATGAAATGTCTTAGTCAATGAATTATGGATATATGTGTAGCCATTGTGGTGCTTTAGAACTTGTAATTCATGAAATCTCCAACTTATTGTATTATGGATTGTGATGTTGGTCATGAATTCAAGAAAGTCATGATTTATCAGTTTCTTCCCATCGAGTCCTAGGGTACTTATACCCGATAATTTAGCTGTGTGCTTAGAGCCAGTGTCATGTTTTCATGATATCCTCAGTCAAGCCATGATCCATAGAACTCAGTCAATCATGTGTCTTAGGAAAGCTCAGTAATCCAAAAATCTTAGAAATCTCAGACAATTATCAGATCTCAGTAGCATTTCGTCACTCAACAAAACTCAGTTAACTCAGTCTAGTTCAGTTCATTTAATCATGTTTAGTATCTATTAAGATAGGAGTAGAAATTAGCACCGAGTGAACCCAAGGATGGGAACCCACTTGTTATCTGAGGGTGTGATTCTTAGAAGCAATCTTTGCATTCCAGAACGACATAGCTAGCGTAGGTTGAGATATCATAGCCTTTATATCAGGGTAGATGAGATGGCTTAGCCTGTTATATGAGAGTTCCTACCATTCTCACTACAGTTATCTGATATATGAGGTTTTCTCACAGATTGTCCTTACCAGTGGCGCGGTATTGACACCCATCTAATTGAGGTTACAGATTGGACCCCAACTCAGCTATGTTGTGTTATTTGGGGCATGTCGGTTAGATAACTACTTCTTACAGTTTCAGTTATAGATCAAGAATGCCAGATACAATCAACTCAAAACAGTACAGAACTCAGCTAGTTTCATAAGAAATTAGACTGTCAGATATAGTCGCTCAGTATCAGTTATTTTAGTTATACAGTTATCAGTGTCTCATGTTATCAGTACTCAAATTCAGTAATTATGTTATTATGAACTCAGTTATAGTTATTATGTATTCGTGCATGTATCCTCGCGTTCATGTTATTCAGTCAGTTAGTATAGTTCATGCATGTGAACCCTTTGCATTTAGCCTACCTCCTATGCATACCAATATATTCAATTGTACTGACGCATTTGCGCTATGGTGTTCTATACCATAAGTTCAGAAGCACGAGCTCCAGATCCTCAGTAGCATTCTAGTCTCAGCAGTCAGAGTTAGCAGTGAGTCCTCATCCTTTAAAGACATGACCATTAATTTATTATCTCATTAATTAATTTATTTTAGTAGTTCGAGTTAATTGGGGACATGTCCCATCAACTCCTTATTTAGATAGTTTAGAGGCTTTCAGACTATTATGTTCAGACAGTTATTTCAGATGTTTTGGGTATTTTATACCCCACCCAGATGTTATATTTTTATCAAATATTATGTCTAAATTTTGAACCTTATGGCCTTACATCCTTTAATTCTGCATTTATACAGTATTTAATGCAGTGTTCAGGATCAGATATCAATCATGGGTTATCTTGTGGTCCTTCAGGGTCATAAGCACCGTGTAGCATTTCGGGTACCAGATTTGGGGCATTAAAAACTTAGTATCAGAGCCTAAGGATCAATAGTATACTAGAAAGTCTGAAAGTCACATCTAGTAGAGTCTTGTGCCTGGGTGTGTTGAGCACTTCATTTATGTAAAAGAGGCTATAAGATGTTTTAGGAATAGTTTCCCTTCTTTTAGTATTCATGTCGTGCCAGTGAGCATAATATCAAGTAAACTCTCAGTCTAATCTATTTATCCCCTTTTCTTCTACAGAACATGCCTCCAAAAAGAAGAAACGAGAATCAGTCAGCCCCTCAGCCTGAAGAACCTTTGGGCAAATATGTTTCTTATGCAGAGTTTAGAGCTGCATTTACTACTCTTGCTCAGTCAGTTGCTGCTCAAAATGAATGACTAACTGTTGTTTTGGCCAACCTAGTGGCCAATTCAGCTGCATCTAGAATTTAGGACCTCACCCGAATGAATTCTCCATCCTTTTTTGGGTCTAAGTCAGATGAGGACCCCCAGGAATTCATCGATCAGGTTCAAAAGGTTACTAACATTATGGGGGTTAATCCTAGTGAGAGCACAGTGCTAACTATATATCAGTTGTAGGATATTTCTCACACTTGGTTTAAGCAGTGAAAGTCGAAAAGGCCAAATGATATAGGGCCTATTGAGTGGGAGGAGTTTGTCACTACATTCTTAGATAGATTCTTTCCCCAAGAGCTGAAAGAGGCTAAGATGTTAGAATTTATCAACCTCAGGTAGGGCAACATGATAGTAAAAGAGTATTCTCTTAAATTTACTTAATTAGCTAGATATGCCCCTCGTGTGGTTACAAGCAGCAAGGCCAAGATGAGTAAGTTTGTTTCTGGATGAATGATAGTGTGGTCAATGAGTATAGGTCTGTGATGTTGAATAGTGACATGACTTTATCCAGTCTTATGACTCATACTCAGAAGATAGAGGAACAAAAGATTAGGTCAGCAGTTTCATCCTAAGTCATCACTTCCAGCTCCTTCTTCAGCTAGTGCTCCAGCTTTTAGACTCAGAGATGGTAACAAAGATAGAGTGATAGGTTATAAGTCTCAAGGAAGTGTTAACAGTGCCCGCACCTATCCTCTTTGCCAAACTTGTGGCAAGCACCATCAGGGTATTTGTAGAGTTGGCAGTGGTATTTATTTCAGATGTGGCAAGCCAGGCCACAGAGTCAGAGACTTTCCTCAGCCAGGTCCTCAGGGTCAGCAGAACCGTTCCTCAGCTTAGTTCGGTCGCCCAAATAGTAGGGTTCCACCTCCAGTGCTACTAGTGGGGAACACCCAAATAGACTTTATGCTCTTCAGTCCCGGCAAGATCAAGAAAATTCTGCTGATGTGGTTACTGGTACATTACAGATCTTTCATGTGCATATTTACGCTTTACTAGATCCAGGAGCTTCTTTGTCTTTTGTTACTCCCTATAAAGTAGGAAATTTCTGGATCAGTCTTAAAATTTTAGCAGAGCCCTTTTTAGTCTCTACCCCAGTGGGTAAAACCATCATAGCCCAATGAGTATACAGAAATTTTCTGGTTATGGTATCTCAGAAAGTCACTTCAGCAGACTTAGTTAAATTAGAGATGACTGATTTTGATGTCATTCTCGACATATATTGGCTTCATTCCTGCTATGCCACAGTCGACTTTAGAAATAGAATAGTCTAATTTCAATTTCTGAATGAACCTGTCCTAGAGTGAAGGGGTAGTACTTCACCTTTTAGAGGTCATCTTGTTTTATACCTTCAAACAAGGAAAATGATATCTAAAGGATGTGCCTATCATCTTGTTCGAGTTAAGAACACTAGTTCTAAAACTCCCAGTCTTGAATCAGTCCTAGTTGTGAATAAATATTCAGATGTCTTTCCCAAATATCTTCCAGGAATTCCTCCTGAAAGAGAAATAGACTTTGGCATTGATCTTCTTCTAGATACTCAGCCTATATTTATTCTTCTATATAGAATGGCACCAGCAGAACTCAGAGAATTGAAAGACCAGTTGAAGGATCTCATAGAGAAGGGATTTATCAAACCCAATATGACCTCGTAAGGCGTACCAATCTTATTCGTGTGAAAGAAAGACGGTTCTCTCAAAATGTGCATTAATTACCGTCAGCTCAATAAAGTCACAGTCAAGAACAAGCATCCACTTCCTAAAATTAATGATTTGTTTGACAAACTTTAGGGTGCCAGTTATTTCTCTAAGATAGACCTCAGATCTGGCTATCATCAGCTTAGAGTTAGAGAATATAACATTTCAAAAATAGCCTTTCATACACAGTATGGTCACTTTGAATTCTTGGTTATGTTCTTTCGTCTTACTAATGCCCCAGCTGCTTTTATAGACTTGATGAACCATGTGTTTAAGCAGTACTTAGATATATTCATCATAGCCTTCATAGATGATATCTTTTTCTATTCCCGCAGTGAGCGTGATCATGCAGACCATCTCAAAATAGTATTGCAAACTCTCAGAGATCATCAGTTGTTTGCCAAATTCAGTAAGTGCGAATTTTGGCTAAGGTTAGTAGCATTCCTTGGTCATATTATTTTTGATGATGGAATTAAGGTTGATCCTTAAAAGATCTAAGTAGTAAAAAAATGGCCCAGACCTATCTCTCCATCAGATATCAGGAGTTTCTTAGGGTTAGCTGGCTATTACAGATGATTTGTTGAGGTATTTTCTTCTATTGCATCCCCTATGTCCAGATTGACTCAAAAAAAAGTCAAGGTTCAGTGGTCAGATCCTTGCGAGAAGAGTATTCAAGAGTTGACAACTCGACGCACCTCAGCTTTAGTCTTAGCTCTTCCAGATGGTCCATATGGGTTCGTAGTGTATTGTGATACATCCAGAGTAGGTTTGGGTTGTGTCCTCATGTAGTATGGTAAGGTCATAGCCTATGCCTCCAGACATCTTAAACCCCATGAGAAGAATTATTCGACTCATGATCTTGACTTAGCAGCCGTAGTATTATCATGAGTTAGCAGCCATAGTATTTGCCTTAAAGATTTGGAGGAATTATCTATACGGTGTTCATGTAGATGTGTTCACAGATCATAAGATCCTTCAGTATGTCTTTTCTCAAAAAGATCCCAATCTTCGTTAGAAAAGGTGGTTAGAGCTCTTGAAAGATCATGACATGAGTGTCCTTTATCATCTGGGCAAGGCCAACGTAGTGGCTGACGCTCTCAGTAGACTGTCTATGGGTAGTGTTGCTCATGTTGAGGACAGTAAGAAGAAGTTAGCTCAGGAAATCCATCAGCTTGCCAGACTAGGTGTTCACTTAGTCAATACAGAAGAGGGTGACATATGTGTTCAGAGTAGTTCAGAATCATCTCTAGTTTCTGAGATGAAAGAAAAGCAAGATAGAGATCCTAGTCTATTCAAGTTGAAAGATTTAGTCAAGGATCAGAAAATAGAGGTTTTATCCCAAGGGGGAGATGGTGTACTATGTTGTTAGGGTCGTTTGTGTTTTCCAAGTGTAGACAGCTTAAGGCAGTGAATTCTTGCAAAAGTGCATGGTGTGCGCTACTCTATTCATCTAGGGGCCACAAAGGTGTACCGCGACTTATGAGAAATCTATTGGTGGAGTAGGATGAAGAGAGATATTACAGAGTTTGTGGGTAAGTGCTCTATATGTCAGTAGGTTAAGATAGAGAATTAGAAGCCTAGTGGATCCATGTAGGAGTTCAGTATTCCTACTTGGAAGCGGGAAAAAGTGAACATGGACTTCATGACGGGTTTGGCTCATACTCGTCGCCAGCATGATTTAGTCTGGGTTATTGTAGACAGGATGACCAAATAAGCTCATTTTCTTCCAGTCCATACCTCTTATTCAGCCGAGGATTATTCAAACTCTATATCAGATAATTGGTCAGAATTCACAATGTTTCGTTATCTATTATTTTAGACAGAGATACCCAGTTTACCTCTCACTTCTGGAAAGCATTCCAAAAGGGTCTTGGTACCAAAGTTTATCTCAGTATAACCTTCCATTCTTAGATAGATGGTCAAGCAGAAAGAACCATTCAGACATTAGAAGATATGCTAAGGGTGTGTCCAATTGATTTCAAGGGTAGCTGGGATGACCACTTGCCCTTGATTGAGTTTCTATACAACAATAGCTATCATTCCAGTAATAAGATAGCTTTATTCTAAGCTCTCTATGGTAGGAGGTACAGATCTTTAGTTCCTTGGTTCAAAGTTAGTGAGGCCTCAGTCATAGGGCCTGACTTAATATTTGATGCCTTAGAAAAAGTCCAGTTGATAAGATTAAGACTCCGAGCTGCTCAGATCCAATAGAAGTCTTATGCAGATATGCGCAGAAAGGATCTCGAGTTTGATATTAGTAATTATGTCTATCTAAAGATCTCTCCTATGAAGGGAGTGAAGCGATTCAGCAAAAAGGAAAAGCTCAGTCCCCGATATGTCGGTCCCTTCAAAATTTTCAGTCGTTTTGGCAAGGTAGCCTATGAGTTCGAATTGACTTCAGATCTAGCCTTAGTTCATCCAGTCTTCCATATATCTTTACTCAAGAAGTGCATAGGTCACCCAGTAGTTGTAGTCCCTATTCAGAGCATAGATGTTCAGAACGGCCTCTCTTATGAAGAGATCCCAGTCAAAATCCTAGACTATCAGACTCGTAGACTGAGGAACAAAGAAGTCCCTCTAGTCAAAGTTCTTTGGAAAAATCAATTAGTTGAGGGAGCTACTAAGGAAGCAGAAGCAGATATGAAAACCAAGTTTCCTCACCTTTTCTCCTCCAACTCATATCAAGCTTATGGTAACAGTTCTCCCTAAGCTTACTCAGTTTCATGTTCAGAATTCCATTGCAACATGGTAAGAAATGCCATTGCATATTTAGTCATGCATTCATATGTCAGTTCAGTTATATAATTATGCATCATACATGCATTCTCATTGTGAGAACCTTAGTTCATCAGAACACTCAGTCAAGCATTCATGAATCAGTTACACATGCATCAGATATGCGTGTTCAGTATGATATATTCAGTTATCAGTCATGTTAGTCATTAAATCATGTTCCAGTCATTCATATTCAGTATGTACGTCAATCTATCTTCTCTCCTCTCACTCAGTCTCATTAGAGGACGAATATTCTCAAGAGGGAAATATTGTAATACCCCATACTTCTACCTAGCTTGAAACCATCCCGAGAATGTTAGAAACTTACTTTGAAAGATGAATCCATTTTTGTACACATGGGATTTTAAAGATTTTCACTTTTTGTTGAGAGGGAAATTTAATTAACTTTCCAACGATACCAATTTCATCCAAATCCAATATCGGGGTAGAAAGTTATGGCCGAAATATAAAAAACAGTCAAAACTGCCCAGGTACAATGGTGAGAGCCGACGGACCGTCGAGATAGCGATGGACCGTCACCCTAGCCATTGCAGCGAAGATAGTGAAACCATATTCTTCCTAAGAGCGACGACTCAGGCCGCTGAACTGTCGAGCTAGCGATGGACCATCTCTCAAGCCGTCATAGGAGAGGCAGTGAACCCCTATTCTGCCCAGGTGTAAAGGTCAGGACCGTCGACCCAGCAATGGACCATCAACCCAGCGATGGACCGTTGCACCCACCATTGCGTATTTTGTTCAGTTATTTAATGCCATTTTTAAAAGGGTAATTGGGTGTTTTCTACCCATTTTAACCCCTAATTATATTAGACCAAGGCTCATAAGTTTATTATCCATCTACAACATCAAATTAGGGTTTTCTCTCAAAGATAATCCACAAGATCAATATCTAAATCATCCTCCAAGAAACTAAGAAATTTAAGTTCTTAAAGTCCAAGAACTTCAAGAAACTCACAACCCAGATACGTCATGTGTTAATTCATGGATCCCTTTCACCCATAAAGCTCAAAAATCTCTTTTCAAAATACAAGATTTATTTATTTATGAATGTTCATGATTTAAATTGAATTAAAATTCATGTCCATGTTGTATGGGGTTTTGATTCACGTTTTAAATTACATATTCCAATGATTGACCCTAGAATGTGGTAATTTGCATAAAAATCATGATAAAACCCCTTCCATTTACAAGTTGATTTATGTATCCATGATTATTTGATGTGTTGATGATTGTATAACCAAAGCATGCTCCCCGTGTGTTTGATAAAATACCTATGTGAAGGAAAAGTGTCATACTAGTATAATAATATGAAATCCCCATTCATGTATAAGTTTATGCATGTTAAGTGTTTGATGAAATGTTTTAGTCAATGAATTATGGATATATGTGTAGCCATTGTGGTGCTTTAAAACTTATACTTCATGAAAAATCCAACTTATTGTATTATGGATTGTGATGTTGGTCATGTATTCAAGAAAGTCATGCTTTGTCAGTTTCTTCCCATCGAGCCCTGGGGGTACTTGTACTCGACAATTTAGCTGTGTGGTTAGAGCCAGTGTCATATTTTCAGGATATCCTCAGTCAAGCCATGATCCATAGAACTCAATCAGTCATGTGACTCAGCAAAGCTCAGTAATCCAGAAATCTTAGAAATCTCAGATAGTTATCAGATCTCAGTAGCATTCCGTCAGTCAATGGAACTCGGTTAACTCAGTTCAGTTAATCATGTTCAGTGTCTATTCATATGGGAGTAGAAATTAGCACTGAGTGAACCCAAGGATGGGAACCCACCTGTTATCTGAGGGTGCGATTCTTAGAAGAAATCCTTGTATTCCAGAACTACGTAGCCAGCATAGGTTGAGACATCATAGCCTGTTATATGAGGGTAGATGAGGTGTCTTAACCTGTTATATGAGGGTTGCCACCATTCTCACTACAGTTATCTGGTATATGAGGGTTGCTCACAGATTCTCCTTACCAGTGGCGCGGTATTGATACCCTTCCAATTGAAGTTACAGATTGGACCCCAACTCAGCTATGTTGTGTTATTTGGGGCATGTCGGTTAGATGACTACTTCTTACAGTTTCAGTTATAAATTAGGACTGTCAGATACAGTCAACTAAAAACAGTATGGAACTCATCTAGTTCCATCAGAAACTAGACTGTCAGATACAGTCGCTTAGTATCAGTTATTTTAGTTATACAGTTATCAGTATCTCATGTTATCAGTACTCAGATTTGGTAATCATGTTATCACGAACTCAGTTATAGCTATTATGTATTTATGCATGTATCCCCACATTCATGTTATTAAGTCAGTTAGTATAGTTTATGCATGTGAACCCTTTGCATTTAGCCTACCTCTTATGCATACCAGTACATTAAATTGTACTGACGCATTTGCGCTATGGTGTTTTATACCATAGGTTCAAAAGCACAAGCTCCAAATCCTCAGTAGCATTCCAGTCTCAGCAGTCAGAGTTAGTAGTGAGTCCTCATCCTTCGAGGACATGACCATTACTTTATTATCTCATTAATTAATTTATTTCAGTAGTTGGAGTTAGTTGGGGACATGCCCCATCAACTCTTTATTCAGACAGTTTAGAGGCTTTCAGACTATCATGTTCAAACAGTTATTTCAGATGTTTTGGGTTTTTCATACCCCACATAGATGTTATATTTTTATCAGATATTATTTCTCAGTTTTGAACCTTACGGCCTTAAAGCCTTTAATTCCGAATTTATACAACATTTTATGTTGTGTTCAGGTACAGATATCAGTCATGGGTTAGCTTGTGGTCCTTCGGGGCCATGAGCACCATGTAGAATTTTGAGTACCAGACTCGGGGCATTATAATCAACCTCCACACATTCTTTGGCCACCACCACCACCATTATTACCGGCGCCATTTCTACCACCATTATCAACTACTAACATTGGTACAGTGTATTTCTACTAACAACCATCTCCACTATAATAACAAACATCGTTTCCAACTACCACCAACACAACGTCAACCATCATTCATATATTTTTCAATCACCCAATCAACACCTCCAACCAACTTTACATCACAACCACCACCATCACTATCAATCGATACCATCATGACAGTTATTATAATACCAACCATCTTTATCATCACAATTATCATTGCCAATTTTACTAGTCACTGAAATCAATCAGTACCACCACCGCCGCCGCCATCATTACAAATCATCTCCATTATCATTAATAAACATAAATATTTTTCTAATCAAATAATAATTTTATTATATAAATTAAATATTTTTTAATATATAATTAATTTTATTTGACTTATTTTTATTATATTTATAAATAAATAAATAAAATTTACATATTCAAATATTGAAGAATAAATCATCTTAATTATTCAATTTTCAAATATAGAGACACTGTTGTGCATTCATATGACGTCGGAATCTATCTATATCTAATAATAAAGGCAAAAATGCCACGTGTCAACACCAAAAAAATCCTATTTAAAAAATTTAAAACTATTTTAAATATTAAAAAATAAAAAATATATCTACATCTATGCATTGACTACCTCTATATGAACTTGAACTAAAGCTTGAACAATTATATATATTTTTTTTTAGCAAAAGTCATTTTTTGAAAAACTATCTACATCTACACATTAACTACCTCTATATGAACCGCAGATTGAACAATTACATAATTTTTTTTAAAAAAAAAAGTCATATTTGGAAAAACTATCTACATCTACCCATTAAATAAATTTATATGAACTGCAGATTGAACATTTTACATATTTTTTTCAAAAAAAAATCATATTTTAAAAAAATAAAAATATGTTAAAAATATCTAAAAAGTAAATTTAATTAAACTGACGTATTTAATTTTAAATCTAAAAATGCAAAAATCATAATCCAAGGTGTGTAGGACTCTATTTATTTGAAAGTTATTATTTTTTAATTAACTGTATATATTTAAATGAACAGATATTTTAAATTAGCTTTTTAAAACATAAAAATCAATAATTACTATATTTTGAATTCAAAAAAAAATAAAAAATCTATCTACATCTACAAAGTAACTACCGCTATATGAACTACAGATTGAACAGTTACATATTTTTTTAAAAAAAATCATAATTTTAAAATGTAAAAGAAATTAAAGATATCCTAAAAAGAATATTTAATTATACTAACGTATTGAAGTTTAAATCTAAAAAGGTACAAACCATAATCCAAAAGCATGTAGGACTTTATTTATTCGGAAGTTATTATTTTTTTAATTAACTGTCTATATTTAAATGAACAGATATTTTAAATGAGCTTTTAAAACATAAAAATCCATAATTACTATATTTTGAATTCAAAACAGTTACAAATTCTTCACTTTATCTAAAACATCTCAAATAAGAAAATAATTATTTTATCATATATGTGTGTGCGAGCGCAGCGGCATAAAACTAAATGTCTGCATACAGCTTTTCGATTTACCCTTCCTCTACATAAGAGACGTCTTTCGCAGCGGGAATTGTTTTATAATTAATTGTAAGGTTGGAGGATCTTGACATAGAGACAATTCAACGGACATGCGCAATTTGAGAAGAGTCTATTTCACCGATGAAATAGACAGAAGTGCAGGTGATGAAATTATAATAGGTATACAAATTATGGATATCTCTAAATGATGAGTTTTCACTTAAAGTTTTGCCATATAGATTTGACACTATTTTTGAATTACTTTATTTGGTGTTCTCATGTCTTGGCTCCATATATAATGGTGAACATAATGTTATACAGAACAAGAATTGCCTTAAAAAATTCATTAGTTAGAATCCTTCATTTAAATGCATTGATTTTCTTTGGATCCTATAAGGGTTTTAATCTTACGGAAATGGATTTCTATTATCTCGAAGTCCGATCATAACTTGATTCTACTAATTATTTAGAAAGTTCTTTTATATTTTATCGTATATAAAATAATGAGATGTGCATATGTAAACAACTACTATTCGAAGATTTAATATGAAGTGGGCATGATAGATTTGCAGCAGATTATAATCTTAGTGCTTTTAAGATGAGCCAATTCAGTTACAAATAACTATATTTATTTTGTTTGTTATTGCGCCCAAGTGCACACACAAGTGTACGTGGTCTCACCAAGTAGTAAAATGGCCCTTTAGAAGCCAAGTATCGATCCCACAGGGACTAGTGCTAAGCAACTATCCAATGTAATTTTAACTATAGAGATTAAAGTGGTGTAAAAGTAACCAAAAGAGTGTTTGTGCTGTAAACTAAAACTAAGAAAATAGTGTGAAAAAAGTAAGAGCTTGGACAATCAATAAGGATAAAATGGGGTAAAGCACTGCGAACAATCATACGAAGCTATTGAACTTCATTGGTTAGATTACTTATCTTGGTTGTTGATTCACGGGGTTGATATTATGATCATGGTCTCTCAAGCCTCTAATCACCTATTTAACTTAGGCCAACAACTACATCGTTGAGCGGGGATGTGAGAATTAAACTAAGCGCATTTATATTTCATTCCGTCATGACCAAGTAAGACTTCTAGGTATATCTCTATCCTAGACGCTAATTCAAATCTCTTATTTTATAAAAGAATAAGAACCTTACTCTATTTACCCCCACATTCTATCCTTGTTTTCCCCTTCTTTAGCTCATAAAGATGATAAATAGATGTATTCTAAGGGTTGAAAATCATTAAAATAGTGATAAAAAGGATAAATAAATAACCAAATATGATAAGAAATCAAAACCGAATCAATTCAAAGCAATAGTAATCATTTCTTGGACTTAACCCTAGAAAAGGCGCGTCTAGACACTAATGGATATTTGGAAAACACCTTAAACATTGTAATCAAATACTTAAACACTTAGATTCTCAATTATATCATTATTAACACATTAAGCACATAAATAGTCCTTAAAACAAGTCTAAATAAGCTCGGATAACAACACTGAGGTGCATAAATCCACCTCAAATCACCACCCCACACTTAATTCTTATTCGTCCTCGAACAAGTCTTTACTCTAAAGCATCATAATATGAGGGGACTCTACACTTACACTACAAGAAAGACACTCAAGCTAGTGCTACAATGACTACACAGAATGCAAGTTCCTACACTAAGCATGTTACAAACACAATTGACAGTTTAAGAATACTACTCCAAAACACCCTAGCCTCAAGAATTGACTCACATAGTTGGCAAAATCATACATATTGTTCAATCAAAGGCATCATACAAATCACCTAACTATCATAAAAAAATTTCACTCATAACAAAAGAGTTACCCATAATCACTCATAATAATGCAATTTATTAAATAATGGTACAAAAATCAAA
The DNA here is from genome assembly GCA_030864225.1 of Capsicum baccatum var. pendulum. Lineage (NCBI taxonomy): Eukaryota > Viridiplantae > Streptophyta > Magnoliopsida > Solanales > Solanaceae > Capsicum > Capsicum baccatum. The sequence goes on from CM061558.1 coordinate 157,401,001, forward strand.
TTACGCTCACTCTGTATAACGACCCAATTTTCAGGAACCAGAACGTCACACGGTGCTCATGATCCTGAAGGACCACAAGCCAAATCTCTACTGATATCTGTACCTGAACACTACATAATATAGATAATAAATGCGGAAACTAGCCATAAGGTTCGAAACATCTAAAAGTACGCAAAAACTAAAAACTGAATTTTGATACATCTATTTGAAAAGCCTCTAAGCTGTCTGAACTATGGATTTGATGGGACATGTCCCCAACTAACTCCGTCTACTAAAAATAAACAAAGTCTGAGGAAATAATAAAATAAGGATCATCCTCGAATGAAGAGGACTCACTTCTACGTCTACTGCTGCTGACTGGGACTGAACTGCTGAGAAAACTCTGGATCTCGTACCTCTGAACCTATGGTGTCAATTAAAAACACCATAGTGCAAATGCGTTAGTACAGAAATGTACCGAATATGCAGATGAGGTAAGGCTAAATGCAAGGGCTCATACATGAATAATTACTTAACTGAATAATCATGAGAGTACCGAATGGGAACACATACATGAATGTACAAACCAGAATCACAATCATCACAACTCTAAATACTAAAACTCGAGTACCGCTTTGCTGTTATCTGAACTCACTACTAACGTTGAGATACTGAATCACCGAATCATCTGACACTGATAACTGAGTACTGAAGTTGAGATCAGTCTTATCAAGCAAGTGATCACAAAATTTGAGAATACTGGAACTGATTAACTTAATATACTCACATCAATGACTGAATTCTGAGCTCACTGCTCTCGACTGACTCAATTGGAGATCAACCTCTCTAAGGGATGATTCCAAAATCTATTATTAATGATAAGAAAATGATCATGTATGAATCTGACCACAAGAATACTCAATCGAATCTGAGACTGAGATCAAGCCTATCTATCGGGTGATCTCTGGATCTGATAATGAGATTACTCAACTGGTTCTGAAAATGAGATCAAGCCTATCTATCGGATGATCTCTGGATATGATACTGAATAACTGTATATGAGACCCAGCCTATCTGATGGGTGGTCCATGAATCAATGGAACTATCTGAGTTGCTTACTGAGATAGATAACTATATCTGACAGTTCAGATTTCTAAAGATTGATACTGAAACTACAACTGTGGGAAGTAGTTACTTAACAAACATGCCCCAACCTCCCACTGGTGGGGTTTAACCTATAACCCCAGCTGGAAGGGTATCAATATCGTGCCACGGGTAAAGACCTCTCTGGTCAAGCCTCTCTAGTGGTTGAACCTCACAGAAAGTCAGCCTAAGAAAATATAATAGTCAAACCTCTCTCTGTGGGTGACAACCTCTACTGACGGTGAATCCTACATCTTGCGTTGGCTACGCAATTCTGGAGTTCAGGAATTGCTCCTAACGACTCGACCACTCTCTCTGATGGGGAGTCGTCATTGCTTCCCTCACTCGGTGCTAGCTCCTACTCCTAACTGAAAGACTCTGAACTAAATTCTCGACTGAACATAAACTGAACTAAATCTGATAATGTTCACATTTCTCAAATGATCTAACTGAGTTAAGCTGAATTCACTTGGTTTTATATTTGATGGAATATTACTGAATCACGGTATTTGACTGAAGATATAGAGTTTTAATAGAGTACTCATTTAATATAGGGATTATAACTGAACAATTGACTATACTAGATCTGAGTTGTGTACAAAACTAAGGCTAGATTACTAGCGATACTGAGATCATGGAGATTATTGAGATTTCTTAAGTCCTGTATCTATTTGAGGATACAAAGTTCTATAATTCAGTGAATTTTGAGAATCATGGCCCGACTGGGATTATAGTAAAAACTGATACAAGCTCTAGACAGCAGCTAAATTGTCAGGTACAAATACCCCCAGGACTTGATAACATAAAAGTAAAACATAACCATTCTTGACTAGTCATAACCACGGTCATTCATTCATCATCACAATCACTAAAGCATCTCTTCAAGCATCTAGGAATCATAAACATGTAATAGGGTAGGGGGAACATGTTATTGGATCATACTCCATTCAACAAGGTCTTGCATCAAGTACTTCGCACGTAGGTTAGTCTTGGCATGTATCGGATAACACATGATTGGGGAAACTTCATAATATCATGTCACAATTTACTCGTCAAACACTTGGCAAATATTAGAGGCTTAGCATATATCAAAGAGCACGAAATTTAGGAATTTCATACTATCATGTCTCAACTCGTTGACTAAGGATTTTCAACAAACACTAGGCATACATAGACTTGCACACAATTGGGGGTTTCCTAATCAACATGTTATAATGGCCCTAATTTTTTCACATAAGCATTTTATCAAACATATGGGGAGTATTCTTTGCTTATTCAACTATTTCTACACTTAATTGACATGAACACATCATATAACAAGCAACTTGAAGAGGATTTATCATGAGCATCACATGAGTATTACATACTAAGGTCAAAGCTTGATAACCTTGTAAACAACATGAATCACAACTCAATCACAACAGGAACATTAATTTTAACTCACATGAATCATTAAGGCCGATAAACACAAGATCTTTAAATTTTACAAAAAAAGGTTCTTGAGCCTCTTGGATGAAAGGCACCTAAGAATCAACATCTACATACCTTGGGGAAACTCTTTTCTTGAAAGCCCTTGGAGAGATTCTTGATTTCTTGATTTCACTTGATCTCTATTGATTTTGCTTGACAAAGAAATAAGGGTTTTGATTTTGTAATACCCTATTTTTTATGTTGAAGAAGAAAAATGAGGCTAAGAGCCTTTTATCGGGTATATATAGGGGCTGAAAAAGAATGGAAAAAGATCAAAAAGCCCTTGGAATTAAAATCCAAAATTGGAAGAATCTCAATATTTCATGCTAGCGCGATGCACCATAATCGCACCAGTTCACTGGAAATTGGACAACTGGGAAACTGCTTGACAGCGCGATGCGGTGGAAATCACGTTGCCACCTTGGTTGCAAACTAGAAAAGCACTGCAACGCGGAGAAAATCGTAGAGGCTCACTGGAATTTAACAATTGCCATTTTGGCTGGCTCCACGACACGAGAAAGTGCCAGGTGGCACACTGTCTCACTAAAATGGCTCTAACTCTTCGCCTGAGTGTCAGATTAGGGAGAATTTGGTATCGATGAAAAGCTTATTCAATTACCTACATGAAAAAAGGTCGATATTAGGGAAATTCTACTTAGTTCAAAATATTTCTCACTTGAGAAGACACTTCTAAAACTTTTGGGACTGGATTTATGCTTTACTGAACATGCTCTAAGGCTCAGACTAGGAGAGAATTTTGCGAGGTGTTACACTCTCACAGGGAATTCACAAGTTACACAAGATGAACCATAGGCTTGCCCTTAGTATAGTACTCAACTAATATCAAAATGATGAAGCTTAGGATCAAATGGATCTTTAAGGGTTGTAATGTAGGCTAAGGGACAGGTAAGAACTATTCTAGCCAGTAGTAGTGACTATTTTCTCTAACCGTTTTAATGCAATACACTTTTTTTATTCAATTCACCTCTAACAACCCATTTACACCATTTTTGTCTACCCTTATCTTTTGTTTTTGCCTATGTTATTAAGCTTATTCGCATATACTATGGTGGGCGAATTGTCTATTAACTCATGATTCAATTTTACCCTTCTTCACACCCACTTTATGTTACACACCCCTATGATAGCTACCCTCAACCTAAGTGATCTGCCTTAGTTGAGGTGCACAATGTCCAAGGAGGACCAGGGCCAAAACAGGTTCATTGTAATATAACTGGGCTAAAAATGGAAGTTTCATTAGCACAAATTTCTCTAAATCCCAACCACAACACCTCAATTGTACACACCAATAACTGTTACTTTGGGGCTTCACTTCTACCTTTTTCCTACTTGAATTGGGAATTCCTTAGTCGATTAATTTTACACTAAAGCGTTTAGAAGCTTTGGATCAAATTAAGGTCTATCAAAGAAGGGGATTAGGCTACATATGAGGCTACCAAAGAAAATAAGCTAAAGGCTCAATGGGGCTTACTAGGATTACACACAATGGTAGGTCATAGAAAGGGTACAAATATGGCTATCAAAGAAATGCCTATATCATCTCTTAAACCCACACTCTTTGTTTCACTTTGGACACACACCAGGCAAGTTCTAGCATCAAATGTAACAAGGAATATAAGAACACCTCACACACATATAGCACATGCTTAATCAAGTAGGATCATTATAGACTTTCAACCAAACAATCACATGAATCCAATCAATTAGCCAATAAGTACAAGAGTCATAATCATAAGCCTAGGAGTCTCAAAAGTAGTAATTCACACAATCAACATACTTTTTTTAAAACTAAAACACTTGCATCATGCAGTCAAATATAGTACCAACAAGAACATCTCACATATTCCTAACACAAAAAATTTTAAAATTACTTCTAAAAATGGGAATTTCCCTACCCCACACTTAAAATTCTACTTTGTCCCCAAAGTATACTTTAAAAGTAGAGACAGAAATACTCCCTGATGCCTCCAGGCCTAGCTAGTAGCATCTTCTTGTATCAAAGAGGTATGGGGACCCCCCACTTAGTCTTCGTCATGCTCCTTAGCTTAGTTTTTCGATACTCAAACTTCCCATCAACCTGTGACTCAAGAAAAACAAAACTAGTGAAGTAAAACAAACTAAAATACTGAAATTAAAACCTACCTTAACTTTGGTTGCCTCCCAAGCAGTGTCTGATTTAATGTCGTGGCACAACCCAATCTTCAACACATCTATTTTCCTTTATCCTCTTCCTCTTACTTGGAGGCCATCTTCTTATTTATTTCTTACCACTTGAGTATGAACTCTTAAGGTCAACTGCTCTCTTAATAGTAGCCTTTTCAGGTTCATCAATCTATATCATGTTAGGCTGGGGTATTTGTGGCTTGGGTAGGTCAATGAGGAAGTCCGAAGAGGTCTTTGGTAGACTAAACTCCACCACCCTACACTTATCCCCTTTAATCACTATAATCATACGCAAACCTTTGTAGTGGAATAATGTGTTGAGTGTTTTGTACACTTTGAAAACCGTATTTTCATCATCCAGCCTCATTGTGAGTGTGCCCTCTCTCACATCTATCAATGCTCCTCCCATTGGGAAGAATGGACATCCTAAGATGACTGACACTATTTTATCTCCTTAAAAATTTAGAACAATAAAATCAACAGAAATAATAAACTTACCAACCTTGATAAGAACATCCTCTATAATTCCTTCAGGATGGGCTAAGGTCTGGTCTGCCAATTGGAGTATCATACAGCTCGATCTCGGCTTCCCCAAGCCTAAAATGTTTAACAAGGAAAGAGAAATCAAATTGATACTTGCCCCCAATTACTAAATGTGTAGACCACCTCACTGTTGCTAATTTGAATGGAGAGTGTAAAACTCCCAGGATCCTTGAGCTTTTTGGGCATCTTCTGCATTACCATAGAACTACACTTCTCAGTGGGTGTTATTTTCTCAATATCCTACAGCTTAACTTTGTTAGTGACCATTTCCTTCAAGTAGTTAGCCTACTTGGGCATTTCCTGCAAAACATCTAAAAGAGAAAGATTAATGTGAAGCTCTCTGAAAGTGTCAAAGAACTTCTTGAAGCACGTATCCTCCTTTGCTTTTATAAGCCTATATTAGAAAGGTGGTGGTGGTCTCTCTTTCACCTATTCAAAAATTTTGATTTTTGAGTACTCAGACTTCCTCGAATTTTCAGTAACTTCGTCATCTACCTGTTGAGGAACCAACTCTGAATCTATCTCCTTAGTTGTCTTTGGAGGTTTTCCATTGAGTTCTTTACCACTTCTCAAAGTGATTTTCATTACTTGTTTAGGAGATTCAGTATCACTTGGAAAACCACCTTGAAGCCTGGCATTTTGTGCCTGCTGTATTTGCCCAACCTGCATCTCCAAGAAGTTTTATAGGTGGACTTGTGAATCTTTATGTGAAAGCCCCATAAATTATCCACCGATGATCAAAAGATGCACCATGTTCTATTTCATCTCAAAGTTACCTCCAGCAGTCGGTTTTTGAAAAAGAGAGGTCAAATTTGTCAGAAGTGGGATTGCCACTTCGTGAACTACCCTGCAGGTTGGTTAATCTTCAGCTATAAGAGCAGGATTATCTTGTTTCTCTCGAATTTATGGGATATAATGGATAAGGACTACTTCTCTCCTCAATTAGTGAAAGTATTGCACAGATTCAGGGCTTAATGACACAAGACATAAAATACAAAATTGGAAATAATACGAAAACAATGACAACAAAGGAAAACAAAACAATAACGTAAAGGATAGATAAAATAAAACAAGAGAAGGAATGTAAGCAAACCACAATATAATAAATTGATGCCCTTAAACATAATTCGACTACAAGTACCAATTCTCTTGCAAAGACAGAGAGGGACGTTGAACCCTCACAACCCGCATTTTTAGACAATCCGTAAGCTTCCAACAAGCTTAACATAAACACTAGCAAATGTATTTCAAAATCTATCCAAATTCATCTAACTCTAAATGATAAGAAGCCTAGCTATTTATAGGACCATAGGCCACTTATTACAATTTGGGCCAAAAAGTGACCTTAAATGTACTTGGGCCCAAAAGTGACCCAAGGCCTAAAACATAACAAAGTAGTCTTCATTCTCCCGATCTCCTCATGGGGGATCATAATATTCCTCTTCATACCTAAATTGTGTACATGAGGAACTCTCACTTGTATCATCATCTCCTTCTTGAAGAGAATTTGTCCTTAAATTCAATAGTTCATCATGTTCAAGAACAAGGAATTCCAGGGAGTTCTTAGAAGTGGTAGGGAGCATAAAATGTATATCAAATTAAAGTGGAATGCTAAGCTCTCTTTCTTGAGGCCAAACTTCCACCATCGGCACTTTGTTGGCTAGTATATTTGGAACGGTAAGATCCCCCATCACATAGATTCAAATCAACCTCCATATTTTCATTAAGATCACAAACTCCTTCCTCTTGCTCTGCTTTATTTTTATAGTATGGATTACCTTCTCAAAGTATGATGACTTGTCGTGTTGGACACTCAGTCATTCGGTGACCCCATCCTTGACATTTAAAGCATTGAGTACCCTTAAGAGTAGGATTACCTCATTTTCTAGGGGGATACTTTGGAGCACTCTTCTCAATGATCTTCTTCTTAAAAGTTTTCTTAAAGTCGGAGCCTTGACTCTAATTGGAGGATAATTGATTTCCCACCTTAGGAGTAGTTGTATCCTTCTCCAACTTGAGATCTCTCTTAATATTAATAGCCGTCTCTAAAAGATTATCCATCTAGGCAAACTTGTGTATTGACATTCAAGAGGTAATTTCTTGATTCAATCCTACCTTAAATCGAAACTTGGTGTGCTCTTCATCTTCGTTGTAATCAACCTTCAAGAGTAGATTTTGAAATTCATCATAGTATGCTTCAACATTTTTGTCTTCTTGTCTCAAATTGTACAACTTGGAAAGTAACCCTTGTCTCTATCTCTCTAGTATATACTAGGCTCTCATAAGGGTCTTCATAACATCCCATGGTGGATATTGACCTCTATGAAGGATCCCTTGTGTTCTCTTAGCTGATTCCCACCAAGTCAAAGCATATCTTTCAAATTGAGAAACTACATAGGTCATCTTCTTAACAACGAACAAATCATTAGCTTAGAAGATCCTATCACATTGCGACTCCCATTTGAGGTACCCTTCTGGATCATTACCTCCATGAAAGCTAGTAAGAGTGACCTTGATAGAATTGAGACCCATATCATGATATCCATAGCCACCTTGGTCTCTTGGGACATGCCCTTGTACACCATATCCATAACCTACTTTAACATGCCCTACAAACTCTTCTTGAACTCCAACGGCTTGGTTTAGAGGAATTTCATATAGTGGAATTTGACTAAGTGGAGCTTGGTAGGGTGGATTCAGATTTGGTAGCCTTTGGTAGTATGGTATTTGGATTTAGGGTACTTGATAGGGTGGGTAGCAAGGTGGATTGAGGCCTTATAGGTTCAATCCTTGGGGAATTTAGTAGTTTGGAACTTAAATTGGGGGTGTTTGATAGGATGGAGTGAGAATTCAGGAATCTTAGGTAGTTTTTTAGGGCATTTGTTGGTTGAATTATAGTGGTCGGGCTACATGTCGTGGAGTTTGGTCGGTAGTAGTAGTGGTAGGGAAAGGATCACTTACTTGTAGGGGAGAGTATAACATATGGTGGAAAGTTCTAGGAGAGATGGTAGCTGAAGTCTCTTGAACTTGCGCACTTAAGGATGCCCAGAGGTGGAGTTGAGGAGTAGCATTGGAAGAATTATGGTTTCCTTCCACACTCACCATCTTTCCATCTAAATTCATCACTCTCTCCTCCAAATTAGACAACTTCTTATTCATATCTTACCGCATTCCATTATAGCTTCCATTATTGTCTCGTTTGAGATAGGTTGGATCTCATCTCCCGAAGCCATGATACCAATCAATGAGACACTCAACACAACAAACAAATAAGGTTAACATTAGTAAAATCAATCATCTCGATCCAAGTTTTTGGATTGGCTCACACTTTAGTTCAACTTGTTGATATTGGTTGTTTATATTGGTATAGGACTCTATTAAGAAGTGAAGGACTTCGAAGAACTTGAATTCAAGTGTTAACTAAGAAAACACAAGATAAAATAAGGAAAATATACAAGAAACTAAGACACAAAATAAGAGCAAACAAGAACTAATTGAACAACTAAGTAGATTACGGTTTAGTTGTGAATTAGTTTCAAGAATTAAATAAATGAAAGAGCGAATTACGAGATAAGCAATGGTTTTGGACCTGATTTAGTTGAGTTTTGAAGTTGATAAGGTGTTCAAATAAGGTGGAGATGCATTGGTAATGTGCTTGGGCAGCCTAAGGATACCTTGGTCACATGTCAAAGTTCAAGAGGACAGTTTTGAAGTGTGGCCGCGGGCTGGACATAGATGGAGGGAAGATTGGGTGCAAGTGAGTGTTTACTCACTATTTTGACATGCGACTGACCTGCTGAAGCAGCCTACACACACATCAGGTACAGGTTAGACGCATGAGGAGTCTGACACACTGGATTGGTATACGACTTATCTGCTGGAGCACTTGAGATGTACCTCAGGCGTACTTCAAAAGTATTCTACCCGCCCTAAACAGCTTGCACTTGTACTAGGGACCTTAAATGGTCTCCCCTTTTTGTCCTCACTTGGGATTATTCTTTAGGACCTTCAAAAATGTACTTGTACTAACACATTTGCACACTTTTTCTTCACTTTTAAGGATCAGACAACACCTTTTGGTATGAATTCAAGATGAAGATTTGAATCTTCCCCAAGAACACTCAAGAACACGAAAAACTTCAAAATTCTCTATCTCTTAACCATTGATCGGAATGAGACAAAATTTTGAAACAAGGCTATTTTCAACCTTCTAAGCACATTCCAAACATCAATATCCTCATATTCTCAACCAAAAATTCTAAATTTTTAACTCCGCCTTCAACTTTCAAACTTGAGCTTCTTGACAATGGTAAACCCTCTGATTCACTTCTGATTGAGCTCAAATTCAAGGTTTAGACTCTAATGGTGTTAGGGAACAAGAATCTAACACCAAAACATAAGAAAACAACAAAATAAGACTCAAAATTTGACCTAAAGATAAAAACACATATAGTGAATTTTTTGGGGATTTTTGATTTTTCAACACAACGAGACCCAGATTGACTTCGTGGGAATAAAATCAAGCTTGGCTCTGACACCAAATAATACGGGACGTAAAACACAAAATTTAAAATAATACAAAATCAAGTACAACAAAGAAAAATGAACTAATAATGTAAAGGAGAGATAGAATGACACAAGAGAAGGAATATAAGCAAATCACAATATGTTAAATTAAGGACCTCAAACGTAATCTGACTACAAGCACCAATTCTCCTATAAAGATCGAGAGAGATGTTGAACCCTCACAACCCACGTTTCTAGACAATCCATAAGCTCTCAATAAGCTTAACATAAACACTCGCAAGTGTATTTTAAAACATATCCAAAATCATCTAACTCTAAATGACAAGACTCCTAACAATTATAATTTGGGCCCAAAAGTGACCCTAAATGCACTTGGGACCAAAAGTAACCCAAGGCCCAAAACATAACAAAGTAGTCTTCATTCTCTTGTTCTCCTCATGGGGGACCACAATATTGCTCTTCATCCCTAAACTGTGGTCATGAGGCACTCTCACTTGTATTACTTGATTCAACCAATTCCTTATCCCTTGCCAGCTTACTAGTTTGCAAATATGTTTCTTGCAAATTCAATACCAATACCAAGTGTAAATCACCAAAGAAATATAAAAAGTAAAACTAAAACTAAAATAATTGTCAATTTATAAGTCTCCAAAAATGGAGCCAGAAACTTATTGCGCCCAAGCGCACACGTAAGTGTACGTGCTCTTACCAAGTAGTAAAGTGGACCTTTAGAAGCCAAGTATCAATCTCACAGGGAATAATATTAAACAACTATCTAATTTTAGTTTAACTATAAAGATTAAAGTGGTGTAAAAGTAACCAAAAGAGTGTTTGTGTTGTAAACTGAAAGTAAGTAAACAATGCAAAAAATATAAGAGCTTGGACAATCAATAAGGAGAAACCCAGGAGTAAAGCACTGCGAACAATCATACTAAGCTATTGAACTTTATTGGTTATATTACTTATCTTGGTTGTTTATTCGCGGGGTTGATATTATGATCATGGTCTCTCGAGCCTTTAATCACCTATCTAACTTAGCCCCACAACTACATCGTTAAGCGGAGATGTGAGAACCAAGATAAAAGGATTTATATTTCATCCCGTAGTGAACCAAGTAAAGCTTCTAGGTATACCGCTGTCCTAGATGCAAATGCAAATCCCTTATTTTATAAAAGAATAATAACATTACTCTATTTACCCCCATATTATATCCTCTTATTCCCCCTCTCGAGCTCATACAAAGACGATAATAGATGTATTCTAAGGATCGCGAATCCTTAAAATTATGATAACAAGAATAAATAAAAAACCAAATATGATAAGAAATTAAAATCAAATCAATTCAAAGCAATAGTAATCATGTTCTTTGCCTTAACCCCAGAAATGGGGTGTTTAGCCACTAATGGACATAATCATAATCAAGATAAATGGATACATGATAAAATCCATAAATAAACTAAATTAAACAAACAAAAATCCTAATTGAAGTGTTCTTCAGCCCCACTCCAAGCTTCAAAGTCATCCAAGGTGTTTTGTAATGTGTTTAAGTGTCCTATTTATAGAATGACGATTTTGGTCGTGTTAGGAATAGGTTGTGCGCTGCCCCTTCCATTTTCTGGGGGTAGGGGTCACACCGTAGACCTCACTACCATGGGAATAGGTTGTGCGCCGTGTGGGTCAGTCCATGGGAGTAGGGGTCGCGCCACGGGTCTATTCTCATACCCTCACTGAAATTCACCTTGGCGTCTAAACTTGTTTTATGCATTTGGCCTTCCTTCCTAAGCCTTTTGGTGTTGTTTACACTTGATTTCCAGTTTGTGAATCATCCATGTATCATCATAATCAACTCACCAAACATTCTACAGAATCAAACACCATGGATTAGAGCTCAAAACAACAAACAATCCATAACGATGAACTAGAAACTTAAGCTAAGAACTAGTTTCGTCCGTTTAATCGTTAGCTTAGTGTTTTGATACTTGGCTTGGTTCAATTGAACCTTAAACATTATAAATAATTTTTTCCACACATAATTACATAATAATACCATTAGGAACTTATACGCACATTAGAACCAATGAGAACAACTAGACAATCACCTAGCTCAAGCTAGTACCACTATTTTTCTCGTTTTCACTCTTAGTGACCAATTTAAGTGCAAACTTGTTTGAAAAATACCTTAAACATTGTAATAAAAATACTTATGCACTTATAATCTCAATTATATCATCATTAACATATGAAATACACAAGTAGTCCTCAAAACAAGGCTACATAAGCTCAGATAACAACACTGAGGTGTATAAATTCTAATACCCCGAGAATCTAACCAATAGTGCAACCATGGATCAAGATCATGAGAAATAAATTATAATGTTTTGGGTTGTTTTCGGATCAAGTATGGTGTGCATTAAGGCCATAAATATGCCCTAACGATTGGGTGAATCAAAACATTCTACCGATTGAATTGTTGGGAAGGATATTGGTATAGTCAACTTCAGACGAGTATATCACTCATTATACTTGGAATTTTTGATCTTATGACCAATCAACAGATATATAATTTATCTTTCCAAGGATACCAATTTCGCCAAAATTCAATACCAAAGCAAAAAGTTATACCTATTTTACTCCAGCATGTCAATCTGGAAAAGGGTGACGATGTTTCTGACGTCCTGTCACATTTATAACGATATTTTTGATGACATTTCTGACGACGTCGTCAGCCTTAGGTAGAAAATCATAAAATTCGACCATTTTGTGACGACATTTCGTGACGGCCTATCACGGGTCTAACGATCTGTCATGAATGTCGTCAGCTATTTTTTCCAACAATTTAGAGATGTTTTTGCAAGGGTATTTTGGTCTTTTCTCATCTTTTGGAGGCCTCTATAAATATGAGAATCCCATCCAAACCCTAATTCCATCATTTTCTCTTCCAATTCTCTTGAGATTATATATCTAGGGTTATGTCAAGAACATAAATCTTCCAAGAATCATCCATAAATCTTCAAAATTCCTTCAAGAACCAAGTTCCTCATAGTGTGGGCTTCAAGAATTATTTATTTCAAGTGTGGATAGAGTCTCAAGCACTAAAGTTTATCCAATTTCAAAGATTAAGGTATGTGGGGTTGTGAACAAGAACACTTCTTTCGTTCTTGTGCCAAAAGATTTAATTTCTATTGAATTTCATGAATTTTGCAAAGTGGGTTTACACCCAAATTACTTTAACAAGGATTTATGTGACTACTTCATTGTCTTATTTCTTAAATTAAGAATTTATGTCATGAGTTGTATATTGTTATCATGAAATGATAATTTCTAAGTGATTTATGATAAGTTTCATGATTTATATTTTTACATGAGAAGTTTGTCTATTGAATATATATTGATATTGAGCTTGAGAGTCTAGACCGAGTTCTATGATGTTTTCTGGAAGATTTGATACTTGATATGATTTGATAAGCAAGTGTACTTAATGATGTGAAAGATTATTTTGAGATTTAGTCGAGTTAGGAATCCACAAGTTGATTATGATTTACAAGTAAGATATATATTTATATTTTGGTTTTCATGATAGATCCTTGAGTTGATTAAGGTGAATTTTCTAACACGTTCTAAGTTTAAGTCTGGGAGTAGTATTTAGCACCGAGCGGGATGTATGGGTTCAGCGCATCCTACTTCTTCAGAACTACGTGCCATCATAGGATTAAGATTAAGGGCCAAAGGCCAAGACAGTTATCACTAAAGTTAAGGTTCTACTCCGATGTCTAGGATAGAACAGCTCTCCCAAACATGGGCAAGACGTTGAACTCCATGTAAGCTCATATGGTTTATGTCGGTTATAAGAAACTCCCAAGTCCATAATAGTCCAAGTTTCATGAGTTACCGAGTCACTCTAAGTCATGATTCAAAGAGTTTAAGTTGAGTCCAACAGTTTGTGAGATTTATGAAGCATGTGTTATTATTGATGATTTATGGAAAATATGTTTCAGGTAACTCAAGCGAAGAGAGTCATTATTATCAGCATGCATGATTTTCTTATACATTTATGATATTATTTAAATTTTGCCTGCACCCCACATACTTAGTACATTCCCAAGTACTGATTCCCATACTCTTCTGTGTTCTATATTTTCTCGTGATATAGGTTCAGGTGCTCAGTCTCAGTAGCGACAGTGATCTTCGAGTACCTCCATCTACATTCGTACAGTTGGTGAGTCCTCATGGTTTGAGGACCTATGTCCCCGATTTTTGGCTTGATAGTAGATGGTTATTTTTTTCAGTTCAGTACGGGTCAGTTGGGGACCTGTCCCAATGGCTCCTCAGTCTTATATAGTAGAGGCTTTGTCAGACTAGAGTACCAGTATGTACAAAACTTCAATATTTTGATTGTATAGGATAGTATTTCTTTGTATTCCAGTATGTTCATGACATGATTATTCTTCTTCTTTATTACAGCTTGATTATTGTAATAGTGAGTTATAGAGGTGATGACAGGCTCAAAGGGTTAGCTTGAGGTTGCGTGTGGTCTTAAGCACCGTGTGACGTCTTGGGATGGAATCTTGGGGCGTTACATAAATCCACCTCAAATCATTTGTTTACAGGAACTATTACTTCTATGTTGTACAGAGAAAGAAGAAAACATATTACATTTAAATTTATATATGAATATAATCAATATTTCAATGATGTAGAAATGGTCCACTTATGCTGCTCTATATTAATATTATGAATTTTAATGACTTTGCTTTTATGCAAACATAATTTGCACTTATAGTATTGAACCAAATAAATTGGATACAATCTATAATATATTAAACCCGTGAAAGGTCTTATAAATATTATTTGAAGTTTTTGCCCTTCATTAAAAAAAATTAATAGATAAAATTATTTTTTCACTTATTTTCATTATATTTGAAAATTTATTAAAATTTAATTATCAAGCTTTACCTTATTTGATTTATTAGGGTAAAAGTCTAATTTCATAACTAGTCCTTATGAAAGAATTAATATTAAAACTTAAATTCAATTCTCAATTGGAATTGAAGTTAGAAACGTGTAGTGTATAACAAGACTTTTAATGTAAATTCAATTCTAAAATTGATTTTCCCATATTAGCATCACACATTTCATTCTTGATGACCAATTCTAAATGGGATACAAGTCCTTTAAATAATATGTTATTATAATAAGTGTATTAGCACATGAACTAGAAAAAAAAATCCTTTTAATTAAAATCTACTTTTTTTTTAATTTTGATTTAAGGTTAAATTACTTTTAATTTATGAATTATATTTTTTTAATATCATAACTTTTATGTGTAATTTAGTTCTAATATTATCGCACGCCTATAGTATATTTATGTTTTAAAAAATGTGATTCTTTTCTATACATGTGCATTAGATATGAGGGTATGAGGATCATGAATAAGGGTGGAGGTTAAATTCGTTTTTATTTATGAATTCTATATTTGTTAATGACGTTGTAGCTTTAATGTGTAATTTAGTTCTTATGATGTTGCATGTCCTTAATATATTTTTTATACGAAGTTTGTGAATTTATTTTATACATGAATGAGGATATGGAAGTCACAAATCAGGGTAGAAGGTTAGGTAGCTATGCTTTGACTTGCTTTTCGGTAGGTTTAGGTTTTGGTGGGAGTCTGGGAGTATTGTGTCTGTTATAGTATTAGCCTCATATATATATTTTCTTGCTTTTGATGTCTACTACCATCCATTATATATTGTGTTACAGTTACTGTATTATTTAGTGCATTATTTCTCTGAATGAAGTTCATTGCTTTCCTTACTAATTGACATGTTTTCTTCTTTGTTGTCAATCTTTTAGTAAATTTTCTTTTTAATAAGGGTACTACTAATTTTGATATCTTCATTGCAATGATATTTTTAGAATAGAGAAAAGAATAACTTTATTGTTAGGAATTATCATAATCATAACTACTCCACCACATTGCCGCCTAAATTTTCAAGCATAACAGTTTCATCAATTTCATTTGTCAGCTTAAAATATATATAAGTATTGTTTTTACTTCTAATCCATATCTAATTATGCTATCTATTCTATATTATGAATATTTTCTATGCGTTAGCTTCAGTTTGATTAGTTAGAATTTTTAAATGGTCCAATTTAAAAAATTTATTTTGCATTATATTAAAAGTAATGTCTAGATGGTGATTAGTTAAAATTCACATGCAACACACGTATCCTAGACTAGTATTATAAATAAGATAAATGACTAATAAATAAACTATTCCTCATATTTTTTATTTATTTTCTTGCAGACTTTAAATGTATGACTAATATCGATTATCTATTACTTATATATAAGTGTCAATCAAGCTGCTGAACCACACTACTTGTGGACGACATGCCTGCTTCAGCTGCTTTATCCGTAATTTTACTATATCATCTTTAATTAATTATTTTGTCATTTGAGTATTAGAATAATAATAATAGATAACTTAAAAAGTAAAATAGACATTTATGACATGTCTACTTCACGATTTTATTATATCACCCCTAATTAATTATTATAGATCATTTAAGGATTAGAAAATAGATAATATTTAATTAAAAAAGGGTAAAATAGACACAAAATGATAAGTTAAATTTTTTAAACAAGGAAATTAAATTTTAATTTTTTTTACTACTTTTTCATTTCGGTGGTCGATATGCTTATCAACCACTGTTTGCTTCGTGATTTTAATATATCACCCTAATTAATTATTATATGTCATTTACATATTAAAAGGTAATAATATTTAGTAAAAAAATAAAATAGACATTTATTACATTAATTTTACTATATCATCCCTAATTAATTATTATAAGTCATCTAAATATTAAAAAATTAATAATATTTAATAAAAAAATAAAATAGATATAAAATGAGAAATTAACTCTTGATATTTTAAATTCACTTGATATCTTATATGAGACACACTTAATTTTTTTCTTTACGTATTTTTATAGCAATTTTGCTATACCACTTCTAATTAGTTAGTATGAGTCATTTAAGATATGTCTGTTTCGCTACTTCAATCGTGATATTTTCTTGACTCTCAAAATTATATTAGTGTCAGTTAAATTTGGATAGAAAAAAAGTTTTATAAATTACAATAATTAAAAACTTAAAATTATTTAAAACCATTTAAATTTTTACATCCCTTCATGCATAAATATATTTCCTCAACACTTAATGAAAAATCTAAACTTTAGGTAATAAAATTTCAAGAAAAATATAAACTGCAATTAAATTCCTAAATACACTCATACTATACATAAATATATCAATACTTAAGTATGAAGATTTATTTCACTGTTTTCATAATAATTTTAAGAAATTTAATCTTATCATGTTAGGCCCATGATGAGCTTATTGCCACTAGTTATTATTCACCATAAATGTGAATGTGATAGGGAGAACTGAGAACATCTTTTTTATTAATAATGTGAATGAATTTGTTTTGTTATTGTGTATAAGATGTTTTTAATTTTACATATAAAATAAAAAAGTTGGTATACCTAACTAAAAGGGTTATAATTTTGTAAAATTTTTTCGTCTAAAACTTTTTGCGCGACTGATCTTAATTAAAAAAAAAAAATGCAGCTTAAAAGGCTCCACACAACGCAAGGCGATGTTTTTAATTTTACATATAAAATAAAAAAGTTGGTATACCTAATTAAAAGGGTTATAATTTTGTAAAATTTTTTCGTCTAAAACTTTTCGCGGGACTGATCTTAATTAAAAAAATAATGCAGCTTAAAAGGCTCCGCACAACGCAAGGCATAATCGTTCTTTTGCTGTCTATTGTTTTCTAAACCCGATGGGTTTAAGGAATTAATTAGTAGAAGTTTAAAAAGGGGGAAAAAGAGCGAGGTTTTGCATTTAAGGTAAGAGAGGATGCGACATACTCGTAAGGGTGCAGTTTCGTCCTTGCCTTTATAGTTTCTTCCATTCGCAGGTCTAGTGTTCTTCTCCGTTCTTTCGGTAATTTCTCTTCCTTTCTTCAAACCCTCTTCTTTTCTAATCAGTGTATGTACGTATGTGTATTTCTTGGTGAACAACCTTCGTTCATGTATATGTTTTTGGTTTTGTTGGTTCACTGGAAATTATGCATCACCGAGTTGGAATGGGATTTTTTTCTTTTTAAGTGTGAAAATCGATGATTTCTTTTGCTTTTTCCACTTTTATGACGAAGAAGCATATCTAAGTTTTTTAAGTCCGGGTGCAATGTTTACTGCATTCATTAATGTATATATATAGAGGTGAGCTGGTATGGATGTCTACGGCAATGTATTTCCATCTTCCCCTTTTAGGATGTTGTATTTTCATCCATGTTGCTGCTGAGATTATTCCGCCTTATTACTTTTATTGTGATTAAAGGGGCCTTTTAGCTAAGTTAATCGATGTAATTTCTTTGTTGTTTGGTGAAACTGTTGCATCATTCATTTTTGAGGGTTTAGGTTTTCTTCTGATATTAGTTCGTTCTAATCGATAATTGGCTATTCACCGTTGAGAATTGAGATAATCCAGGTTCGTTACTATGACTGATGAAATGGTGGTTTTTACTGGAGCTAGTGGATGAATTTTCTTATTTTTATTTTTGGCGAAACCCTTGAATTATTCTATATGTTTTTGTTGTGGAGGCTTTAGGGTTCAGTTTTCCTTTTATCCTTATTTAATTTATCCAATGTGGCTAAAAATTCGAGGTCTTTCTTCTGTGTACCAAGGCTGCGGTGTTGGGGGAATTGGGTGTCTGATGGCACCAACGTTCTTTTAGTTTTTGGGGTTGCCTGGCTCTGGGGTCTTAGGTGGTGGCTGGGCAGGGTTGGCGATGGCATGAGGAATGAACATTATGAAATAACATTCTCTAATGTAGATAAATTCGATCAGTATGTTTTTCTTCTAGTTTTTTGGTTAGCTTGTATTATTTGTTATTGTTGTTGTTCTCTTCTTTAGATTTTTCGCTATTGTATTTGCTTTACATACTTGATTCTTTTTTATATGCTTTACTTGAGCCGAGGGTCTATCAAAAACAATCTTTTTATCTTCACAAGATAGGCATAAGGCTGCGTACACACCACCCTCCACAAACCTCCCTTGTGGGATAAGATTACATTGCGTATGTTGTTGTTGTTTTTTGGTTAGCCAGCGCATGACATATTTTTGTTCTGGGAGGGGACAGGGGGCGCAATTACAGGGAAGATTTTTTTTAAAAAAGCTAATTTTGAAAAGTTCTGCACGTGTTGTTAGTTAGATTGCTGATTGCAATTAAAATTGTTGGAAATCTTTTGTGCTGATGAAATGGTGTTGTGATCTAAAGAAAAAAGTCAATTTGTTGTTAGTTAGATTGTTGTATTGCAGCTAAAATTGTTGGAAGTCATTTGTACTGATGAAATGGTGTTGTAATCCAAAGAGAAAGTCTGGATTTAGTTTTATCCTTATGATCTTTTCAGGATAGGAGCAGGGAAGAGAACACATCCAATCATGGTAAATGCTTCTGCAGTTTCATCATCAAACCAGGCAAAAAATGCTGGAGGCTTTAGAAATTTGAGACGAAGTCAGCTTGGCGGCGTTATATTCGGTTGCACGAAGAACACTATGAAAGAATGTCTCTCAAAGCAACTATTTGGTTAGTTATTTGGGCAGATATATTTTTTGATAATGAGTTTTAGAGGTTCATATGAGAGTTTGTTATGTTCCTATTTAGAGGTGACTTGGGAGGACGAGTAGTGGTAGTGAAGTTGGATTCGCAGGTTGTTTGTAAAAGAGATAGTTTTAGGTATCTTGGGTCTATGATTCAGGAAATGGAGAGATTGATGAGGATGTCACGCACCGTATTGGGGCGGGGTGGATGAAATGGAGGCTTGCCTCAGGAGTGTTGTGTGATAAGAAGGTGTCTCCCAACCTTAAAGAAAAATTATACAGAGTAGCGGTCCGTCCGGCCATGTTGCCGGTCAAGAACGCTCACATCCAAAAGTTGAAGATAGCAGAAATGAGAATGTTGCGTTGGATGTGTGAACTTACTAGGGTGACAAGGTTAGGAATGAAGTTATTCGAGCGAATGTGGGAGTGGCCTTGGTGGAGGACAAAATGCAGGAAGTGCGGTTGAGATGGTTTGGGCATGTGATAAGAAGGGGCATGGATGCCCCAGTTCGGAGGTGCGAGAGGTTGGCTTTAGATGATTTCAGGTGGGGTAGAGGTAGGCCGAAGAAATACTGGAAGGAGGTGATTAGATAGGGCTTGGAGTAGGTACAGCTTACTGAGGATATGACCGTTGATAGGAAAGTTTGGAGAACTCGGATTAGGGTTGAAGGTTAGTGCGTGGAGGTGAGTCGTACCAAGTAGTTAAGTGCGCTTTAGGGTAGCTTGATAGTGGTTGTATGTCTTTTCTTATGGAATGGAGTCTCTAGGTATGTGGGTTGGTTAGTGTATCGTACTACTTTGTGGGTGGCTTGTTTCTTATTTCTGTTATTTCACCTTGTTTCATGTTTCTTGTTGCATGTTCCATGTTTCATGTTTCATGTTTTATTACGATCCTTATCTACTGTCTCTATATCTTGAGCCGGGGGTCTATCGGAAACAACCTCTCTACTTCTTCGGAGGTGGTGGTATGGACTGCGTACGTTTTACCCTCCCAGACCCCACTTGGTGGGAACTCACTGGATATGTTGTTGTTGTTGTTGCTTTTCACCTTTTATTGCGTTATGCTTATGTTTTTAATTTTTTGACAGGTTTGCCAGTTCAACATTTTGCATATGTGCAGAATGTTGATCCAGGCATGCCATTATTTTTGTTCAACTACACTGATAGAAAGCTTTATGGCATCTACGAAGCTGCAGGCTCTGGTCAAATGTATATCGATCAATATGCTTGGACGTCAGATGGTTGTTTCCGAACTCCTTATCCAGCACAGGTTTAAAGTCCATCTTTTCCTTTTGGGATTTTTTGCTTTGGTTGATTCTTCTGCTTTAGTCCAAAAAAGCTCAGCACTTTCTATTTCTTTATGAAGGTTCAAATACGTGTACGTCAGCTCGGTCAACGCTTGCTAGAAAATCAGTTTAAACCAGTAATTAAGGATAACTATTATTCTCAAAACCATTTCTTGTTTGAGTTAGATCATGTTCAAGCTGGTAAATTAATGTCCATATTCTCGTCTCTTGCATTTGCTCCAAGTAGTAGCCCATCACATAACTTTGCAAAGGAGAGAAGTATATTCCAAGGTTTACCTGCCAATGACAAAAGAGATGAAAATGGAATATTTCAGTCACAAGACTCCAAAGATATTTTTGCATACTCATCTGGTCTGAATGAGAAATTGCCGGCTAGAGACACTTCTCCTCTTCATTCAAATGGTAGCCGGCAGCAGGAGGTGCTGCTAGATAATCAGACAGTATTGGATGAGAAGGATCTGATATATATAAAACTGAGAGAATTGGCCCTTCAACGTGAATTCTCAGGTGGCATTACAGATGGGCCTTCAAATGAAGCCACCACTGTAGTCGTACCTACGTCCATAAATCACGCAATAATTGGGCAAGAAACTTTGCAGGAAGAGCTGCCACTTGGAGAAGAGCAGAGTATAGACTGCTCCAACGACTCAACTGGTTATCCATCTGTTACAGCTCAGGTTGGTCATCTTCTTTTAGTTTCTGCTGATTTTTTTTTCCTCCGACAACAGCATCTGATTGCTTTGTATGACTTGAGCTATTTTGTTGGTTGCAGCTTCTTCAAGGAATGGAAGAACTGAAAGCTTTTATAGAAGAGAAAAATCGTAAGATGGATTATTTGGAGCAGAAGATGGTAAACCTCATCTCTATTCAATATCAGCATCATGATGACGTCTCTATTCTGTGCTAAATCTACTAGCTTTCTTAATTGCTCTCTGTGGGTTATTGATGATACTAGAATTTTCTCTATGTAGGACATTTTTTAGATTACAAGGAACCAAAAGATATATGCTTTTCCACTTTCCTTTTGTTTTCTACGAGGTGGGTGGTGGGAGGGCATAACAAATGAATTTAACATGTAGTTCTTATATGTACAGATAATCGATAAACAATGTAAGAATTAAGAAATGATATAACTAATTGGTAGTGTGAAAGCTCACGAGGTTCATTGAGTTGTCATGCAAATGATCCAATAGCCTCTAAAAGGAACTTAAAGTATGGTTCCCTAATTAAGGTGAAACAACTGGAATATGCAATATCCGACGGTAGTCTTCACAACTCAGAGATATATGAAAAAAATGCTAGCATGATTTATGGAAGATAAAGAACAGGAATAATGAGCCTATCTTCAGAAACTTTTGACATGTGACGCACCGGAAAAGCGAGTTGACCAGTACTTTTAGCTGATAACCTCCATATTGGTGGACCCTTATTGGGTTCTGTGAGATATGTTCCTCGAGAATGTTCCAAATTTGTACATTCAACAGATTGATCTGGTTAACATAATTGTGAGTATACTAAGAATATGAGCCAATATGTACAATTGAGTGTGGTATCCAATGCTTTATTCTTTGAGATGAACAACAAGCAAATTTGGATTTACACCTATAGTCTGTTTCTACTATTTTGACTGTCCGATTTCATACTTTAATTCTGCATTTTCTACTGTATCTGCATAATTTAAGGATGTACGAGGAGTATATTAAGAATTTGAACCAATAGGGAATGAAATTGGGTTTTGTGGTGTATTGTTGTACTATGTTGTGCGGACTCGTTGGTTTCGCCGCCAAACCCGTCCCGACCATGACGCTGGTGCGGGTGCGGACGCGGGGTGCTGCGTCTCCGATTCGGTTAAACGAATCCGGAGACGTTGACCCAACATCATAAACAAAGTTGGTTGTTATCGTCGGGAGGGAGAAAGATCGGCGACTATAATTGTTATCGTTGACGAAAGGGGGAAAACCGACGACTGCTGTCATGTCGGAAGGGAGAAAACCAGGTGACTGCTGTCATTGTCGGAAGGGAGAAATCTGGCGACAGCTGTCATCGTCGGAAGGGAGAAATCCATGACTGTAATTGTTATTGTCGGGAAGAAAGAAAAAGACGTCGTTGGGAACCGGGAAGAATGACTTGTTAGATCTACTCGGTGGTTTTTAATAATTATAATTTTTTAAATATAATAAGAATTTTTGTATTCATATACTCCCTCCGTTTAAAAAAGAATGATCTAGTTTGACTTGACACGAAGTTTAAGAATATAAAGAAGACTTTTGAATCTAGTAGTCTTAAATTAAAGATATGTCAAATGTACCAAAATGCCCTTCAATCTTGTGGTCTTAAACATGCCACATGGAAAGTTAAAATTAAAATGTTGCCAATAAAGGAAAGGGGTCATTATTTTTTAAACGGACTAAAAAGGAAAATAGGTCATTCTTTTTTAAACGGAGGGAGTAGTAAAAAAATATATGTACCTATTGGTTTCCCAAAAATACAAGTATATACTATATACTGCTCCTAATTGAAAAAGTAACTAAAAGTTATCTTGAAAGTTAAAAGTGCAAGTTTAGAATAATCTTTATAACTCTATATTTATAATATTTGATATTTTTAGCCGAATCCTCGCACCCGTATTCATATTCGGATTCGCACCCGCGAATCTTAAAATTTAAATTTTGACGAATCCAACTCTAGGATCCGCACCCATCTCGGATACCGGCACCCAAATCGATGCAACTTAGTTGTTGTACTCATAATGAAACAATTTATAACTGTGGCATCTAAATTTATATTCCTTGAGATGAACAACACGAAAATTTGGATCTCCAAAACCCTTGTACGCCGTTTCTAGGATTTCAACTTTGTCCGGTTTCATATCGTTTTACTGCATTTCTACTGTATCTACATGATTTAAGGATGGATTGGGAGTTGCTAGAAATATTCAAAAAAAGAAAGGATGGATTGGAAGTTATTTCTCCCCGTGGTACATTCTCAGCTGTATATATACAGATAAGAAGTTAATACCTGGTAACTCTGGGTAATTTGGCATTTCAGGCTCATGCTGAACAAGAGATTAAACAGTTAAAATATAGATGTATGATGCTGGAGTCCTCAAATACTGTTTGTACACGTGCTGATGAAATAAATGATGGACACCTGAAGCATGAGATGATTTTCCTAACTGGAGGATATGATGGTGTATCATGGTTATCAGCATTGGACTCGTATTTACCTTCATTCGATGTGTTAAATTCACTTAAACCAATGAATTCAGTCCGTGCATATGCCTCGGTTGCAAAGCTGAGTGGAGAATTTTATGTATTTGGTGGTGGAACTGGAAGCTTGTGGTATGACACAGGTACAGTCTGCACTTCTACCCCCCCCCCCCCCCCCTCCCCCCCCCCCCCCAACCCACACACACACGACAAGGCCTTTCTGAAGTTACTAACACTGATTCACTCTTTTCTTTTGAAGTTGAATCGTACAACCCAGCTAATGATGAATGGACTATGTGCCCTTGTTTGAAAGAGAAACGGGGTAGCTTAGCTGGTGCAACTTTGAAGGACAAAATATTTGCAATTGGTGGTGGAAATGGGATTGAATGCTTTTCAGAGGTTGAAATGTATGATTCTCAAGTAGGACGATGGATTAATACTCAGTCCATGTTGCAGAAGGTTAAGACTTGTGATCCTGTTGTATTTTGTATGTTCCATTATTGTTCCTTTGGTGATAATACGGTTTAACCCAGAGAGAAAGCATCAATAAAACTACAAGTTTGGCGTTTTGTTTGGCCCTGTAAAACTAATTTGCAATGTGACAGATAATTTCATCCAAAATCCAAGTTTGGATAAGAATGCTGATTTGTATTAAACTTCAAAGTTATTCTCATCATCTTAAATTTTGTAGCAAATCGATTAGAGTTCATCTTGTCCTTAACCTCCAAGTCCTTTTTGTCCCTTTGTTTAAGCCTCTTGGCCTTCTATATAAGTAGCATAAAGGTATTAAGAAAGTATTGATAAGTAAGATGTTATAGGGAAAGATTTAGGTTAAGTGTTGTATTCTCTTTAGTAGTGTTATCTACAATAGCCCCTTTTAAAAATGTTATCCACACTAGCCAAGTCAATTGTGGGAAATACTCGCTAGCAAAGCTAGGAACTCCAGGACTTCTGTCTGCCTGTAATTGTATTAGTTAGTGTCTGACAGATCTCATTTGTTTTAAGTTCTACGTTTTCTCCTCTGATGCGGTCGTATTCCTTTTCTGCATATTTGTAGAGATTTGCTGTTGCTGCAGCAGAACTCAATGGTGCACTATATGCTGTTGGAGGATATGACGGGAACAATTACCTGGAGTAAGTTGTACCACATTTACCGTTCTTTTTCTGCTATTAAATCTGGTGATGATACTTTCCATATGAGCACCATTTTCTTGATTTCCACGGTCTTCTCCAAGAAGTTGAGATGCTTGTACATTCCCACATGTACCTTTTTTGAAATGCGAACTCTTATGTATTTCACAAGTACAGAAAAATGCTATTGTATCATTAAGTTAAGATTATTTGCAATATGTAAGACTGTTTATAGTTCAAGTTTTATGCTTTATTATCCTGCAGCGTCTTTCTTACTAGCTGTTACTTCAGGACTGCTGAAAGATTTGATCCCAGAGAACATTCCTGGACAAAAATCGGAAGTATGAGTACAAAAAGAGGATGCCATGTGTTGGTTGCCTTGAGTGGGAAGTTGTATGTTCTTATCCTTTTTTTGTGTGTGTGTATCTTAGTGATGTCAACTGCCCTCAAGGGTAGTTTTTTATTTTTTAGGGGGTTGGGGGTTAAGGGATGGTTTTCAGCATCTCCTAATTGGGTTATAAAATAGTCTCATCAATTTTCTTTAGCTTTGTAAGTGTTCTCATTTTAAAAGAAGAGTAATTTTGTTTAGCTTTAACATTTTTATATAGATATGCACTTGGTGGCTACGATGGATCTACAATGGTGCCTAGCATTGAGATATATGACCCCCGTCTAGGAACATGGGTAATTGGTGAGCCGATGAAACATTCAAGGGGATATTCAGCTGCTGCTGTTTTGAAGGAATCCATCTATGTCATTGGAGGAGTTCAATCCAATGAGGAGATAATAGACGTGGTATGTGACCTTATCTTCTTGTTCATCTCATACTTAGTTTCATGTCGCTCCTGGTAGCCAACTCTCATGTGTTATGGCTGCAGGTTGAATGCTATAAAGAGGGTCAAGGTTGGGAAATGCCTAACTTGAGGGCTATCGGGAAAAGGTGTTTCTCCTCGGCCGTAGTTTTAGAGGAAGACTGAATGGTGCTATGATATGGAAGCTGATCTAGAACAATAGGAGGTGGTTTCTTTGAATCTAATGCGTCCTTTGTCCATCCGACAATATTATATCTATTATTTTGAATTTGTGGATAAGATTAGTATCTGTAATTATACTTGGATGCTTGAAGTTGGAGTTTCTGAACTTTTGGAAGTAATAGATTTCTCTTTGAAAGAAAACAGAAATTAATAGTGCTTTTATCTGAAATATGTTGAGAAATGTGAACAATTTGCTATCCAAATATGTTTAAGAAATGTGTAAAATCCTAGCAAATTGATTTTACCTCATCAAAAAAAAAAAAAAACAGTTGGCTATCCATTGCATAGGTAAATGTATATCATGCTCTTAAAACATAAGTAGAATGTCTAATATAGGGGTGGTTGTTTGAGAAAATTAGAGTTTGGAGAGTTTGCGAGCCATGATATCATACACCTTGAGAAAGAATCGGATTCTGGGGATGTAGAACTTGTGCAAAATGGTGCCAAGGGCAGCAATAAGATTTCTATAGACATCAGAGTCCATACCACCCATGGATACCACCTCAGCCAATGCAGCTGGTCCCTTGCTCCCTCCAAAGGATAATGTCCAACGATCCTTTCGGCACAACCATCACATACTGGGAAAAAAGTGATTTCATTCGTTATTGATGAATATATCTTACATATATACATTACTAGTTTACGTACACGCGATGCGTGGATAATCTTAAAAGGGAAAAGGTACAAATATATTTCCGAACCTTAATAAATGGTACAAATATATCCTCCATCATACTTTAGGTATAAATATACCCTTGCCGTTAATAAAAAGGTACAAATATACCCTTAAACTTTAATAAATGATACACATATACTCTCCGTCATGCTTTGGGTACAAATATATCCTTGTCGTTAATGAAAAGGCACAAATATACCCTTCTCATTAACGACGTGACACGTGTTAGCATCGTATTGATTGGCGCTTTTTAATTTATTTTATCTGTAAACAATTTAATCTATCCTAAATTATAGTAACTCATACCCGATCCAAATAACCCAACCTAACCCATGCAATAGAGAAGCTTCAAGAGACATATCACGCGTGTTTCTTTATTCTACTCTCTCACACACACACTCTCTCACCAACCAAAAAAATCCTAACAAACGCGTCGGTTCTTTTCATGTTTTGATCCATCTACCATATAGAATCGAGTAGAGATTTGTTTAATATTGTGATGTTGTTTAATGTTTTGATGTTAAATTAATATTCTGATGTTGTTTAATGTTCCTCAGGAACGAATGTTGTTTGTTTTTTCTGATTCATAAGCATCGATATAAGAAATCGTTTCTGATTCATGGTTGTTGTTACTTGCTTTAAATTCAATGTTACACCATTGTTCACCAACTTCAAAGAGTGAACAAGAAGACAACATCTTAAGAACAGAAACATGAGAAAACCTTGCAAAGTTTGAAATTCCTCGACCAAATCAAAGTCCTCATTGTATCACAGGTCGAGTTATTTGGACCGAGCATGAGTTATAATTTTGGGTGGATTAAATTATTCATAGATAAAATAAATTTAAAAAATACGGTGCTTACACGTGTCCCGCCGTTAATGAGAAGAGTTTATTTGTACCTTTTCATTAACGACAAAGGTATATTTGTACCCAAAGTATGATGGAGGGTATATTTGTATCATTTATTAAAGTTCGAGGGTATATTTGTAGCTTTTTATTAACGGCAAAGATATTTTGTACCCAAAGTATGATGGAAGGTATATTTGTATCATTTATTAAAGTTCGAGGGTATATTTGTACCTTTTCATTAACAACAAAGATACATTTGTACCCAAAGTATGACGGAGGATATATTTGTACCATTTATTAAAGATCAGGATTATACTTGTACCTTTTCCAATCCTAAAATATTTTTTCTAATCATTTCATATTGAGATGGGCAAAATACATAGATCCCTAAACTTTTTAACTTTTTTCGTATTGTCACCTCAATTAGGCCATGTACCTATTGAACCCTTTTATCATTCACAAAACGTGTCAATTACACACAAATTGCACAATTTCATTGTTGACATCTGATTTTTTCGACGAAAATTTCGCCGAAATAAATCAATCCTAACATAATCAGCCATCCTCCAACACCACCAAAACACTTGCAATGGCCTCCATCTCGTTTTCCGGTGAGCTATCGGTGGGACCAACTTCAAACCACCACTCACTTGACCGAAAAACAATCATTTTTCTCTATTTTTACACATCCCGTCATCAATATTCACTGACCAACATCAATTTTTGATATTGAATTTTTTCACAAAAAATT
This sequence comes from Capsicum baccatum var. pendulum, assembly GCA_030864225.1. Taxonomy (NCBI): domain Eukaryota; kingdom Viridiplantae; phylum Streptophyta; class Magnoliopsida; order Solanales; family Solanaceae; genus Capsicum; species Capsicum baccatum. Next base: position 157,429,478 of record CM061558.1, read on the forward strand.
AATTTTAATACTGAGAATTTTACCCTCAATTGATGAGGAATTTTTTTTAAAAAAAATTGCAGTAAATTATGGCTTCTCACTCGCCTAGTGGAGAGTGTATTACACATGCTTTGTCATGTCAACGTCATGTCAACAATTTTGCTTAATTGACATGATTTGTGAATGATAAAATGGTTCAATAAGTACTTGGCCTAATTGAGGTGCCAATACAAAAAAATTCAAAAAGTTCAGGGTCTGTTTATGTATTCTTCCTATTTGAGCAAATTGTAAAAACAATAGATTATAATGACTATAGCTATAGAGACATAGATATAGAAGAAAATTTAGAAATAGTAAATGATAGAATAAGTACAACGAAAAGAATAGCTAATGAAAAACCTGAGTTATCGAGCTCATCAAAAAGAATGAGTTATGAAACAAATTCAATAAGTAATTTAAACCAATATTACATAACAGGAAAGATAAATGAAAAAGAACATTTAATACTATTAAACACAGGACAAGAAGAAAATTATATAGCAAAATATCTAGTAAAAAATGGAGAAATAAAAACTGATAATGATATATGCCCAGATCTACCGAGAAGTTTAATAAATAATAAAGATATAGCAGAAAAAGAAATAATAATAGGAGGAATTAGAAAAATAAAAATAGAATTTGAGGTAAAAGAAGAAATGCAAAAAGCAGATATAATATTAGGAATAAAATGGTTAGAACAAGTAAAACCATATAATATAGAACATACACAATTAGCCATAACATATAATAAGGAAAGATTACTCTTAAGAAGAGCTTTAACATAAAATGAAAATATATGTATTAATGAAGATAGTAGTGGAAGGATATTATAGTAGATATTATACGCCTATGATAGATACAGGAGCAGAAGCTAATTTATGTAGATATAATTGCTTACCAGAAAGTAAATGGGATAAATTAAAAATACCAATAATAGTTAAAGGATTTAATAATGAAGGAAGCTTAATTACTTACAAAGCTAGGAATGTAAAAGCACAAATATGGGATAAGATATTGACAATAGAAGAAATTTATAATTATGAACTAACATCAAAAGATATACTTTTAGGGATGCCATTTTTAGATAAACTATACCCACATATAATAACTAGAAACGATTGGTGGTTCACAACACCATGTAAACAAAAAGTAAGAGCAAAAAGAGTTAATAATAAAATCAGAAAGAAAACTGACTGGATAAAAGGAAGTGAAAAAATTACACAAAAGTTAGAAAATATAAAAACTGCTGAAGATACAATAGAATTAGTAGTATTTTCAATAAATAAAACAGAAATAACTATATTTTCAATAAATAAGATAGAAATAGTTAAGAAAAAATTAGAACAATTATATAGCGAAGATCCATTAAAAGGATGGGAAAAACATAAAACTACCATAAAAATTGAATTAATAGATAAAAATAGTATAATAACCCAAAAACCATTAACATATAATTTTGATGATTTAAAAGAATTTAAAATGCATATAGATGAATTATTAGAAAAACAATATATACAAAAAAGTAATAGTAAACATAATAGCCCAGCATTTATAGTAAATAAACATAGTGAACAAAAAAGAGAAAAAAGTAGAATGGTTATTGATTATAGAAATTTAAATGCAAAAACTATAACATATAATTATCCAATACCAAATAAGATATTAAAAATAAGACAAATCCAAGGATATAATTATTTTAGTAAATTCGATTGTAAATCAGGATTTTACCATCTAAAGTTAGAAGAAGAATCTAAAGAATTAACCGCATTTACGGTACCACAAGGATTTTACGAATGGAATGTATTACCATTTGGATATAAAAATGCACCAGGTAGATATCAACATTTTATGGATAATTATTTTAAACAATTACCTAATTGCATAGTATACATAGATGATATATTATTATATACAAAGACTAAAGAAGAACATATAAAATTATTAGAACAATTTACAGATATAATAGAAAATTCAGGAATAAGTCTAAGTGAAAAGAAAGCCGAAATTATGAAAAACCAGATAGAATTTTTAGGAATACAAATAGATAAAAGTGGAGTAAAAATGCAACAACATATAGTACAAAAAATAATAAATTCGAAAGAAGAATTAGATACAAAAAAGAAATTACAATCATTTTTAGGATTAGTAAACCAAGTAAGAGAATATATTCCAAAATTAGCAGAAAACCTAAAACCCCTACAGAAAAAATTAAAAAAGGATATAGAATATAATTATAATGAAGAAGATAAAAAACAAGTTCAGAAAATAAAATTACTTTGTAAGGATTTACCAAAATTACAATTTCCGGATGAAAATAAAAAATTTACATATATAGTAGAAGCAGATGCCAGTGAATATAGTTACGGCGGAGTACTTAAATATAGATATGAAGCAGAAAAAATAGAACACCATTGTAGATACTACTCAGGTACGTTCAACGAGACAGAAATAAAATGGGAAATAAATAGGAAAGAATTATGTTCATTATATAAATGTTTGTTAGCATTTGAGCCATATATTGTATATAACAAATTTATTGTGCGAACAGATAATACACAGGTACGTTGGTGGCTAACAAAGAAAATACAAAATTCAGTTACAACAAAAGAGATTCGGAGACTAGTTTTGAACATATTAAATTTTACATTTATAATAGAAGTAATCAGTACTAACAAAAATGTTATTGCAGATTACATATCAAGACAAAGCTACGCAAACTGAAATGATAGAAGAAAATATACATGAAAAAATACTCAACGCCCTAACTATGCTTTCATTGAAAGTAGACAGTATGGGTACTGAGATAGAAAAGCTAAAGCTAAAGACTAGTGAAGATAATCTGAAGTCTATAGCTATGAATCAGCTAACTCAGCAATGTGCAGAGCTATGTCGATCGGAAGACAATAAAAATCCAGAGCTAGAAGGAGATGTTGGGATACTCTATAAAACCCATAACGCTTATCAATCTACTTCTGCAGGTACAAGCAAAGGAGTTAGAAAAAATATGAACTTAAATAAGCTATTTGACAAGCCATATACACCAAATATACCAAAAGACCCTATGTTTACACCCCCACAAGTTACCACATATCGAGAAAGCCTAAATCAAGACAAAAAGACATATAACTACACAGCCCGCACATATATAGAAAATATCTACAACGTACAAACTTTCTTAAATAGCAACCCAAAAGCTAAAAATATCCAAGAACCAGATACGAACTATATAACCCAGAAATTAACCGGATACAACAAGCTAATTGCCTTACCCAAAACTAGACCCAGCTTAGTAAAAACTTGCTACGAATATGAATTACTTAGTACCGTATATACCACAGACGGAACTGAGATATCTACTATACCCGAGATATATGAAGCATTTACCATATTTAAAAGAATAACCAAAGGTACTTTATTTTTTATAAAGATCTACACGGCACCAGCAGAGATATTATTTGACGAAGTTAAGAAACCTATACAAGTTGTAAAAATAGGAATGACAAGAGATATGATTATACCGCAAGATATTGGTACACAGCCAGAGATACCCAGAATCGAGATACCAAAATTTTATGCGAATAAAAGAGTTATCGGACTATCTACGATTTTACAAGAACTAGCAAATACATATTGTAATCAAAATCCTATATGGAGTTATTATTCAAGAAACCATGTATTGATATATTCAAATTCAAAAGAGCTACGAGAAACAGATATGGAAACAATTAGGCAATGGATTATGACGTTGCTTAAACCGGAGACAGAACCTATCGCCAGAGCTATTAAAGAAAAATTTATTTCAGAAGAATTATTGACCAGATATTGCAAAACTATTGGACACAAATACCCAGACCACAGATGTTCAAAATGTAATGGAGGAGATAATGACGTCCCAGCAGTACAGTTAGAATAAAAGAAGATAAAGACGACAGCTGGAAAGATAAGATCGGAACAATAATGGAGATACAACAGATATGACAAAATAGGCGGAAGACTTATTTGCAGATATGGCAGATAGACGGAAGACTTATTTTGCAAAGTTTACGTAAAAGTTAAATAAGAATTTAATATGATGTAACTTTAGTAGTTAGCATTAAATGTAAAGGTTAGAAAGTCTTTAGTTAGGTAGGAGAAGACTTTTTTTAGTTTTATGAGTCTTTTAGTTTTTTAGCATATTATGGAATACGGATGTAAAAAGGGAGTACACTTTTCATTCTATAAATAAAGAACTTAGGAGGCATTGCAAAGGCAAGCTTTCCTACATTCAGCAAAAATACTCTCTCCATTCCAATCCAAAAATATTTAGCCCAGTTAATTAAATATATACACCGCAATGGAAAAAGCTATGGAACAACAAACCTCAGAAATATCAAAGCTACCGGAACAGGTATATCTATTTACTATTATGAATAGCTAAATTCATAATTCCCGACAATCATGATATGATAAAATAAATTCATATTAGTTACTTTATAGTAGAATTATTCGAAAAATAATATGTTAAGAAGTTTATTAGCAAAGTGGAAACGGAGAAAAATCCCAAGGAACTATGCCATCCTAAAGGTGAAACCAATGAGGCAAGAAGCCGTGGCGGGGAGTAACCAAAGTCGAGGCGCTGTTTAAGGGAAAAGTATCCGAATTACCATGCTAGTAGTGACCGAAGAACATGTTATTTAAGAATAATCTAGTATATAGTAATCTGAGATGACTATATTTTATTATGTATATGATTGCAGGGAATATTTTGAAAAAGCAATTTTATGATAATGAATGATAATATATTTGATGTCATGGTAGATAAATTTAAGATACTTATTTTGTATGTACTTAGAGATATAGATATTGCAGATATAAGAAAAATTATATTAGAGAAAGCATATGGAAAAAATTATACGGATAGAATAAACTATATACCACACATACCTGACTACTCTTATAAATATTTATTATGTTAAAACTACGTAGGATTTTTAAAGATATACAAAAAATACAGTTACTAGAGAAACAAATAAAAATAAATATAGACAAATACATGGAAAATAAAAAATATATAAAATCTCTTAATAAAAATATGCAAAAACTACTAAGTCTAAAACAAATAGCTATAGAATATCAATCTTAAATAATAGCCCATTTAGACTACCTTAGAATTTTAGTCTTATATATACTTAAGGATATAGAAATAATAGATATTAAGAAAATGATATTAGAAGAAGTAATAAACTATGAAATAAACTATGAAATAGAAATGATAAATGCCACAGCACAAATATACGAAGACATTTACCCAGAAGGATATTATTCAGACCAAGATTGTGGATGTTAGAATATATTAGAAAAACTAGAGAAAACCAAGATAATCTAAATAACGAAATTAATTACAGAAACCGAATTAGAAAAATAATGGAAGATCTAAGAGAAAAGTTAATATGGATAGAAAAAACCTTAGAAAATTTAGAAAAAAGTACATGTAACAGTTTATATAATATAAAAAATTCACTACGAGAAGAACAACACAAAATAATAAATGACATAGAAAATCTAGAATTAGATATACACTATAGTACAGAAAGAATAAGTTATTACACAGAAATTTGTAACTCAGCAGTTACTACAGGATAAAATAATAAACTAAAAATTAATGAATACATCTAACAAAAAGAATAACTTATTAAAACAAAATCTAAGAAATAACCACGCACAAAAAAGAATAGATTCATCAGTTATAATAAATCTATTTATAAATCTCTTTATCAGCTTAGTTATCCGCAATCTATTTATAAATCTCTTTATCAGCTTAGTTATCCGCACCCCCCTCCAAATGGTATCAGAGCACAGTAGTTTAAAAGATACGGAAGTGATATGCATGTTGAAATTAGTTAAGTTAGATATGTTGAAATTAGTTAAGTTAAATTTAGTTATTTATTAAATTAATTATGAGAAGACCATTTAAAAATAGAGAAGCTTTTAGAAAAATTAAAGAAAATTTAGTTAGTAATTATTCAGAATATATAAGTCTAAATAAAACAAAAGAAAATCCACAAAGATTAGCCTATTTAATTACATTAATATCTAGTATTGAAGCAAAATTAATAATCCATTTAAAATCTAGAAGAATGAGACATATACCACCTAATTATGATAAAATTAGATTTAGATATCCACCAAAATATTATAAACACAATTCAAATGAATAAAGAACAAAAATACAAAGAATTAAAACAATTTATATCTGAAAAACGTAAAGAATTAAAAATAAGAAAAGAAAGATTACATTATAATATATTTGCCGGAGTTAGTAAAAATTCAATAAATATACAAAAAGATGAAATATCCAAACTAGAATCACAAATAGATAGTTTAGAATATATATGTCAACACGAACTATTCACAATAAAATGAATAAAGAAGAATTTATAATAGATGAAAAAATATACGAAAATCACGAAGGTACAAAAATAAAAATAGTATTTTCTAATCTAGGAAGAAGGTATAAGAAAATAGGAGAACATTTATATTTAATGTTAGAAAAAGAAGAATTAAAATTAGAAGATAAATTAACAACAATGGTAAGAATAGAAAAAGAAAATGAAGAGATAGATAGAAAAAAGGAAATAGAAAAAATTAAACAACAATCTACGGAAGAAATACGAAAAATAGAAGAAACTAAAAATAGTAGAATTGCTGAATTAGAAAAAGAATTACAAATGTTAAAGGATTTATACGAACAAAGACAAAAAGAAAAAGAAGAAATAGATAAGGAACAAAAATTAATAAACGAGATAAATCAATTTAAGGAAAAATTAGAAATAAATAATATAGAGGTAGAAGAAACGGATAATTATGATTCAGAAGATAGTGAAACATATACGGAAATATTAACAAATATAAAAGATTTAGAAATTAACGAAAAACAAGAAAGAATTAATCAAGAAAACTTGGAAAATAATAATACAGAAATAAATACTCTTGACAAAAAAGAAGATGAAAATCTAATACCCAAAACAACAGAAATAAGAAAACCTATATATTATAAAAATAAATTTAAAAGATATAATGAATATGACAAATGGACACCAAAACAAATAGTTAATAAAAATTATAACTTTTTAGATCTAGACTGTGTAATAGATACAGAAAAAATAATACAATTATGGGTAGGATATATGACAAAACAATTATTAGATAATAATATAAACATAACAGATGCACCAGAATACATAGAAAAAACATTAATAGGATCAGTAAAATTATGGTTTACAAATTTAACTGAAAATAGTAAGAAAGTATTAAGAGCTAATAAACCTATGGAAGGAGCAGCATCAACAACAACTAAATTAACACCTATAGAATTATTGAAAAAATATGAAACAGCTATAAAAGATGAATTTGGTAGTATGACAACATTAGAAGAAGAACAAGATGAAAAAAAAAATACAAATAGGAATTTAATGATAAAATTAACAATATGTAATATGTGTTATATAGATGAATATACTTGCGCATTTAAAGAATATTATTATAAAGGAGTATATAGTATAGAAGAAAGTAAAGAAATAATAAAATTATATTTTAATAAATTACCCGAACCATTTAGTTCAAAAATAATAAAAAGTTGGGAAGAAGCAAAAATAGTAGATACATTAGGAGCTAGAATAAACTTTTTACAACAATGGTATAGAAAGTTATGTGAAAAATATAGAGAAGAATTAAAAATGGAAAAAACATTAATAAGAAATTTAGCATGTTGCAAAAATAAAATAGCACCCCAATTTGGATGCGAAGAAAGATATTATAAGAAAAGAAAAAGATATAAGAAATATAAGAAATATAAAAAATCAAAATATAAATATAAGAAACCAAGAAAAAGATATTATGTTAAAAATTACAAAAATAAAAGACCATATAGAAAGAAAAAATCTATAAAAGAATGTACATGTTATAATTGTGGAAAGTTAGGACATTTAGCTAGAGATTGTAAATTACCTAAAAATCCAAAAAATAAACAAATATCCAAAATAAAAATAGAGAATACAGAATATATGCAAATAGATTATATAGATTATGAACTAGAAAGTGAAGATAGTATATATGAAATTTCAGAAAACGACACAGATACTGAAATAGATAGTGAGATAGAGGAATCAAATGACTGAAGAAGATATAAAAATAATAACAAAGGAAGAATATTTAAATGATGAAGGAACAGAACAAAAGATAATATTTGACAGTAATATATTTGATGAAATAAAAGGAAAAGAGTTAGATTTAAGTGTAGAAAAAATATTTAAAATACCAACAATAAAAAATATTTTTAGTAGGAAAAAAGATGAATATTATGTAGTATGCCAAAAAGAACATGTAATAGACTGTAGATATGCAAAAGGAAAAGCTAGTATACCACTAGTAACAAAAAGAATAATTAATAAAGAAATAAATGATATAAAAAGTAAAGGAGATCCAATAAAATATGTACACCTTGGAGGTACAGAAATATTAATAAAAGCATGTTTTAGAGAAGGAATAGATACACCGATAGAATTATATTTAGCAGATGATAGAATTATAAAACCTATAGAAAAAAGTATAATAACTGCCGTAAAAGGAAATTTAATATACCAAAAATTTAAATTTATAATAAGTGCAAATTATTCAGTAGCAGTAACAGATAGAAATATAGATAAATCATTAGTATTATATTGGAAGATATCAGGAATAGAATTAACCCCAGGAAGTAAAATATTTACAACAAGATGTAAAAATTTATATATATTAACAACAAAACATAAAATAACAGGGAAAACACATCACCCCCTCCACCCCACACACGTACCTCACTTTTTAAAAATTAAAACTTTTTTTCCTACACAAGCCATCTCTCCCCCCGCCCCCTCGCCCCATCCACACACACATACGCACCTCATTTTTTAAAAATAAAACTTTCCCCAACCCCAATCCACCTACCTCTAACCAAATCTACGTAGAAAAACAATTATGTGAGTTTTAAAAAACTTTTATGCTTCATTTTTTGGTTTGTTATGTTATTTATAATTTAAAAATATTAGACTGTTAATATTTCCCCCTTCACCTTCTAACAAAATTTATATAAGTAAAAATAATCACGTGATAGTAAAAAATCTTTTATGTTTCATATTTTTCTTTACTATATCATTCACAATTTATTTAGATGAGTAAAGACAACCATGTAAATGTAAAAACAATAATTATATTTTATATTTTTTTATTATATTATTTACAATTTAAAATTCATATTGTTAATGTTGATTATTTTTATTGTCAATTTTTTATTCTATTCTCCCACATCTCTACCATTTAAAATTTAGAAATAGTAATATGTGTATAATCAAATTACTTCATGATATTCTCAAAATTAGTTCAAATCACTCCATCCATCCACCCCCACCTATATCATCGATTATATTTTTTTTGTACTGTATTTTAATTACTTTACTTTTTTTTAAAAAAATTTGATGTTACACACAAAGGCAGTTGAGTTTTCTTTTATTTTAACTCATAATATGAAAATTAAAGTAGACAAGTATTGTTATGCATAACAAAATAAATGAAATATAAATTAGAAGAAGACTTTAAAATAGTTTAACATGTTAGGTAATTATCAATTCTGCCCATATTAAATGTGGGTAAAATTTGAATTGGGGGGCTAACGAATAGATTGGATATGAGTTTACCTATATTTTATCCTTAGAAGTTGTTTGGTGTGAGGTATAATGTATAATAATCTGAGGATGAAATTTAGGTTCATTTTATCTTGAGTTTGGTTAGAGGTATTAGTTAGTCTCGAGATTATTTATATTATCATTTGTACCATAGTGATAAGATAAATTATTTCATATAGATAACTTATTTTGAGATAGCTAATCTCATGATTACTTGTCCCCAATCAAACAACCCCTTAGAGAATTAAACAATTTTAAATTTCAAATCTAATTTTTTTTCTATCCACCACCACTGCCAACCTACCAATGCCCCTAATTTTTTTCCCCACCCACCACTCTCCTCCCCCTCCCTCTATTTGAGCTTTCAAAGATATACCAACCTCTGACATCTGATGGCCAAATATCTAGATCGTCTTCTAACATTACTGAAAAAGCAAAAAAATTATTTCCAACCACCTGTCCTCCTCCTCCCCCCCCCCCCCCCCCCCCCCCTCAAATTTTTTGTTATGTTTTTTTTTTTAAGAAAAGGAAAGAAAGAAATTAGGACTTTTTTTTTCGTCCCACCCTTAGGTTTTTTAAGATTCTAATTTTTTTTCTCAAACACAATCGAAAACTAGCCACCCAACACCCCATCCCCACTTCCACCAAGCATTCCTATCTTTTTAAAATTAATTTTTTGAATTTTTTATTTTTTTAGTGCAATTTGAGATTTTGAGTAGAAGTGAGTGTTCAATTATAAGTCTATATGCATGGTTAGTCATATTTTATCCACTTTCTCAATATTTTAATGAGTTTTTGAAATAAATTTAGGTCAATATTTATCCAATTAAAATAAAAGTTATCTAATTCATTAAGTATAAGTCAAACGAATTCATTTCATTAGTGTGTGCTGAAATTGCCAACCTTTTTGTTTTAGAAAGTAATCATCGTTTTCAACTTAAAATTCATTACTTTCTGAAACTTTCTTTCAATTCATCCATCACTTTAACCGTCGACAATAGTCTTCCTCCGTCATCTTTGGTGGTTTTCGTCATTCATGGCTCTTTTGAAGAATAATATGGAATTAAAGGATTTTAACAGTAGGAAATTGCAATAGACGATAAAGTTAAAAAGCAGGCACCAATTAAATCAAAGTTTTTAAAACAAAGAGGACATAAACATATAGCCAAGCATGGATAGTTGTTACTCATGATAATCAAGTAATATTATAATTTTACATTTACGTAGAAGAAAATATATTTTGATTGAATAAGCGTCACTTTATCTAGATAGTCTGTCAACTTCTTAATATGAACCATGTAATTCATAATTCTAGTCTTCAATGCAAAGAGTTACAACCTTTATGTCAGTACCAAAGCCATCAAAATGAAGGGACCTGAATTTCTATCAATATTATCCAACATTTTTAAAATTCATTTTGACCCAATAATCTGATCAAAGAAAAAGACAAATTAGATTCAATGAAAGGCGAAAAGTATACCAATTAATTAAATGCAACAAATTAATGGTGTAAAAATATGATGAGAGGAGAAAAAAAATATTTGTATTCTTAAAATCACGAAAAATACAATCTTCACAATACTAGTTGACTCTTCAAAACTCAAAAGCACATATTTGTATTCCTAAAATGCACAATAAAGATAGTTTTTTTTTTATTTAATAATTGAATGTATTTATTTTTATAAAAAATCAAACAAATAAAATCATTATGCATAAATCTAAAACCCCAGAGTATAACTTTCCATGGATCGAAAGAAAAAAGAAAGTTCGAGCAAATATTTATTTTTCAGATTCTTTTCTCTATTAGAAAAGAGATAATCTACTATGTTTCCTTTTAGCAAATCTAAAATTCAATAAAATAAATAAAATAACTAGGAGACTAAAAATGAAAGTCTCTTTCTCGGATCTATTCTTCATCACACTGTTGGAACAAAATAAAAATACCCGATGCAACGATATTGAAATATTACATTACTTACTTGAATCCAAGCTTGAATATGATAGAAAAATAAATTAGCATGTAATAATATCATCACTTATCTGCATATTAAAAATAACAATTTTAGAGCAAACAAAAATTCAAAAAAATGAAGAATATAAATAATGTAGTAAATAAGTTCATGAATAAAGCTAATGATCAAATAACAAATAATCAACAAAAAAAATGGAGAAGAAAGTATAGCATTATATATCACTGTTAAAGTATATATAAAAAAGTCAAGAGGTTAGAACTTCATTGCAACTCGAACTTCATTAAAATTTAAAGTCAAAAGCTAATTGATTGGGATATTAATTTGAACAAATATAAATTTTAAAAATAAAAGAGCAAAAACTTATAGTTGCAAATAAAAAGGAGACTATAAAGAATTACAATTCTTTTGCATGCCAAAAAATATGCTACAAAAAAGGAGCACACAACAAAGTAATTGATTTATAATTTAAATTCAATAATAATTTTTATGGGGTAAGGGAACGTGTAGTTGTTCTTTTTCTCCTTCTCTTTCTTCTTCTTAGTTCTATTATTGCTGTTATTATTATTACTATTACTGCTACTTCTACTATTATTATGACTGCAATTACTATTTATTTATTAGTATTATTTTTAATTTTTATTTGATATTTAAAATTATTATCATTATTAATATATATTTATAATAATATTATTATAAATATAGGAGAAGTTAGGAGGTTAGAATTCCATTCCAATATAAATTCTATTTATGTTTAAATTTAAATATCATATCAATTTTTTATAAGAAGATCAATTTATTATTGTTTCCTTATCCTTAGGCATTGAACTTCATATTTATCCTATAATCTATAAAGTTGAATTAGTTGTTACTATTATTGTTGCAATTACTTTTTTTTTTTTTTGGTTTTTCAAGGTATCCCCACAGCCGGCAGCCGTGAGACTAATCCTCCGTTCCTCGGTCAGCACATTTTGCGGTAGGAAACTGGCCACAGAGTTTGCTCCATTCACCAGAGGCGAGAATCGAACCCCCGACCTCTTGGTTAAGGGACATAGCGCTGAACCACTATACTAACTTTGGTGGTTGTTGCAATTACTACTTACCAGTATTACAACGTATTACTACAACTAGTACTCCTATTTTTTAAATTATTATTATTATTATTATAATTAATATTTTCAAATTTCATTTAAAATTTAAATAAGTCAAATATATTACAACAGCCACTACTACATCTATATGTTAATATTATTATCTTTCATTTAATATTTAATTAAATGATTTAAAAAATATTTTATAACATGTGAAAGAGATAAGTTTATGAAATAATAAAAGTTCATCTAGAAAACTATTTCTATATTGATGTTTATGATTTTTTTCCTGTCAAGGAGAATGTATTCTCAAATTCAAATATTTCTATAATTGAAAACTTTTATTACAAAGTTATCTACTTTGTCTTAAAATTGCCAAGTGACTTATTTATATGTTGTCATCATTGGCTTCTTCTAGTGCTTCGTCCTATATATAGATTGCTACTATTAGTGCTATCATTGTTGTTATTGCTATTACTATTACTACCACTTCTACTATTATTACGGCTGCGATTACTGTTTATTTATTTATTTATTAGTATTATTTATATTCTTTATTTGATAGTTAAAATTATTATCATTATATATATATATATATATATATATATATATATATATATATAATATTATTATAAATATAGGAGAAGTTAAGAAGTTAGAATTCTATATAAGAGAAGTTAAGAAGTTAGAACTCTATTCCAATACAATTTCTATCTAAGTTCAAATATAAATATCATATCATATCAATTTTTTATAAGAAGATCAATTTATTATTGTTTCCTTATCCTTAGGCTTTGAAATTCATATTTATCCTATAATCTATAAAATTGAATTAATTGTTATTATTATTACTGCAATTACTACTTACAAGTACTACAAAATATTATTACTGCTAGTGCTACTATTTTTTTAAATTATTATTATTATTATTATTATTACTATTATTATATTTAATATTTTAAAATTTCATTTAAAATTCGAATAAGTCAAATATATTACTATGGCCACTACTACATCTATTTAGTTACTAATTGGCTTACGCCATGCTACACACGATCTAATGTTGATTCTTAAAATTTTACGTTATGTATAATTCTATCATTTAGTTCAGACCTTTATTTGTTAGGTTGATAAATTCTAAGTTAGGCATATATTATTATATTTAGATTGATGAAATTTGTACAACAATATTTTAAGTTGTTAAAAATTTTGTGGCATTGATAGTAAATTATATTTTTTAAATAATTTATTTTTTTAATTACTGTGATTTATAATATTTTTGCTTCTGTTCTACTAATTAGAAGTGACATGGTAAAATTACAATAATAAATACTTGTGAAATTTTTTTAAGTGCTCCCATATAAGACGTCAAGTTAATAAAAATATCAAAAAATAATTTATATTTTTAAGTGGTCACGTATAAGACGTCAAGTTAATTTAAAACATCAAAAAATAATTTATCATTTTATATTTATTTTATATTTTTTATTAAATATTATTAAATTTTAAATGCTTAAATGAATTATAAAAACATCAAAAAATAATTTATTATTTTATGTATATTTTATCTTTTTTATTAAATATTTTTTTAATACTTACATGTCTTATAATAATTAATTATGAATGATACAGTAAAATCACGGTTGAAGCAACTGAAACAGTCATGACATAAATGTCTATTGTAAATTTTTTATTAAAATTTTTTAATACTTAAATGACTTATAATAATTAATTAGGGGTAATACAATAAAAAATCACAGTTGAAACAACTGAAGTAGGCATGTCGACCATGAGTAGCCTGCTTCAGCTGCTTCTTTGCCACTTATTATATAGGATAATATTATTATCTTTCATTTAATATTTAATTAAATGATTTAGAAAATATTTTATAACATGTGAAAGAGATAAGGTTATGAAATAATAATAGTTCATCATAAGTTTATGAAATAATAATAGTTCATCTAGAACTCTATTTCTATATTTATGCTAATGATTTTTTTTTCTTTCAAGGAGAATATATTCTCAAATTCAAATATTTCTAATTTTGTAACTGAAAACTTTTATTACAAAGTTATCTACTTTGTCTTAAAATTTCCAGGTGACTTATTTATGTATTGTCACTGGCTTCTTTTGGTGCTTCCTCCTCTGCTTTATAATATATATAGATTGCTATTATTAGTGCTATTATTATTGTTATTACTATTACTATTACTACCACTTCTACTATTATTACAACTGTGATTACTATTTATTTATTTATTTATTTATTAGTATTATTTTTATTTTTCATTTGATATTTAAAATTATTGTCATTATTAATGTATATTTATAATAATAATAATATTATTATAAATATAGAAAAATTTAAGAAGTTAGAATTCCATTCTAATACAAATTCTATTTAAGTTCAAATTTAAATATCGTATCATATCAACTTTTAATAAGAAGATCAATTTATTATTGTTTCCTTATCCTTAGGCTTTGAAATTCATATTTATCCTATAATCTATAAAGTTAAAGTAGTTGTTATTATTATTGTTGCAGGTACTACTTACCAGTACTACAATGTATTACTGCTGCTAGTAGTACTATTTTTTTAATTATTATTATTATTATTATTATTATTATTATTATAATTAATATTTTTAAATTTCATCTAAAATTCAAATAAGTCAAATATATTACTAAGACCACTACTACATCTATTTATTAATAATAATATCTTTCATTTAATATTTAATTAAATAATTTAGAGAATATTTTATAACATGTGAAAGAGATAAGTTTAAGAAATAATAAGAGTTCATCTAGAACTCCATTTCTATATTTATGCTTATGATTTTTTTCATTTCAAAGAGAATGTATTCTCAAATTGCAATATTATTAATTTGTTAATTGAAAACTTTTATTACAAAGTTATCTACTTTGTCTTAAAATTGTCAAGTGACTTATTAATATGTTGTCACTTGGCTTCTACTGGTGTTTCGTCCCTACTTTATAATATATATATATATATATATATATATATATATATATATATATATATATATATATATATATATATATATATATCTAAGATTGGTACTATTAGTGCTATTATTGTTGTTACTACTATTACTATTACTACCACTTCTACTATTATTATGACTGGGATTACTATTTATTTATTTATTAGTATTATTTATATTTTGATTTGATATTTAAAATTATTATCATTATTAATTTATATTTATAATGATAATAATAATTTAAATATAGGAGGAGTTAAGAAGTTAGAATTCCATTTCAATACAAATTCCGTTTAAGTTCAAATTTAAATATCGCATCGTATCAATTTTTTTTTTATAGAAGATCAATTTATTATTGTTTCCTTATCCTCAGGCTTTGAAATTCATATTTATCCTATAATCTGTAAAGTTGAATTAGTTATTATTATTATTGCTGCAATTACTACTTACCAGTACTACAACGTATTGCTACTGCTAGAACTACTATTTTTAATTATTATTATTTTTGAAACACCCTAGTTTCTGGACCTTAGAAAATTTTCTGAAATTCTGGTCTCTGGACCCAATATGAATCATGGGTACGAGTCGTATATTGGGTACAAATGGTATGGTCCAGTCGTATGCTGATCAGTGTTGGTTAGTGGGGTAGATTTTGGTCACTGAAATGGATACGACTTGGTGATACGAGTCGTATGGTCGGATATGAATTATTTGGTCTCTTTATTTAATCTTAGACTTGGTAACTTGAGTTGGATTTGAGTATGAGTGGCTCACCAGGAGTCGTAAGCCAGCGTACGAGTCGTACCCAGGACTCGTATAGTGGAAAGTGTTCAAACCTTCTGTGCTTCTATCTTTCTAGGGATACGGGTAAAGGGTACGAATCATATGCTGACAAGACGACTTGGGTAGGATAAGTCGTATTATGGATAGTGTTGGGTACAAGGGTTACGGCTTAGGATACTAGTGGCGGGTACCACTCATATTGAAGGGTACGACTTGTGAGGGTCAGTCATACCCCTGTGACGGATTTTTTTTACAACTTAAGTGGGTGTATTCTGGATATTTCTCCACTTATCGTAATTAGCTCCCATGACTTCTAACTCTCTTGGGGAGGCTATTTACCCTATTATTCTATTCATTAACACTTAAAAACTCTTCCTAAACACTCTATAATTCACTCAAAAGCTTTTGGGCAAGAAAGCTAGGGTTTCAACTATAGGATTAATTTAGGGATCTTGTTGGTGGTTTCTCTCCGTCTACTTTATCAATTAAGGCATGTTTTCTTTCCTCATTATTAGCTCCAACTAAAGGCATGATTTTATACAATGTTTTTATTATTTGAATATTGCATGATTTTGGGTTTTTAAATATGATTTGGGGATATTGGTTATAAATGCTTGGTTATGGTTTTCTCATATTTTAATTATGCTTTTGTATGAATTAATTATGGTTTTGGATAATTGGTTGCATGGGAATGGTTCTTTGGCAATGGATTTTGGTTTTGGAAATACTATGCCCTCAATGCATTTGACAGAATGCCTTTAACAATGTTTTCACTATAATATTGGTTTTTCAATGGAACTTATGCATGGTTTAAACTTGGTAATGGAAATCTAAATGGTATGAATGGTTTAAATAGTTTTAAATGGATTGGAAAGGCCTTGGTGGCTTTGGTTTTGGTTAATTGGAAATTATGAAGGGTACATATAATCCCTTAAACCTATATATGATTTGCTATGGACAAAACTTGCAAGTTATTTTGGTATGATAATACCACTATTAATGGCCTTGATTAATAAATGGTTAATGGATTGGTTGGTTGCTTGGTAATGGCTTTAATTGACTAATAATGACGGAGTGTGTAGCAAAGCCATGAAATGTGGAGGTCCTAGGGGAACCAAAACTAAAAAGTCATATTTTCCGATGTGAGGTTGGTCTTGGTGACCGTGTCCATGATGTTACACTTTATATTTAGGGGATGTACTAGTCATCTCTATTTTTTTCCCTGGTCATGTGGCTTCACGCGCTGGGCCCTTTCAGCAGGGGGAGCTGAACCCATATAGCCCATGGGTGGTTTAGGACAAGAAAGCTACACAACCCAGGTAGAGATTTTAATGGCATGCTAAACCCAGCTCCCTTTTCCTGCATGGTTATATATATATATAGATGGTTGTATGCATATGGATGGTTTTACTTGGTTTTATAAATGACATTATTTTATCCTTGTCTTGAGTTCATGCTAGCGATCACTTGCTAATCCATCTTCGGGCAGTTGTATACCCACGCTATGAAGGAACCAGCCATTCTACTCCTCCTACATAGTGATTGACTCGGGGACAACTGTTGGATTGAAGTGGTGAGCTTCCATTCTTCTGGAAGGCTTCATTTCATGTTATACATACTCTTTTAGACATTTTGATTTATTTCTCGATATTGGTTTTGGCTATGGTTGGAGGCATGTCCCAATCAAATATTCTTACTCTTTTGGTTAGAGGCTTTGTGGTACTGTTATGGGTTGAAATGAGAGGAATCGATATTGGTGTCGACCTTAATATTGGCATTGGAATTGGGGCAGACACTAATGGACATAATTTCTCATTATTCCATCATATTTTATTTTGGGATTAATCATATTATATTCTGGATCTCATTTGGTTCTGGCTCTTTTAGGGGTGTGTAGCATGCTATACTCATAAAAGAGAGGCTACAAGGCATTTAGAAATATTTTACTTTCTTGGTATTCTATTTTCAGGCTTGGAGTCTATGTCTTGGAATTCTTCTCTAATCCTTGGATGTTCACTTTTTAGATTATGCCTCGACGATCTGGAACACAAAAAAACTATTCAGTCCTACCTGGGGATAATGTTGATGGGGTACGTCCTATATCTAGAGTTCGTCTTCAATCTCAGGGTTCTATCCCTGATAGTTTTGGAGTTCCTCCAATTACTACTAGTCCTCCTCAGGGTGAGGTGACTAATGCAGAATTTTGCCAGTCTATTCATACTATTGCCAAATTGGTTGCTGCCAGGCTGAGCGAGATGCGTCTGGTGTGTTGTTTGTCGAGGCCACAAGGGTTAGTCAATTTATGAAACTGAATGCTCCTACTTTTATTGGTGTGCAGGTGGAGGAGGATCGTCAGGGTTTCTTGGGTAAGATAGAGAAGATATTCAGGGTGATGTAGGCCCCTAATGTGAAAGGTGTAAACTTTGCAGTTTATCAGCTCAAGAATATTGTATACCAATGGTACGAAGAGTGGGATAGTGATAGAGAAGATGTGGAGGAGTCATCCTTATGGGATGCTTTCTCTGGTGCTTTTCTGGATCGTTTCTTTCCTCAAGAGCCGAGGGAAATGAAGATGGAGGAGTTTGTGAATCTTACGCAAAGAAGAATATATGTCAAGGAATATGCCTTGAAGTTTCATCAGTTGTCAAGGTATGCTCCTGATTTGGTGGCTGACATGAGAGCAAGAATAAGAAAGTTTGCCTCTGGGTTGAATCAGGATTTGATCTTGGAAAGCAAGACTTCCTTGCTGATTAAAGATATGGACATTTCTAGGTTGATTGTTCATATACAGCAGGTAGAGGATAAGAAGTGGAAACAAGCAGAGTTCGGAGATCAACAGGGCAAGAGGTGCAGGTTTTTTGATCAGAGAGGTGCTTAGTCTCAGGGTAATCAGGATGGCGGCAAATGACAAAAAAAGAAGTGGGGGAGATCTGGTTACTTCTTTAATGCTAGTGCTCCTTACCCAAAGCAGTCGAGCGATAGGCATCACCAAAGTGGTACAATTTTCAAGCACAGGGTGCTTAATCTCAGGTGAGTGGGGGTCAATCAATCTCTTTATGCCCTTTTTGTCGGTCTTGTAGTCATCCTCATCAGGGTTATTGCGATGAAGAGAGGGACAAATTCTTTAAGTGTAGCCAAGAACGCTATCATCTTAGGAATTTTCCAGTTAATAAGGTTGCTATAGGAGCAAATAATATACCAGTGGCTTCATCTTTTGCTCCTACACCCGGTGGTGCCGCGTCTACTTCTGTTACTACTCCTGGTTCTAGTGTTAGCTGGAACAGGTTGTATGATTTGGCGTCTTGATAGGAATTTAAGGCATCTCCTAATGTTGTTACTGGTATGTTATAACTCTTTTCTCATGATGCGTATTGTCTGTTTGATCCAGGGTCCACTCTTTCTTATGTGACCCCATTTTTGGCTGTATGTAATGGTTGTGGTCCTGAGGTTGTTTCATATCTTTTTTCTATTTCTATCCCAGTAGGTGACTCATTTATTGCTGAGAGAGTCTATCGGGGGTGTGTGGTATCTGTTGGTGGTAGGCAGACTTTGGTGGATTTATTTAAACTTGATATGGTGGATTTTCATGTTATTTTGGGGATGGATTGGTTACACTCTTGTTAAGTATCCTTGGATTATCGAACTCATAAGGTTGTCTTTAGGTTCCTAGTGAACTGATTATAGAGTGGAAGGGTGGTTTCCTAGGTCCTAGGGGGAGGTTTATTTCCTACCTTAGAGATCAGAGGTTAATCTCTAAAGGTTGTCTCTATTATTTGGTCCGAGTTAAAGTTTCTAACTCGGAAGGTCCTTCTTTATAGTTAGTTCCAATAGTAAATAAGTTTCCTGAGGTCTTTCTGAATGATCTTCCTGGTGTTCCTCTGGATAGGGAAACAGAGTTTGTTATTGACTTGGTTCCGGAAACTTGTCCAATATCTATTCATCTTTATAGAATGACTCCGGCTGAGTTGAGGGAACTCAAGGAGCAACTTAAGAATCTTCTAGATAAGAGGTTCATTCGTCCTAGTGTATTCCCGTGGGGATCACCGGTATTATTCTTATGCAAGAAGGATGGTTCCCTTCGGATGTGCATTGGCTATAGACAGTTGAATAAGGTAACGGACAAGAATAAGTATCCTCTCCCAAGGATAGATGATCTATTTGACTAGTTGTAAGGTGCCAAGTTCTTTTCTAAGATAGATCTTTGGTATGGGTATCATCAGCTAAATATTAGTAAGGTGGATATCCCTAAGATGACTTTTCGTACTCGGTATGGGCAATTTGAAATTATGGTGATGTCATTTGGATTGATTAATACCCTAGCGACATTTATGAATTTGATGAACATGGTTTTCAGGAAGTTCTTGGATCTCTTCGTCATTATGTTTATTGATGACATTCTGGTTTATTCCAAAAGTAAGGTGGATCATTCTAATCACCTCCATGTGGTATTGCAGACCTTGAAGGAACAATAGTTGTATACCAAATTCTCCAAGTGTGACTTTTGGTTGAACGCTGTGACTTTTCTTGGTCATTTTATTTCTAGCAAGGAGATCATGGTGGATCCGCAAAAGGTGGTTGTGGTTAAAAGGTGTACTAGACCCATGACTTCAACCTTCCTTCGGAGCTCCTTGGGGTTGGCTGGGTATTATAGGTGGTTTGTGGAAGGCTTTTTGTTGATAGCTTCTCTTTTGACTAAGTTGACTCAAAAGAAGGTTAAGTTTTCTAGGTCGAATGCTTGTGAGGGGGAGTTTTGAGGCTATTGTCCATTGTGTATCTTGATGAAGTCTGAGTAGTCGAGATAACCAAGTCATGCCGCAACAGTCAATCAGGCGCTATTGGGAGGCAACCTAAATTGTTATGTTGTAAGTATGTTTGTTTTTGTTTTAAAGTTTGTATTCGTAATGAGTTGTTTAGGTGTGCAGGGATAAAGGTGAAATTGATGCTGTCAGTAAATGGGAATTGACGACCAAAGTTGATGGGTTATCGAGAAATTGATGATATGTCGCTTGATGTTGTCATCTCGAGTAAAAATGGGCACCATTCTAGATAAGGGTGACGACCATAGCTGATAAGCCGTCACCCTCGTGATAAGCCATCATGTAGGGCCGTCAATTGAATAAAAAATGGGATACAATCTGGATAAAGCTGACAACCAAAGATGATCAACTATCACAAATGCGATAAGTCATCACACCTGGTCGTCATAAGAGCCAAATTTGGGAAATATTTTGGCTTAAGGTGATGACATAAGTGACGGACTATCAGATATGTGATAAGCAATCACTTAAGTTTGGGCCCAGGAAAGGAAGTCCGACCCGACCCAAACTCATCAGCCCTAGTCTTTTCAAATTCCCAATAATAATTGGGAATTCGAAAAGACTAGGGCTGATGAGTTTGGGTCGGGTCGGACTTCCTTTCCTGGGACCAAACTTAAGTGATGGCTTATCACATATTTCTTTAGTGTACTTTCTTCGCATTATTAGTTTTTATTAACTTTAATTGTTTTTTCATTATTACTTATTGGATAATTATAAAAACAAAAAATTAGGATACGTAGGTGCAATCACTTCATCTTTCCCGTCAATTTTCCTTTCAAAAGCCAATATTCAAATTTCTCTTCATCTTCTCAAAACCAAGTGAAAAAGATGTGAAAATTCTCCTTCTTCTTTCTCTGAGAAATCAGTCAAGCAGTTGTTTCTTCTCTGAGTAACTCGGAAACTCTCATAAGGAAAGTCCGCAACTTGAGTCGATGGAGAGGTATGTTTCAAGCTTGTCTCTTTTTCTTTGGTAAGTAATGACAATTGCCCAATAATATAAATTTTGTAGGCTTCGAAGTGTTCATGATCAACTTTAGGTAATGCACAGTGAATTGGTCACCCAAAATCAATTACCTCTTACATAACTAAAATATGATCATAAACAACTACTTGTTGAAGTTGAAAAATGTACTATTGTTGCGTAAAAATCCACTGAACTCTAGTTTTTCAAGATTATTGTGTTGAATTTGGGTATGGGTTTTTGTTGAAACTGAAAACTAGGGTTACAAGTTTTGAATTGAGCAACAAAGTTTGAAACTTCAGCCCAAGAATTGGATTCTATATGTTGGCAAGCATGATTTTGAATGATGACTATGTTGAAAAGTGTTCAAAGATACAAAAAAGGGTTAAGGATTCTGTTTTGGGCTGACGACTTGGATGACGAGCGTTACATAAGTGACGACATATTATTCCAAGTCATTACTTGAAAATAAAAATGATCATATTCTGCCTGAAGCTGATGACGTTGCTAATAGGCCATAACTTATGTGATGGTTTATCATACCAAGTCGTCACATCCGTGCTCAATAATAGTGATAAGACCCCTTTCAAGAGTGGTATTGAAATTGATTGGCTCTTGTGTGCTTATTCAATATTGGGTATTAAATGATTATCTTTGTTGCAGAGTTAATCAGGCCTCCTAAAGGAAAAGCAAAGAAAGCAGCTAAGAAGGTGACTAAGGAGAACTTGACTCGAAAACTCTTCAATGAGTCTGAGAGTCAGAAAGAAGAGCCACAGCTCCAGAGATACAAAACGAGGTAGGGTCTAAAAATAGTTGAACCTCTTCCATAACCTAAGGAAGAGGTAGTTGAAGAAGTTGAGTTTGAGGAGGAGAACTCTTCTCCATCTGAGCATACTTTATTAGAGCAGCTAAATTCTGAGGAGCCTTCATCAAAACACCCTTCTTCTGAGCATCCAACTAGTGAAGACCCTCATATAAGGGGAGATATGATAAAATGCAAGAATCCTGGTGTTCGAGAAAGTGTCAGATGGTATTTTCCCAGCACAAACAGAATTTACCGCAATGGAATGATAAGAACAAAAAGAAGATGTCTTAAGAAGACGATATGTGAAAAGATGAGGATCATCACTACTAGGATGAACAGGTACCCCCGGATGGAGAAGGCATCTAAAGACTATGATTTGGCATGGACTATAAAGGAAGGTGAATCATTATGCCCAACATTAGTTTGGGAGTTTTACACAAACTACCAGGCTACACTGGAGAATATATGTAAGAAAGGAAAGAAAGCTGCGGACCTTCCCAACGTGAATAATATTCCAGTGAGGGGAGTAATGGTGGATCTATCAAACAACACTATCAGTAGATTCCTCCATGGCCCAAACTTCATCCCTCTGATCACTTCTCTAGAATTCTACTATAGGTGCAGGAAAGGGCAAAACAACGCCCTTCGTTGGCAAAGATTATAGTTGAGAAAGAGCTGAAATGGTTGTAAAATGCAAGTAAAAGAATATTTAAGGCCTCAATGGCTCAGGAAGTAAGATTTTGGTGGGGCATTATATGATCTAGATTAATGCCAACAACTAGAGAAAACATTATAAGAGAAGATAGGGCAGTTTTAGTGGCAAGTTTAATATCCAACTTTTCCTTACACTTAGGGGAAATTATTGCGGATGAAATAAAGAGTCGGGCAACAAGACCTGACACTCCATACCCCTTTACTTGTTTGGTTATGAAGTTGTGTGAGGCTGCTCATGTACTTGAGATTACCGGCTTAGATCAGGAGATTAATACACAAAAAACTCACAATCCCAGCAAGTATGATGAGAATCAGCCTATGCTAGATTTGGGAAAAGGAGTTGAGTTTGAAAATGAACCAGTCAGGATTGATGAAGTTCAAATAATTAATAATGATACTGGTTCAATGAAAAATATAAAGGTGTCAGTGCCCGAAGCTGTACAACATCTTCTTCAGGGGCATCTTCAGTTCCTGAGAGAGAAGAAAATCTTGTAGTTGTACCACCGGTGTCAGAGTATGCTTTTACTCCTCTTAATTTTAGGAAGATGGTGAAGCAAGGAAAGAGGTTCAATGCGCAGTTGAAGTTGTTTGCTAGTCAATTTGAATCTACTATGGATAAAAGAATTAAGGTGGCAATTAAACCATTCAAAAATTTGCATGGACGTGTTGATGAGTTGGAGAACCATCTTAATGCAAGGTTGAGTGAGATATCAGTCCCGAACATTGCAGTTTTCAAAGCACCTTTGGACAAAGAAAAAGATGATATTGTGGCATTGCAGCACCACCAAATTATGATATCTTTAGACCCTATTACTGAAGAATCCAAAGATAAAGATCCACTGTTTGACATCACTAGAAAACCAGTAAAAAAGGGAAAGAAAAATACGACAAAAAAGATAAAGGTAAATGGAAAAAAACTGATATGGATGAAGAAAAGAGAGCGAAGACGAAAACACAAAGGAAGGCAGACAAAAAAGATATTAAAAAAGCTATGTGAATATTAAAAGTGGAGGGTGAACCAGTGGATGAAACATTAAGAGCAAAAGCTGTGGGATCCTCAGCTAGTAGGCCTTCGCTGACTATTGGTGGGAATATTGGGGAGTTTTTCACTCCTCCAACTACTGTGGCAGATACATCAGTACAACTTGATGCTATAGATGTGTTTGATGTAGTAGCAGAGTCAGTGGTTCATGATTCACGCACTTGAAGTGCTGTAGGTTTCTCCTCACCTTTGTTATTTAGTTTCATTTAGTGCATTGAGGACAATACATGCTCTTATTATAGGCATGGGGTTACTTGCAACCTCAAGGGTATATTTTCTATGTTCTATACCCTTGCGTGCTACTTAGTGAACCGACATGTTTAGGGTTGTTGTTGTGTTTGCGTATGGTGTTTTGTTTCATGATGTTTTGTGGTTAACTAGGAGAAAAATAAGTATTCAGGGCAGTTGACATATTTTTGTTGATTTTGGGGATAAATGATAAATATCTCTCTAATTGTGTATTTTGCAACTGTGTGATATATATCTTTATGCGACTATTGTGAATCTTTTTATGGCATTAGTATTAGGGACATGATAGTCATTATTAAGAATTCCATGAATCGGATAGGTAGTAGCTTGTGATGTACCTTTGTTCCATGTGTGTGCGAGATACTAACAAGTTCCCTTTGGGTGTTAAATCCAGAACTTGCTCGGTTAGTCTTACCTAGGTTGTAGGATGGTGGTTAGGAAAGGATCATAGGCCATTTTTTATATTAGTCCACATTTAGCCTAAATAACCTTCTATGTGTGAATGATATCCCTTGATCCCGATTTTGAGCCTGTATGCCTATTTTTCTTCTTAGATCTATCACCTTCCCATTTGTATCACAATGAACCTGTTTTGGCCCTGGTCCTCCTTGGACATTATGCACTTTAACTTAGGCAAATTACCTAAGTTAAGGGTGGCTATCATAGGGGTGCGTGATGTACAATGAGTATGAAAAAGATTAAAATAAGAGAAAAAAAGGTAAGACTGGGTGTGGTAGAAAAAGAAAAAAAGAAAAGAAAATTTGTGAAAAAGAGAAAATGAAAGACTAAAAGACCACTTCCAACCTGAATATGCTTTAATAAAGAAAGGGAGAAATAAGGTTAGTAAGTGCTTTAAAAATGGTTAACAAGTGAAACCCCAAAAATAGTGTAGTGTCAAAGAGGCTTAGTGACTTCAAATATCCTTACGTATCATACCATCCCCAAGCCTATGTTACAAGCTAAAGAAAAGACCTATAGTGATCCTAAATTAACTATCGAAAAGCTTAGGTAATGAAAATAAGGGCAAGCTTATGGTATTTGACATATATTAATTGGAACTTCTTTCTAAGAGTGTCTCTTGGCCGTCCCCACATTGACATACCTGATTTTATATATGAGTGAGGAGGGACTTCTTTGTTGTAAGGGCACATGGGTTGTATTGCTAACTACTTACTTATTTGGGAAGTGTAATTATATATATGTGTGATTGTTTATTGCAAATGTGATGCCATATATTGATTCCCTTGTGTCACATTATTGTTATCATTAATACATATGATTGGATTTAACGTAATTGAACTTGGAGAGGGTAATGTGTTTTGAGCAAAAATTGATGACCGACTGTCATAGATACCTTACATTCTCTTGGTTAAGCATCGTAGTATATTATTGTATTGGTTGCTTAAGGACAAGTAACTATTTTAAGTTGAGGGTGTTGATGTGCGAGCTTTGTGCTAGCACATTTAAGGCTTTTAACTTGGAATAATTGTAAGTTCTTAAGTAACTTTTGTCGTTTTTGATTATATTCTATGTGACATTGCAGGTAAGTCAAGATGCATGAAAACCTACGACAACTATGTCAAGAAGGACAGATTTTGATGAAGTAGATAGGAGGCTTGTAGTTAACAACTTAGCTGATAAGTCATCAACTTAATGATAAGGCGTTAGAAGAAGTCATCAGCTAAAAATAGTGTGTGAGAACTGAAGTGAAGAGTTGACAACTTGACCTGATAAGTCATCAACTTCTTGATAAGCCGTTAGCCCAGGTCGTCAGCTGTAAGCAGAGAACATGGATTTTGAAAGAGGAGTTGATGACTTGGTCTGATAAGTCGTTAACTCCCAGATAAGCCGTCAGCCCATGTCGTCAGCTATGGAGTGAATTTTTTGTGATTTGAAATTTAAATCCAAGGAAAAGTTTTAGGTTTTTAGAAGTATCTGGAACTTATTAGAAACAACCATTTTTTGATATTTTTATCTGAATTTTTGAATTAAGTTTTTGGGATTCTTATTGTGGTTTTGGATTTTTTTTGTTTGAGAAGGAAGAATGATCATATATCTTCATCATTTGTTAGTTAACTATAATTGAATTATGAATTCGATATATGTTGTTTCTTTCTATATTATGAGGAACTAATTATCTTAACCTGAGTTGTGGGATCTATGAGTTTAGTCTTGTAAATTCATTAGATGAATTAAGATTCTCAAAGCATCAGGAACTCCTTGATAATTCTTCTGTTGTGCATGTTATTTATTGGGTTCAAATAATAGATTAGACCTAATTGTTGGTTTGCTTGAAGTTAGAAATCAATTTAATAGGAAGTGAATTATCAACGGGGATTTGGAAGCAATAAACTTCCATCTAATGATTAACGTTGTAGCAAGGTTAATTAACTCGAGATAAGATCTGGCTAAGTATACGGATTTCCCTAAGTTCAAAAGCATTAGGTAATCTAATATCTAAATAGGTCAAGAGACTTTTAGATAGTTCTTTGATAATGATAATCTATTTTTCCTATATGTCATAAGAATTTTGAGATATAACTAGTGTATATCAAGTTCCAATACTCATAGTGAACACAACTCTGGTTTTCCATCACATTAATTTAAAACATTGAAACATTTTGCAACTTGTTAAAACAAATTGAACAATAACTTTTGTTTAATCTCTGAAAACCACAAGTTATAGAAAGATGTTACCTATTAGTTGATTGAATCATGAATAACTTAAATTAACACCATATTCCTTATGGGATTCGACCCCATCCTAGTTAGGTTATATATTTGACGATAACCTCTTACTCTCTCATAAGAGAGGTGTAATTTGGGTGTATCAATCTTTGAGAAGTAGAGGATTCTTCTTTACATTAAAGGTTTGAATTATGATTTTTAGATATTTTCTATTCATATGACTTTTGTAGGAAATGGATTCAATGATGTTTCATACTAAATACAGAAGTTGGAGGGGGTTACCCAAGCGGGTCTAGGCTAAAATGTTAGCCAAAAAGTCATAAAATATTGGAAATTTCAGTGGGTCTTACTCTAAGGGTCACATCAGTAGGCCTATTCAGCCCGTCTTGTTTAGTAAGCCTTGCTACCTTTTGCTATGGTTCCAACTAAGGTTTTTTCTCAACAACAAACTCTTAGGGGCCAACGTTTTTTCTACTCTCTGCAAGTCAGCCTTATCTCGAGAGAGGATGTTTCCATTATGGAGTTATTAGCTACTATAAGAGTGAGTATCATGTAAGGAAGGCCCAGGCACTATAAAAAACATGAGTTATAGTTCCAATGGATAGAAGAGGAGGAGGTAGTGATAGGTGTTATCTATATGGTAAATGAGTAAATCAGACTGGTTCTTAAGGTGGTTGCAAAAATGGCAGTGCATGAGAGAAACACAATCAAGAAAGGAGTTATCTCAAATTGATGATTGGGCTCTTTGTTATACATTTTTGGAAAAGACTAATGTCAAGGCTTATGATGTTATGATCTCAGGTACTATTTCTATTTGTGATCGGATGGCTTTTGTTATTTGATATAGGGTTTACTTATTCATATATATTTGTTTAGTTTGTGATGGGTCTGAATTTGGTTTGTGATATACTCGATTATCTGGTTTTTGTGTTTACTTCGGTAGGTGAGTCTATGGTAGTAAACCATATTTACCTTTCTTCTTTATATTATTTATCGGTTTTCAAACTTAAGTAAACTTAATAATTCTGGATATGTTAAAATTTGATGTAATTTTGGGTATGACCCCATTATCACCATATCACATTGTTTTGAACTTTAATGCTAAGACAATGACTCTAGCTATGTCAAAAATGTATAATTTAGAGTGTGAGGGAGTGTATAAGGTCAAATAGATGAAAATTATATTACTTGTCTAGTCCAGAAGGTTAGTGGGGAAGGGTTGTTTAGCGTTATTAGCTCATCTGTAGGATATGAGTGAGGGGTCTCCTTGTTAGAGTCAGTTTCAAAAGTATCCAAGTTCCAAGATGTGTTCCTTCTAACCTACAGGATATGCCTCCATATAGAGATATCATTTCTGTATTGACTTAGAGCTGGGTACTCACCTTATAAATGGCTCTAATAGAGTTGAGGGAGATCAAGACTCAATTGCAGGAGCTACTTAACAAGGGTTTTGTTCCTCAAAGTGCTTCATATTAGGGTTCTCCAATCTTGTTTATTAAAAAAAAGATATTAATTTAAGGATGACATTGATTATAGAAAGCTGAATAAGGTTACAATTAGAAATATATACCTTTTACCTCATATAGATTATTTCTTTGACTAGTTACAAAATGCATCAGTGTTCTCAAAAATTAATTTATGGTCGAGTTATAATCAGTTCAAATTTGATCGGAGGATGTGCCAAAAGATATGTTTTAAAACTTAGTATGGTCATTATGAATTTCTGGTGATGTCTTTTGGGTTGACTAATGCACCTATGACCTTTATGAGTTTGATGAACAAGATCTTTAAGTCATTTGTGGATTCTCTTGTTATTGAGTTTATTGATGATGTTCTTGTCTACTCCAAGAGTAAAGAAAATCATGCAGGCTATCTTCGCACAGTCTTAGATATTCTATGGGATAAATAGTTGTTTGCAAAGTTTTCAAATTGCAAGTTTTAGTTTTCTTCGGTTGCCTTCTTGGGGCATATAGTTTTTGAAAAAAGAGTAATAGTGGATCCCCAGAATATTGAGACATTTAAGAATTGGATTTATCCTAGTTTAGCTACCAAGGTAAGGAGCTTTATGGGTCTTTCAAGTTATTACTGTAGGTTTGCCAGGAACTTTACATCCATTGCAACACACTTGATAAGGTTGACTAAAAAAGAAGTGCCATTTATTTGGGTAGATCAATGTAAAGAGAGCTTCTAAGAGCTCAAGACACTCTTGACTACAATGCGTATCCTTTCATTGCCTGTTGATGGTAAGGACTGTATAGTGTTTTGTGATGCTTCACTTTTGACTTTATATGTTGTGTTGATGTAGGATAAAAATGTCATTTCTTATGCTTTGAGGCAGCTGAACCCTCACGAAAGGAACTACCCAATATATGAATTGTAGTTCTCAGTGGTGGTGTTTTCATTTAAGATTTAGAGGCATTATCTTTACGGTCACAAGTGTGAGTTTTTCAAAGATCATCGTATCTTACAACACATGTTCACTCAAAAGTAGAATCTAAGGCAACAAAGGTGCATAGAATTGGTGAAGGACTATGATTTAACTATTTAGTATTATTTGGGTAAGGTTAATATGGTGGCAGATGCATTGAATAAGAAAACAATAAGTATGTGTAGTTTATCATTCTTAAGGGTGTCAGGCTACCACTAGCTAGAGAGTTTCAAACTCTAGAATATCAGAGCATGTAGTTTGGGATCTCAGACAAGGGTGGTGCATTGGCTAATATTGAGGTAAGGTCAACATTTATGGATTATATTAAGGCCAAGAAATTTGAGGATGAGAATTTGAATGCATTTTGAAATAAAATGGTATGTGTAGAGGTGGCAGATTCGATTCTTGATGCTGGTGGGGTGTTGTAGTTTAAGGAAAGATTACGTGTTCTTTAAGTTGGTGATTGATTCACGATAATCTTTTTGAAGCGTATGGTTCATGTTATTATATTCATCTGAGTACGACCAAGATGTACCGTGACTTGAGACACCTTTATTGGTGACGTATGATGAAGAGGTACATAGTGGATTATGTGTCCTAGTGTCAGAAGTGTCAGCAGATGAAGTATGAACACTAAAGACCTACAGGGTTGCTTCAGAGACTTCTTATACCTATGTGGAAGTGGGAGCATATTTCTATAGATTTCATGGTGGATCTTCCTAAAACTTTGGGAAAGTATGATTCCATTTAGGTGATAGTAGATCGATTGATGAAATTATCTCACATTTTACCGATTCAGGTAGACTACAACTCTTGGCAGTTAGATAAAATCTACGTCAAGGAGGTTGTCAGACTTCATGGGGTGTACCTTACCATCATTCCATATAGGGATGCCAAGTACACTTCCAAATTCTAGGACATGTTGCATGAGGATTTGGGCGCCAATCTCACATTTAGCATAGCCTTTCATTCTCAAACCGATGGGTACTTAAAAAGGATGATTCTAGTACTAGAGGATATGTTGAGGGCCTATGTGATTGAGTTTGGTGGTTATTGGGAACAATTTGTTTCATTGTGTGAGTTTTCATACAATAATAGCTATCACTCAAGCATTGATATGGCCCCATTCGAGGCACTCTACAGAAGGAAGTGCAGGTCATCTATTGGGTTATTTGAGGCTGGCGATATTAATCCTTTAGGCACAAAATTGGTAACGAAGGCTCGATAGAAAGTAAGGTTTATTAAAATAAAGTTATTGGCTGCTCAAAGTAAGTAAAAAGAGTATATGGACCATAAGGTAAGAGACATGGACTTTAAAATTGGTGAGCAAGTTTTGCTTAAGGTGTCTCCAATAAAGAAAGTCATGGCATTCAGTAAGAAGGGCAAGCTTAGCCTATGGTATATCAATCCCTTCAGGGTTGTTAAAGAGATGGATCCAATTGCATACAAATTAGATCTACCACTGGGTATCTTGGGAGTCCATCTTGTATTTTATGTCTCAATGCTAAAAGGGTACCATGGGGATAGATACTACATTAAGTGGGATTCAAAGCTTCTAGAAAAGGATTTGTCTTACGAGAATGAACTAGTGGAAATTCTATATTGGGATGTTTTAAAACTGAGTACAAAGGAAATTCATTTGTTAAGGTTCACTGAAGCATCGTCTAGTTGAAGATGCCACTTCTAAAATTGAGAAGACATGCAAGAAAAGTACCCTTAATTGTATAAGGATTCAGGTACTCTCTTCTCTCCTTGGTTTAGCCAACTTTCATCCTTGATCATTTAATGGTATTTAATTTGACAATTATTACTGTCATTATGTATGAATCTCTCATTAAAAGTCCTCCCTTAATATTCTTTCCTATTTTAAAGCTACAAATTTCAAGCTAGGCTAATTTTGAATAAAACTAATGTGAGGTGTGTATAAGGAAATATGCAAATGATTTGGGAGGGATTAGTGTAATTTAAATTTAATTTTTGATAACTAAGACGGTAAGGAACTCATAGGAATTTATGAAATTGAATTTAGGTAAGTAGAACTCCCGAACTTGATCATACCGTAAAAGGGTATTATTTAAAATATCTCGATTTCAAGGTGTGTTGTAAAAAGTGGGATTGGAGTGAATTTGAACATTCTGTCCCATTGATGCTATCGAAGCAGCTGGCACACTACAGTAGCGAACAACACTATAGCGGAGAAATTCTGGCTATAGTGGGAATTAATGTCGCTAAAATAATCGGTGTCGCAATAACGGTAAATATTGCATTTAGTTAAATAACTACTCCAAAATAGTTTATTTTTCTAGTATTTATGTGAGGCAAAGGAGGAGAAATTTGAGTTATTTACACTAGAAATTCTTCGTTTGGCTTAAAAAGGTAAGGTATCCATCCCCGTTAACTTGTAATTGATGATTAAGCATTAAAATTTCTAATTTACAAAGTTTGAGAGGGAGTTTTGGGATGAATTTAGTTTTTTTTGGTACAAGAGAGAAAATTAAATAATAATTTAATGTACTTTGACTGTTAACGGTTAATTTTCCCTTACATTTTATTAATTCACTAATTTAACAATGAAATTGGTAGTTTTAGGTGAATTACAACAGAAAGGACCTAGAACAGGAAAGGAATGACCATACTTAACCTTAGGGATTGGAAGTGAGTTATAATTACTAACATGGTTGGTTGTGGTATTATTTATGTGTTTATGTGCCTGTTTTTGACAACAGAACAAGTGGACATTGAAGGAAAGGGCAAAGCTCTGGCTTAGAGGAGTTGTGTAAGCTTGGTTTGAGGTAGGTGATGGTATAGTAGTTTAATCCAATTTGTGCTATATATGTGTGTTAACCACTTTATAGTGTGGCCTATTGGTGTATGTTGTTTGATGTGGTCAATGCAAATGATTTTACGGTTTCTAAATGATTTTTGACCTACCTTATTTGTTAAATGTAGAATGTTCCAATTTAAAACATTCTCATGGGATTCTAGTGAAATAAGGTTGGCATATACATATGACTAGGATTTAGTAGATAGAAGAAAATTTTCCCCATATATCATGGTTAGAGGGTGGTTGCATTACCCCTAACATATACGTACGAGGGTCATATGAGTATGACACTTCCATGAGTGAATTGGGGGAATATGTTTATATGCTAAATAATTTGTTTTGACTTGACTGAATTTAATTGGTGTTGATTTGTTGATTTTGATCCCTTTTGCGTATTTGGTGTTTGTTATGCTATGTGATTTTTGAGCGTGCATTAAATTAGTGTACTATAATTTAGTTGTGCGTTTATATTCTCATCTTGGATTGGACAAATGACCCTACCCATGCATTGTTATTTTCTTGTGTGCTGATACTACATCTGATCTTACTATTGTGAGTACAACACATATTCCAACAGCTCCTGTAAGAACTCACTTGTGATTGTAGTAGTTGAATTCAAATTTTAGGTGAGTAGAAAACTCGGGATAAGATGGAATCTCTTTTTATTGGAATAGTTCCTTATTTCTAAACTTAGGTTTTCATTATAGCTTTTGAGGTTTCATCCCTTTCTTTACATTTTTTAGTAGTTTCGGTATGGACAACTTTAGATTTCTATGGATAGTTTATTTTTGTAAGTACAATGTTCTGCCTTTGATTATACTTTTTTTGTTTAGCCTTGATTTTATATATAGAATGATTAGTTCTTGATTTTCTAAGTTTTGCTTGTGAGATGGTATTTTGGGTTAGATGGTTTTGCCACTGAGTAAGTAGTGTGGATGCCTCTCAGGATAGGTTTTAGGTCATGACTTGATCAATGTATAAGAATTATGTATATATAGATGTAGGTTAGTTAGAAAATGGATTAGTAGTAGGTTAGTTGGCTAACTACTTTAACTAGTTGTACACCTATTAGCTAACTTTGTGAAAGTGTTTAATTATTTTAAATAATTTCATATTTGCTTAACTAATGATTTGTTAATCGATTCTTTTTCTCTATACTCCCCCTCAAGTTTGGTGTAAAAAGATATTGATGAATACTATCTTGGAGCTTAGGTATGCATGCTGAGCCTCACATAGTCCTTTAGTCATTATATTTGTAGATTGATCCTTTGTGTATATGTACTAAGTCTTCACAATGCCCTGTTGTATCTTCTCTCTAATGAAATGACAGACAATATCAATGTGTTTTGCTCTCTAATTAAACCCTGGAATGACTGTTATTTGTATTGCAACTTTTTTGTCAGTATACATTGTCACTGGAGGATCAACATTGAATCCCACCTCTTTTCGCATTCCTAGTAACAATATTAGTTCAACCACAATTGATGCTAAAGTTTTATATTCCAATTTAGATGAGCTTCTAGTTATTGTAGTCTGCTTCTTTGACTACCTTGAGACCATAGATTCTCCAAAATTTACTAGAAAACCTATTACTGATTTTCTTAAGTATGCACATGTTGCCCAATCTGCATCACAATATGTTGTGATTGTATTTTGAGGTTTGCTGGACAATAAAACTCTAAGACCTAGTTGCAATTTTAATATCTCACAATTCTTTTTGCTAATTCCATGTGAGATCTTTTAGGTTGTTGTAAGTATTGAATAAGAGTCTACACTGAGTAAGTTATGTCTGGTCTTGTAATAATTGCATACAATAACTTTCTAATAAGTTTATGATAAGGTCCTTGATCCTCAAGTAGTTCATCCTCTACAATTGTCTTGTTTGAGATATGATCATCATATTATTTATCCGTAAGTTTTAGGTTGCAATCAATAAGAGCAGTTTCTGCTATAAAAGCTGACAAACCAAGCTTAGATATAAACTTCATTGCATACTTTCTTTGATGTATAAGGATGACTTGATCTGATCTAGAAAATTCTATCCCTAGAAAGTATTTAAATTCTCTCAAGTCCTTCATCTTGAAAGCTAGTTGTAATGTTTTCTTTGTTTCTTCTATATGATCTAAATTGTCTCTAGTTATCATCATGTTATCAACATAGATGGGAAGTACAGTGATACCTTTTTTTACTTTTTGAGTGCACAAAGAGTGATCAAACTTTCTTTGGTTGAACTCAAACTTTATTAGTACATCTATTAGCTTGACATTCGATTGCCTTGGAGCCTGTTTAAGACCATATAGTGATTTCATAAGTCTACATACCTTATTTTCCCCTGACTCACAAATCCCTGAGGTAACACCATGTAGATTTTATCTATAAGTTCTCCTTGTAAGAAGGCATTATATACATCTATATGATGTCTATGACAATGTCTTCAAGCATCCATAGACAAGATAGACCATACTGTCACCATTTTTACCATAAAAGAGAATATCTCCTGATAGTCTATACCTTTGTCTAAGAATATCCTTTAGCAACTATTCTAACTTTTAGTCTTTCAACCTCTGTACTGGCTTGATATTTTATTTTGTATATCCATCTACTCTAATAAGCTTCTTTTTTAAGGCAAGGTGACTATTTCCCAAGTGTTGATTTCCAGCAATGCCTGAATTTTAGTTTGTATGGCTTCAATCTACTTTGGATTCTTAGTTTGTTCAGTAAAAGATATAGGTTCTATAATGGAAGAAAATAAAGCAATTTAAGCCTCATACTTTTCCGAGATATTTTCATAAGATATATAGTTAGAGATAGGATAAGGAGTGTCCTGAGTTAGACTAAGAGATATGTAATATTTAAGCCAATTTGGTGGTTGTCTGCCTTAGTAGATTTTCTAGTAGATTCTATAGGATGAAATCTTTTTGTTCTTGGGACCACATATTGAAACTATATGTGTATTTTTTATAGTAGAAGGTTGAGTCTGAATAGTTGTATTATTTTAAGAAACCTATGTTTTTTCTTGACAATCTGCAGTTATTTGACCAACAACAGTGTTGTAGTGTAGCTTGTATCATTCTCCATGTCATTTACAGGTGGAAGAGTGTCCAGAAACATAGGAGTATCCACAGGTTTCTTTGTAAATGGAAATTCATCTTCCCTAAAGATGACATCCATAGCTACAAAGAAACACTGATCAATAAGATCATATAAGACATAGATTTTCTGTGCTTTAGAGTAGCCTATGAGTACAAATGTTTGGGACCTAGATAACATTTTATCAACTTGTACTAAGTTATTAGAAAAACACATACAACCAAAGACTTTCAAATATGTAAGATAAGGTAACTTATTAAATAGCTTCTAATAACTAAACTGGCCGGATCTATAACTATTAAACACACTGACTCATCTTTTCTTCTTGAACCTTGAGTCTTGAGGGTAACTAACCATGGAAAAATTGGCAAGAGTACCCACTTCCAAAACTATTTTGCCATTTACCCACTAAAACTATTTTTGATTTAATTTTTAGGGTTAGAGTTAAAAAAGTTGAAAAAAGTTAATAAAAAAAAAAGTAGGGCCCACAGGTGGACCAAGGGACCATTACATCATTTTAGAACTTTGTAAATTTAATATAATACACTAGCACCCTCCACTTATTCCAATATCCAAAAAAACCCTCTCTCTCCTCTTCAATTCTTTCAACTCCCACGTAAGACACCTTCATCCCAAAATTGTCATTTTCATTTCATCTTCTTCTCCAGCAGCTAAGGGGTCGTTATTGCTTCTTAAGGTTAGTTAAAATCAAGTTGTGATCATTTCTAGATCCATTTAAATGGGTTTCTTTGCTAATCAATTCGTAGTGATATAGGAATTTTTTTTAAAATTTGGTTGATTAAGGAGTGTTGGCTTAGTTCCAATTTTGTTTAGCAAAAAAGTGTTGAATGGTGGGATAATCGTTATTTGAAGAGTTATTTTGGCATTTTGATTCGAACAACGATCTGTTTCTGTTCGTAGACCCGTGGTCTATGAAATCGACCCATGGTCTATGAAATCAGAATGCCCTATATTAAAATCAATTTTTAGGTGTATGAAATTCTTTTAAAATATGGTTGCTGAAATAGTGGAAATTGAAATATTAATAGCTAATTAGTTTGATTAGGTGCATTAGTTTGATTTTTAGAAATTGTTGTGTTTTGATACTATATCTTGATTTTGATTTCAGTTATTGATATGTGTAGTGAATTGATTGATGGTGGAAGAGTTATTATGGCATTTTGATTCAAACAGTAAACTGCTTCTGTCCGTAGACTCGTGGTCTATGAAATGAGAATGCCCTAGATTGAAATCAATATTTAGACGTATTAAATTCATTTAAAATATGATGGTTGAAATAGTGAAAATTAAAAGATTAATAGCTAATTAGTTTGATTAGGTGCACTAGTTTGATTTTGATACCGCATATTGGATTTTGGTAGGGTATTTCTTAATTTTTTTTTTTGGGGGGGGGGGGTGTTTCATTTGAGCATTGAGTTATTTCTATTGATAGACTTGTGGACTATGGACATAAAATGGGAGATTTGTTCTGCAGGTGTAGATTGTGTTGAAAATGGGTAAAAAATACATCCTTTCTAAATGCAAAGCTAGCACTATTTCTGATTCTGCTGGTAGCAGTAGAAAAGAAACCCTGAGACAGTTGGAAATATCTCAAAAAGGAAGAAAAATAAAGAGTTGGTATCCAAATTAGATTTGGACTTAAAGGAGATAAGTAACTACATCAATTTCAGTGATGATGTTGCCAAGCACAGTGCTAGTGAAGAAAACGAAGATAGTGGAAGAAATAGTGATAATGGGGATAATGATCCCTAGTCTTGCCATCTCTTTCAAGGTTCATTTTCGTGGAGCGGTATAACCTTCAAATGATAATGGACGATATCAGATCTTTCCCAGCAAAGATATCGGTCAGATCAAGAATGGATGCTTATCGAGAATTTCAGCAAGTTCCTGTCGACCAAGAGTTGAAGAAAAGATTCAAGCGGTCCTATTTTGGACACCTGAGAAACCTGCTGGAACATCTCAAGTTCAATGGGTAGTTGGTCCATTATTTGTTGTTGCGACGCGTCAAGAACGATAAGATACATCACAAGATGTGGTTTTGTGTTAACAAAAAGCCTGCCTGCTTTGGCTTGAAAGAGTTTTGTTTGATCACGGGGCTAAATTGCTCATCATACCCCAGTGAATCAAAAATGAAGAAGGTGTTAGCAAAGGCGAAGAATTTTTGCTTTAAGGTGATGAAAAACAAAAACTTACGGCAGAAAACTTGCTACACCTGATCAGAAGGAATAAGCTGAACGAGGACAAAAATTTAAGTGTTGTTTACAGTGGTTCTTGCACACCATGTTACTTGCAAAAGATTTGACGAAGGTTGTCGACACGAAATTGATTCGAATAGTCGATTCTTTGAGTTTCTTTAAGAACTATCCATAGGGAAAGAGACATTTCAACCGACCCTGGACTATCTAAAGAAGAAAAGTGACCAAAAAAAGCAGAGGGAAGTATTTGATGAGAAGCAGAAGGCATCCTATTCTCTATTCGTATTTCCCTGGGCATTCATGGTATCTAGCATAAACCCTTTAGTGAGTTTATCGTAGATTCTTGTTTTAGTTTTGCTATGTCATAGACTCTGAGTTCTTTTTTCACTGATGTATTTCTTATAGGTTTGGATCTACGAGTCCTTACCTCATCTTGAAAAAATTTCTGGAAAATCAACGGATGAGCCCTTTTCCTTTCCCCGCATCCTCAGATGGCACACTACAAAAAGTGACCAGATAATCGAAGGTGACCCATTCAAGTACAATGGAAAAGTTACCGAGGTATGAACTTATTTTTTATTATGCAATAATATTACTACTATTGTATCAAATGTTATGTAACTGTTAATTGATATTTTGTAGAACGTGCACCCGTACATCATCCCTACTCTTCGTGAGACGAAGATGGATTACATGATTTCCTTTGAGCCATATATGGATAAGGTAAAGAATAACATCCTCGATGGCTTAAAGAAAAAGTTAGAAGGGATGACTGTACTTATTTCAAATGAGGACAGTGATGATGACGGGGATTTAGGTGGTAACCCCATTGAAGTATGCGTTGGTGATGATGATACTCTGAGCACCTCTAAAGATGCAGCGGGCACCTCATCCCCCGGGGATCTTCATAAGCATATTGTTGCGCTCGAGGAGCGGTGTTGGATATTGCTTCCTATATTAGAGAGAAAAGACTAAAGAAAAAGGAACATGATGAGCGACAACACGACCAAGGTAAGTTTATTCAATCAATAATTGATGTTGTTAATGAATTTTTAGCTTTAAATATCAATAAAACTTTGTAATATGATAATACAATAAATGTGGACCTTCGTGAATCGAAGAGGAATGAAGAAGGAGAAAAAATGAGCAAAATGGATGAGTTGGCCTCTGTTGTGGCGGGAGAGAAAAAAGAAGAAGAAAAAAGGATGAATAAGAAGGAATGAAAGAAGATATGTGCCAAGAAGAAAGTCCAAAAGAAGTAGCTACAGAAGCAGAAAAAGAAGCTGAAAAATAAGCAGCAACAAATGTTGAGAAAAAAGGAGAAGAAGGTAAAGAAGCATTAGACGAAGAGAGTCCAAAAGAAACAGCTGTAGAAGCAGAAGAAGAAGATAAAAAAGAAGCAGTAATAGATGTTGAGAAAAAATTATAAGAAGCACCAGCTACTACAGATGCTGAAATAGAAGGAGAAGAAGGCGAGCATGAAGAAGCAGTTGCAGCTGCTGAGTAAAAAATAGCTGAAGCTAACAAAAACGATGTCGCCATGAATATCGTAGGTGAAATCAACAGTAACATTTGTGTTGATGAGGAGGACAGGGAAAAAAACATTTGAATGATAATATTATTAATGTGTTGTTAAATGATCAGTAGCTAGGATCGGACAAATATTTTTTATATTTAACAAGTATGAAAGTTTAAGGATATGTTGGTAGGATATTAGAAACATTCTTTTATTTTATGATAGTGGTTATGATTCTGCACTGAATCTGTCTCTATCAAACTGATTAGTGGCATGGCCATTTGAATATGCAGGGTGTTGTCATAGTTGGTACAATGTATGGTTGATTTCATAAAATGCATACTTAATCTTTCATATGTTGCATGTATGGTCTATTATTACCATGCTGGTCGGTTTTAAGTCGACGTGTTGTTTGATCGACCATGATTCTATCAAAAATAGTATTAACATTATAGAAAAATAGAAGTATTATTATTTATTCAATATCACTACATCCATGTTACACCTTTTCAAAGAACGAATACTAGCATTATAGCACATAACATCATTTTTAGGCCATTCTCCCTTTCTTATGCCAAAATCAATTTTTGTTTTAGTTGATATCACTCTATTTTGGTGTCATATATCAACACTTTAAAGTGATCCCTCTATTCTTCGTCTTCTTTGAACAAAGTCATGAGAAAATCTTTATTTTCTTCGTATTTTTGGAACCTTTGTAGTAGATTAAATTTTGTCAAGCCTTGAAAATTTGATGTCTCGGGTCCCGGACTCAACGTTGATGGACTGATTGGAGGTGATAGCTCATAAAGCCATTTAAAAAATGAGCATGCACCATTATCCTAGAAAAAATAATAATTACATAACGACTAACTTAACTTCATAAAAAAGACACGCAAAACTCACCTTCGCAATTATAAAATTTGTGACCTGGATTTGAGTCTGTGCGTGACGTCCTCAGGACAACCGCATTCCCCCAATCACAAATTAGAATATTTTTAGAATTAGATGTTTGAGAGGCTTGAGACATTGTAAAATTTTAAAAAATAAAATAAAGCGAATGAAATAAAATAATGAGCGATACCCGACCTTATATATGAAGTAAAAATGAAATGTTGACACTAATGGATTATAAAAGTAGCCGTTTATTACCGTTGGAGCAGTAATTTTATTTTTTGAACTGGAGGTGGCACTTAATAGACCGTTGTAGATCATGACCTATGTTATCCATCGATTTGTCTAGTCTACCGTAGACTTATACCTTCTATAGTGCATCAATTGATCTTCTGATTAGATAAGTACGTGTAATCATGTAAAAAATATACTTGTGATTTTAGGGTCCATCGATTAGACTGGTCTATCATAGACTTATACCTTTAGATGTGCATAGATTGATATCATAAGTATGCGTAGACCATCACTTGGATGTAGTTAAAAAATAAATATATAAATAAAAATAAATTTAGTGTTGATTTCTACACATGTAAGTGAGTGTAAATAAGACACACAATCATATTAGAGCTTGTACAAAGTGAATTAAGGAGTGTATGGATGGGTAGTGGTTGAATGTTCAATATGGTAAGAGTAATGTTTGTCAAAGGACAAGTATGTATTAAGGATATATATTGTATTGAGGATGATGATTGTTCAACCACTATCCATTCCACTCATTATTTTGATTTTGGGGTGCTGATGGAAGGAGTATGTGGAATGTGTAGTCATCAAATACAATATATATCCTTAGTACATACTTGTGCTTTGGCACACATTACTCTTAGCATATTGAACATTCAACCACTATCCATTCACACACTCCTTAATTCACTTTGTACAAGCTCTAATATGATTGTGTGTCTTATTTACACTCACATGTGTAGAAATCAACACTACATTTATTTTTAATTTATATATTAATTTTTTTTACTATATCCAAGTGAAGGTCTATGGCAGTGGACATCGATCAATGTGGTCTAGGCACACTTTTGATATCAATCGATGCACATCTAAAGGTGTAAGTCTACGATAGACTAGTCTAATCGATGGTTGACATAAGCCATGATCTACTACGGTCTATTAACTATCACCACCAGTCTATAGACCAGACTAATCGATGGACCCTCAAGATTATCTATTTATTTTAATTATTTTGTTCCACCAGCCCCAAAATATGTTATTATCTGTTTAAATTATTTTTAATTTAATTATTTTGTTCCACGAGCCCCAAAATATATTATTGTCTATTTAAATTATTTTTATTTTAATTATTTTATTTCGTCATCCCCAAAATATGTAATTGTCTGTTTAAATCATTTTTAATTTAATTATTTTGTTCCACTAGTCCCAAAATAAGTTATTGTCTATTTAAATCATTTTTTATTTATTTATTTTGTTCCACCAGTCATCAAATATGTTATTGTCTGTTTAAATTATTTTTAGTTTAATTATTTTGTTCCACCAGCCCCAAAATATGTTATTGTTTGTTTTTATTTAATCGATGACGCATCGACTCACATTGTCTATGATCTATGATCGACTACTATACAAGGTCAATGAAAGATGGAGTATGTGATTCATGATAGACTATATATCATTTTTTATAGAAACTTGAAATTAATTAAGTCAAACTACAGTATTGTTAATTGAATGAGACATACATATTTGAAATTTATGTTTGTACAGAAGAATAACCACCACAAGAAAAATAAATCAATCATAACAAATGTGGTAAACATAATGTTCAAACTGAATTATTCATTAAACTAAAACTGAAACTTACATTAAACTTGTTCATTGCATTAAAATGGAAGAAGCTTTTTTCTAACAAAGTCCTACTGAGAAAGTTTCTTAAACAATGAACAAACCAACAAAAACTTAACAACATAAACAAAAAAAATAGTAAACTAAATTATGGGGATGATGGGGGGTGATGTAGTCGTTGCCGTCCATTCCAAGACGCTCCAAAATTGCTCGGAGGAAATGAGCAATTCGTCAAAGCTCACGCTTCAAGTAACCGTGGTCTTCTCCCAGGACGTAGAATAGCCGATCAAAATCATTTTAAAGTAGAAGCAAATCGTAGTGATGAGGGGGAACTCGTCTGATTGAGCGAAGGGCAATTCTGCGACCAGGAATGATTTCTGGTGTTTTAGGGAAGAAGAAGAGGGTTTCTGATGTTTTGGGTTCAGCAAAAAGTGAAGGGTTACGTAGAAATAGGGCATGTACTTATATACCTATAGATGACGTCTTTTCATATATCAAACCAATGGTCAGTAGATGTGTGTGGGAATAGAAAACGTTTGGTTTGTGTATACCAGTGGCTTTTCTTGAGAACAGACGTGTTTGCAGCTTTTAATTAATTGGGAATAGGAAATAATGATTCAAAGTATCTATTAGAAAGATATGGCGGTATAAATACCTACATAGCATGTTTTATGATTAATCATATAACAAATATATATTATTTAATAGACCGTATTAAATATATACCATAGAATGTATGTAGTCTATCGTAGACAAAGATTTAAGTTGATAACAACTGAATGCTAAATTCTGCTGAAATGCACATTTATACACCAAAATAGCAGTTTTACGACTAAAGGAAAATAAAGCCTATCTATGATTTGTTGGCCATGCTACACGTGGTTCTTTTGTGCCCAGATTTCTTGCATACTGAACACCTATTCCTCCTTTTGGACTTGAACATTTCACCGATGCCCTTAGTGCATTTGACTTTCTTCCTTCCAATTTTGGGATCGTAGAGAGTGGCTAAATTTTAGTGTCTAGCAATTCTTGTGGCACATTCCATTCGGCCTCTAGAGGGACAACATTACTTGCTTCCGAGTATGCGAAGAGGTAACTTGCAGCTTTATAAATTGGCAAAACGTACTCGTAGATGGAGTTTTCATAACCTATGCCATCGCCATACTTTGGTCGCAAAGCTTCCATCGCATATTCATACGGTATTTTCACCAAGTCAAATTTTTGACAAGAATAACTCCTCTCCAAGAGATTGACCTTGGCAGTAACACCATTGCCGAACATCGTGTACTGGTCAAGAACCCTATTGGATTAGTCACATACAAGAAATCGCTCATACTCTTGTTATCCCTTAGGATTTTTTCCGCACAAGGCACAAATATGTTCTTTTTACCATTAACATAGGCAAACCGCTCCCTAAACTTTTCACCAAATTTTTTTGCAATTGAATTGAATATGTACGACACGGGGTACTCCCGTTCATCCATCAAAACCAAGTTGAGCAACTCGGTGATGTTTGTGGTTATCACATTGTACCTATTGCCCGAGAAGTGCGCTCTACTCCATTTTACAAAACCAAGCATATTTTCAAGGATATGTGCTGCTCGGGGAAATTATACTTCAATTCGTCAAAATTATTGCTAAACTCATCAAGGGAATACGCCTTTCCCGCGACGTAGAATAGATAAAGATGTTCTTTACAACATTGATTTACACAGAGATTTTCAGCGAGGTGTCTCATATAAAGTCCGTGATGTGCACGACTATATACACGGGAGAAGGCATTAGTGATGCTAATGTGCCTGTCGGAGATGACACATAGATCTAGTTCATCTTCTACGATAGACTTTAACTACTGGAAGAAGAAGGTCCAAGAAGCATCATTCTCTTTATCGATGACACAAAAGGAAATTGGAAAGATGTAATTTTCAGTGTCTTGTGCAACTGTACTCAGCAACACGCCCCCATACTTTCCATACAATATGTTCCATCGATGATAATTATGTTTCTCATATGGGCATATCCCCGTATGCAAGATCTGAATCCTAAGAAGTAGTAAATGAACGATCCATAAATCTGGTTTACCGTGATAGAGTAGGAAGACCCTAAATTCAACAACTCCACTATGTGGGAAAAAATAGGCAAGCAAAGCTATCCATGCTCCGGTGTTCTGCGAATGATGTTCTTTGCAATTACACTTCCTTTCCAACACATCCAGTAGCTTGCGTGGCAATACAAC
Source organism: Capsicum baccatum var. pendulum (assembly GCA_030864225.1). Lineage (NCBI taxonomy): Eukaryota > Viridiplantae > Streptophyta > Magnoliopsida > Solanales > Solanaceae > Capsicum > Capsicum baccatum. Next base: position 157,474,386 of record CM061558.1, read on the forward strand.
TCCTTAAACACAATCCTTTGAATTTCACTTATGCTTAGACCCTTTCCATCTCGAAAATAATTTACGCATAGTGAAGCAACCAATTCAGATGATATTTTCTTGTGCTTGTGGGTGATGTGTTCAATACCGCATGTGTGCACCCCGACATACTTGTGTATGTAAAATCTGTCTGAGGTTTCGTACTTTCTTTCCCACAACAACCAGCCATAACTAGAAGATAGACATTTCATCTTCAACAATTTGGTGCAGCTTTTCTCCATACGATAATCAAAAGACTGCCTTACTGCTGCTCCATCTAGTAGCACTTTCAGCTGTCCTTATCGACAAATATTTAATCATGATACAAATTGGTTCCATCAAAGAAGGAATGTACTGGTTGGGATCCCGTTCTATAGTCTTCTTTTGCATCTTGTGAGTTCAATGAAACGTCTTTCATATGCATACAGTCATCTTTCATATTCATGGAATGATTGCTATCGCTCTCATAATCATTCAAATCATTATCGACTGTCTGTCACCGAGGTGGGAATGATGATGAATTCATCGATCCTTTAAAGGACCTGTCAACTATATTTATCCTTAAAATAGGCCTAAAGCCATCTACATCAACATCCATCATATAGAGGGACACACGTGCATCATTATTTATGATTGTAGGATTCACCTTTTCCCTCGAATGCATTAGATAACTAATCACAGATCCCTGCTCTGCTTTATGCTTGCAACCAATTCATCGTATGAACTATTGCGGTGAACATCAATGGGTAGTGTCACCTTGGTAAAAGATCTCCATTTCCAACCTCTGGGAGTATTCAACCATTCTCCCATAAAATCACCTATAACCAGAACAAATTCTGCAATAGACATCCTAGAATTAACCTTTGGTTGATGGTAGATTAAGCTTAAGGTCTATATCGGGATGTATGCACGGTCGATGAATTACAATGATGGGTCGATGATTGCGCAGATATTCGTATAGAAACTTGAAATTGCAAATATTACTTCTAATCAATGGTCATTGGATTTATGGAATAGAGAAATGAATTTGGAGTTGCCTCAGTTATTATAATGTACTTCTAAAGAGTTTTTAACTGATGTGACAGATTTAAAGCTTTTTAACAATGGAGGAAAGTGTGTTTGAGAAGATAACAAACTAATGGGGTAAAATGGATGTAATAGACGAGCTTATAAGGTTTGTGGACTGATTTAGAGCTGATTGCAGTAAAATAACACTGAAAAAGATGCCAGAATTAGAGCTTTTTTGGAGGGAAAGAACCACCTTCTATTTTTAGCTTTTGGAAACCTTCTCTCTCTTTCTAAATAATGCTTCTCTTTCTCTCTTCCTAAATAACATTCTTTTCAATGTCCAGCGAAGCGAACGCCGACGTCGAAACACCATCGGCGATAGGTAAGTACACTTTCTTCTCTCCTTCACTCTCGTGGTCTCTCTCTCCCTTTCCCCACTGCCAGCAGATTGGAAAATGAAGCAGGTTGATTGATATTTGTCTAATATCGGACCTAGAGAACTATTTCATCGATTGTGGGTGGTAAAAGAGGCAGATCTAGATAAGAAGGTGGGGGCGACCACTGACCAGATTAGAGTCGGTGCCATTCCGGGGATTTTTTGGAGAAGTGTTTTCGGCAATTAACCCAGTTACTGGGATCCAGCATAATCAGCAAGAGCTGAGTACTGGATCTACATCTTCGGTGACTTCTATCCCTGAACTCTATTTTTTTTGCATAATTTCCTATAGTTTCATTACCTATAATTTATGTGGGTTATTCTGACTGTGATTTGGGTTTTTTAGTTCCTATTTGCTTTTAAACTTTGGTTAGTCGGTGTGCTTTACGGGTGTCTTTATTATTTTTACTATTTTTGAACTTTTGTTGTATCTGTTGAGTAGTGGCTGAGGTGGGTAATGGTGGAATAGGGTCATGTCCTGGGGGTCGTAGGGGTCCTGGGGGCCTGAGGATGAGGTTGTTTTTGGCTGAGAGGTTAAACTTGAGATGCAGAGGGAGAAGTGATAGGGGAAAAGATTCAAAAGTTGATAGGTTGAGGGTTGGCTTGAGGAACATAGGGACCCTTCAGGGTAAGTTGATAGAGCTAGTAAAGATCCTTAGGAAGAGAAAGATCTAAATTGTGTGTGTTCAGGAGACCAAATGGGTAGGCACTAAGGATAGGGACGTGGATGGGTATAAGTTGTGGTACTCAGGTAGTGAGAGGCATAGGAATGGGGTAGGTATCTTAGTAGATGAATATCTTTGGGGGCAGGTAGTTTAGGTGAATAGGGTTAGTGATAGGGTGATGGCTATTAAGTTTGTTATTGGGGGTTTACGGTGCACGTCTGTAGTACTTATGTGCCACAAGTAGGCCAGGATAAGGAGGAGAAGAGAAGATTTTGGATGAAGTGATTCGGGGCATGCCTAGTCCGAAGAAGATTCTCATAGGAGGGGACTTCAATGGGCACATCAGGTCTTTGCTGATAGGGTACGATGATGTGCATGGAGGCTTTAGTTTTGGGGATAGGAATGATGAGAGAGCTGCCCTTTTGGACTTTACGAGGGACTTTGGGTTGGTGGTAGTTAATTCCAGCTTTTCAAAGAAGGAGGAAAATCTGATTACTTTCTATAGTAGGGTTGCTGAGACCTAGATTGAATTTTTACTGCTTAGGAAGTGCGATAGGGCTTTGGGCAAGGATTGTAAGGTCATTCTGAATGAGAATCTTATGACCCAACATAGAATCCTAATGATGGATTTGGTTTTCAAGATGGGCAAGAAGAGGAGGGGTGAGGAGGGTCGTCCTAGAGTTAGGTGGGGTGACCTAACTCTGACAAGGGCTTTTGCGATAGGGGAAAAGTTGGTAGAGATGGGGGCTTGGGAGGATCGAGAGGACGTGGATAGTATGTGGGAGAGGGCTACTGGGTGTATCAAGAAAACTGCTAGAGAGGTCCTAGGTGTCTCAAAAGGTAGTCTTGGCCAGCCCCGTGGGGATTGGTGGTGGAATGAAGAAGTGAAGAAAAAGGTGGAGACAAAGAAAATGGCTTACATGAAGATGGCTGAGAGTAAGGATGAAGAGAAGAAATGGGTGAGCAGAGAGGAGTACAAGGTAGCTAAGAAAGAGGATAAGTTCACAGTTATGGCTGCTAAGTCAGCAACTTTTGAGAGACTGTATTTGGGATTAGAGGAGCAATGTGGGTAAAAGAGGTTTTTTAGGCTTGCCAAGTCTAGGGAACGTAAGGGACGGGATTTGGACTAAGTAAAGTGCATTAAGAGGGAAGATGGTAGAGTTTTGGTGGAGGACGCTCTAATTCAGAAAAGATGGCAGTAGTATTTCATAAGATCTTGAACGATGAGGGAGACCGAGGTATTATGTTAGGAGAGATGGAGCACACTGAGGAGTCTCATAATTTTGGATATTATCGGTGTTTTAAGGTGGAGAAAGTTTGTGAGGCTATTCGCAAGATGCGGAAGGGCAGGGCTACGGGGCCTGATGAGATTTCGGTAGATTTTGGAAGTTTGCTAGTGGTGCAGGGTTGAGGTGGCTAACCCATTTGTTTAACAATATCTTCAAATCTGCTAAGATGGCTGAGGCGTAGAGATGGAAGACGATGATTCCTGTCTAAAAAAATAAAGGTGACATTTAGAGATGCAATAATTACCGTGGTATTAAGTTGTTGAGTCACACGATGAAGATTTAGGAGAGGGTAGTGGAGCGGAGGTTGAGGAAGTTATTTCATATTTCAGAGAATCAATTTGGTTTTATGACTGGTCGCTCGACGACTGAGGCAATTCACCTTGTGCGGAAGCTGGTTAAGCAGTATAGAGAGAGGAAGACGGATCTCCACATGGTGTTTATTAACCTGGAAAAGACGTATGACAAGGTCCCTAGGGAGGTTCTATAGAGATGCTTGGAGGCGAGGAAGATACTAGTGACGTACATTCGTTTGATTAAGTACATGTATGGGGGGTGATGACCTGGGTAAGGACCGAGGGAGAAGATTCTGAGCATTTCTCAGTCTTGACAGGGCTGCATCAGGGATCGACTCTTAGCCTGTTCTTATTCGCCTTGGTGATGGATGTGTTGACGAGGAATATGCAAGGGGAGGTCCCTTGGAGTGCAAGTTTAGTGACTCGAGGAGAAATGACGAAGCGATAATGCAATTGGAGTCGCAGGTGGTTTGTAAGAGGGATAGTTTTAAGTATCTTGGGTCTATGATCCAGGGGAATGGAGAGATTGATGAGGATATTTCTTACCTTATTGGGGCAGGTTGGATGAAATGGAGGCTTACCTCGGGACTTTTATGAGATAAGAAGATGCCTCTCAAACTTAAAGGTAAATTCTATAAAGCTGCGGTCCGATCAGCCATGTTGTATAGAGCGAAGTGTTGGCCTGTTAAGATTTCTCACGTCCAAAAGTTAAAGGTGGTGGAAATGAGAATGTTACATTGGATATATGGTCATACGATGGCTGACAGGGTAAGGAATGATACTATTCGGGAAAAAGTGGGTGTGGCTTCGGTAGAGGATAAGATGAAGGGAGTGAGATTGAGATGGTTTGGTCATGTAATGAAGAGGGGCATGGATTCTCCAGTTTGTAGGTGTGAGAAGTTGGCCTTAGAGGGTTTCAAAAAGGGTAGGTGTAGACCGAGGAAATACTGGAGAGGCGTGATTAGAAGTGACATAGAGCAGTTGCAGCTTATTGAGAACATGACCCACGATAGGAAAGTTTGGAGAAGGAGTATTAAGGTAAAGGGCTAAGTAAGGTGGTCGAGCCGTAGTCGGCAGATAGGAGAGGTTGGCGTAGCTTGGGTGTTAGGTCTACGTTTGGGGGATGGGAGCCCTTGGTTTGTTAATGTACTTTATTTTTGTGGATGTTATTGCTCAGTTATTTTATCATGTGCCCTCAGTTGGTTAATTTACTTCATTTTTTTGGTCTATGGTCCGCTGTCTTGAGCCGGGAGTCTATCGGAAACAACCTCTCTACTTCTTCGGGGGTAGTGGTATAGACTGCGTACATCTTACCCTCTCCAGACCCCACTTTGTGGGAATATACTGAGTTTGTTGTTGTTATTGTTGTTGGATGATGGAGTGGGTTGAAATGTATTATTAAAAACTTGGGGATGAATTTGTTAAATTAGAAATATTGAGTTAAAGTGTAGTATTAAAAAGCTTGTGGGTGAATTTGTTGAGTTAGATAAATTTGTGGTGATGTGGATTAAATAGGGTATTTGACAAATTTTTCATAACTTTTAATAAACTACAAAATAGTTTTCAAAAGAACCTTTTTGGCATACTTCCCCTACTTACCAGCTTATAGCATATTTTCTTGGTATGACCTTTCATATTATAGAATTCACAAATAGATTGCCTTTTTTCTTGGACTTTGGATGAGAGACTCTAGAATACAAAGTTGGTGCATCAAGACTAGCACCGTGAGAACTTGAACTTAAAGGCATGACACCTAACAAACCAGCAACACTAGATCTAAGAGATTTCTGAGACTCGTCACTAATTATCATGGCATAAGCCCATGGTACATAAAGTAGGTGTTTCATTAGAAGAATCTAGTTTCTAGATTGTAGATAATTGTCATTAAGCCCTATCAAGAATTAGTATAGCTTCTGCCTTTGTAAATACACAAAAAAAAAATCCATAGATTACAAATAATTACATCTAGGTGAAGGAACAATAACCTCTAATTACACCCATAACTCCTTCAACCTAGTGAAATAAGAAGCCATAGAAGAGGTTCCTTGAGCTACTCTAGCAATCTCTTTATGAAGATTGAAGGTTCTTGAACCATCAACCTTTTCAAAACTTGACTTGAGATCTTCCTAGACTTCTTGTGCTCTATCAGCATATACCATTTCTTTAAGAAAACTACCAGGAATTGTATTTGTCAACCAGGACTATACCATTGCATTATACCTCTACCATTAATACCAAAATTCCTCTCTAAAAGGCTCTCTCTTCTAGGTTTCATCAATAAATCCCAGTTTGTTCCTTCCTTAAGGTGTGATCCTTATGCATTCACTCTATAAAGTATAATTCTCAGTCCTAGTTAACTGAAGAGATATAAGAAAAATGCCACTTACATCAGGGTTGAATAGATATAGAAGATGATTGTGATCTATCAGTTGAGTTGTTCTGGGCACTGACTGGTTGCCATTTGATGAACTATGAACCATAGAAATTCCTCCATTGATGGGATCATGAGTACTTCAACTAGTACCTGTCACTCTGTCATCTGCAATAAATAAAACTTCAGAAGATTCAACAAAAACTGTCTTAAGTTGTTAATTGAAGAATAGAAGTAGAGTTCTTGATTTCTTGATCAATCAACAATCTCAGAAATGAGAATTTAAAGTAGTAAAGCAATAAAGTTGATTGTTGCGGAGTAAAAATGTAATTTGTTGCTATGCTATAAGACCATGTAACAATCAAACATTAACTCTCACAGTAGAGGAATACTACTGCAGAGAAAATAGAGAAGATAAGTAATGAAAAGTAGAAGATGATGAAAAAAAAGAAAGAAAAATAGAAAAGAAGAAGAGAGGCAGAAGTAGACACATGATTAATATTATTTATCATAATGATCAATGTGTACAAATCATGTATATATAAATATTGGTTAGTGTAGGTCGGTTAGAAAGTGAATTAGCAGTAGGTTAGTTGGTTAACTACTTTGTGACTACTTTTTTTTTGTTTTTTATCTGGTGTTTGGTGTCCGTATTGGAGCCGTGACTAATCCGGATCGTGCATTGCAGGGCCCATTAAGGTGACAGAGCTCCCAACAGAGTTTTCTCCATACCTAGGGTCGAACCCTCGACCTCTGGTTAAGAGTAGAGGAACCCCATCCGCTGCACCACAACCCATGTTGATTATCGACCTCGGATTAAGGGTGGAGCACCCCCATCCACTGCGCCACAAACCCATATTGGTTACTTTGTAACTACTTTAATTAACAGTACACCTATTAACTAACTTTGTGAAAGTGTTTAATTATTCTAACTAACTCTATATTTTTTAACTAATGGTCTGTTAATCAGTTCTTCTTCTCAATAGATCATTCAATCCATAACACCAAATTTTACATTAAAATAGTGTCAACGTCTTTTTAGAATAAATCAACGCCAGTGCACTACACTAAATTTTACAAGTAAAAAATATTCTTTTCATATTCTTATCTCTCATTAATGTTTTATTATTATTTTTATTTCATAAAACAATCTTTTTCTTCCTTCTTTTACATATTATATAATTCATATTCTTTTCTCATATAATCAGTTAATATAAAGTTATTGTTTGCCATAAATGTTTAAATAATATAAATTCCAAACAAATATTATACATTAACTTATACTTTATACTTAAACTTAATTTATAAAAATTATACACCTATATTAAGATTACAAATTAGTATTATAAAGATATTATATAATTTAATAATTAGGCATAGTAGGGAATTAATTTTAAGCATACAATATGTAATATGTTAAATTAAAAGGGTTATATAATAAAAATAATTAATAAATAATAATAAAATAATTGGTGTTGATGAATAGTGTTACAACAAATCTTATTTTGGTATAAAATTTGATGTTGGGTTGGAGATGCCCTAAAGACAAGATTTAAAAACATCTTTTCCCGGAAAAATTCTTATCGATTGGATATGTGTTACTTTAATTAAGAATTCAAAAGATCTTCTTGCACCACATTGGATAAAATAAGGATAAATTTCTCGTGGGGTTCAAATTCAGGATTTTTCTGTAATTTATTTGATTTATTAATTTTGCAATCAACTATTCATATGTATTTAATTAAATTGTAACACACACACATGATTCAAATTAAACTTATTCATTTTAAATATCCATAATTACGTTCTATGTTCGCTCAATAGAACCCTTCCAAAGCCAATTACTTTTAAGACTTACTTGTTTCTAAGAACGCGCATTGCACATAAATAATAACATGTAATATTCAATTGATAAAAAATTTCGTTTGACAATTTTGCTTTTATAAGTCTAACTAGGCCTAAGTGAATAATAATCATTCCTAAAATAAGTAATTAGATGTAACAATTAGTTTTGTCGTTCCTGAAAATATTAGTGGCAAAGGCATACGAATCTCATACGTCATATTGGTTAGAATCAATTCTTTAGTATGAGAGTGCATTTGATATGTACTAAGATCATATAATACTCGTAGCACAAAGTTAAGTTGAAAGTATCCGTACCGATTTAGTTTCATGCTAAGTTTAAACTTGGGTCAACTTCAAATGATCACTCCTCCTAGAATATAAGACTTTAAGGGACCTAATACTAACCTAATTAAAGGTCTATGAATCTTCGTTCCAACACAATAGTCTGTTCGTTAATCCTATTCTTGAATAAAACGTTACGAACATTTTACTAAAGACTGTCTGAGCTAAAAAAACTGAGGGTACCATAGCGGGTCGGACCGCTATAGTAGCGGCAGTATGATGGGTCAGGCTGCTATAATGGCACGAACAATAGTTTATAACTTATATTTGATGGTTTTCATCCCACAAACCCCAAATTTTCATTCCTAAGCCTCAGAGGGGAAAATTTTTTCTTGATATGGGTGATAATTATTCGTTGAGGTAAGTTTGTTCTTTCATCTTCTTTATTTTCAATTATTTAACATCCTAAAACCACTAGAATACCCTTAATGGTAAAATTTATCGGCGATTTGAATCCTAAGTTTATGATTTTTTAAAAAAAATTTATGGATTGTGTTAATATCACATATAATTACTTCTAAATTGTTCATTAATAATTTCTAGCATGAATTAGTAATTCTAAAACATGAAAATTGATAGTTGGAACCTTAAATTCAATAAAGTTGGAACCTTTAACCGAAAAAGTCCATTAATGAAGTTGGTTTGAGTTTGAAAGAATTATTTTGATGTCTAATTAACTCTTGACTAATGTTGTAGGCTGTAAGTGAGGATAGAATTAGTGTGTATGATTTTTCAAGGTCTTTGTTTGATGAGTAGTGTATTAATTACTCTTGTAATTGTTATTATTAAATTAGTTAGTCTTTGAATACGTGAAGAATAATAAAGATCATCTATGACATAGATTACTTGTTGTAGTAGCTTGACGTCCAGGTAGGTTATGATTTATGAGTAGTAGACCATGATTAGTAATAGTATCCATAAATTAGATTTGACGAAATAAATCATGCTTAAGACTACAACCATGAAGTTTGGATGGATAAAACATGAATTTAATGTAATAAAGATCTAATTGTTAGTTGAAATATAAATATATGAATTCTTGATGAATGCTTTGTGTTTGTATGACTCTATGACGGATTATAATGTGAATTATGTGAATATAGATGAAAATGAGTTGTGTGAGCTCATAATCTAGTTATTTAGTGTAATTACCACCATAAAAAGAGAACTTAATATTATGTGTGATTGAGATATTGAATAATTTTGCTTAAGGTTAATGGTGAAGACTAATTATGGTAGAAGAAAATGGTGACTTAACTTAAGAGTCTAAGGTCAAGTTAGGAGGGATTGAAAGTAAAAGGTATAAAGATGTATGAGTAAGTCTAGAGTTGAATGGTTGGTTTATAGAGTAGGTCTTGAATCTTGTAATGACTTGAATGTAGGGGTTGCTAGATATTAGAGAAATTCTCGATTTTGTTATAAATAAAGGAGGATGGGATTAGTGAATGAATATTGAACTAGAGTCTAGACTCCTTAGAGTTGAATGAGCACTATTAAAATAAGAAAATTTATTTTAATAAATATGACTTGATAATTCTTGCTTTAATAAGTCGTGAATGATCTTTGGACGAGCTGTAAGTAATGAATATGAATTGATTAGGCATGAATTATGAGTTGTTGACTGACCTTTAGGCATACTTTTGATTTCATGTACGAAAGAATAATTATTGTTTACTTGAAATGATTAGCTTGAGTTTGACCAAACGCTTGAAGTGTTCGTCTTCTTTTTACAATGCAGGTTCAAGAAATTAAATTGTTGAATAATATCCTAAGTGTTAATCACATGTAATGAAGTTATATTAAAATCTTGTGAATTATTTGAGTGTAGTTGTTTATTCTCATTTAGATTGTGGTTGATGTTATGGGTTCATTGAGTGAACCAAATTATAATATTGCTTGGTATAGTTGAGATTCTTGTGTGGTTCAATTGCTTATCATATATTTTAAAATTCTTATTGTTAGAGTCGTAGTTCGTTGACTTGGATATAATTAGACTCATGATTTATTGACTTGATTATGGTTAGAATCGTGGTTTGTTGACTTGGATACGGTTAAAATCATGATTTGTTGACTGAGATATTTGCTAGAGTCAGGATTATTGACTTGGTCATGGTTTGACCTGACTTGTTGTCTCTTGACTTGTACTTGACTGAAGTTGTAGAGTTACTTAAAAAGGCTAAGTGTCATAAATTTGAGGTTACATAATGTGTATTCATAGTTGCATTTGTTACAAGGTGAAAATTATTAATCATTTATCATGACTAATAACAATTGAGAGCAAACAAGTGAGAGTTAGGATGGATAACACTTGATATGAAGGTGATGAATGATCATCAGGAATAAGAATGAAAATACTTTTAGTTAAAATAAGAGATAAAGATACCATAAGCGGATGAAAGTGTTATGAATTAAATTTTTATATAAGTTATCATATTTTCTTTTCTTAAATTTTACATTGTGTTTACGTGATCTAACTCTGGTCAACCGATGATACCTATCAATACGTGTTGTTTGTATTGATACTACTCTTGCTATATCATTTTTGGGGTATAGTCTTTTACAAGAATCAGTGTTAGTTTCATGAGGGTTAAAGATAGTGATTTCCAGCAACTTCTACTTCTCTCATTCATGATGGAAGTTGTGTTTAGTCTTACCTTTATACTTAGAAGTTCTTGTACCTGTTTAGATTTGTTCCTAAGAATAGTTTTTTTTCTACATTTAATATTTATAAAAATGATTGTAATAAAATTTTGTTATTTCTATCTAATAAAGATTTTCACATATCTTCTTAAAGGGTGGTAAGGAGTTCTTATATTTAGATGGATTAGAATAGACGCCCTCACGATAGGGTGATTTTGACTGTGACATTAGAAATAAACAAAATCTATAGCTAAACAACAAAATTCATCCTTATGAATATTTTATGAGATCTAATTCCTTTGTGTAAGCATTAAAAAATATTGTTATATGATTTTAGTAATTTTCTTTCGTTGCAACTTCTTTGAACTTGATATTTTCATCCATTAGTAGCAATTAAGTCTTTAAACGACAATGGTCCTCCAATATGTTCAATAATAATCTCAAATAATTCATTTTATTTTCTCTAGTGGTGTTGTATCATTTAGGAAAAGATGATAAATGAAAAGATATACAAACAAAATTTAAATGTAAATATCAAATGTCTTATATGTTGCAATTCAAGAAAGTACAAGTCTTTCTTTTTGTTCATATCATCGGCTAAGGGTTCCATATGTAACACGTTGGGAGTTATAAATTTGTATAGGTTGTTCGTGATTATTTTTATCACCCCTCCTTGGAGCTCCCACTCTTTATTGCTCCCTTAACAACTTAAAGTTTAAATCTTAGTATTGGAGATAGAAGACACTTATCATTTGTACATCCCCTTCTTATCATTTTTCTGTCATTACCTATCGAGTATGTTTTGAAAAATTTGATGAGTATGGTTAAATGATATAATAATTTTCAATTTTTTCCTTTATAGTAGTACATGAAGTTACATGTATTTCATTAATTACTATAGAAATTTTGAGTATTTTTATTTTAAAAAATTTCAATAAAGTAGACGATTGGATAAATTCTTTTTACCTTTCATATATTGAAAATATCTATATCTATAGTATATTAAAAGTGTGAAGGCTCTTAAAAAAGTGATTTGAACTTTTTGCGCGGATACCCCAGTTCGTAGGTGTGAGAGGTTGGCCTTGGATGATTTCAAGCGGGGTAGGGATAGACCTAAGAAATACTGGCGGGAAGTGATTAGACGTGACATAAAACAGTTACAGTTGACTGAGGACATGATCCTGGATAGGAAGGTATGGAGAAAAAATATTAGGATAGAAGGTTAAGGTAGGTGGATGAGTCGTTGTCAGTATATAGGAGGGCTTGGGTGTCTTTTGTTTGGCAGTGTTGCATATTTTTGTGGATGTCGTATCTATATTTTTTTATCTTGTTCCATGCTTTTGATGTTTTTATATATTGTCCTTTGTCTTGAGCCAGGGGTCTATCGGACACTCTACCCTCCCCAGACCCCACGATGTGAGAATCTACTGGGTTTGTTGTTGTTGTTGTCGTTGCCCTTCATTAAAATACTTTCCAATAGACAAAATCGTCTTTTCACTTTTTTTCTCCAATTATTATTTAATTATATATATAATTTTGAGTCCTAGAATATATGGGTTAGGATTTTAAAATATGGTAATGGATTACGACTTTAAAATATGGTAAGTTTTTTTGTTAAATTAGGAATCCTATTTGTTTTGTAATTTATGTAGGTTTAATTTTCAACATATTTTTATATTAATATATATTGTCCCACCTTCCACTTATATTTTATGTTTTCTTCAACCATTATGATTTTCATACTCCAGGTTAGTATGTTATTCTCTCTCTCTCTCTCTTTTTGAGTTGTTTTTCTCTTTCTATTAGTTGTCGTGACTTATTATTTTTTCTTTAGCTTGGGAGTGATTTTAAGTTTAACACATCATGCATTATTACATCTGTTTTGTTTGTGAATTTTGATTTCTAGGTTTGATATTCGCGTATGTTCAAATCTAACAACATAATTATTTTTCTCATATATATATATGTGTGTGTGTGTATGTGTGCTTACAATAAATTATTTGTTTTGAACTTTTTGTACTTCATTAAAAACCTTCGTAATAGATAAAATCGTTTAATTTTAAACAATCAAAAGTTACATGTCCGAGACACGTGCAACTAAATATATATATATATATTTATAATATAAATATAAATATAATATAAAATATAATATAAAATATATTAAAAGTGTGAAGACCCTTAGAAAAGTGATTTAAATTTTTTGCCCTTCATTAGAATATAATGCATTAGAAAAAATTGTATTTTTACTTTTTAAAATTATTATTTAATTATATTTATTATATTTTAAAGTAAAAAATCTCAAAAATATGGTAAATTTTACAAATTAAAGAGTATTAAAATATATGGTAAGAATTATTACAAAAATTATATTTGTAGATTTCTAAAATATACTATAAGAGGAAGGGAGAGAGTTGAAAAAGTAAGTACATTTTTTTTCGACTAAAAAAGAAATAAAGAAATACACTTTCTCTTCGGCTAAACAAGAAATACAGTTACTGACTAACTTCCCATTAAAGAAGAAGTTAAAATTGAGAAAAGTTCTAAAGGGGAAAAAATAAGTAAAAACTTATTATTATTCTAAAATTGACAATTAATAAATTAACATCAATTAAATGTGTTATTAAATTTATCTCTTACCTGTTATTGTAGTTTGGTAAAAATGTTTACAACAACAAACCTAATATATTCTCACATAGTGGGATCTGGGAAGGGTAAAATGTACACAGTCCATACCATTACCTCCGGAGAAGTAAAAATATTTGCTTAATTAAATTGTTTCCCTAATAATTAGGGATTTGAAACTAACTAAAATAATATATTAATTTTTCCTTATTCGAGTTATGTAATTTAGGATTTTAACCAACTAAATATTGTATATTAATTTTACCTTATTTAGTACTCTCTTATATATCTATAATCTATAATCTATCTATGTATAATTTATATATATAATATAATATGTTAAAAGTGTGAATTGCCTTAGAAAAGTGATTTGAACTTTTTGCCCTTCATTAAAAGATCCTTCTTTAGATAAAACTGTCTTTTTATTATTTTCTTTAATTTATTATTTAATTATTTTTATTATATTAATTAGAATTCTAAAATATATGGGACTCCTAAAATATATGAATGGAGAATCAATTAATATTTTTCTTCGTATTGATCAATTAGAAAAATACTCTTAAAATAAAATTTTATAAAAAAAAAATACTTTTATAAATATTGAAATGCACTTCCTTATATAAATCCTAAAAGTAGTAGGCAACAAATCTATGGTGGTCTGTTTTTTGCTACACACGTGTGTATTCTTTTGGGGTGAAATTCTCTTCGCAGTTAATTTGGTTTGTTGTTGTTTTAGGTTTGGTTATTTGATATAAATAGAGAATTATAATATTTAACAATTTAAAATTAATTAGAATTTTACTTTATATAAAAAATTAACTTGATTCAGTTGTATGTCTAGATTGGTGGAATTCTAGATTGGTGGATGTTTAATTTTCCAATCCTTAACATTTTCATTATTTTTGTCAATATAATAGAATTCAACGTGTGTATATATATGTATTTTCTTTATTTTCATTCAAGTCATTCTTTAGGGTCAACATTTTTCTTCAGACAAGAATTATTTTCATCAAAATTGAAGCTTCGTGATCATTATTGTATTATTTTGTTGTAGTTTACAGATCGTAAATGAATTTACAGGTGGTAGATGAATGTCGGTCGGTTTTGATAAATTTCTTAGATAAAGGTTAGGTTTAATTGTACTGTATTTATATCTCTATTTTGAGAGTGTTTTTGTATAAATGTTAAGTTTAGTTATATTATTCTGATATCTCTATTATCATATTATTTTATTATAGTTTACAGGTCGTAGATGATTGCCAAATGACTTTGAGAGATTTTTTGAGTAAATGTTAAATTTAATTATATTGTTTTGATATCTCTATCATCACATTTTTTGGTTGCAGTTTACAGGTGTTAGATAAATGTCGATTGTCTTTGACAATATTTTTCGGTAAAGGTTAGGTTTAATTAAATAAATTCTTCAAAAGATGTTAAATTTAATTATTGTATTCATCTTTATTATTTAAACCAATTTACTATTTAGTGTAATTGTTAAACTCAATAAAGTGAGGTACACACGCAAGACACGTATACCTAAATTAGTATAGTTAAAAGTTGCTGGTCAGAGGTTGTATCTCACTAAAATTAAACTCATAAATTCTCCAAAATGTTGATGCAGAGATTGCCACGTATTTTGACCATATGGATCTAGACATTATTGTCCAACACCAAATAGGATAGAAACTATGTTACTATAGTAGCTCTTCATCCGAACATGTATTGTTAATATGCACTCCCTCCGTCCAATGACCTCACCACATTGCTTTTATAAATCACAAACTTAGAAAACAATTATACTCAGGAAGTACTTTAAAGGAATTCATGTCATTCACTCAACTCCTTTCATGTTCCTTTAACTTCAGAAACCTTAATCTCGTTTTTAAAAAGTACTAAATATTTTACAGTTACATAAACTATAGTTGTCGGAAGAACAAAAATCATTAGAAAATAATCAAAGAATGAAGTGTTAAAATATGAGTAACATGCGAAGGAAATAAAAATATTACAAAAGATACGTTTGGATAATCCTAAAACTAATGGGATTTGGAACATGCTCTTATTTAATTTGTGGTTAAACTTTTTTAAAAAGAAAGTCTATCCTATTCTATTACAAAAATATTTTAGTTTAGTCTTAAGAAAAAAATTCCATTTATGTCCATTAGTAAGTTTTTAGAAGGAGAAAGTTATAACTTAAAATGGCAAAAAGTCAATGTCACTCAACATGGTTATTCATGCTTTTATAATCACTCGTTTAGTGTACGTATTTTGCACTTGTATTTCATGTCAATTAATAAAATTATATATAGTAATAAAATTATTACGTAAAATATAGCAGTTAATGCTAAAATAAATGTTATATCTATTTAAATAAGATAAATAAATATTATATGTTAAATATATTATTGTTTGTCGTGTCTCACCTGATCTCTCTCTCTTTTTTTTTTACAAACGATTTACTCATTTATGTTCTTTCTCATCACTTTAATTATTTTATCATGATAAAATTATTATTTTATTGTACTATCATTACAATAAACAATACTTAATTTATATGACTTAAACCAACTCATGTGCTATCATTTTTCAAATTTACACAATCTTTATGTATATTTTATTTACACATATTTCTTAGAATATATAACAAAATTTTATTAGATATAGATTTACAAATTAATATCTAATAAAAGTTTTTTTGTAAAATCTTTTAGAAATATTTTATTTATTGTCTTTATAAATTTAATATACAAAACATAAATTTCAAAACATAATAGTAAATAGCCGAACTTTATAGATTTTTTTTTTCAAAATCCGACCAAATATTCTTCAACAATTTGTATTAAATTAAAAAAATAGCAGATAAAAATAGAACAAAAAGTACAACTGAACATTAAGATAATCAAGATTTCAGAAAAATAAGACTAAAGATAACCTTCAGGTATTCCTAATAGTGCCTCTTTGCATTTCCCTGTATTGTTTTAATATATAATATTACTGTAACGCCCGAAAAATTAAAATCAAGGTTAGGACCATGCTTCAAGTATATGTAGTATTAAACATCAATTTTTACCAGTATGAAAAGGGATTTGTCCTTGTACCATGCCACAAATACCATCTGTCCCATAACCAACCCAAAAACCTTCCTTGCCAATCAATTCCTTAAGAAATAGTCAGTTTTGAATGAACATAACATCTAGATTCTGAAGAATATTTGAGCCCAAGACCCATAAAATGATAGATATTTAAATTGTTTCTTCAATGAACTCAGTTTCACCTTAATCCAATAGCAGGATGAAAAATTATGATCTTTTTAGTGGAGCACTGTCCAACAGTGAGATGTCACGAGCCAAACCATGATTGTGGTTACATTGTATGATTTTGCAATGGTCTCATTTGATCCAGACAAGCCCAACATCTAAGAGTTTACAAGTATATCTTCCGACCGCGAGAGAAAACCACGATCGTGCTTTAAAACTATGATTCTAACCATGATCATGAGTCCCACAGGTGATCCTAATTGAATGTTCGAACCTATAAAAAGGTACGACCATAGATAGATCCTGCGATCGTACTAAGGATCATTTGATCATGTTCAAAAAACTATCATCCAGCTCCCACTCATGAGTACAACCCACATGTGTAAGTTGGTCCTGCGATCGTGGGAAGATCTCGTATGTTCTCTCCAGCAACTTCCAGTAATGAATTTTAAAAGGAGTACATCAGTCTTTTCCTACTCTTTTAGCATCAACACTACATTACTTAGGATATTTCAAGGATGATTATTGAGGTTAATATGACTCTAAGCTCTCATTATTTAGAAAAAGATCCAACACTAAGTTACAACCAAAGAGAAGTGGTGATTTCTTTTCCCAAGGAAGAGCTAGGATTCTTCTTCTTTGGGCTTCAAATTTTAAAGAATTGTTCAAGGTTCTCATCTCTAGGCATGTGAGATTTCATCAAAGGATCTTTTTTCACCCATTGAGTCCTAAAGTTAACTCAATTCTCCAGTTCAGTTCCTTCTTCAAAATTTAGGGTTTATGGTTATGGTCAAATTCCTTGATATCTCAGTCCCTTGTGGTCATTGAGTTGTAATTCATGTCTTATCATAAATTTCAGTGTTATTACATGTCCATGATCACAAAACCTAATTACATTATGAAATCTATAAGTTTGGACTTGAGTTTTCAAATTCCTTAAAGTGACTCAGATTATGAATTGGCATAATAGTTGCATTCTTTAGATATGATAGGTTATGAACACCCAATGACCTAGGATTTCATACATATATATTTATGAGTATAAAATCCTCTTGATCACATATTTTTGAATACTTTCAGATAATGTATTTATTTTTAGTCGTTAGATTATTATTAGCATTGAGAATTGCAAATATCAATATTATTTAGTTGGGTGTAGTAACTAGCACCGCATGGACACAGAAATGAAGACTCCCTCATTATTGGGCCGAGACCTTTAGTATAAGTCCCTATGTCCTAAAGCTACTGAGTCATCGTAGGTTTGGAAGGGTCACCCATCATTCACTAGGCTTGATACCTTAATCCATATAGATATCAATTAAGTGAATACACATCAATCAGTGTTTGTACCCTTGATAAGGTACTGAACTGTAATACCCTGTACTTCTACCTAGCTTAAATTCATCCTGAAGATGTCAAAGATATATTTTAAAGATAAATCTAGTTTTATATATGTGGTATTTTTAAGATTTTCACATTTTATCATGTGGGAAATTGAATAATCTTTCCATCAATACCAAATTCTCCCAAATCCGACACCCGACCGAAGAGTTAGAGCCTTTTTAGTGAGCAGTGTATCACTCGAGCCATCTGCATATCGCGAAGCCAGCTTAAATGGAAATTGTCAATTTCTAGTATTTCTCCACGATAGTGATGTGTTGCGCCAAACTTTTAGGTCGGAAACAAAGTGGCAACGTGATAGCTCCGCATCGCGCCACCATGTAAATTCCCAATTGTCCAGTTCCAGTGACTTGGCACGATAGTGGCGCGTCGCACCAAGGATGAAAATCGAGACTTTTTCACAAAAATTAAAATACGCGTCCAAGGGATAAAAGGGTTAATTTTCCACCCTTATTTAAACCCAATAACACGTGATTCAACCATTTTCACTCAAAATATAGTGTTTCTCTCAAGTTTCTCTCAAGAACAAGCTAGGATTTTCAGTTAGAGATTCAAATTCAATACTCAAATTCAAGAATCTCTCCATTAATCTTCATAGAATCAAGAACTAAGGTATACACAGTGTTCATTCATGGATTCCTTTCATTCATGAAATCCAAGAATCAAGTTTTAAATCATGTATTGTGAATATTTTGTTTTGGATTGATTATATTCATGTGATTATGGTTGTAAGATTCCCAAGTTAGAATCTTTATGTGTTGTTTACGAACCTATGATAGTATGTGGTTTGAAACATGTGGAATTAAGTTGAAATACGGAGTTTTGTTGTATTAATTTGATGGTCATGCCTATGCCCTAAGTCATGCATCCTAGGTGTTTGATAAAATGCCTAAGAGAATAGAAATTATGCAACATAGCTTAATTGTGACCCAAGTGATAAATGCATGCTTTACCCAATGACAAAGAATGACTTCTATGATATTGTGTGCATTATGAATGGTTGAGGGAATGTCCATAAGAATAGGTTTATGAAAGTATGACATATTTATATGAAATTCCATTCATGTGCAAGACTATGATAACCATGTGCTTCATGAAATCCCCAAATTAATGTATTATGAATTGTTGATACTGGTCATGTGTTCAAGAAGTGTCATGTTATGTCAGTTTCATGGTATCGAGTCCTAGGGGTACTTGTACTTGACAATTTAGCTGTGTGCCTAGAGCCAGTTTTATGTTTTCACGATACTCTCAGCAAGGCCATGATTAGTAGTATTTCGTCAGTCAACAAAACTCCATGAATTTAGTTTAGTCCAGTTCAGTTAATCATGTTCTATTTCCATTCAGATGGGAGTAGGAATTAGCACTGAGTGAACCCAAGGATGGGAAGACACAATTTCAGATGAGGGTGTGATTCTTAGAAGCAATCCTTGCGTTCCGAAACTATGTAGCCAGCATAGGTTGAGATATTAACACTGTCAGATGAGGGTTGATGAGGTAGATAAACACTGTCAGATGAGGGTTCCACCATTCTCTTTTGGGGACACTGTCAGATGAGGGTAACTCACAGCTTGCCTTTACTAGTGGCGCGATATTGACACTTTTTCAATTGGGGTTACAGATTGGACCCCAACACAACTATAATAGCTTATTAGGGGAATGTCGGTTAGATGACTACTTCCCACAATTTCAGTTACAGAATCAGGACTATTAGATACAGTCATTCAGTCTCAGTAATAGAACTCAAATAGTTTTCAGATTTTAGGACTGTCAGATACAGTCAACTCAAAATAGTATGGAACTCAGCTAGTTTGATTAGAAACTAGACTGTTAGATACAGTCGCTCAGTATTAGTTATTTTAGTTATACAGTTATCAATATCTCATGTTATCAGTACTTAGACTCAGTAATCATGTTATCACAAACTCAGTTAATAGTATATTAATTATATGAAACCTATGTTATCAGTATTCAGTTTCAGGACTGCCAGATACAGTCAATCAAACCAGCTCTTCATAATCAGAACTATCCGAAATAGTCTTTTCTTTATTAATAATATAACATTAGTTCCTCAGTACTCTATAGACTCAGTTATTCAGTATCCTAGTATTAGCACTCAGATATCAGTAAATCCACGTTATCAAAATTCATGAGTCAGCGTTATCACAAATTCAGTTACAGTCTCTTATTCATGCATGTATTCTCACATTCATGTTATTCAGTCAGTTAGTATTGTTCATGAATATGAACTATTGCATTCAGCCTATCTCACTTGTATACCAGTACATTCAACGTACTGACGCATTTGTGCTATGGTATTTTATACCATAGTTTTAGAAGCACGAGCTCCCGAGCATCCTTAAGAAACTAGACGTTCAGCAGCCAGACTTACAGTGAGTCCTCATCATTCGAGGATAACATGATTATTTTGTTACTTTATTATTTCAGTAGTTAAGAGTTAGTTGGGGACATGTCCCATCAACTCCACAGTTTTCAGATAGTTTAGACGCTTTCAGACTACAATATGTTTCAAACAGTTTATTTCAGTTTTGGGTATTGTTATACCCCATTACAGATATTGTTTTATATTCAATATTAGTTCAGTTTTGAACCGTATGGACTTACAAGTATATTATTAGTGCTCAGTTAAAGATATCAATCATGAGTTAGCTTGTGGTCCTTCGGGGTCATGAGCACCGTGTAATATTTTGGGTACTAGATTTGGGGCGTTACATGAACATACTTGTAGCTTGGGTTACAGGTTAGACCCCGATTAGCTTAGATTGGGGTATGTCAAATATTAGTAGCTTCCTGACGCATCCCAGATCGGGGCCTTGTTGTAATGGGCATCCCAAGTCCTCCTAGGACCGGGGAGCACCCTCTTAACCTAACCTAACCACCTTAGATAGCCTTAGATGAGCTGAATTTTGAGCATATAACAAGATCGCACAATGCTCTCATGAAGACTTTGGGATAGGGTCACAACCATGACCGACCCATCCAAGTCTATCTATACCAAACCAACCATCCATACTACACCAAACCAAAAAGAATATCAAAACATATTATGAAAGTCAAACCCAAAATATAATACGATGGAATAACCAATAATATCATCCAAGGGTGTAAGCCCCAACATCCATCTCGATGCCAAGGTCAACACCTATACCGATCTGGCCCATTCTAACCCCCAGAAGTACCATAAAGCCTTTATAAAAAAAATACAAATATTCGGTTAGGACATGCCCCCAACCTTGGCAAAAACCAATATCCAATAAGAAAATAAAAAGTCTAAGAATGTCTAACATGAAATAATGCCTTTCGAAATGATGAAAGATCACTACTTCAATCCAATAAGCTGTCCCCAAATCAAGTATAATAAAGGAGGAGTCGAACTTCTAGTTCCTGCATAGCATGTGTATACATCTGCCAGTAGACCGGTTAATGGGTGTACACTAGAATGAATCTCGAGATAACGATAAAGTAATACGGTTTATAAAAACAAGTGAAAACCATCCGATGCAAACAAAAATACATGTATAAGTGTTGGGATTAGGGACTGGGTTTAGCATGCCAGTTAAAACCTTAACCTGGGTTATGTAGCTTAGCTGTCCTACCACCCACGGGACATATGGGTTCAGCTTCCCCTGCTAAAATGGTCCTGGTGCGTGTAGCCGCACGACTAGGAAATAACCCTGGGATGACTAGTACATCCATCCAATATAAATGTGACACTCGCACATGGCAATCAATGACCCCTCATATCGATAAATATGAGTTTCTGGTTTTGACCCTCCCGAGATCTTCACCTTTCTGACTTAGCTTACACTTCCCGCTATTAATGCCAAATCAAAACCAAGTCCAAACAATCCAATTATCCATTTATTAACCAAGGTTATTTGATAAACCAATGGTATCGTCTTACCACCATACTTGCATGCATTATTTATAACTAAACCGTTTAGATTAAGGGGACTCTCGGTGCCCTTTCTGTTTACCATATTAACCTTTTGGGGGACTACCATGTTCTCCACAAGTATAACCAATTAGCCATTAACCTTTGTAAACCATTGAAAAACATTTAAGGTTTCATATATAAGCTGAAAACAAGCAAGAGTTCCATTAACATAAGTCAATGCAATAAACATATCTTTATAAGCATTTAATCAAACACCATGGGGGCATAGTACAGCCAAAACAAAATTCCATTACCATTAAACCATTACCATGGAATTTCATTATCCAAAACCACCATTAATGCATAGAAAGCATAATTAAAACTATAACCAAGCCTTTAACATCAAAACCCCCAAATCAATAATTGAAAACCAAAACCATGCAAAAGTAAAAACCATAAAATCAACCATATAACCATGTCTTTAATTGAAATTACAAGTAGGGAAGAGAATGCCTTAAACCAAGAAGATTGATGGAAAGAATTCACCAAGACAAGCCCCAAAGTAATCCCTTAGTTGAAACCCTAGCTCTTTGACCTAAAAGCTCTTAAGAGAATTATGATATGTTTTGGAAGAGATTCTAAGTGTTTAAGAATATAATAATAGGGTAAATAACCTTCTAAATGTATTAGAAGACGTGGGTCCTTCTTTTGGTAAGTAGGAAAATATCCAGAATACCCCTACTTAAATCACATAGAAACCCAACATAGGGTTAGACTGACCTCCTTAAATGTCGTAACCTAGCTTACGATTGATACCCACCCAATCATAACCAATCCTTAACCATGGATCAGACACTATCCAGTATACGACTCATCCAACCAAGTCGTAACCTTAGCATACGATCTGTAACCATGATCCGTATCCTTGGTAGAATGTAACGCCAGGAGGATCAAACACTACCAGTTTATGAGTCAACTATACGACTCGTACCCATGCCTTATGACTCATATCTCAAGTCATATCCCTTTCCATGTCCTAGACCATCCTACCAACTAACACTGGTAAGCTTATGATAGGTCTTCACTACTCGTACCCCAGCTTACGGCTCGTACCATAAGTCGTAATGGGTCCGAAGAACGAGAATCCTAGAATTTTTCTAAGGGTCTGGGACGCTTCTATCTCTCCCACTAGGAACATTTATCCCCAAATGACGGATAAGGTAGGGGTAACCACACATAGAGTCATTTACATTATCAAACGTCCCTTTAACAAAGTTTGAAAACTAAGAGGCAAAGATGTTAATCTTTCTTTTAACAAACTCAAAAAATAAGGATGTGTTCAAGAACACGTACCTTCTGCACGAATATCAGAAGTTGAAAATAAGAGGGGATACTAGGAATTCATGTCCTCTTTCGCTTCCCACGTGACCTCTTCCACTATGTAGTTCCACCATAGTATCTTAACCAAAGACATATCCTTGGGTCGCAATCGACGAACCTATCTATCCAATATCTCAATCGGGACCTCTTCATAAGACAGAGAATCCGAGATATCCAACCCTTTCAAAGGCACAATAGAAGACGAATCACCAACACACTTATCAACATAAAAGCATGAAATACTGGATGAACCAAACTCAAACTAGATGGCAACTCTAACTTATACACAACATTTCCCGCTCTTCGTAAAATCTCATAAGGACCAATGTACCGAGACTGAGCTTTTCCATTTTTCCAAACTGCACCACTCCCTTCATAGGAGACACCTTAGGTAAAACCTTTTCCCCAACTGTAAACTCTAAATCTCTACGCCTAATATCCACATATGAATTTTGACAACTCTGGGAAGCCTTGAACCCATCCCAAATAACCTTTACCTTTTCTATAGCTTGATGAACTAAATCCAAACCAAATAAATCAGCCTGACCAAGCTCAAACCAACCAATAGGAGATCTACACCTCCTACCATACAAAGCCTAAAAAAAAGCCATATCAATACACTCTTATGATAGCTATTGTTGTAAGCAAACTCTACCAAAGGAAGATGCTCCACCCAATTACCACCTTAATCAATCATACAAGCTCGAAGCATATCTTTTAATGTCTGAATAGTTCTTTCTTCTTGCCTATCTGGCTACGGGTGGAAAGCCATACTCAGACTCACCTTAGTCCCCAACCCATTCTAGAAAGACCAACAGTAGTAGGACATAAACTGTATACCGTAATAAAAAATAATCAAAACAGGCACCCCATGCAGTTTCACAATCTCTTGAAGATAAAGCTTTGCATAATCCTCCGCCGAAAAGCCAGTTCGCACAGGTAAGAAATGCACAGACTTCATCATCCTATCTAGAATAACCCAAATTGAATTAAATTGGTTTTGAGATCGAGGAACACAGATATCAAAATCCATATTGATCTCCTTCCTCATGTGCTCAACCTTAACTTATTGACACACCAAGCACTTGGACACAAAATCAACCATGTCCCACTTCATGCCACTCCACCAATAGATCTCTTTGAGATCACTCAGCCAAGATCCTTTGTCACAAATCGTCTACATCAGGAACACACAACCTTCCTTTGTACCACAAAGTACCATCACCGCTAATCTTAAAATCTGCCACCTTTTGCTCACCAACACTACCCTTGATTTTCATCAAGGCAGAATCTGACACTTGCTTCTCCTTAATCTCCGCACCAAAAGATAATCTAACCACTTATTGCACCATTACACCACCATCCTTGGAATCCAAGAGACGAACCCCAAGATTTGCCAAGTAAAGAATATCCTTCACCAATTCCTACTTTCCTTCTTCTACATGAGTGAAACTACCCATGGACAACCTGCAAAAAGCATCAACAACCACGTTAGCTTAACCTGGATGGTATTGAAGACTCATATCATAGTCCTTTAGAAGTTCAAGCTATCTCCTCTACCTGAGATTAAGCTCTTTCTACGAGAACACATACTATAAACTCTTGTGATCAGAAAAGATATCCATGTAGACCCCATACAAATAATGCCACTATATCTTCATAGCAAACACAATGACCAATAGCTCCAAATCATGAGTATGATAGTTTCTCTCATGCACCTTTAACTACCTGGAAGCATAGGCTATTATCTTCCCATGCTGCATCAACACGCAACTAAGACCAATCTGAGATGCATCACAATAAACCATGAACCTATCATTGCCTTTCAACAAAGTCAAAATTAGAGTCAAAGTCAATTTATCCTTCAACTTCTCAAAACTCCCGTCACATGCATTCGACCAAGAAAACTTAACCTTTTTCTGTGTCAACTTAGTCAAAGGAGCAATTATCAATGAGAAGCCCTCCACAAACCGCCTATAATACCCGACTAAAACCAAAAAGCTTCAAATATAAGATAAAGTCATAGGTCTAGGCTATTTTTTCACCACAACCACCTTCTGCGGAACCACCATGATCCCTTCACTAGAAATGATATGACCCAAAAAAGTCACAATATTCAACCAAAACTCGCATTTAGAGAACTTAGCAAACAATTATTATTCCCTTAAGGTCTGCAACACCGTACATAGGTGATTAGCATGATCCACCTCACTATTCAAATACACTAGAATATCGTCAATAAACACATTATTGATGAGATATAAATACTACCGAAATACCTTGTTCATCAAATCCATAAATGCTGCTGGGGCATTTATCAATCCCAATAACATCACTAAGAACTCATAATGCCTATACCTAGTGCAAAAAGCCATCTTAGGGATATCCACCTCCCTAATCTTCAACTAGTGGTACCCAGACTGAAGATGTATCTTAGAGAAGAACTTTGCACCTTACAACTAGTCAAATAGATCATTTATCTGAGGGAGAGGATATTTGTTCTAGATCGTTAGCTTATTCAACTACTTATAGTCAATGAACATACGAAAAGAACCATCCTTCTTGCATATAAACAACATCGATAGGGAAATTTAGGATGAATAAACCCTTTATCTAGAAGATCCTTAATTTGCTCCTTAAGTTCCCTTAACTCAGTCAAAGCCATACGATATGGAGGAATAAATATTGGACGAGTGTACGAAAGCAAATTAATACCAAACTCTATTTCCCTATCTGGAGGAACACCTGGAAGATCATCTAGAAAGTCCTCTGTAAACTCATTAACCATAGGGACCAAAGATAAAGAAGGACCTTATCAATTAGAATCTTTAACCTGGACCAAGTGATAAATACAAACTTTAAAAATTAACCTTTGGGCTCTAAGATAAGAAATAAACTCCCTCCTATGCGCTAAAGAACAACCTTTCCATTCTATATCTGGCTCACCAGGGAACCTAAAGATAACCCTGCGGGTTTGACAATCTAAATTTACATAACAAGAATACAACCAATCCATGCCCAAGATTACATCAAAATCTACCATACCCAACTCAAATAGATCTGCAAAAGTCTGCCTACCACTCATAGTACCACATACCCCTTATAGATACATTCGGTACTGATCGAATCTCCTACCGGGGTAGAAATAGAAAATGGATCCAAAATAATTTCTAGATCAAAATCAAAAGACACAGCTACATAAGAAGTCACATAGGAAAGGGTAGACCCAGGATCAAGCAAACAATACATGTCACAAGAGAAAAGCCATAACATACCAGTAACAATATCAGGCGATGCCTCTGATTCCTGATGGGATGCAAAGCTTACAACCTGTTCCAACCAGCACTGGAACTAGGAGCAGTGACAGAAGCAAATGCTATACCATCGAGTGTAGGAACAGAAGATAAAGCCACCAGAGTCTTATTTTCCCTTGTAGCAACCTTGTTAGATGGATAATTCCTGAGCCGATGGCCTACTTGGGCACACTTGAATAACTTATCTCTACCTTTCTCACATAATTCCCAATGAGGACGACTGTAAAATCGATAAGGAGGATACGAAGAAATAGACTGACTTCTATTTTCCTAAGACTGGGCTCTCTATGCTCGAGAATTATCACCACCATAATGATGCCTGTCACCTGACTGCTGGGGGTAAGGAGAACTGGTAGTTGAGAAGGAACCAAAACTCCCACACTTCATTTTCTTCTATTTTTCACCATCTCTACCACCTTGAGATTGGGCACTTCCCTGATTAGAAAACCTACCCCACTTACCTTGCCTGTCTCTATATTCTGCCTACCTTCTCTTCTCATCCTCAAACTACTATATATGAATAGTCATCCTCGACATGTCCATATCCTTCATGAGAAAACTCATCTTGTTGTTCAAATCAGATCTCTATTCATCCTGAAAGCAAACTTCCTCATTCTCAACCTTATATCAGTTACCAAATCAGGAGCATACCTTAACAACTGATGGAACTTCATAGCATACTCCTTCATATTCATTCACCCTTGCCTTAGGTTCACAAACTCCTCTATCTAAGCTTCCTTCAGTACTTGAGGAAAGAACTGATCCATGAAGGCATAAAAAAAGGCCTCCCACAAACCATCCTCTTCTATATCACCCTTATCTTTATCCCACTCCTCATACTACAAATAAGCTACCTCTTTGAGCTAATAAGCTATAAATTTTACTCCTTCCATATTAGTAACCCTTATTACCCAAAACATATTCTCTATCTCATCTAAAAAGTTTTGTGGGTCTTCCTCTACCTTCACTTCCATAAAAGTTGGAGGACCGATCTTCATAAACTATCCAACCCTAGTGGCCTCAACAGATACAATATTAGCTGTACCCCGCTTAGCCTGAGCAGCAACTAGTTGGATAATAGAATGCATAGATTAACGAAATTCCACATTCGTCACATTTCCCTGAGGGACCTGAAGAGCAGTAGAAGGAATAGAAGGAACTCTGATACAATTAGGAATAAGATCATGAGATCAAGATGTACTCTAGATATAGGAGGTACTCCTTAAGCATTATCCCTAGTTGGGACGAAAGAATTTCCTTATGTTCTAGATTTAGGAGGTATAATTTGAAAGATGAACAAACAAGGATTAGAGAAGATTCCAGGATTGAGAGGTCAAGCTTCAAGAAAGAATACCAAGAAAGTGAAACATTCCTAGATATCTTGCAACCTCTCCCTTATGAGTGTGGCAAGCTATACACCCCTAAAAGAGACTCTACTTGACACAGCTTTGTGAACTCCTAATTGACCATGAACCTAGGCTCTAATACCAACTTGAGGCAGCATGGACTGGGGCTTTATCATAATAGGCTTCCCAAGTTCACCTAGGATCGGGGACTACCAACTAAACCCAACCCAACCACCTTGTACAACCTTAGATGAGCTAAATATTAAGCATACAAGATTGCGCAATGCTCTCATGAAGACTTTGGGATAGGTTCACAACTATGAACAAACCCACCAAATCTGTCCATACCAAGCCAACCATCCATACAATGCTAAACCAAAGAGAATATTGAAACATATTATCAAAGTCAAACCCAAAATGTAATACGATGGAACAACCAATAATATCATCTAAGGTTGTAAGCCCCAACATCCATCTCAATGCTAAGGTTAACACCTATACTGATACCACCCATTCCAACCCCCAGAAGTACCACAAAGCCTCTATACAAAAGCATACAAATATTCGGTTGGGATATACCCCCAACCATGGCCAAAACCAATATCCAAAAAGAAAATAAAAAATCTAAGAATGTTTAACATGAATGCCTTTCGAAAGGATGAAAGCTCACCACTTTAGTCCAATAAGATATCTCCAAATAAAGTACTATAAAGAAGGAGTCGAATATCTATTTCCTACATAACGTGGGTATACAACCACCAATAAATGAGTTAGTGGGTGAACACTAGCATGAATCTCGAGATATAGATAAGGTGATGCCATTTATCAAAACCAAGTAAAAATAAATAAATGAAAACAACCATACATATATATAAGTACTGGTATAAGGGACCAGGTTTAGCATGCCAGTTAAAACCTTAACCTAGGTTCTATAGCTTAGCCGTCCTACCACCCACGAGCCATATAAAATTAGCTACCTCTGCTGAAAGGGTCTCATGCATGTTGCTGCATGACCAGACAATAACCCTGTGATGACTAGTACATCCCTCTAATATAAATATGACACTTGTACGTGGCCATTAAAGACCCCTCATATTAGCAAATATAAGTTTCTTGTTTTGATCCCTTTGGAATCACCACCTTCCACGGATGAGCTTACATATCCCGCTATTAATGCCCAATTAAAACCAAATCCAAAAATTCCAATCATCCATTTATTAACCAAGGTAATTTGATAAACCAGTGGTATCATCATACCACCATACTTGTAAGAATTATCCATAACCAAACTATTTAGATTAAGAGGACTCTCGGTGCCCTTTCCATTTACTATATTAACCTCTTGGGAGACTACGATGTTCTCCACAAGCATAACCAATTAGCCATTAACCTTTGTAAACCATTGAAAAACATTTAAGGTTTCATATATAAGCTAAAAACAAGTGAGATTTCCATTAACATAAGTCAATGCAATAAACATATCTTTGTAAGCATTTAATCAAATACCTTGGGGGCATTGTACAACCAAAACCATATCCATTACCATTAAACCATCACAATGTAATTTTAGTATCCAAAACCACCATTTATGCATAGAAAGCATAATTAAAACTACAAGAAATAATAACTGATAACGCTCAATCTACAGCTCTCGTAGGAGTGTAAAGCGATCGTTGTCAAATATATAACCCAACTGGGTTGGGTATCGATCCCACAGGGAATAGCTTGGTCAACAAGTAAGCAAAGATTACTAGACTTTTAGTGCAAGTCTCGTACAAAGGGGGGGAGTTTTGTCGTGCAAGTAATGTAACCAAAGTAATAAGGTAAAAATGGAAAATAGCAAAGTAAAAAGTAAGAATGTTTGGTAAGATGTAAAACAATGAGAATTGAGAAGTTGGGGTTATGTCCACCTTATGAGTTGTACGTCTCTATTGGCTATGAGTTGTGCGGAATTTAGACATGCATGTGCTTATAGAGAATTGTATTCGATGGTAAATCCAAGCGTCTTTTGACCTAAAGAAGGACTATTTCACTTTAACTCTTTCGAGCTTAAATCATATCTAACGGTACAAATTCTCCAAGAGGTTAATCCAATTATGACACTAACTTTTTAATAGGGGATGAGACCCTATTACCTTGACATTATCTCTTTTCCATACATATAACTTTTCTTTCGAACAAGTTAATGCTATACTGGCGTTATTCTATGTGTCTGCAGCCATAAGAATTTGCATTAAGATGAAGAGAATAATGATATAAGCAGCATACGTGTCACGAATTCACAAACTCATAGCAATAGATAGTATCTCATAAGGCTTCCATAACCCCAACAGAGAGGTTTAGCTACTCATGAGTGCGAAGGAAATCACAATAGACATTATCATTGTACCACAATAAAGATCTCGTGTAGTAGAGTGTGGTAAGCATTAGGCGTGAACTCCCTTGCAAAGTAACGTTTCTCTTGTTGTGGAAAAATAAGAATTGATTAGATGAATAGAAGACGAATAAAAAGTAGAATTAATGGAAGAATTAAAAGTAGTAGTAGAATGGTTAATTGAAGAATGAATTAAAACTAGAATGAATGAAAATCTCTAGCACAATAGGGTATTTATAATACCCATATCCTATTCCTACTAAGATAATGCATTACTTAACCCAATCTTACTAGGTTAATGTATCATTATCCTAATCCTAATAAGTTACTTCTAGTTCCCAAAGTCTTCAGAATTGCTGTTTTTGCCCGGGACAGATTTTCCATGCGCCACTTTTGGTCCTTAGCGTCCAAGATTCCCCTTTCTTCCTTCGTGAAGCTTTCTTTGGCGTCAAGTTATCCATAAAATGCTGAATTCTGCATCATTTATACCTGAAAACTTGCTAATCATGTTTGTTAGCTCACTTCCAGGAAAAAGGACTAAAAGTGCATGAATTATATAATTTGTCCTCAAAACTTGGCTAAAATATGGGTAAAATATAGCACTATAGGCGTGTAAATTCGCCTATCATCAACACCCCACACTTAAAGCTTTGTTCGTCCTCAAACAAACTATCATGTCCATCTAAACATCGACTTAGGGTTTCACAATAACAACGCAAAATATTCATCAAGACAAGCATAGCAATTATCAACAAAGAGTAGTTTTCTGATCACTTACTAGAAATAATTTAACCTCTAACATAGACTCGTGATGGTAGTTAATTCGTATCCAAAAGTTAAGGTACAAAGAATCATACACAATTAACCAAAACTCGTCAACCATGTGTGTCTTACAATATATTGCCCATAATCACTCACAAGCATAGTATATTTGTCTAAACATGGGTAGAAGGGTATCCTTGCTCTCGCTCTCACAAAGAATTCATATGCTGCAACTGATGACCATAGGCTTGCCCTTAGTGTAATGCTCCACTAAATGTCAGAATGCTAAGCTTAGGATCAAATAGGTCTTCTACAGGTTGTAATGTAGGCTAAGGGATGGGTAGGACTATTTTGGCCAGAAATAGTGACTATGTTCCTAAGCGCTTTAATACATCACATTATGCCATTAATACTTTCTTTTCAAACAACCTTTCTTCTTTCTTTTATTGTACCACCCTTTTTCTCCTCTTTTGTTTTTCAATTTTAAACACAACTAACTTTTTAGTTTTCCTTTCCTTTTTCTTTTCATAACACACCTCTTATGATAGCAATTCATTTTCATAACAATTTCAAGCACCCTTACTTTCTAAAGCATCATACTCACCCAATTTCCTCTTATTTTGTCACATGACTTTTTCGTTTTAAAGCACTTAGGAATTTGGATCAAATTACGGTCTTAAAAAAATTGATTGGGCTTATATATGAGGCTGTCAAAGAAACTAGGCTAAAAGCTCAAAAGGGGTTAACTAGGATAATGTCCACGGGTAGGTAAAAAGAAGGTAAACAATCATAAGTTGCCAAAGAAATGCCTAAATCATCTCCTACACTTGCACGCTTTATTTTCGCTTTACATACATACCAGGCAAGTTCTAGCATCAGCCACAAGCATAGAATATACTATATCCTCACACACACAAGGCACATGGTCGACTTTATTGGAAGTAGTATAGACTCTTGACCCAATAGATAAAGGAATTAAACCACACAATATCACATAGTGAGTCACAATTAGAGCCTAAATGTCTCAATAGTCATGATTTTAGCACAAACTCTTGTCATAATCTCATGCTGCCTATTAGAATAATTTCATGCGAAGTTAAGTTAAGAAGAAAAAAAAATTTTACTACAAAAAAGAAAATCAAAACAAACATAAATGCAAATGCAGATAGAGAAGTATAACATGCAAATACCAGCACCCCACACTTAGATGGGACACACTGTCCTCAGTGGAAAATAAATAAGAAGAACCTGGTTAGTCGGACTCCTCCTCTATGTCGGGAGTCATACCCCCTTCGTCGGAATCATCATAGGAGTCGTCGTCATCAGAATTCTCTTCCACATCGGAGTCTGGCATTCATCGATCATCATCGGTTGACACATCGTCATCAAGAGGTTCCTCAAAATATGTACCCACTCCACACATCTCCCTTGCATGTACATTCATTAGATAGTCATGATCCAGCTGTTGGAGCTCTACAGCAGTTGGAACACGACCTCTGCTCATCATTGTAAACAGAGTCATGCCACAAAGATGGCGAAAGAAACTCTCATCCCGAGCATGTCTCTCTGCCGTAGTAAGGTTGACGCCATGTGTTGATTCAGCATCTTTGACCTTTGTGAGGTCAACCTTCTTCGGGTTGTGTGGGAGTTTATGATCAGCCGGCTCCTTTTCGATGTCTTCCTTCCTCAAAATTGCCGTTAACAGATTGCCGAAGCTGAAATGGGACCGCTTGTGTAGCCTAGCCTTCCGCATTGTAGACCGAATGATTGCCCCAATGTTGATAGGGACATTCGTCATCAACGTATATACCAAGCACACTCTATCTCTTATTATTTTTGTGTATTGCGTCCCTGGAATGAGGCAAGAGTTGACTATGTGCAACCATATCCTTGATTCCCTATTCAAAGGAGCATATGGGAAGGTGTTGTGTCGACTAGTGTCTTTGTGTCTACTCCACCGTGCCATGGATCTTGTTCCACAGAGGGTGTGTCGAATGGCTCTATATAGAGGTCTACTGTACAGCTCTTTGAAGGGTGATGGATCAACAGCAGGCAAGTCAAGAAAGGAGTTGAAGAAATCCACATTGAGTTGTAAAACTTGGACCCGAATCTTGACCTCGCTTCCTATGGTTTTCAGTGACCAGTTGGCATAGAATTCTCTTGTTAAATCGAGATTGCATTCTCCCATGTCTCAGAAGATGAAATCAAGATGTAACGCCATGATCTTGGCCAACATTCGCGGTTCTTTCTTTGCTAGGCTTTCCTTGTTTATCAAGTCCACATGAACATATTTCTTCTCTTTGTTGTTCCTATACCATTCCTTTGCTCCCTCCTCTAAAACCCATTTAATTCCGAACATACGGCGTGGTAATTGCATCGAGGATGATTCTCCTTGCTCTTTTCGGCCTCTTTTCTTGCCTTTTTGTAAAGTGGTAGCCTTATATTTGCCTTGTCTTGCTTTGGGTGCCATTGTACCTAAGACTAAAACAATGTTCATATTAGCATCATCTCAATGGATACAATCTATAGACAAGCAGTAGGGGCACCACCCCACACTTAGGTTGTTGGTACAAACTAGTGAAGTGAAAGTGGTCGATTATTCAGACTTCATCGACATACTTTTTAGGTGCTATATTCCAACAATAAAAATCAGTGCAGTCATACTTCTTGTAATCTTGGCAATACTTTCATATTTGATATCTCATGACTACTACATAGGGATTAAATCAAGGTATAGCATCTCACAACCTCCTATGTCGGTAGGCAACTATAATTCTTTATTCCAATGAACAAGTCATTCCAACATGTAAGTATTCAAGTGACAAGATTATGCAATTTTTGTGACCATATCAACTCCGCAAAAGTATGACAATGCACCAAAATCAAATTCAAGTTGGGAACAAGTTAAGATCATCCTTACGTATACGTTCACGCACTTGGTTGTATCACAACAATTCAATCACATTCAGATCATCAATACGACTTTAAGATTTAACAATTCATAATAGGCGTAGTAGTGTAGTACTTACGAAATATAAATGAATAACAAAGTAGTACTTACTTGATTGATGCCTTTGGATGATGTTCTTGTGAATTAAGAGAGCAAAAGGAAATTTTTTGAGAGGATTTGGAGACTATGGACGACGCTTATGCTAGGTTTCCAATGTGATTTTGGTTCAAGACTAAGTATCTTATTTATAGGAGAAGGTTGGGTCGGGTTTTGACCTATTTAAAA
The DNA here is from genome assembly GCA_030864225.1 of Capsicum baccatum var. pendulum. Classification (NCBI taxonomy): domain Eukaryota; kingdom Viridiplantae; phylum Streptophyta; class Magnoliopsida; order Solanales; family Solanaceae; genus Capsicum; species Capsicum baccatum. Next base: position 157,508,885 of record CM061558.1, read on the forward strand.
TCGGATTTGGAGACAAGAAATGACCATAGGCGGCGCCTTTTGCTTTGCCTAAGCTTGGCATAGGCGGCACCTTTTGCAAAGCATTGTTTGGCATAGGCGGTGCCTATGCCATGGCATTCCTAGGCATAGGAGGCGCCTTTCACTTAGCATATGAGATTCAGAGACAAAAGGCATTGGAATAGGCGGCGCCTATGCTATGGCATACTTGGGAATGGGCGGCGCCTATGCTATGGCACACTAGATTCTGAGACCTTAGGCCATAGTATAGGCCTTGCCTTGTTCGTGGCCTAGTTTTACCTAGGCCTATCCTTGTTTGTTGCCTATAAGAGTGCAACCTGGTTATAAATTGGGAGAAGTGTCACTATATGGTTAAAGAGGTGATAGTTCTTGGGTACAAAATACTAAAGAAGGGGATAGAGGTCGACAAGGCTAATATTAAGGTGATTGAAAAATTACCTCCACCAATTTCTTTGAAATATACAAGGAGTTTCTTCAGTCATACAGGTTTTTATAACCAGTTCGCCAATGATTTCTCTTAGATTGAAAACCCATTGTGCAAATTGTTAGATAAAAAGGTGAACGTTTTCTTAGATGATGCTTTTCTCAAGGATTTTGAGGGCCTTAAAGAGAGGTTGATCTCAGCTTATATTATCATGTCTCTAATTGGACCCTTTTATTTGAGGTAATATGTAATGCTAGTTGTATGGCCCTAGGAGCAGTCCTATGCCAAAGACACGAGAATATACTTCATCCTATTGATTAGGCCATAAAAATACTCAACCCCGCACAAAAAAATTATATGGTTACTAAACAAGAGTTTCTTGTGGTGGTGTTTGCTTTTGAAAAGTTCTAATCCTATTTAACTGGTACTAAAGTCATCATGCATGCCGACTATATAACTCTTAGGTACCTTATGGAGAATAAAGATGTTAACCTAGATTGATTTGATGGTTACTATTGCTACATGAGTTTGACTTCTAGGTTAAGGATGGAAAGGGCACAAAAAATTAGGCTACAAACAATCTATCACGCTTAGAAGAGGAGGTAATGCTTAAACTAGGGGATGAACTTGATATTGATGATACTTTTCCAGATGAGCATGTCTTGGAAGCATCACAAGACTCAATCCCTTGGTTTGATAACTTTGCAAATTATTTGGCAAGTGACCTCATCCCAGAAGACATGCTTTTTCAGCTGCGAAAATGATTTATTCATAAGGTAATAAAGTTCCTTTGGGATGAGCCACACTTATTTCGAGTATGCGAAGATGGTGTGATTCATAGGTATATTCCCAAAGTTAAGATGATGAGTATTTTTAGGCCTATTATTTGTCTCCAGTTGGGGGTCACCATGGAGGTACTTCCAGTGCCCACAATATTATGCAATGTGATTTCTATTGGATGATGATCTATAAAGATGCACATGACTATGCTCATGCTTGTAACCAATTCCAAAGGTAGGATAGTAGCTCAAGAAATCATGAGCTCCCCATGACACCTATTCTTGAGCTTGAGTTGTTTGATGTATGAGCTATCGACTTTATGGGTCAATTCATGAGTTCTCATGGTATAAATTACATCTTGGTGGTGTTGACTATATGTCTTAGTGGATGAAAGCCACTGCTCTTTCCAATAATGAAGGTCGAAGTGTCATAATATTTTTGAAGAAAAAATATTTTCTCTCAATTTGGTACTCCACGATAGGGGTGGCAAAGAGGTGGATTGAGTTGGATTCGGACAGGTTAAATATGGATCGAGCGAAATGGTTTGGATTGCAATACGCCCATATAAATATGGGTAAATATGGATTTGTCAATATGGATTGGGTAAAAATAGTTCCAACCCACTTTAGCTCCTAAAGCCTAAAACTTAAAACTTTTGTATCAAATCAACTTTTTTTTCCATTTTTTTTTAAAGTTTTTTTTTTCTATCTCTCTTCTATATGTAGCCTCTAGTTTTTTTTCTTTTTTCATTTTTTTTCATTTCTTTCTTTCTCTCTTCTATCTCTACCCTTTTTCCTTTTTTTTATCTTTTCCTTTTTAGTCTTCTTTTTTTCTATTTTTTTTGTTTTTACTTCTTTCTCATTTTTTTTCTTTTTTGGTTGTATTTTATGTTTTATATTTTTTTCGAAGAACATGGTTAAGTCGAGTATAAATTATGGATGATGACCGAAATATCATAACCACTCAGTATATTTGTATTCACCATCATTTTTTTTCCTTTTCTCCCTTTTTATTATTTTTTTGATTCTTTTTTGTATTTTTTTCTTCAATTCTTTCTTTATTCTTTTTCTCTCTTTTCATCTCTAAGTTCTACCTATCTTTTTCTTTTTTACTTTTTTGGTATTTCTTTTTATTTTCTTTTATGATAACAAAAATATCATAAGCGCATATTGATTTATATTCGCCCAACATTAATAATTTTTGTAAGTACACTCAAGAGGACTCCACCTAATGGACAGATACAGAGATAGTATCCAAAAAGATCTTAGGATTACATTCGTGAAACCAAATATCTTTAGCAGTCGCAAGAAGTAAACAAATTAAGGTTTCTACATACTTCCTGCCTTGCGTAACCTTGTGCTCTTCGCTTCGTGCCTTACTTTTACTCTAACGAGAACTCTAAGATGAGAGAGTTAGAAGTCGGATTTAAAGCTGGACTTTCCCATAAATCAAGGGCTATGTGGATCTTCAACCATATGTGAAATGAAATAAAGATGGACTAAGCTACTTAATACAATTGTATTTGTATTTGTTTTATTAGACTTCAAACTTGTATTTGTCTTTTATACTTTGCACCATCATATGTATTTTACACATACTGACAAAAATAACAAAAATAATGAATCAAGAATGAAAAGGGGGGAAACGAAAACAGACAAAAAAAGAATGCGAAGAAAAAATAAATTAAATTGAAAAAGGAAAAAATTAATGAAAAAGAAGAAAGAAAAAAGTGTAAGAAACAAGTAAAAAATAACTGAAAAAAACAAAAAAAATGAAAAAGAAAAAAAAGTAAATTAAAGGAAAAAAGAAATAAAAAAATAGTAAATTAAAGGAAAAAAGAAAGAAAAACAAAAAAAACTTAAAAATAAAAAAAGAAAGAGAAATAAAAGATAGAAAAAAATAATAATAAAGGATTGAGACTATGGAGTATATTTAATTGATAAGAGATGCTATGAATTGTATAGGCTAAATGGGATAATTAGAAGCGTATATTTATTAACCAATGTAGGTCTCAAGCGAATACAAATGATGAAATAAGAATGAGAAAGGGAAAAACGAAAAAAAAAATACAAAGAAAAAAGAAATAAAAATAAAAAAATAGATGAAAGAATGAGATTTTTTTTTTTATAAGAAATGAGTAAAAAATGAAAAAAGAAAAAGAAAAAAAAGTAAATTAAAGGAAAAAAAGAAAAAAAAAAGAAAAGAAACTAGAAAAGAAAATAAAAACTGAAATTTTAAGCATAGGTGGGTGATCTCTGTGTTTAAATGGGTACCCATATTTTACCCATTTTATACATATTTGTATGAGCTTTTAAAATGAGTTGAAGTCCATATTTACCTATTTGAAATATGAGTGATCCAATTAAATAAATAAAGATTAAATGGACTCTTTTCACAAATATGGGCTGAAATTGCCACCCCTACTCTATGAGTTATCATCAGTGATGGTGGGTCTTATTTTTTCAATCATCTATTTTAGGCCTTTTTGAGAAATATGGTGTGAAACATAAGGTGGAAACACGTTATCATCCGCAGATTAGTGGACAAGTTAAAGTATTCAATTGGGATGTTAATTCCATTTTGGCAATGACTATGGATGCCAACAAGACTGATTATTCAATAAATTTAGATGATACACTTTGGGCCTTTCAAACGGCTTACAAAAACCCCATATATGCCTTACGCTTTCAGCTTATGTACTGCAAGGCCTGCCACTTGCCAATTGAACCTGAGTATAAGGCACTAAGGCATTGAAAAAGCAGAATTTTGAGTAGAGTAACGCTGCATACTTGAGATGGACAAGATGAATGAGTTATATAAGTTTCACCTTCATGCTAATGAGATTTCAGACTTAGATAAGTAGAAGATGAAATTGTATTACGATAAGAGAATTGAGAAGAAGTTATTCTAACCCAGTGATGTTGTCTTGTTGAAGAATCCAAGACTTTGCTTGTTTCCTGGCAAGTTAAAGTCTAGGTGGTCGGGACCGTTTGATGCTCTATAGAAATATAGCACTTTTGATGCTTTAAATGAGGAAAATACGTAGGTTTTTTAGGTTATTTTTTAGATATGATGCATTTTGGGTATGTTTTGCAGGAAATCATGTTTTGGAAGCTATGTTCGCAAAAAAGATGAAAAAAACGATTTTGGCTACTTTTGGGAGCAATTATAGATGTTTGGAACACTTTCTAGCCTGATCGTGATCAAAGCATATTCGAGAATCGAAGAAGAGCTAAAAATGACTTTCGACACTTACTAAGTCAACCTACGGGGCGCATCTATTACCTATGGACCGCAAGTAGGAAAAGCAAGAGCCAGAAGTTCAAAATCCCAAGAGCTGAACTTTCAGGATTTTTCATCCACTACCTACGTACTGTACCTATGCACAGGGTCAGGACTACAAGTACCACCTGCGCCTAGGGTCAGAGCACAAATATAGACCACATGTTGCCACCAACCCTATTTTCTCTTATTTTGTTTGGGCTTTGGTTTTAGGGTTTCCTCATGTTCTATAAATACCCTTTATCTATTTTTAGTAGAAAGTTATGCATTTTTTATACTCACAAACATATTTTGATTCCAAGATTCGGTTTTCATGTTGGGATTCTCTTGTATTGAATTTGGTTTATTAATTCAGTCACGGTTGTGGGTTTTTACACGTCTTATCATTGTGATTTCATCTTTGCTTTCGATTATGAATGTTATTGATTTCTTCACAAGCATGAGCAGCTAAAATTCATAGCTAGGGTTGTGGAAACCCTAGCAGATTGACGAAGTAGAGGAAGTGTTGTTGTTGTTCAAAAATGATACCCATGCATGCATTGATTAATCTTTATTATAATAGTTTTCTTAATGGATGAACACGTTGTGATCCCGCCTAGATATTGCTGCTTACTCCAAAAGAGGAGTAGTGACTAGAAAAAGATAAAGACAATAGTAATTTGGAGTTTAACTGTCGATCCACGCTTATATGTTTTATCTACCAAAGATTGTTAGATTTTATCTAATAACTAGAGACTCAAAAGGTAACAGTTAACTGAGGTCAAGATAAGGGTTAGTAATTTGACATCCTGAAACTCAAAATGTAAAGGGTGAAATCTGTCTACTCGTCCAAAAGACTATAGATGGTACATAAGTTATCAATTCTGCATGCAAGATATCAGATTGGTTTAACATAGCACGATAAGACTACATAGTTGAGAATCCAGGGGGAATACAATTCTAGTGTTCAATTACGACTGATTACAACCAAAGTTAGTATAGTTACTTGCTCAAGATTACTACATCAAAACCCCTCATTCACTTTTCTTGTTCTGCCCTACAGTTGGTAATATCCACGATTCCACATGTTTATTTGGGATTACCCCAACCTTTGTTTAGTTACTATATTTTGACAGTGACCGTATCACCATGCGAGATGAGTTATTTGTTGGACGTCATCAAAATTTTGGCGCTGTTATTGGGGAACACGGTGTTAATTTAAGATTTGAAGTTGTTGAAGTTTTTAGGGTTTTCTTATTTTATTTTTATTCTTGGTTGGGCATATGCTAGTGTATGCCTAGCACATGGACTAGAGACAATCCCTTACTCCCGCTAAATCTGAATCCAGTGAGGATCTTAAAAATACCTGGTAGAATGTCTGAGCAGAAAGGAGATGAACTTCCTGAAGGGGTTCATGATATTGTACCTCCCCATCCTCCCGAAGGAGTACTGGGATATTATTGATTGTTAGGCTGGTGAGCTGTTAAGCAAATCTAAAGTCAAAAGAAGGTAAATGGAAGAATTTTAGTGGATAGCTAGGGATGCAGAGCTAGCTAAATAGAGATAGGTAGCAGACCATCGAGCAACACTCAGCGAGAATTAGAACAGATCTAGACGTGACCGTGTTCAAGTAATCCCAACATATCAGTATGTGCAGCAATATATAGATGTTAAAGAATACTTGGGATATGTTGATCCATTAGAGACTGAGCCATAGTTGCTCCCATTTTACCCCTACGCATCAAGTTTGACATCCTGAGCAGAATGATCCAGTTCTTAAATATAAACGATGTGTTTGCAGGTCTACCTATAAATGATGCAAAACTTGCACCTTGCCAATTTCATTGGGATATGTTGTTCGTATACAAATCCAGAGGTGAATTAGGAAGCACTCAGACTGAGGCAATTCCCCTTCTCACTTACAAAAGAAACATTTTTATGGTTTGGGGAACTGCTAAAAGGCTCTATCACTACATAGAGCGAGTTGCGCAGGAAATTCTTAAACAATTTCTTTCCTCCATCCAGGATGTTGCAGTTAAGGATAAGATCAATAATTTTAGGCAACTGCAGTCTGAATCTATGTATGAGGCATGGTTTATGTTCAAGAAGAATCTGAGTATGGTTCCCAACCATCGGTTTTCAGGAACGAGCTTATTGGAGATATTTTACTGAGCCTTGAACATCAACTCCAAAGTTATGGCAGACACCATATATGGAGGAGATTTTAGGATACTACATTGGGAGAAAGCATCAGAGATGTTAGATCAAATCTTGCTCAATAATTGAGGTTGGAAAACTCGGGAAGCTGAGAGGGGATCTGGAACTTATGCTATTGGTGCCTCCTGCGCCCAGAAAGTAGTTGATGACATAGTAGCATAAGATATTGTGTTTCTAAGAACTGATCTAAGGGTACTATCAAAGCATATTGCAGCAATGAGTTTTGAGATAGTGAATGCATTAGCAGCATAGAGGTACACTTCCAAAGCTTACGAGTTAGAATTGTAGGAGGAAGCAAATTATCTGGATCATCAGATGGCAAATTTTTGAGCCCAAGGGAAAGGAAACCAAGGTTAGAACTACTATGACAAATATAGAGACTGTATTAGAGAGAGATATGATAACTGGAGAAAAAAGGATAACTATAGAGATAAGGGATATAGGTACATTCCACTTGGAAGACGAGATGCAGAATCTAGAATGGAAGAAATGTTGGCAAAGCTAGTGAAGGGTCAAGAAAATTAATATATCATCTTTAAGGAGGTTAAGGTCGACATTTCAGGATTGACCCAGAAGGTAGAGTCACATGTCACTGCTATCAAGCAGTTGGAGCACTAGTTTGGGCAGATGTCAGCAACTCTAAACTAGTGGCAGCTAGGTAACATTCTAAGAAACATGGTGCAAAATCCATAAAACGATGGTCATGCACTTGCTATTACTATGATAAATGGTATCACTACTATGAATCCCCCACGACCTGCTACAAAAGCTTCTTATGACGAGACACCTAGTATTGAGTTCGAAAAGGTGACAATTGATAAAGGTAAAGTTGCTGAAGACAAAGTTAAGAAATCAGATAAATTCTAAGACTGCCCCCACCTTTTCCTCAGAGATTGAGGAAAAAGAAAGAGGAAGGTAAGTTTAAGCGATTCATTGAGATGCTTATAGAATTGAGCTTGAACATAACTATTCTTGAGGAGTTAGAGTAGATGCCTGGATATGCCAGGTTCATAAAACAACTAGTTACAAGGAATAAAAAAGCAACAATTGAGGATGTTGATGTTGTGCACCACTACTGTGCGGTCACGAATAGTTCTTTGGCATAAGAAAACGGTTATCCCAGAGCATTTACTATACTATGCACTATTGGTTCATCCTTATCTGCCAAAGCCTTAGGTGATTTAGGGGCCAATATTAACTTGATGTCGCTGGCCATATTCAAGCAATTAGGCTTGAATCCACTAGAACCAACTTTGATGTGGCTACTGATGGCTGACTGCATAGTGATGAAACCTGTAGGAATCTCTTTTGATGTGATCGTAAGGGTGGACAACTTTATCTTTCTGGCTGACTTTTTCATCCTTTATTGTGAGGTTGACATCAAGATGCCCATTATATTTGGGAAACGTTTTATAGCTAAAGGTAGAGCTATGGTTGACATGGAGAAAGGTGCGCTAAAATTTCAAATCAATAATGAGGAGGCTATATTCAATATCCAAAAGTCAATGAAGCAGCCAACGGATATGAGGGTAGTGTCGGTGATTGATTGTATTGATGACACTGGAGGATACTCCTATGGGTATCAAGATGAATTCTGAGTAGTCAAGATACCTATATCTTGCAGCGATGTTAAATCAAGTGATACATGAGAGGTAACCCATGGGCTTATTGGTAAAGTCTGAGTAACCAATATAGCCACTTCTTGCTGCAACATTAAATCAAGCATTGAGTAGGAGGCAACCACTATTTATAGTGTTCATGTTTTTATTGCTTTTCCTTTTTATAGGGTTTTAGATCTTGGACTTGCCTGACATACGGTAAAAATTGCTACATTCATTGATTTCCATGTAAGGGGGTTGTTTGATCAACCCATCATGGTCACAAGTCCCACACGGTAAGTTGAGTAATAAGTTGAAAAGTTAAAAGTTTGAGGATGAAAAATGAAAAGTTTTGGAATTCGACATCTAATTTTAATTTTGGGACCTTGAACTTAGGTTATAGGACCATAAGATGGTGAAAAATATCAAAACGCCAATTTTGAATTGAAGGAAAGTGGGCCAAAATTTTTAGCTAGCCTATGTTCCCTACACCTATTGGTCATAGGTGGCACCTGTGCCCAAAGCCTGACCGCAGGTGGTGACCGATGGTGGAAGTCGCGGGTTTGTCTTTTGTGGGCCTAATTTTTAATTCAAATTTTGGGCCCATAACACTTATATATGACCTGAACATCCCCCTACCTATATTTAAACAACTATAACCTTGTTCTAGGTTATTCTATTCCTCAAAACTTTACTTTTATCTTTGAATTCAAACTTTCCTCTTAAAACACAAACCAACCCCACACATAAGTAAAGGCTAAATTGACACTTATTTGAGATTCCAACTTGTCCAAACATGCTAAAAATAAGTTTCAACTTTGGTTTTGCTTGACTTCTTCATTATTCGCTTCTGTTTCTTCATAAAAGAGGTAACTATCTTGGCTCCTCATGTTTATGTATTGATCTATTTATTGTTTAAATCAAGTGGATATGTATATTCTATTGTAAAATATATAGAATCTATCATGCTTTTATGTAGGAGCCTTGAAGTAGCCTAAAATCATAGTGTAAGGCCTTGTTTTGAAGAAAAACCTAAAGTTAGGCCCTAACCGAAAGTTGAACTTGAATGAATTTAAATGATACCACTAGTTGAGCATGCTGTTTTGCTTTGAAAGCTATGATTTATGATAGGTTTATGCACATTGGACTTGTTAGGATTTCAAATAGGTTATAGGGGTGTGAAAATTTATGAAAAATTTAAACTTTTTGAATTTGAGTTTTTTTTCAACTTTTGTTGGAAACTAACAACTGGTTTTTTAGGTACATATGGTGCCTAAGGCTATGAAGAAGATGAAGTTCGGTACCTCAAGTAGATGGGTAGAGTCTCCTGAGCCTAGTGGTTCAATGGAGAAATACCCGAGGTAGCAGCATAGAGACACTACAACAGGGGTGACAGACAGAGTCATGAGAAGATAGACTTTCCAAACTACTCAGTCAGTTACATCCCGTACATAGATGAAGTCAGCAAAGATGTTACTTCCACATATTACTCTACCTGTAGATGATGATGATAACGAGGAGAAAGAGCCTGAGTCTACTTCACATATTGTTGCTCAGAACCCTTGCTGAGGAAGGGTCCCAAGATTAAGCTGAGGAGGTAGAGCAGGAGGATCCAATAATAGTGCCCTAGTTTGAGAAGGGTACCACCACTCATGTTTAGCAGACAGATGTACTAAGTTTGTGGAGGGTACGGAGTAGGCTACCCACAATGAGTCAATACAGCAGGGGCAGAGTCCCACTCCCGCACATGCCTCAGATGCACCTCTAGAAGAAGGACCTTTGAGGTGGAATATGGAAGGGATGCGGGAGATCTTTACTACTGAAAGTTGTGTTTGGAGGTAGGCCGACCGATGATGTGCATTTATGAGTATCGCTAGATTGACCTATCAGGTCTAGATCGAGTACCACAGTTATAAGCAATATTTGATAGATATCAGCTAGAGTGGATGATTAGGCCACTTGGTTCTTATAGCCCGACTATGGTACGAGAATTTTATGCATCCTATAGAGCTACTATAGTTCTTTAAATATGCTGGCATCCAGGCCTAGTGATATTTCTGAGGCAACCATAACTTGATCATACACTGGTTAAAGGCGTCACAGTTGATATTTCTATAGAGACTATTCGGAGACTTATCTTCATCCCTGATTACATTACTTATGTATCTAGAGTTGAGTGTGATAATAGAATGAGGGTCGCATATGATCAAAATATAAATAGGAGGATAAGAACTAATGAGAGAGGGTTAAGATTCCTAGGTGGATAGCTAGTTATATTTTACCTTTGGATGATGACACCCCAAGGATTAAGGGGAATATTGCGATCTAGAAGGGCCTATTCACATTTGAGGCCATTTTTTAGTGGTTTTTGATTAGATACTAACTGATACCTACTACTTTGTATAATAAGTTGATGTGGGAGAGAGTTGCACTAGTTGCTTGTATGGTGGTTGATTATATTATTGATTTTGATGCCATTCTTAGGTATGAGTTACATGATAAAGAATTTGGGGAATTGACTAATTTGCCATTCCCTTGCATTATTTAGAGATTTTGTGATGAGGCTAGTGTGCTTGAGATATCGGGTGTAGATAAGAGGGTACTTACGACGGCAATTGTGCAAACAAAAACTATGAAGGATCTGGCATGTATTGATCCCTCTAGGAGATTGAGACAGTAGGCAATAGTACCACAGACCCAGACTAAAGGCCTAGCAGTTTCCATAGAGCCTAATGAGGAATATCGAGGTAATGTGGGTGTTATTATTGATATGCAGAGAGAGGCTCTAAACTCTAGTATGCACGGTGAGAGGACACCAACTACTTCTTTTTTAGCCCCATCTTCGACCTAAGAACCGGTGGGTGTACCTTTAGAGCCTTCTTGTTGATCCACTATAACTCTTACTTCAAGTATGATCACTATATATAGCAAGATTTTGAAGAGCTCAGTGGACAGATAGAGGGCCACCAATGCTAGGGTGAGGGTTGTTGAGGTTGAGATGACTACCCTCTATGAGTAAATAATATTAGGGGTTAGGACTAGATTTGAGTAGGCAGAGGCCATATAGGCGGCTGGACTGAGTGCTGCACTATCCGAGCTATGTGCTTACTTACAAACACGGCTCGATGATTTTGAGAGTGCTGCACTATCTGAGCTATGTGCTTACTTACAAACATGGCTCGATAAGTCTGAGAGATGGGCTATATCCCGATTCACTAAGACAGATACGCCGAATCTAGTCCATATGAGGGAGGAGTTTGATATTTTATGAGCAAAGGTACGCTTCTTCATAGAGAGTTATGGTGTATTCACTCCCTTAGTTATACCCTTAGTGGTTCAGATATCACCTTGATGCATACTGTGATAGTTTAACTTCTTCATAGAGGGTGATGAGGCAATCCCAACAGTTGGGGCCAAGAGAGGTCACATAGATAACTTGCAAGACCTTGATTTGCCATATGCCTAGGTCATTAAAAAGTACAGACATAATTCAATGGAGTCATCATTCATCGTTAATAGGAAGAGGTGTGCATTTATAGAAACACTTTCATCACCTAGTAGTTCACTACCACCATCACTATGTCCACCAACTGATATGCCCCCATCCAGGGATGCTCATGATTCAGGTACTTAGTGCATGCCACGTATGTTCATACTTCTCTTTAGTTTACTTTTTTTTAGTGCATTAAGGACAGTGCACGAGTTTTAGTTAGGGTGGGCATACCATGCTGCTGTGGGTTTTTGTTGCCATGCTTTTTTTCCTATCAGCCGCTAAATGGTTGAAGAACCATCATGTCTAGGATAATTTGTGTCGTATTGTGTTTTATTTTATATTGTGTTGTTTTTTTATAATTAGGATATTTTTAAGTATTTAGGGCTATAGTCATATTTTGATTGATTTTTTTGATACCCCTCCAAAATTTTGTGTTTTAGAACCGTGAGAATGTATATATATGTGAACATTATGGATCTTGTTATGCAATTATAATTAGGGACATGATAATCACTTCCTAACTATTGCATGAACTGGATAGGTAGTAGTTTGTACTATTGACTCTATGCCATGTGTGTCCGAGCTACTACCTTGTTCTCTTTGTGTGTTGAATTTAGAACTTTCTTGGTTAGTCTTGCCTAGGTTGAAGATTAGTCGGTTAGGAAATAATCATATGCCATTTTGAGTTTAGTCCACTTTTAGCTGAAATGATCTTCCATGTGTGAATTATATCCCTTGATCCTTGTTTTGAGTCTAGTAGCCTATTTTTTTGTTTCACCATTCACCTTTCCATTTATATTATAATAAATATGTTTTGGCTTTGGTCCTTCTTAGACATTGTACACCTCAACTCAGGCACAATGCCTAAGTTAAGGATGGCTATCATAGGGGTGCATAGTGTAAAATGGGCATGAAGAAGGGTAAAATAAGAGAAAAAGTTAGTAGGGATGGGTGTGGTAGAAAAAGAAATGAAACATAAAAAGAAAATAAAAAATGTGAAAAAAAAGAAAAAGAAAGAATAAAAGACCACATTAAACTGAATGTGCAATAAAGAATAAAAGGGGAGAAATAAGGGTGGAAAAAAAGAAAATTGGCTAGTGAGTGAGACCCCAAGGATAGTGTACTTCCAAGGAGGCTTAGTAACTTGATATGTCCATATGTACCATACTAGCCCCCAAGCCAACATTACAAGCTGAGAAAAGTCCTATAGTGATCCTAACTTAAATATCTGAATAATAAGGTAATGAAAATAAGGGCAACTCTATGGTATTTGACATGCATTGATTGGAACATCGTTTTTTAAGTGTGAGTGTCTCTTGACCGTACCTGTATTGACATGCATTATTTCATATGACTGAGTGGGACATCCTTGTTATGAGGGCACTTGAGTCATATTACTAGCTATTTGCTTGTTTTGGGCAGTGTAACTTGTATATATTAGTGGTTGTCTGTTATTAATGTATTTGTCATACCTTGATCCCATTGTGTCACATTGTTGTGCTTCATGTTCATACATAGTTGGTTTTGAAAAGTGAGATAGGAGGCAAATGTTGTAATTTGAGATTTAAGTGTTGACTGACTACCTTGAATAACTTAGATTCTCCTAGTTAAGCATTGTTTTTGTTTTTGTTGTATTTTGTTGACTGAGGACATACAAACATTCTAAGTTTATGGTATTGATGTGCTATAGAAATATAGCAATTTTGATGCTTAAAACAAGGAAAATATGCAGGTTTATGAGGTTATTTTGTTAGATATGATGCGTTTTGGGTATGTTTTGTAGGAAATCACATTTTGGATGCTAAGTTCATGAAAAAGATGAAAAAAAGGTTTTAGGCTACTTTTTACAGAAATTATGGATATTTGGGATACTCTATGACTTGATTGTGGTCAAAGCATGTTTGAGAATCTAAGAAGAGCTGAAAAGATAACTCTTGGCACTTAGTACGTCAACCTACGGGCCGCATGTAGGACCTACATACTACAAGTAGGAAAAAAGTGCTAGAAATCCAAAATCTCGAGAGCTAAACTTACAAAATTTTTTCATCCGCTACCTGCGCCCAGGGTCATGACTGCAGGTACCATGTACGCCTAGGGTCAGAGCGCAGGTACTAACCACATGTAGCCACTGACCCTGTTTTATCCTATTTCATCCTGGCTTTAGTTTTATTGTTTCCTAATGTACTATAAATACCCTTTATGTGCTTTTAGTAGGAGTTATGCACTTTTGATACTCATAAACATATTTTGATTCCAAGATTCAATTTTGATCTTAGGATTCTCTTGGATTGACTTTTGTTCATTAATTTAGTCGCGGTTGTGGGTTTTCATACTTCTTATCATTGTGATTTCATCTATGCTTTTGGTTATGAATGTTATTGACAACCATGAGCATCTAAAACCCATAGCTAGGGTTGTGGAAACCCTAGAGAAGTGACGAAGTAGGGAAAGTGTTGTTGTTGTTGTTCGGAACCAATACCCATGCATGCATTACTTTATTTTCATTATAATAGTTTTCTTAATAGGTACACACGTTAGGATCCTAACTAGATATTGCTGTGTAATCTAAAAGAGGAGTAATGACTAGGAAAATATAAAGACAACAGTAATTTGGAGTTTAATTATTGATCCACTCTTCTAGGTTTTATCTACATTAGATGGTTAGATTTCATCTAATAACTAGAGACTCAAAAGGTAACAGTTAACTGTGATCAAGATAAGGGTTAGTAAGGCGACATCCTGAGACTCAAAAGGTAAAGGGTGAAATCCTTTTGCTTATCCAAAAAACTGTAGAAGGTACATAAGTTATCGATTCTTCATGGAAAAGTATCGAGTTGGTTCAACAAAGTACGATAAGCCTACGGAGTTAAGAAGCTAGGGGGAACTCAATCCTAGTGTTCACTTACAACTTATTAAAACCAACGTTAATATAGTTACTTGTTCAAGATTACTACAACAAAACCCCTCATTTACTTTACTTGTTTTGCCCATTGACTACAACTACTGAGATTCATGATTACACGTGTTCCTTTGGGATTCAACCCAAACCTTTATTGGGTACTATATTTTTATAGTGACTGTATAATCATCTAAGATGAGGTGTTTTTTAGATATCATCACCATTCACCGTGGTAAGAGTATTTTCACATGGTGTGATTGAGTTACAATAAGTGGGAATGCCCCTTTCAAGGTGAACTGGCATCGTATTAAGAATTACGTGGAAAGAATGAAAGAGTTGAAAGTGTGTAAGAATTTAAGCCTTTGTGATGTCTGAGTAGCCAAGGGAGCTTAGTCGTGTTTGACATTAAATTAGATACTGCATGAGAGGTAATGCATGGGCTTGTTGGTGAAGTCTGAGTATTCAACACATCCATGTCATACCACGACGTTACGTTAAGCACTAGTTGGGAGGCAACCTAAGGTTTTAATGTTCACTTTTTTGTTTTATAGGAAAAGAAGCATGAAGAAGTACTTTGAGAATGGTAAAAATTGCAAAAGTTTAGACAAGTTTGGGTAAGTGGACCTATGAATCACCCACGAGTCATAAGTCCAACCCACGATATGTAAGTTGAGTCATGGGAATCAAAATAAAAATTTTCGTCTCTAAACTTCAACTTAGGATACCGACCTACAACTTGTAAGTTTAACCAATGAGTCATATGTTGGCCCATACTAATCAAACCTAAAGCCAAAAAATTTTAAAGGCTTTGTCTGGTATAACCTACAACCCCTATGTTGGGTCGTAGGTAGTGATTGGGATGGTATTTAATTTTTAAGTCACTAGGCCCTTATAACCTAACTTTGATTGGGTCACCCATCCAGTTTAAACCCTAAACCCAATCCATTAAGCCATTACTCCATAAGTTACAAACTCCCACTCAAATTAAAACTCTTCCTCTCCTATTTAACGTTCAAAAAATAAAACCCTACTCCATAATATCACATCCCCGCGCATACCACACTTAGAATTTGGGGCTAAATCGATTGTCTTGTTCTTCATCTCTAATTCTTCATTCGAGGTCAGGTTTTTCATGTTACAAATTTAATTACTAAATAGATTGTGATTGGTAAAATCTACGTAATCAATAAAAATAGTATAGTACTTGCTTAACTTCAAAACTCTTCCATTACTTGGAACCCAAAAGGGTAGAACTAAATTGGTTATTGTTAATTAAAGTTGAATTGCATAAAATCAAATTAAAATAAGGGAAGTATGATCTGATTTAAGGGTGGAACTAGGGAAGAAATTGAGGGTGAACCCACGAGACCGACTTATAACCCATAGGTTAAACCTATGAGTCATAGGTTGGCCTTGTAGGAATCAAATTTGAAGCCCTAAATTTAAGAGGCTTCGTCTGGTACCTGCGAGCCAAACTACAAACCATAAGTATAATCCATGACCAGTAGGTTAGGTCGTTGGTAGGCCCTGACTGGGAATCTCCATTTTATTTTCTTTTCTTGTATCATTAATGTAAATAAAGTACTGACAATTCTCTTGACATGTACTATGGAACCCAAAGATACACCAAAGAAGGGCGTGCAGTCTAGATTGAGAGACGAGACTCCCAAATGGTGTGGATCCATGAAGAATTATCCCATTGATAGTGCACCCTTAGCTCTATGCTAGACTAGGGACCAGAATCAGAGACAAGCAATGACTAGTTTTACTATTCAGCTAGGCTATCAGCCTGAAGCACCAATACCTCAGTCCAGACCCAATTCTCCCTCAGCTCATGTTATTCGAACTAGACCTAGGATGAAGTCAGCCCAGACATCACCAACACACTCTCTTATCCCTCCCTAATATAATAAAGGAGATAAAGAGACCATTTTAATACTAGGTAATGAGGATTCATCCATCCCACAGTCTTTGGAGGAGGAAGAGTCTACCTCAGGTACCAGTGATAACGATATAGATGAATCCCAGTCAGATAAAGGTGCAGAGACATTACATATTACCTACGATGCTTATTCTTTATCTTTATCCTCTAAGGATTCCATATACATCTCCTTCATACCAATTGCTCTGTTCATGTAGAGATGGTGTATGATAGATATGTAGGGTATCTATGATAGGGACATTGATATGACAAATTAGGGCAAACATTAGAGAAGTATAGTGGAGGAGCCTCGTATTGGGTTTACTATGTTGGTAAGTGTTCCATACCTGAAGGTCACTGTTGATAGATATGGTCTTTGATAAATGGGAGAGCCTTCAGGATTTTACTACCCCGAGGTTGTCTAAGAGTTTTATGTGTCCTACACTATATCTGTATATTTGATCACACCAGCTAGGAACAGAGCATAGGACCAGCCTTTACTAAACCATACACTGGTCAGAGGTGTTAGATTTGATCTATCTGAGGAAACCATTAGCAAATTTTTGTTTGGATCATATTTTTTTGGACTAGCTACTGCAGTAGAGTTTGACTATAGATGGAGGATTATGAGGAATAGGAGGACTATGGAAGATTCTTACTAGAGTGAGAAAAGGAGAAATTATCTAGATGGGTAGATTAGCAGATTGATGAGATTAGTATTTAGGACCCTTAGGTTGAAGAGAAAATAGAGATAAAGAAGACCCCATTGCTCTTCACAACAAAGTTTTGGTGGATCATTGTGAAACAATAATTTAGTATGATATATGCAAATAATATGCTCACATGGGATCGGGTTGTATTGGTTGCAATCCTAATCGTTGGCTATGACATAGATTTGTCTAGGTGGATCAGAGATGAGATTCAAAAGAGAGATTTCTATGAGTTCACTACTATTTCTTTCCCCTGCTTGATACAAATACTTTATGATAGGACAGGAGTATCGGTGATACCATAGGTTGATCATAAGCCTGAGGCTACCCACACAACTGATATTGGGTTTATTTGAGATAATGTCAACCTTATTCTACTTTATAAGGTACAACCTTCTACATTTTCAGGTGCATCCCTCTTTGAGAGACCTTTTATGTTCGTTGAGCATGTTGATAGGCTAATATTGGGTGTCAATGTTGATACAAGTAGACAATAGGTAGAGCCTTATTATACGACAAACAATGATGGTGCTACAGGCACTTCAGCTTTAGTTTCTACTTCTACGTTGCCTCCTTGGACACCAGTTCTATGTATGGTTATAGTACCACAGGGTTTCTTACAATAGTTGGGGATTAAAAGTAGGATTTAAGTGTGTGATAAACATATATCGATACTAAGTTGGCTAAGATATTTGGTCAAATCCAAAAATAGGAGCAAACTGCATTAAAGGAATATGAGGAGTGAATGGAGGCTAGGATGATGTCCGCTTTAAAGAAGTCTACTACAAAGATGCATAGGCGTATTGATAGCTTTGAGGCCTAGATGGAAGACCAAATTTCCAAGGCTTAGGTGCCTGACTTATCAGGTCTATGCGAGGAGGTGGCTTTTTTAAGATTAACGGTGTGTACTTTAGCTGAGAGCCACATTCCTGGCATCCATTTGGTTATCAATTCATTGATGTAGCTATTAACCACTCCACCACCATTCATATTTTATTTGTTATCTGAGGAATATAAGGCCCATACTATTGAGTCTAAGAGAAAATGAGAGTATGAGGAGCAGAGTGACAGTTTGGATGAGTTTCAAAGGGCTCGAAAGTGGGCCACCACAGAGTCTATCATTTATTTGGGAATTGACCAGCAGAGGCATGCCCAACTTGCATTTGGTGCCTCTTCTAGTCAAGCACGACCACCTTCTTTGAGTGATCAGCATGATGTACCACATGATGGCCCAGCTGGGTGATCTCTCATTCAAAGCCTAAAACGTCCCAAGTATATCCCTATACCCATATGTTCTTTAGTTTCTAGTATGTACTGGGGATACCTCATCAACTCAAAGTTGGGTGGTGGTGTACCAACCACCCAAATTTTTTGTTGTTGTGTCTTTTCCCCCCAAGGTGTGTTATAATATAAGAGACAACATGTTTAGGTATTGTTTTGTGTTTGCAATAAGTGTTATGTGTTATTTGTTTAATTAGATGGAATAATAAGGAACCTATGTGCAGTTAAAATGTTTTGTGTTTTTACTTTTTTGAAAAATATGATACCCCTCCAAAAATTTTTGAGAAATATTTATTAATATGTGTGCGACCATTATTAAATATCGTTATGGCATTAGTACTAGGAAAAAATAATCACAGCTTAGCATTGCATGAACTGGATAGGTAGTAGTTGATAATGTAACTTTGTAGCATATTTTGAGGTATTTACCTAGTTCTCTTTGTGTATTAGTCTAGAACTTTCCCATTCAGTCTTACCTAGGTTGTATGATATTTGGTTGGGACATGATCATAGGTCATTTTATAATAAGTCCACTCCTATCCTAAAAGACCACCAAATAAGAATAAGTACCTCTTGATCCCTAATTTAATTTGAGCCTAAATTGGACTATTTTCTTGTTTTAACCTTTTCACCTTCATATTTAATTACAATGAACTGGTTTTGGCCCTGGTCCCTCCTTGGACACTGTGTATCTCAACTCAAGTAAATTGCTTAAGTTAAGGGTGGATATTACAAGGGTGCATAATTGAAAATAGATATAAAGAAAGGTGTTGAATAAAAGAAAAGATAGTAGGATTTGGTGTGGTAGACAGGTGTAAAAAAAGAAGAAGATAAAAAGAGAAGAGTGAAAGAAAAATAAAAAAAATAAATGCAAACACTAGAGGAAATCACACCTAATTCGAATAAGTAATAAAGGAGAAAGGGGGAGAAAAAAAAACATTATTAAGTAGTGGAGGCAATAATGTAAGTGTAGTATCAAGGAGGGTAAGTCACTATGTCCCATATGTACCATACCTAGCCCCAAGCCTACATTACAAGCCTAGAAAAGTCCTACAGTGATCCCAGTTCAACTGTCTGAAAAACTAAGGTATAAAAATAAGGGCAAGCCTATGATATTTTATGCAAATTGTTTGAACTTCTTTGAGAGTGTGAGTGCTTTGATGTAGTCCCTACATAGACATACAATATTATACTATGAGAGTTGGTCTTTCTAATTGTGAGGGTACATTGGTTGTGTTTTCAACTGCTTATTTGTTCGAATAGTGTCAATTATATATGTGCTTGGTTGTTTTTTCCTACTATAATTCCATTACTTAATTCCTTTTGCATCATATTGGTTTGCTACATAGACACATACAGTGGTTTTGAAAGTTGGGAATATGAGGGGCTGTGAAATTTGAGCTAAAATGAGTTGACAGCCATAGGTACCTTAGGTTTCGTTTAATCAAGCATTGTGTTTGTTTAGTTTTGTGTTAGTTGCCTGAGGACAGGCAATTTTTCTAAGTTGAGGGTGTTGGTGTTTCATGGTTTCGTGGAACTTCCGATGCTTAAAACAAGGAAACTGTGCAAGTACTTAGGAACTCTTGTTAGATGTTACGTGCTTTTGTGTTTATTTTAAAGGAATACAAAGTTCGGAGCAAAGAACAAGAAAAAGGAATGAAGAGTTGCTATACAGGATACCCATGAGTTAACCTATGACTTGTGGTTAGTACCTACGAGCTGCACGTGGATATGTAGGATGATGTTCAGAAGTTCTGAAGTTGTTTGATCAATTTTTACTCCTCAAGAGCCAACCTATGAGGCTTAGCTACAACCTATGACTCATAGGTTTCCTCATAGGTAGATGTTCTGTAGAAGGAAGATTTCTCTGATCTCCATGAGCCTACTTGCGACCAGTAGGTACAACCTACGACCCCTAGGTTGCCTCATAGGTTGGTGCTGACTCAAGTTTCCTATATTGATTAGGATAGGCTTTCAGATGTATCTAAAAATACCCTTTGGATTTTTTATTATTAGTTAACGCACTTTATACACTATTGACATTACTTTGAGTTCGGAGATACATTATTGATCTTGGAATTATTGTTCTTAGTTTTTTACGGTTTATAATTAATTTGAGATTTTGGGTTTTCTTTCTTATTCTTTGTAAGTTCATCATTATGCTTTCATCTTTAGAATCTATGTTTATTCTTACAATCATGAGCAGCTAAACCCTAAAAATAGGGTTGTCAAAACCCTAATGGATTAACAAAGCATCTTAGTATGAAATTATTTTAAATTGATGTTCTGGATTAATCCCAAGGGATCGGTGGACACTTGGGATTGTTACAAGTCTCAACTAGTGCACTACTCAGATACATAGGATCACATCTCGCTCTCGATCTCATAAGTAGTCTCCTCCACTGAACGGTGTCTCCACTAAACCTTAACTACTGGAATATCTCTAGAGCACAACCTCCTGACATTCCTGACTCACATGAACATCGGCTCTTCCATGAACGTCAAACTCTTATCCAACTAAATCAAGTTCTATCATAAAACATAAGACTCACTAGGAATGTATCACCGCAACATATAAACATGGAAAACTGGATGAATAGCCACAAAATCTTTGGATAAGACTAACTCATATGCCATCTGTCAAACTGTGTGAATGATCTTAAAAGGTCCAATACATCCAGGGATGAGCTTACCTTTTCTCTTGAACCTCATCACACCCTTTATGGGTGATACTCATAGGAATACCCTGTCACCTACTCCAAATCACAAGGCACAAAGTCTATGATTTGCATAAGCCTTCTGCCTACTCTGAGCTACCCTCAGTCTATCCTAAATCACCCTAACTCTATCAAACAACTCCTGAAGCAAGTAAGTACCACAGGGTTTCATCTTGGAGCTATTGAACCATCCAATCGAATATCAATAACGTCTACTATATAATGCCTAAAATGATTCCATCTCAATATATGAATAGTATTTATTATTATATGCAAACTTTGCCAATACTAAGTGTTTCTCCCATTAACCTCTAAAATCCATAATACAAGATTGGAGCATATCTCCAAGAACCTAAATAGTCTAATCTGTCTGCCTGTGAGGGTGAAAAGTGGTGCTAAGATCCACCTAAGTATCCAACTCCTCCTAAAAACCTCTCCAAAAGATAGAAGTGAACACTACGCCCTGGTCTAAAATGATGGATATAGGCACTCTGTGTAGGCAAACTATCTCACGAACATAGATAACGGCTAACCTCTTGGCACTGAAGGACATCTGAATAAGAATAAAATATGTTGATTTGTTCAAACTGATCTACAATGAGCGAAATACCATCAGAGCTTTGGGAGGTGTGATTCAAACCACTAACAAAATCTATGATGATCCACTCCCACTTCTACTCGAGAATAGGCTATCTACGAATCAGACCACCAGGCCTCTAGTGCTCGGCCTTCACCTACTGACAACATAGGCAACAAGCTACAAAATTGGCCATATCTCTCTTTATGCAACTCCACCAATCATGTTTCCTTAAATCTCTATGTATCTTAGTTGTACTAGGGTCAATAGAATATATAGAGTTGTAGCCTCATGCAATGTCGACCGAATCAAGTTTCCGACCCTTGGAATACTAATGCAGCCATCAAATGCTAGAATACCCTACAAATCTATGGTAGCTTCCTATAATCACCACTCAAAACCTAATCACAGATGATATAAAGTCTCATGTACTCTAACTGATAACTCCAAAGCTACACAAGTAAGGTAGAGTTCACCTTAACACTAGAAAGAATCCTTTCAAGGTTAGAAATATTAAGTCGTACCATTAAGTTGGCTAAGGAATAGATATCCTATGCCAACGACCTCTAATAAATTGAAATAGCAGCCATACTGACCATACTAACCACTTTCCATCTCAAAGCATCCGCTACCATGTTCGCCTTGCTCGGATAATATAAAATAGGCATGTTATAATCCTTAGCAACTCCATCCATCTATGCTGCCTAGAATTAAGCTCTCTTTTGGTCATAAGATACTGAAGACTATGATAATTACTGTAGGTCTCAAAATACATACCATATAAATAATGCCTCCAAATCTTAAGCGTGAAAACTATTGCTGGCAACTTCAAGTCATAGTTGGGGTAATTTCATTTATACACCTTCAGTTGCCTCAATGAATAAGCAATAACTCTAACCTGATTCATTAATGCACAACCTAAAATAATACTAGAAGTATCACAATATATGGTGAATTCTTCATCCTTAATAGGAAGGGACAATATAGGAGTTGAAGTCAGAAATTCCTTCAGATTCCAAAAAAAGACTCATACTTCATAGACCTCTTAAAAAGAACCTCATTCCAAGTCAATATGTTTATTAAGATATAATAGTAGCAAAAGCCTCAATGAAATTATTGTAATAACCTACCAAACTAATGATGTTGCAAACCTCAGATGGATATGTAGGCTTAGTCCCATACCGAGTAGCCTTAATCTTCACCGAGTCCACCATAACCCTATTCTTAGATACCATATGTCCTAGGAATATCGCTAGCTTGAGCCAGAACTTGCACTTTGAGATCTTAGAAAAAAGCCTATGATCTTACAAAGTTTGGAGAACAATTCTAAAATTATGGATATGCTCCTACATACTCCTTAAATATAGAAAAATATCGCCGATGAACATTATCACAAAGGAATCCAAATATGGAATGAACACGTGGTTTATCAAATCCATAAGTATAGTTAGGGCATCATTCAACCCAAAAGATATCACCAGGAACTCATAATGACCATAACGAGTTGTGAAGGTTGTCTTTTAGATGTCCTACGCCCTATTCCTTAACTAATGGTAATTGGACATCAATTTAATATTAGAGAACACTACTTCTCTTTAAAGATGGTCAAATAACTCATCAATCTGAGGTATGAGATATCTATTCTTCATTGTCACCTTATTAAGATGCTTGTAGTCGATATAAATATACAAGGAACCATACTTATTATTCATGAAGAAGACACACCTAGTATAATGAAACCCTAGGAACCATACTTCTTATTCATGAAGAAGACACACCTAGTCTAATGAAACCCTTACCCTGAAGATCCTAAAGTTTAGAATTTAGATCTTTATGATTTGTAGGAGCTATATAGTGAGGTGCCATAGAAATATGGGTTCTTGACTCAAGATAAATAATAAATTCAATATCATGCTTATGAGGAAGAATGGGTAGATAGGTAGAAAAAATATCAAAAAAATTACAAACTATAAGAACAGAGTCAAGTGAGGGACTCTCTATACTAACATTATGAATATAAGAGAGATAAGGTTTTCAACCCCTTAATATAAGTCTCCTATCCCAAATATAAGCGATAATACTCATCACCTTGCAACTAATAGATCCCTTCCATACAACTGGGGGTATGATAGGCATAGCTAAGGTAATGGTCTTGGCTAAAAAATTTAAGACCACATGAAAGAGGGATAACAAGTCCATACCTAGAATCATATCAAAATCCACCATACCTTGCATAATATATCAACCTGAGTATCAAACTCTCAAACAGTCACAACAAATAATCTATAAACCCAATCCTCTTTAAAGAATCACCCACGAAAGTAGATACTCATAATGACACAAACAAAGAATCCCATGATAACATAATAATTAGATACATAATAATAAGTAGATCCTAAATCAAATAAAGCAAAAGTTAGATGATGGCACACTAAAATTATACCTATAATAACAATATCTAATTACTTTACCTCGGGTCTACAAGGTATGACATACAACTAACCTCGCTTGGCACCTTTTTGGGAGCCTGATTGATCTCCAATACTATGTGTCCAATGACTTCCTTGAGCATTCCAACGGCCATCTCAACAACCTTGCATACTACCTCTAGCTAGAGGTGACACTGTCCTAATTGGTGGAACACTCTATATTGTAAGAACCATCGCTCCATGCTTAGGACACCTTATAGATAAATATAAAAAGTCCCCATAATTATAAAACTACCTAGACATTGTATTAAAATAAGAAGATCTGGTTGACCCAGAATAACCATCTCAACTTATACAACCTAAAAATTTAATCACATATGTGAAATAAGTGCTTTTGTGTTATTTGACTATTTTAGCACTCCCCATAGTTGAATTGTGCTATTTTTGGTTTGTGAGGTTGATTAGCCTAGTTCCCAATGTATTTGAGTACCATTTATGCAATATTGTGGCTTTTGAAGGCTTCGAGAGACTTATTATAGACTTCTGTGGTTATCTTTTGATCTATGGGATGAATGGATGAACAAACTATGCCAGCCTATCAGGAACGTTAATTTTAGAGTGGTAACATATTTTGTGTGGTTTTGTGGATCATAAATCTCATTTTGACCCTCAGTTTGGAAAATTATGATTTTGAATTTTAGGGATCAACTTTGTGAAAATGGCATCTTTTTTAAAATTTGATATTGCTATTGATTTCGAAGAGTAAAATTTTGTGTGGTTGAGTAGTTCGTTTGCATATATTAGATTCTGAATAAATCCTGAGGCCTTGGTAGAAAATTAGAAAGTTTCTAAAGTTTTAACTATCATCTTGTGCTTCTACAATCGCACACCCTAGGCTCGCAATCGCACCTTAGTGTGAAAAGGGGGTATTTCAAGTGCACAAGTGTGTGTTGTGATTGCACCATCTTTTTTGACACCATATAGTGCGATTGTGGTCTGAATGTTGCGATTGCAATATTTGAGAACTTGGAATGGGTATAAATAGACCCCATAGTTCGCGAATTGGCCATTTCTCGCTCATTCTTGAGAGCCAAAAACACTAAAATAGTGTGAGAGCTTAAAATTAGAGCTTGTGGATTCTTGGGAAGTTATATTAACATCTATTTCTTAATTTTCTTATAGATTTGAGGTTAGAATTCACCCTTATCTTAGTGAATTTTTTGATTAATTTCTCAAAACCCCAAAGCCTTATGGCTTGATTTTAAACTCCAATTTTACTCCTTTTCACTTGAATATGTTCCTAATCCTATAATTTATTTATTTTTTACTCGATTTCATCTTTAAACAACTTCGATTCTTGATTTTAAAGTGGATTTCAAAGGTTTCACCTGATAAAGTTTATAAACCGATTTTTCTTCAATTTGAACCTTATTTTGACTTGCATTTTCATCTGTAGATTTCTAAAGGTATGGGAACACATTTTTTAAATAAAGTTATGATTTTTCCCTTTCTTTTTGAAAACCTACTTAGATTTAGAACTAAAAACAGGTAATATGGGTATCGTTGGATTTTTTTTGACACGTAGATTTTATATTTCTTGGAAATTCTGTGAGAAGTAAGGTTGTGGTTGAAGCGTAGCAGATCGGTTTCGACCTTTGAAGTAGGTAGCTTAACTCTTCAGACTAGGCTGGGTAGTTAATTCATATACAAATGCATGTTAAAAAGACGGGAACTAATCATGAAATTGGATATATTAATGTGTTGTTCCTGTTTGGGGGCCTATTTTTCATACAATCATTGGTTTTGAGATATTATATGACACATATGACTGTATAGAGTCTTATGTGATGTTGATAGCCTAAAATACATGTGAATAATTGTATTATATTTTTAAAATTCCTATTGTGGTACCATTGGTGTATTGTGTTATATACATACTTTATTGGCATATAAATCATGTGGAATTTCATGGATAGCGGAAATAATAAGTAGATATTGGCTCATGTGGTTATAGAATATATCATTATGTTGGTTGTGGAAGTATATCTTATGTTTGGTCATGTAAACTTCCTTATGATTGGTTGTGATCATCTCATCCTTATACCATACTCATTCATGAAACAAATGGTACCACCATAGAAATATTTGGGAAACACTAGCAATACCTTTTTATGATAGAAAATGTGATATCTTACAAACCCTTCTTGAGGAATGTTTTGGAGAGGGATATGGATATGGATATAGATATATATATGGCTTGTATATGGGTTGGAGAATCCCCCATGGGTCCCACATCGAGTGGCTTGCCTCCGTGGGTGTATACGGAGGTTGTGCGACAACCTCATGCGTCATCATCATCATCATCATTGCCATCTTATACATTACACTTGCTTTATTGCTTTTACGTTATGATTGAATTACCATATTGACTTGTCATATGCCTATTTGCTCTATCTTTCGTTATTTGTACTTGTCATTCTTGTATATACGTGTTTTTCTTTATCTTTACTTGTATGGATTATGATGTAAACTTATGTTCTACCTTTTCGTGTTGTTTTAACATGCATGATACATATATATGAAGTAGAATTATTAGTGGAAGGTGTGTAGGCTATCATTGTACGACATTTTCTAGTTGCAGGTGACATGCCTTTTATGTGTATTTTGTATGTTTTATTATCTATTTTTCTTAGTGGACTTATAATACCTACTGGGTATACTAATGGATTGTACTCATGCCTACTACACCCTTTTGGTGCAGGTCCTAGTTTGAGTGCATTGTAGCTTTGTTGATTTGAGTGATATTTGGTTATGTCAAGGTAGTGGTTGACCTTTAGGCATCTAGATGTATTCTACTACCTTTTTATAGACTATGTCTTGATTTTCATTTCATAGATAGAGTTTCTCCAATATTCGGACATCTTATGTATTTTTTTTGGATACGAGTTGTACTAGAAATGTTCTTATACTATTGACATTGGGTTTTGAGAGTTATGGTTATGTCATTGATTATATTCTTTCTGTATTTATCATACTTATATGGTTCATCTTGGTCATAGAAGCCTTAACTAGGGGTGTATCTATCTTTTCCTTTGTATATCAGTTTAGGTGATAGGCTTACTCATCAAGATTCACTATGATGAGTGCAATCAAGACCCTTGGATTTTGGATCATGATAAATTGGTATCAGAGCACTAGGTTTCATTGGTCTCAATAGTGTAAGAATAGGATATCTAATAAAGTCTCGTAGATTGTTATGTAGATGTTCGTATCTATCTTTAAGAGGCTACAGGATGTCATTAAGAAACTTCCTTTATTTTGTTCCTTATCATACAAATTTCTTTGAACCTTGTGTTCTGATTTATGTTTCACTCTTTCTGAACAGATGTTGTTGAATAGGTCTTGCAAAGTAGAGATGCAAAGACTTCATCCTGAGGGCGAGCCTTGAGAAGTGGACAAACTCGAGGGAGTAGATGGGCTCATAGATTAACCCCATATAGAATTAGTGTTAGGGAACTCTCTCCTGAGCCTCAGGTGGAGCATATTTGGGGTGCAGGTTCCGTTCCAGTTCCTTAAAGTGTGTCTACCCTAGTTTTATTAGGGGGTGGTATGTTTGCTGACCCGCTTAGAGGATTCTCCTTTGGCTATGTTGGGTGTTCCCCTAGTTTTGAGTGTGGATTCTTCTATTGCACTTGTTTTTATTTTGGGTACTCCTCAAACCTCAAGTCGTATTAATATTTAAACACCGATATCTTAGTATAATATCTGTGGATTAGGATTTCAGCCTTCATCCATGTTACCTCCACAGATGGGATCTCTGTCCACCATTCTCTTGCCATGAGTACTATTATGTCTTCTAAGGATCAGAAGAGTTTTGATAGATTTACTCATTTGAGTCCTCCTAGATTCGATGGTGTTGTGGACAATAATACTTATGAGTTCCTATTTGATTATGGAGTGAAGTTGCATAGTTTGGGTTCACTGGAGTCGCATGGAGTTGATTATTTCACTTATTAGTTGAAAGATTCTACTGGAGATTAGTGGAGGTCACTTGTGGGATATAGACCTCTTGATGCTCCTGAGATGTCATGGGATCAGTTTGTTGATGTATTTTCAAAGAGGTTTATGACTTATAGTCTGAGAGATCGAATGCATAATGAGTTTGATCACCTAGAGAGGGATCCATGACTATAGAAGTGTATGAGGCACATTTCCATACCCTGTCCAGATATTCTAATACTAGTATTTCCACTAAGTCTGAGAATATTTGGAAGTTTATAAAGGGTTTGGATGTATTCCTTTAGTTGTCTTTATCTCAGGTTGTATTTGGAGCATCTTTTTAGAGTATAGTAGATCATGATAAGATGATCGAGGGAATTCTGCAAGTATCTCGAGGAGGATTTAAGAAGGTGCACCATTTTGGTTTGTTCAGAGGTTAGAATACCCATCATAAAGATTTTAGAGGTTCTTGTAGAAATCATGGTAGACCAGTGCAGGTGGCATTGCGGAGTTTAGGTGCTAGATATTTTGCTTGAGCAGTACAGGGTGGTCGTCTGAGCCTAGTTGTAGATTCTCTATTAAGTCAACCATAGAGATTGCTTTGTGTGTGATAAGACTACCCATGTGCCCAAGGACTATCTCATCGTGTATTTAAAGCTACTTCTATTTTAGATATGAGAGGTAGAGGTAGTGGAGCATGCGGTGGTGGTCGTGGGGCTACTCAGTCAGTTGGTGGTCTTAGTTAGTGTTATGCTATACTGGCTAGGGCAAAGGTGGAGGCTTTAGATACTGTAATCCCAAATATAGACCTCATTTATTTTAGATTTACATTTGTGATATTTGATCCTGAATTGACTTTTTCCTATGTGTCTATATATTTTTCTTTGGATTTTGATTCTGTTAGTGAGCCTTTCGCTATTTCAATTCATGTATCTACCCTAGTAGGTGATTCCTTAGTGGTGGATCGGGTGCACTGATCTTGTGTTATGACTTTCTATGGGCGTGAGACTTGGGTAGATTTTCTTAGGCTAAATATGGTTAATTTTGAGGTTATTTTGGGTATGGATTGGTTGGTTCCTTCTCATGCTGTCTTAGATTGTTTTTCTAAGACCGTGACCTTAGCTTCTCCAGGGATGCTAGGATATCTTGGAAGGGTGTGCTTCATTCGGGTCCTATGAGGATCAGATATTATGTTCAGGCTTATAGATTAGTTGAGAAGGGATGTTTAGCTTATTTAGCTCATATTCGTGATAATAGTGCGGTGTCGCTTCCTTGTTTGGATTCTGTTTGTATAGTTCATGAGATCATGTACATGTTACCTACTGATTTACCTAGTATGCATCCGGATCATGATATTGATTTTGCTATAGATGTTGAGTCAGAAATCAAGCCTATTTCTATTCCTCCTTATAGGATGACCCCAACCAAGTTAAAGAAATTGAAAGATCAGTTACTAGAGTTGTTGGATAAGGTTTTTATCCAACTTATTATATCTCCTTGCTGTGCGCCTGTCTTGTTTGTGAAGAAGAAGGATGGGTTTATACATGTGTATTGATTATCAATAGTTGAATAAGGTGATGGTTAAGAATAAGTATCTTCTTCCTTGTACTAAAGATTTATTTAACCATCTTTAGGGTGTTGTGATATTTTTGAAGATTGATTTAAGATTCGATTATCATTAGTTAAGGATTAGAGCTTCAAATATTCCAAAGATAGCTTTTTGGACTCAATATGGTCATTATGATTTTTTGGTCATGTCTTTTGGGTTGACTAATGTCCATGCCGCATTCATAGAGTTGATGAACCGGGTGTTCCGACCGTATCTCGACTTCTTTGTTACTGTATTTATAGATGATATCTTTGTTTATTCCAAGAGTGAGGCTCAGCATGAAGAGCATTTGTGAATTGTGCTTCATAGATTGAAATAATAGAGATTGTATGCCAAGTTCTCCAAGTGTGAATTTTTGTTAAGACTTTGTTTCTTTCTTGGGTCATATGGTGACTAAGGAGGGTATTATGGTTAATCCAACCAAGATTCCAGTGGTTTGTGATTGGGATAGACCTACTTCACCCATAGAGATTTAGAGTTTTGTTGGCTGGGCTGGTTATTATCGGTATTTCATTAAGATTTTTCCATCTATCACAACTTTTTTGACTACGTTGACGCAAAAGATGATTTCCTTTTAGTGGCCTGATTCTTGTGAAGGAGCTTCCAAAAGCTCAAGGATTTGTTGACTTTAACTCCTATCTTGACCTTGCCTAAGAAGGGCGTGGTCTTTGCCATATTTTGTGATGCTTCAGGTGTTAGATTAGGTGTTATGTTGATGCAGAAGGGTAAGGTGATTCCTTATGCATCTCATCAGTTGAAGCCCCATCAGAAGAATTACCTTACCCATGATTTGGAGCTGTGAATGATTGATTTTTCTTTGAGGTTGTGGAGTGATAATGCTTAACTCACTCCCATGATTGAGGGGGGAGGCGGTCTTTGTGAATAACTGAACTAGAGTTGGGGTTGAATCCACAAGGAGCAAATTATAAATTTCAAGTCTTATGGGTGCTCTAATTACTGAAAAGTTACCCAGAATGATAATAAGCAAGACATGTAGAATAAAATGGGGGGATTGGTTTGTAACGATTTTTGACTACCAATGCATGAATATGACACTTTTGATTTAAAGTCAAGATTAGAGAGGATCTTGGGATTATGTCTACCTAAAGGTAAAACATATGGGTTGATGATGGTTTAGCATGAAGTTTAGTTGTTGATGAAAGGATAAGCTAGGTCAAAAGTCATTATAGTCAATCTTTCAATAAAACTACAATGATTTCACCCATTGGCTCTTTTGAGAACCTAAAAAGTGAATTCGTAATCACCCACGACTTCAATGAAGCATCCCTATTTCTAGGATGATGCTCTTGACATAACTTACACTCTAATCACACTTACTTCTAAGATTAAAAAAGGTAGTAAACCATGGACTTAATTGTCCACCATTACCTTGTCCCCCTATAACCCTCTTTCAAGGATATTATAGGTTACCTCAAGTTCACTTTCATCCCTCTTTCAAGGATGATGAAGATTTTTTAGAGTATGGGGTTTTCACCCGTCAAACCCATTTGGAGATTTGGGGTTTTCACCCATCAAATTCCAACTTATTAACCCAAGCAATGGTGGAATCCATACTCAACAACTAAAAATCATGCAAACACAATAACACCCACACACAATTAAACTTTAGTTCAACATAATTCCAAGAATAAATTACTTAGCTACTCATGAAGAAAGTAAAAAGAGATATACCATGGGGATTATCCAAAATATTCATTCTTCACAAAATTACAAATAAATTGAGCCTCTAATAGTTGTTACACACTTGCCCAATAATGGTTTCTTTCTTTCAATTCAAAAATATATATGAGGTAAGAAATACTCAAAGAAGAAAGGGGTTTTTCCTATTTATGATTTGGGATTTGTCTATGAAATTTTACAAAACTGCCCCGGGTGACATTCTCGTTGAACCGCGATCGCACAGGTTTTACTGTGATTGTGGATAAACGACCTCAATTGTACTCCATGATCGCATTATACTGACCATCTTAACTAACTGTGACCATGTTCTGTGGCCCACAATCACAGTAAGTGAGGGTAGTGACTCTCCAGGTGTTTCAGTGAACCTTTTTGCTTTTATTTGATCCCTTTTTAGCTCCAATCCATATCTTTTCACCTCCTTAACTATATACCTGCAAAATATAGTTATTAGTGCATTTAAATCATGATGATGTCTCCTTTACTTATACAAAGCATGGTAGTGTGCACAAATGTTTGGTGCAAATGAGTGATAAAGTCACCACTCATTATAGAGTCACTACTTGTATGGAGTCTGTTGTGAGACTTTCTCAAATTATCATAGCCTTCAGTACTTTTTCACCCAGCAAGATCTTAATATGAGGCAACATTGTTGCATTGAGTTGCTCAAGGATTATTTTAATTCTTTATTATCCGAGCAATGGTAATATGGTTGCAGATACCTTAAGATGAAAGTCGACTAGCATGGTTAGTTTGGCACATCTTTTAACCTCGAAGAGGCCCTTAGCCTTAGAGATTTAGTCTTTAGCTAACCAAATGGTTAGGCTTGATATTTTGACACCTGGAGTGTTTTGGCATTTATGGATGGTAGATATTCTTTATTGGAGTAGATTCAAGCTCATTTGTAATGATGAAGGATTAATATTAATTTGATATAAGGTGTTGAGTTGTAAGGCTAAGAAAACCTTACTTGATTCAAATGAGTTTTATGGATTAGAGGCCATGTTTATGTGTCGATGGTGGGGGACCAGATTAGATTGATCTTAGAAGAGGCCCATTATTCCAGATATTCTATCTATTCTGATGTGACTAAGATGTACCATGATTTGAGGTAGCATTACTGGTGAGTAGATATGGGGAAGGACATAGAGTACATAGTATCTCATTGCCTTTGTTGTCAGCTGGTAAAAGCCGAGCATATAAGATCGGGTGGTTTGCTTCAGAGGTTTCCCATCCCTAATTGGAAATGGAAATAGAATACTATGGATTTCTTGATTGGGTTGCCTCACACTTTCTATGGATCTAATAGTGTTTAGGTCATCATAGATCAATTGATCAAGTCTGTGCATTTCTTTTTAGTATATGTGTCCTTCAGTGTGGAGAGGTTAGCCTGTATCTATATTTGCGAAATTATGCAATTTCATGGTATACTGGTGTCTATCAATTTAGATCAGGGTTCTGTGTTCACTTTGCACTTTTGGAATACTTTTTAGGATGAGTTAGGCACTCAAGTTGATCTTAGAATAATGTTTCACCCATAGACTGATAGTCAGTCCAAGTGAACTATCCAATATTTAGAGAATATGCTCCGCAGGTGTGTGATGGATTTTGGTGGCCAATGAGATCAATTTTTTGCTATAGAAGAACTTGCAAATAATAATAGTTATCATTCTAGTATCAATATGGCTCCTTTTTAGACATTGTATGGTAGGTGTTGTCGCTCTTCAGTAGATTGGTTTGATATTTCTGAGGTTAGACCTCAAGGTATGAATTTTCTTCGTAAGTCTTTGGATAGGATCTAGATCATTTAGGATAGACTTCGTGTAGCTTAGAGTAGGCAGAAGTGCTATGCGACTCGTAGACTTCATTCCTTGAGATTTGGTGTAGGTGATTATATTCTTCTTCGAGTATCACATAAAGGGTATGATGACGATTGGTAAGAGAGACAAGCTTAGCCCCTAGTATATAGATCCATTTGAGGTCCTTCGGACTATTAGTGATATGGCATATGCATTTTCTTTGATTATAGATTTATCGGTTGTTCATCCAGTTATTTATGTTTCTTTGCTTCATCGTTATATTCGGAATGAGTCTTATGTCAATCATTGGGAATCGGTTCAGTTAGATGAGCGGTTGCCTTTTATTGATAAGTTAGTCTCTATTTTTGTTAGGGATATTAGGCGGTTGCACTCTACAATTATCCTTGTCGATAAGGTTCATTGGAGATATCGACCTATAGATGAGGCAACTTGGGAGGTCTAGTCTGATATATGTAGTTCTTATCCCCAAATCTTTTTTGATTTAGGTATATCTTTGCCTTAGTTTGAGGACGAATTAGATTTTTAGTGGTGGATGATGTAACGACCTAAAAATTTGATGGAATATGTGGAATATGGATTTTTGTGTGATTTGACTATTTGCCCCTTCCCATTGTTGCATTATGGTTTTCTGGGATGTGGGGTTAATTGGCATGATTCTTGATGTATTTTGGTCCCATTTATGAGATTTGTGGCTTTTGGGGGCTTCAAAAGCCTTATTAGACTTTTGTAGTTATAATTTGATCTATACGATGGATGGTTGAATGCAACACCAATAGATCTGGAATGTTGATTTTAGGGTGATAACATATTTAGTTTAGTTTCATGGCTTTTAAATCTTATTTTGGCCCTCGATTTGGAAAATAGTGATTTTGGATTTTTGAGGTCAACTTTATGAAAACGACATCTTTTTGCAAATCTAATATCGCCATTGAGTCCGGAGCATCTAATTTAGTATTGTTGCATATTTTGTTTCGTGTAACAGATTCCAAATGAATCCCAATGCCTTGGCAAAAACTTTGAAAGTTTCCAAAGTTTCAGTTGTCATCTAGTATCCCTGTAATCTCACCCCCTAGGTTTGCGATCGCACTTCAATGTGCAGAGGAGGTATTATGATTGCACAAGGGTGTGTTGCAATTGCACCATTTAGTTTTGACACCAGCTAGTGAGAGTGTGGTCTATATGTTGCGATTGCAACATCTGAGAACCTGGTATGGGTATAAATAGACCCCTTAGGTTGCTAATTGGCCATTTCTCATTCATTATTGAGAGCCAAAAACCCCAAATTAGTGTGAGAGCTTAAAAGTGGAGCTTGTGGGTTCTTGGGAAGCTATATTAACATCTATTTCTTAATTCTCTTATGAATTTGAGGTTAGAATTCACCCTTATCTTAGTGAATTTCTTGATTAATTTCTCAAATCCCCAATAACTTAGGGGTTTATTTTAAACACCAATTGTACTCCTTTTTACTCGAATAATATTCCTAATGCTATAATTACTTGTTTTTCCTCAATTTCATCTTTAAAACAACTTCGATTCTTGATTTGAAAATGGATTTCAAAGGTTTCACCCGGTAAAGTTTAAAAAATGATTTTCTTCGATTTGAAACTCATTTTCAACTTGTTTTGACTTAGGTTTTCAGCTATAGATTCATAAAGGTGTGGGGAACACATTTTTGAAATAAAGTTATGATTTTTTCCTTACTTTTCAAAAACACCGTTTGGAGGTCCATTTTGACCCCAAAATAAAAGAAGACAATATTAGTATTATTGGCTTTGTTTTGATCCATATAATCTATATTTCTTCGCTTTAGTTGATTTCAAGATCATCCGTGAGAAGAAAGGACGTGGGCTAAAGTGTATCGAACTAGTTTAACACTTCGAGGTAGGTTATAGCTTAACTCTTTAAAATGGGCTGGGTAGTTAATTCATATACAAATAAATGTTAAGGGTATGGGAACTAATCATGAAATTGGCTATCTTAATGTGGTGTGCCTGTGTGGGGGCCTATATTTGATACAATCATTGGTTTGAGATATTACATGATTCATGTGACCTTGTGGGGTCCTATGTGATGTTGCTAGCCTGAAATACATGTGAATAATTGTATTGTGTTGTTGAAATGCCTATTGTGATATGATTGGTGTATTGTGCTATATTCATACTTTATTTGCATACTAATCATGTGAAATTTTATTGATGAAGAAAATAATGAGTGGATATTGGGTCATGTGGTTGTGGAACATATCATTACGGTTGGTTGTGGAAGTACATCTTATGTTTCATTGTGGAAATATTCATTATGATTGGTTGTGGGCATCTCATCCTCATATCATATTCATTCATGAAATAAATAGTACCACTGTGGTAACATCTAGAAAAGATTGACAATACCTTGTTAGGACAAAAAATGTGCTATCTTATAAACCCTCCCCGAGGGATGTGGAGGAGAGGAGATATGGATATGGATATTTATATATATATGGATTGTATATAGGTTTATGAACCCATCATGGGTCCCACATTGAGAGGCTTTCCTTTATAGATGTATACAGAGGTTGTGTGACTACCTCGTGCGTCATCATTATTGCCATCGTATATATTGTAGGACATTTTTTGATTGCAGGTAATGTGCCCTTTATGTGTATTTTGTACATTTTATTATCTACTTTGCTCGGTCAGCCTATGATATCTACTGAGTACAAATAGATCGTACTCATGCCTACTATGTATTTTTGGTGTAGGTCCTAGTTTGTGTGCGCCCCAGCCATGTTGATTCGGTTGATATTTTGTGCTTTCAAGGTAGTGGTTGACCTTCAAGCATCAGAATGTATTCTACCACCTTTCTTATAGACTATGTCTTTATTTTCATTTCATAGATAGTGTTTCTCTTGTATTTGAACATCTTATGTATTTCCTTTAGATTTGAGTTGTACTAGATATGTTCTTATACTATTGACATCAGTTTTTGGGAGTTATGGTTGTGTTGTTGGTTATATTTTTTCTGCCAATATTATACTTATATGGTTCATCTTGGTCATAGAAGCCTTACGTTTGGGGTATTTCTGACTTTTCCCCTTTGTGTATCAGTTTGGGCGATAAGCTTACTCGTCAAGATTCACCACGATGAGTGCCATAATGGCCCTTGGTTTTTGGGTTGTTACACGATTGTGATACCCATAAGATGAACCTCTCAGAGGCTGACCACTACTCTGTCTATGATGATGATTGTAGCTAGACTGACCCCTATCAGTAATCTGAGTGTGGCATGAATGGGCCTATTAAATTAACCCAATGGCTAATGAAGCTAATGCAGAGGGTACCTACCCTGAGAACTGCTACCTTTGGACTATGCGCCTCTCCGTTTTCCACTGAAATTACCCTAATATCGTGGCCTCTTATTGCTACCCCCTTGGTCCTCGCAATGTATCTCCTTCTTAATATGAGCATGATTAGAAATCTCAATAAAAGTTCTACCAGCGGTAACCAAACTTTGCATAGCCATATGGAGAAGAAGTATTAATCATTAAATAAAATACCAAACACGCTCATACTCGATCAAAAAATAGATGTATCATGCCTAGACAACTCATGAAATTGAGCCTTACACTCTACAACAGTCATGGATACCTACTATAATCTTGAGAACTGGTCTCTCAAACGGTCCTTAAGGATATGAAGCATATTCTTCTTTAGGAAGACCTTGGAGAACTAAGTCCATGTCAAAGGGGAAGATACAGCTGGCCTTGAATGAAGATAATCTCTCCACCATTGTCAAGCCGACAAATCTAACAGAAAAATAGTGTAATCCACACCACGAGTCTAAACTAGGCCTAAATTATGGAGCCTATCCTCACAATCAACCAATAATTCATAAGCATCCTTACCTGGTGCCCAAAAATGTAGTTAGAGTCAATCTCAAGAATCTATTCAACATCTTCTACTCCTCATTAGACATAGCAGGTTGGGGGACTACTAGTTGAGTAACTACAGACACTGGAGGAACTTCAACAATAAGAGTCACAACCATAGGTTGTGCTCCTACGCCAGTACCACTCTAGTTCGCAGACTGAGCACCATCAGACGGTGCACCACCAAGTAAACCCAAGAGCTTAACCAATAAATCCCTGATTACTAATGATGGTGCCTCGACTGGTGCCTGGACCACCACTTGCTGGGGTAGAGGAATAATTAGCGTGGGAATAGAAATAGGGTCTAGTGAAGGATCCCTATCCTAGTCTCTTACTAGGATTGCATCTATCAGTTTTCCTCGACCACTACATCATTTATGCACTCTAGTAGGATCCTTAGTCGCACACTCAGGGTGTTAATCTCGTATAGCAATAGCAACTGTCATAGCCATCAGCAAAAGACTGAAAGCAAATAAATCTTTAGAAACCAATTTAGACTCTTAGCACAAAATGAGTGAAGGAACTGAAGATCTCCTGGGAAACCCCTATAGCCTTCCAAATATAATAAACAAACATCATTATTTTAATACATGGGACTCTACTAGACACTTGCTCGTGTACTAACAATACTGGTGAACCTAGTTGTCTAATACCAATTTGTCATGACCAGATTTTCAAGTCATTATAGCACCTACTTTTAACCCACTTGTAGATAAGCCAAATTATATCCCTAAACCATAAGTAATGGGCAAATTGGTGGAAAATGGCATAAATTTCAAAAAAGTGTAAGTAATGAAATTACAAGCCATAAATCATAAGATAATAAAATAATGGAAGATAAATAAAGAGAAATATCAACATGCCATGACCTAGTAAAGCAAGTTCAAGAGAAGCTAATCCAAAAGAATACAATTACTATCATTTCTATAAATAACAGTCTAAAAATAGAAAGACTAGCAAAAACAAAAGAATGAGAAAAGGTTAACTCCAGCTTCGAGAGCAAACCCTGTCTTCAAAATCTGACCAACAGAAATCTCAAAATCAACAACAACAACTAGTACTCAAATATTCATCAAAAAGGTATGGAAATATAGTATGAGTACCGAAGCCACGAGTACTCATTAAGAATCATCGTCGGACTGAGCCAAATAATAACATAAATATAATAAAATATGAAAGAAATAAGCTAAGTCAAGGTAAGGGGGAAAGCCTAAAATAATACTCCAAATACTGTAAATAAATAACTTGAATGATAACATTAATGAAAAGACAATTATTATTGTATAACTAGACACATAATCCAGAAGATGCAATAAAGTAAATAACCCAACGCAAGGATCAGATGGTGAAACCAAAGAGAAGTAATAATTGTAATTATACTAATTGACCATATCTCAAATCATAGCTATAGAATCTTCCATATTGTAAAACATCGAGCTCAAACCTGCCTCCATAACCGTCATAATCAATACCTCAATCCCGAACATAATTCGAAACTCATATCAAGAATAGTTCCAAAATCAAACCGGTCATAATATCATAAATAACCAAACTCAACCGAAACTAATATCATCTCCCAAGTAGAAATATGTAATAAAGCATCATGCATCTAAAACTCCTCAATATCAAGAATCTAATTAAAATAATGTATGAGGCCATAGGTACAATAAGTAATTAATAGTAATCTTAGCCGACGGTGTGTCGAAGGGGTCCACTTCTATTCCTGAAATCCATTCTAAGGAAAATAATACCCTGAAGTAAGCTAAGGTATCTAATTTCACTTATAAATATAAAATAAACCATAATTTATTCTTAAGATAGTAAATCTGCCTAAAAATGAGTAATTAAGTCAATTATGCCTAATTCCAATTCCATAATCGGCTAAAAGACTAGTTCATGCTAAATACACCTCCAAGACCTAAATACCATTCCAAAACTAATATAATATCACATTCATACTATAATTAAGATCAATCTAAGAGAAAGGTAAACCTAGCCTACCTGGATGCCAAAGAAAGCCCGATGAAATCCACAAAATCAATGATTTCCCTTTTCAAGAAATTTTTGGCACGCTATCAAAATGATAATCTACCCATCAATATGAGAATCTACTCATCAATATGATAAAATGGTACTCATATTGCATTCT
This sequence comes from Capsicum baccatum var. pendulum, assembly GCA_030864225.1. Taxonomy (NCBI): domain Eukaryota; kingdom Viridiplantae; phylum Streptophyta; class Magnoliopsida; order Solanales; family Solanaceae; genus Capsicum; species Capsicum baccatum. The sequence continues at coordinate 157,548,392 of CM061558.1, forward strand.
TATATTTCAATTCCAAAATTAAGTAAAAATCCCATATGGGGCCCACACGCGAAATTGTACTTTCAAAACTATCACCACATCCCTCTGTGCTCAAGGAATATTTACCTCAAGAATAGGTAAATTTCGAGCTCAAATGGTACTAACATTAATCCAACAATAATTTAGGGATTTTAGAAATAAATTAAGGAATTAACCATGAACTTAATGAAAACTTACCAATATTTTGATGAAGAAATGATAAGTTTGAGCTCACAATCACCCTACAATCTCATCATAAATATTCCCCCAATTTCCCCCACTCTCTAGGGTTTTAACTCAATACTTATGGGAAAATTGGGTGAAAATTAGGCAAATGAGGCATTTAATGGCCTCTCAGGTCCCTCTTAAATGTACTTGAATGCTTAAGAGATCACCACTAAAACGGCCAAGTACCACTTAAGGGATACCCGCTGAGCCTGCCCCTTCTACTAAAGCAGTCATAGATCCGCTTTAGTGGATTGGGCTCTGTTTTAGCGGCCCCAAATAGAAAAATTGATCACTTAAGAGATCAAATGGCCACTAAAGATGTCTCTTCTACAGTGAACCAAGTGTTGCTTTAGCAGATGCACCATATAAGTAGTTTACTAGCTGGGGCTTAGAAAAATTTCAAGTCTCCACCGACCCCTCGGATTCATCCAAAATTATGTGAATGTAAGAAAACTATGCTACCATATAAAATTTGACATTTTAAACTCAATGGAACAGTCAAAATTTCCATCTAAGGTTGTTTTAATGAAATATGAGCCCCACACCATAGGCCATTTTTATCAACTTTTGGCTAATAGCCTAAAATAACTCAAAAAGCCTCAGGACCTAAACCAAAGGTCTCTATAGCCAAAAATCAATGTTTCAAAGATGAAGAAACTATCATAATTGGAATATTAGGTTATTTAATTGAAGGTTTTGCCCAATAGATAATTCTTACCACCAAAGACTTCAAAATAAAAAATTGGCTCTAAAAACCAAATGTACTGCCCAATAACTGAACTATTAGCTCCAGTAAGTCATAAATGACTTGGGAAAGTTATAGAGAAGATATAGATGGTGTAAATGAATAGAAATGTAGAAAGTAACCCAAAGGGTCATTACATAGTAGTTTTGGATGACGTGTTGGCTTACCTACTAGTAGTTTATGTCAGGTGCCATCAAGACTTGAGAAATTGGATTATGACTAGTTGGTACCAGAGTCTAGGTTACTATTGTGTTGGTACAAGATCTAAATTTCTAGTAGAGTCTTGTGGATCAGTGTGGAGATGCCATAACATATCTTCAAAAGGCTATAGGGCACTCTTAGGAATTTTTATTTGTGACTCCTTATTGTGTGCTTGTATTTCTATGAACCTCGAGTACATTCTTTGACTATATTATGTATAGATGGATGATATGAGATCATTGATAGATGTGGATGGGACATTGGCTCATGTTTCCAGAGCTTCAGCCCAGCATCAAACTAGGGAGTCAGAGATTAATATTAAGGATTATCAGTGTCAACCATAGGGTTTGTGTCCAAACTAAGCTTTGGTAGAGTTTATGAATACTTTAGCCTTTCATGATTTATCATTGAGGATTTTGAGCCTTTTAACTAATACCTTATAGCCAAATATGAAGTTGTACATCGTGCAGTTCTCAAGCCAGAGTTAGGTTTGTTGGTATTTAATAAGAGTTCTTTGTTGATTTTAAAGTGTAAGGTTGGATTTCTTTAGTAGGTCAGGCATTCTATGATGTTATATCCTTTAGAGCATAAGATAGAATATGGATTTATTAAAGGATTAGCTTTGACACTCTCTTTAACATTGAAGTATTTGATAGTAGTTGGGTCTTCTTTATCTTAGGTTGTTGATCATGTGGAAGTCACTGAAAGAAAATGTATTAAGACTTATAAGGGTGGTTGTAAAAGTCCATATCATTAATAAAATGTTATTGGTATTCCATCCGGGTGTAGAGATCCTCCCGACAAGGATTCGCTTCACTTGTAGCCTGCCACTTCCACATAAGTAGTGTTTTCAAGTATAGATGGCTATTAGACCAGTCGTAGTAGTCAAAATAGTCAGAGCTCTCATCATACTTTGCAGAATATTTGGTATGGATTTTTAGGTTATGGTGGCCATTCTAGATCAATGGGTGTAGTACCTTAAAGTGTTCCAGATGTTTATTTCGATTATGGTAGGATTGACAATTGTTCTTAAGAGTTTCATAGGCGCAAATTGGGTGTTCAAAAAGAGTTAACATATGTTCCTCACCATCCTAGATATCCTGAGGTATGTTATGATTGTAGGGAGGATGTTATTTTTTTTAGGTAGTGTCCCTGACATCAGTTGGTTTTCCAATTAAGGTCAGCTCATATTTTTTGCTAGGTTATATCTGTAGGGGTTCTACAACTGTAGAGAGACCATTTAATAGTCCATAGAGTGTCCCTATCATGGAATTATTATTTATTCAGGTTATTTGAATCAATCTTATAGAGATGTGATTCCTTCGATTAGAGAAAGTGCACTTGGTACCTCAATTGGTGATTTAGACCCTCAGTCTGAGCATGGACCTGCTCAGATTTGTACTTATTGAAGAAAATCAGGCTTATGAATCTAGATTTCCACTGTGATTAGTGTACCTTTTATATTCTACTTTTACCTTCTCATTGATTTAAATTAGAGCTTTCATACCCATAGATGACTATGTGTCTTAGTAGGTTAATATTGATTGTTGTGTGCCTTGGTGTAGTGTTCATGATTATGTGACTACCTCTGCAGATGATTTCATTTAATAATAAATTAGTATTGATATTTTACTAGGGGTGTACTATTTGGGTTCGAGCCTCATTTACCTTGGCATATTAGCCTCTTTATGGCCCTAGGGTGGTACTTGTTGATTTTCATTTTGGGTACCACCTACTCCTTATACCGGTGTCTCTATTATTGTTGTATTATTATCATTATTTTATGTTGATAGATCCTTGCTTGATAGATGGCTATACTAGAATTATATAGTTAACATTTTCTTTCTTGTTATTCTTGTTTATTAACCTAGGCAACTAGCCCAGTTGGATAGTTTCTCTCTTTTAGCTAGGTGAGGTTATTGTTTTGTTATTTAATTAGTAATGTTAGATCAGTTGTTGAGTAGGTTGTACGAGTGAAGGTAGTTTGTCCTTCTATGATTCTAAAGTTGGCAATTGAATTTATTGTTTATTTCTTAGATTGATCAATTTGGGATTTATTCTTTCAATTTTGCTAGTTCATCACCCGATAATGGTCTTGATAATGAAGTCAAGAGCTCATGGGTATGCCTTTAAGGTTTGTTAGGTTTTTCTCCTGGTAATAGTTTGATCTTGGTGTTGGTATAGAATTGGATACTCCATTCTTGTTATGATGTGGTTTTGGTTCCAATGAAGTTAAGGGTAGTGGAGATAGGTGATATTTTCCTATAACCACTTCTTAAGTTATCAATCGGAAATTTGTTATCCTAATTTTTTTGTTTCATTTCCCAATAGTAGTCTTGACCATGACATGGACGTTGAGATTGGTTTTCTATTCCACTACGATGTGGTTTAGGGGTTAATTAAGTTAAAGCTAAAATAAAATAGGCGTATTCATTATATCCTCACTTTGTCATTTGTTCAACATAATAAGCCTTGGTGTGTGCTTCTCCTTGGTGATATGAGCCTATAGGTATTTATTTCTTAGATAGAGTTGGATTGACCCATTGTTGGCTAAGATTGAATTTGTCTGAGTTGCAAGAGATTTAGTCCTCACTAGTATAGTTTGCAGCCTTGGTAAGTTCTAAGGTATACTTTGATGATTCATGTCCTCCAGGGCTGATTGTTGGTGCTTTTAGCTTGTAGTTTACCCTTTTGATATTGTTCTTTGATTGCAGTTTAATTTTTGCATTGGCAAGAAACTGTGGGGATATGCCTAATTTTGGATAGTGAAGGTGAGTGAGGTGCTTGCCCTTGGTTTATACTTGTTGGATCAAGTTTGGAATCTTCATCTCTTGGGATGGTAGCTTTAAATTTATGATAGATTTGGAATATGGATGCTTACTCATCTATAGGATTGGTTTGGATAATTGAGATCAAGCAATTCAACCTTGGTATTAAGATTTCAGTTGGGAGTTTTAAAGCCTAGGTGCAACCTTTATTTTAGATGTGTCTCAGTTAGGGTTTCACTTATAGACTGGCTAGGCCTACTATTTTTGTGCCTATTTGATCTTTTTCAGTTCAGATGGGTTATGGTTGATTGATGTCCAAATGATAGGCCATTGACATTTGATAATGGTTTCTTCTACTTTAGACCTTGGTTCTCAATTTTTGCCAAAATTTTGGATTGCCTGCTCGGCAGAAGTAGTATGCTCAAGTTAGGCTTAGTGTTGTCATTAGTTGATGGGACATTTTAGAGGGGATTTTTTGGTTCTTAGAGTTTGTTATGCAGACTCTTGATGATCAGTTTTTACATTTATTCATACTGACTGTAACTTTGAAAGGAGATTGCATACTTTGACCATCTCCATTTTACATTCAGGTAGCACCCTATAGGCTTATCTTATGGTTGTCATTATAGATTTTTATGGATCAGCTTTAGTTCTTCAATGTTGGTGCTATGGAGTTGCACTACAGAATTGGGGTGACATTTTTGGGGGTCCAAAGTAGATGGAAGGTTTGAAAAGATTAAAGAAAGTTATATTTGGACAGCGGAGTTATTTACATGATTCATGCCTTAGATTGCTTTGGACTTGGATGAGTTTTTGCTTCTTTGTTCTAGTATATATGTGCTATTAGTGTTCTGTAGTTTTATGTATGCATCAACCTTCCTTGGTTTAATTATAGGTCGGTTGGTTGTTGAGATTGAGTTATGACTATTTGGAAACTGAAGGAAGGAAGTTTGTTGAAAAAAAAGATACCTATAGAAAAATCCCTTGGATGTATTTTTTCTTCTTAGAGGTCACTGGGGAGTGTTGGTCGGAGCATGTGGGCCCAGTACCTCATCCCTTTTAGCTTTTGTGCTCTTCCTATCCATTTTCATCCGCGGATAAAATTCTTTTTAATAGTTGATATTATAACGACTCTCTGTTCATTTCCTTGATTTACGAACATTTCTAGTGTTTCAAGCATTCCCATAGCTGTTACAGTTCATTTATAACTTGTCAAAACTATCGGTTTGGTTATCGAATAATTCGTTTAGGTTTGAGGCTGATGTCCCTATTTAGAACTTTTGCTATTAAGAAACTGGTCTCTGACAAAAACTCCTAGTGAAAACCCTCCAATAAGAATTTTTACAATATCATTAGCTCTAGAACATTGATTTTAGGCTGGGGGACCTTTGTTCAAGTCCCAATTATTCCATACTCATTTTGGGCTATTGGGTTGATAATATGAAAAATAAAACTATAGGTATGGTCCGCATACTTAATCAAAATGATCTTGGGTAGAAGTTTCAATGGTTCCACTGAGTCTGGGATGCCAAATTTGATATGGTAGCATAGCTCATTTATATGCACGAGGTCCCAAAAAAATCTCGAGCACCCAGTTGGAATCCATTTTGGACTTTGCAAAATCTAGTGCCGAATATCTAGTTTGACTGCTAAAGTGGTCAGAGAGCTGCTTTAGTGACCTTTACCAGCTTTTGGCAGCCTTGGAAATTTGGATAAGGTTTGATTTATAGGTAAAGGGCCTCTTACGCAAGTATAACTTTCGCTACCAGGAAACGGCTTTGGCGATGCCTGCGTCCTTAGTGCCTGACCACTTTAGCAGACTTTTGCAGCTTAAGCGGACAAGTGGCAGCTTTAGTGGAACCTTAGGATTGTTAAATCCCCTTCTTTATCTGAGTTTCCCATTCATTTGCACCATCATTTATCAATAATTTGAGATCTTGAATAGAGGGAAAGAGTTGGAATAGTCCATTAAAGTTAAGGTAAGTTAGCTTAACACTCCTTAGTCATTTCCCATTATTTTCCACTCCATTTCACTGTAAAATTCTTAGAAATTAGGTTTTTAAATATCTAGACCTTAGGGTTTGATTTGGGCCCTAATCCATGCACCATTTGTGCACAACTTTTGAGCACACATTCCTTGTCCGTTGAGGGACCTCATGACGAATTCAATTTTAGATTCCATTTGCGGGCCTCATGGGCCTATTTTTTACGCCAATTCTGACCCAACTTTTTATATAGAAATATGGGTCTTGTTTTAATCCTATGACATTTAGATTACTATTTTGATAACGTGGTGGCATTTTAGGATTATGGGGCAAAGTTAGGTGATTTGTGGATGACTCAAGACTTGTAGTTCGGCAATCCAGGTAGGCTTTGTTCTACTCTTTTTCATGAGATAGTGTATCGTTGTTACATCCAAGGTAGGGATTTTCGGATATTATTATGGTTATAGTACCATGCCTTAGTCTAATTTAGGAGTTTAGGGATAGAAGGGTGAACCAACTCTAAAGGTGAAATACATGTCATAGCGATAGAATCCTATCAGCCTAAATTACAAGCATGCTGATCCAAGTGATACAGAGAACCCTTTAGTATAATACTTACTATGTAGCTTTGATAACTGGATCATTGTTTTCCCTGAATTAGAGTATTATCATTATGCTAGTTATATACTATTAGGCCCGAGGTCGTGGTCACAATACCAGTTGGAATCCATGTGAGTATTCAATCCTTATAAATGAAACAGATTTATTCTATAGAAACCTAACTGCTCATGATTGTATTTTCTGGATACTGGCAATAGAATACATAGATTTCAGTACATTGATCCTCACTTAGTAGTACGATTCCAACTTAAATCATTGTTTTACTACTGTTGTCCTAAAATGTGATTTATTTCCACTTTACACTTTTAAAATGGATTCTTTCACAATGAAAATCATACCACCTTATTGGTAATTGATGAGCTTTTAGAATAGGAAATGATGTTTTAGAAAGTAGACCAAAATAGTTTTCGGTCCATGGTTTACCCACTCATTTACAACTACTATTTACTTTTGTCATGAGAGATTCTGACCCTTTCTTTTATATTATGATGATTTAGTCTCGAAATTAACCCCAGGCAATGTATTTATAGACTTACACTCTTTTCAATATGGTTTGATTCTGTGTATTTATTATATATACATCTCTTTGATACTAGACATAGTAGATTGATGATGATGATGGTGATTGGAAATCCTGGATCAATACCAAGTAGGTATATATGGGTACTCTCATGCCCTCTAGGGGACCCTTCATTTTTGAGCCATCATGCCGAAGAAAAAATACTGTCATATGTCCTTTGTTTGTAAGTCGTTGAGTTGGAGAAGGTGTACACATCTAGAACATTATGGTTCTCCAATCGGTTATGGTACTGTGGATTTACTTTGCATTCATTCATATTCATTGCCTATCACCGGTATGTTATTTGGTGCTTATGTCTATCTGCCTTATAAATTTTTCATTGGTATAGGCTATGATTGTTGTTTACTAAATGTTGAGTGAACCTTTCGGGTTTATGGGACCAAGATTAGGCATTGTTTACCTAGAGTAGCTAGTTACTATATTCACATTATCTTTGAAGCTCAGTCGGCAGTTGCCTACTGAATACCATGTATTTGGTACTCATGCTACACTTTATGTTGTACTCGTAGATGGGTTATACATGTATATTTATTAACTATTTGACTTTGTTGTCTTATTGTATTAGAAGCTCTTGTATTAATTTACCAGGTCTTGGGGTTGTCCTACATATATTAGCCCTTTTATTATATTTATTCTATTTTTCCTTTCATTTTCTTTGATAATACGTTACTAGTAGTTTACGACTATGGGTTCACCTACCTACTAGTTGGTTATAGTAGGTATCATCATGACCTAAGAAATTAGGTCGTGACATATCAACTGGAAGTAGTGGATTACACCTAGTATAAGCAATGGAAAAAGATAGGGGTACAGGCACGAAACTAGTAGAGTGGGAATAGTTTGATGTTGAATTTCTTGACAGGTTCTTCCCACTTAAGCTAAAAGAGGACAAAGTGCAGGAATTCGTAATTCTAAATCAGGGAAATATGAGCGTGTATGACTATTCCCTTAAGTTTACTCAGCTGGCAAGGTATGCTCTAGATATGATCGCTGATTCCAGGGCCTGCATGAGCATGTTTGTGTCTGGTGTTTCTGAGAATGTGGTCAAAGAGTGTAAGACTGTTATGTTAGTGAAGGTGATGGATATCTCGAGTCTTATGGTTCATGCTTAATAGATAGAAGAAGAGAAAGTTAAGGAGAAGAAAAGAGAGAGTAAAAAGGCCAGAATAGGTAGCTTCAATTTCTCATAGTAGAAGTCAGATAGTGGAAATCATACTCAATTTTACTAGTGCACCAGTGTCCAATTTCAAGCAAAATAATTGTGATAGGTACTAGCCTCTAAGTACAAGGGTAGTGTGAGTAGTGTTCATACTAACCTGATATGCAAGAAATATGGTAAATACCATAAAGGTGAGTGTACGTAGGAAAGCAATAGTTGCTTTAGGTATGGTAGTCCAGGCTACAGGCCGAAGAAATGTCTAGTGGCTACAAAAAGCAGTAGGGATGCTCTTTGGCAAAGTCATTCCAACTTTTCAATGGCTATAGAAGGCTTCTCAACCTAGTTAGGTGCACCATCTAGTGTATCTAGCAGACAGCGTCAGAACTGATCCTATGCCTTTCATAGTAGATAGGATCGAGAGGGTTCTCCTAATGTAGTCGTGGGTACATTATAGGTTTTTCATATTCATGTCTATGCATTACTAGACCCTGAAGCTACATTTTATTTTGGAACTCTCTTTATAGTAACTAACTTTAGTGTCATTCCTCAAATTCATTTAGAACCTTTCTCCATCTCTACTTTATTTAGTGACTGATCACACCTAACCTATACCTTCAATCTAAAAATTATATGGTCATTGTAAAATATAGTAGCCGGTTGGTTTCAAATCCCAAGGGAATACGTAGAACTATGGCTCATAACTGCTATACTCAATAGGCAGAACTGGAAAGTAAATAAGGCTTTTGAAATGATTATATCAAACAAGTAGTAAATATTAACTCTAGTTGTAATTCACTCGTACACAAAAACTAGGGCGGTGTTTGATAACGCTCAAATTACACTCTTGAATGGGTGTAAGCGATCGTTTTCAATATAAAACCTAACTAGGTTAGGGTTGAATCCCACAAGGAATTGGGTGTGAACTTCGATTTGTTTACGAAATGTTTTACTGGTAGTTTACTGTTTCCGAAGATGGGGGTTTAAATTTCACAGAGAGTCAATTGTCACTTTCAATATTTTAGTGTTGTAATCAATATAAATGAGAAACCAGAGTTATGTTCACCATGGGTATTGGGAGTTACAAATACTAGGTAATGCTTGGGATTCTTGGAGTAAGTAGAACCAACAGAATATCCTTGACTATGATATTTTCTGACTTATCTCTCAATCTCACCAGACAATTTATTATCTAATTCTCTCTAACTTAGATAACTTATCTATTTACCAAAGGATGTTATCTCGAGTAGATTAATCCAGTTACAACATCAATCATTAAACAGAAGGTTTGTAGCTTTCGAGTCCTTGTTGATAATTCACGACCTCTAGTCTATTTCTCCATTAGAAGCAAATAAAACCTAAGGCATAATCTAATGTTTGCAACCACTAGATTTCAGTTAAAACAATATAATTTCAAGATGTTCTACTACTCTTTGAATCCATTAAACACCTAGCATCATATCAAACCCTAATTCATGGATCCCATAACTCCGGCTAATGGAATTAGCTGCTCATTATTTGATGAACAAAATAACAAGTTGAATTCATGATGATAAGGATAAACTTACGAATGGATAAAAAACAACAAGTAGTTCCTTCAATTTAATCACAAGGTAGAAAACCAAAAATAGTTGATAAGAAACAAGAAGAATAATTGATGAAAAAGAGCAATGTACGTCCCTCTCTTCTCAGAGTTAATGTCTGATAGATAATGACTGATTCTCCCTTAAAAAACCTAAAATAAGTCTTTAAACCTCAACCCTAATTAAGGAAACAAAATTAAAGTTTCAGTTTTCTCTTCGGATTAGATGATGATGTTTTTGACGGTGTGTGAGACACCTGATAATGTTTGCGAGATATCATCAAAGATTCCAGTGAATTATTATATTCTGACTCTTCAGACGGTAATCCTGAAAGTGTGTCAAAGATCTTGACGGCACTTGCAAACTGACATCACACTTCATTGGAAATCAGCATACTCTGCCCTCTGGTTACCGGCGATTTTGACGAGATGTCAAATATTTGATGGCCCTTACAAATCATCATCATAGTTCATCTAATCTTCTCAGGTTTTGTCTAATCTTGACAGTGACTATGACAGCATGTCCCATGTATGAAGGCGCTTTAAATGATCGTCAGATACATTTTTTAATGGCCGTCACACAGGTGCAAGGCCGTGAACATTGCTGTCAAACAACATTATAACTTCTAACTTCTTTTTTCTTGATTTTTCTTCACCCAATATTCTCAATTTAAACTTAGGTCATGTTCTTTATTGAGATTTCCATGAAACTATACCGCATTCTCCTACAAACCTTAGTTTTTGAAGGAGCATGAAGAATGTTAATGGATTCATCCTACTCCTTCGAAACTAAGGTTTCTTGTAGTTCATGATCTAAGGAAAGATGAAGTTGAAGTTGTTCTCATACCTGGATGTCGACACTTAGCTGATGTAATCTGAGCACCTAGGCTTGTGAGTGAGAGAAGAATGAGATGAGAGAGGAAGAATATTTCTTGACTTAACTCTTAGGCTTCAACAAGGAAAGTCTTAAAATTTTGCCTTTCTGCCATCACAAGACGCATCGTTGTGGGGGTAGGTTCAGCCAATCCAAGATTCTTGTAGATATCAAGTGGCATTAGATTAATACTTTCCAGATAACATCTTTCTACTCTGTGTGGTAATCGCCAAACAAGAGCTATCAGTCTGCGGATTCTGAACTGTATCACTAGGTAAAGTACCAGCTTTTCTATGGTTCAGAGTAGCCGACAGTTGGCTCATCTGCTGTTCCAACTACTTAATAGAATCAGAGTGTGAGCTAACCAACTGACTGAGGGTAGAAAATTCACTTTTCATAGTAGTTACCCCCGAGTTGGTAGCTTCAACTCCCTTCAATAACTTTTCCATCATGTCCTCCGTGGACATCTTGCCAGAACTAATCGTTGCAGTATCCTGACTTCCAGGAGGAATATATAAACCACTCATGTCATTATTATTTCTCCAATATCCCTGCTCCCTATATTTATAATCAAGCTTGTCATAGAAAGTTTGACCTTGGTTCCCTTGGATATTTCCTCGAAAACCCCACTAATTACTCATATAGTTTGCCTCAGCATCAGCACCTACAAACATAGTACCCCATGATTCCACAGCCTTAACCATTTCAGTCTTATCGGATAGCAAGTGCTTGGCCAGTAAGTCCATCTGCGTCTTTAAGTGGGCCATGTCCTGATCTCGCTCCTCATCCCTTCTACGCTGCTCTGCAGTAATACCATCAGCAATAGTCGGGCTAGCCACTATATAATCCCTAGTGTTCCAAGCTCGACTTTGCTTGGTCATTCTATTCAGCATGTCAGAAGCATCTAGAAAAGAGAGGTTAATGAATGAATCACCTGCAACATTGTCAACAATAGGCTTCGTCACAGAGTTAAAATCTCTATACAAAGTCTCCATCAAGGGAAGGTCTGTCATATTGTAGTTCGGACATTGTGCAAGATTCTTCTTAAATCTTTCCCAGGTTTCGTGCAGTGCTTCAGTCGGAAGCTATCTAAAGTTGCTAATTTCGGCCCTCAATTGTACTTTTTTGGAGGGTGGAAAAAACCATTCTAGGAATGCGTCTTTCAACTGTCTCAAGTTGGTTATAGAATCAAGCTCTAACTCATTTAACCATATTGTTGCCTCCCCAGACAGAGACAAAGGAAACAATCTCTACTTGATCGCATTCTGGCTCACTCCCGGATTGTCAAAGGATTTGCAAATGGTGATGAAGTTCACCAAATGCATGTTAGGATCACCACCAGGCAAGCCTCAAAATAACACCTTCAGATTCAGGAGTTGGATCATGGTACTTGTTATGCTGAATTTTGCACCTGGTGCCAACGGTGGAGGAATGATAGCACCCGTTGCACCAGCTCCGTCCATTACTTCATCATCTTCATCAGCTTTATATTCCATAGGTTGTTGCCTATATCTCCTCGGACTGGATGATTTTTGTTGATGTTTCGTTGCACTGGTGCAGCAACTTGTTCAGCTCACATTGGGTTTTAAGGATTTTGCAATTCCTCATCACCCAAGTCTTCATAATCAGGGTTCTGGTGACGTGCTTGTTGACCCAAATTTTGCACATTCACCTGAGCCTTGGCCATAGCAGCTAGTCTTTCTACTTCCTGTTGTTCAACCATTCTTCCTATTAGTTGAGTTTCCAAATTACTTGGTAATAATGGTTCTCCGAAACTTCTTGTGTTTGGCATAAACAACACAGTATCAGATGTTGTCCCTCTCTAGTTCCTTCAATTTAATCAAAAGATGGAAAACCAAAAATAGTTTATAAGAAACAAGAAGAATAATTGATGAAAGAGAGCAATATACGTCCCTCTCTTCTCAGAGTTAATGTCTGATAGATAATGGCCGATTCTCCTTTAAAAACCTGAAAACAAGTCTTTAAATAGTCAACCCTAATTAAGGAAACAAAATTAAAGTTTTAGTTTTCTCTTTGAATTAGACGATGACGCTTTTGATGGAAAGTCAGACATCTAACGACGTGTGTGAGATGTCGTCAAAGATTCCAGTGAATTATTATCTTTTGACTCTTCAGACGGTAGTCCTGATGGCATGTCAAAGATCTTGACGGTGCTTGCAAACTGATGTCACACTTCACTAGAAATCAGCATACTCTGCCATCTGGTTGACGGTGATTTTGACGAGATATCAAATATTTGACAGCCCTTTCGAATCATCATCACAGTTCATCTAATCTTCTCAGGTTTTGTCTAATCTTGACGGTGACTTTGACAGCCTGTCCTATGTATGACGGCGCTTCAAAATGATCGTCAGATACATTTCAGCTTATTTCCACCAGATTTCAACTGTTTTATTCTTCTTTCCTTTGGTTTCCTCCCCGATCACTTGTATCTGCATTAACACATAAAAATGATCAAAAACAATAAAAGTTGCTTAAGACTTCATAATTATTCAGAGTTAAAAGCTTAAAATGTGTTAGCATCAGCTCACACATCAGTGTTCCCCCTAGATTCTAACTCAGTAAGCTTCTTGTGCTCAATCAAACTATATAACTATTGTGCATGGAGAATCTGGTAAAATAGGTATCACCAACCGCCTCTTAGCACCATTTGGTAAATTTCACTCATCTCCTCTCAAACTTAGTGTTGCATTGCTAACCCTTACCTTGGACCCCAGTTACAACTGTCTCTTTTCGGTCTCAAGTTGATTAGATGGGAGTTAAATCTATTTAGAAGACAGTATAAGTAAGATTATATCTACAATTATCCCTAAATCACCATTGTGATTTCCTTTTCCTAATATCTACCTCCCTTTTGGGTTCGTAGTGAATATGGGTTGGATCTTAACATGTGAACCCGTTGAGAAATCAATCAAATAAAAGGAAACCTCAATACATACATCAATAATACTTGATAAGGATTGAACATTTCCCTTACTTTGTTATGTAGCTAGGTTTCCCACAACACTAGCCAAGGGAGAGTAGCCGGTCATGCTTGTGTAACGATTAAACCAATTCATGTTTGAAGTCATTCAACAATCATACAATAATCAACAACTGAAAAACCCAAAACTTCTACTTAATTAATAACCAAAATCAATACAGAATAATTACAAGACCAAAGATGGATTTTAGAATCAAGTATATGTTTGTGGGTATAAAGAGTGCGTAACTTATACTAAGAAAAACATAAAGGGTATTTACAGTACACGAGAAAACCATAAAAATCAAAGCCCGTATGAAAAATGACTAAAAGTGTTAGTGGCCACTTACCTATGGCTACATGCGATCTGGAAATGGACGTATGTACCACATGCTAACCGCATGTAGACCCAGGTAAGTGTCACAATGTGAAATAATGGAATCAAGGTATGGCATTAACAAATAATCATATATGTATGTATAAGCTACACTACCCAAACCATGTAAGCGGCTAGCAATATGACTCATGTGCTCTCACAACAAAGAAGTCCCACTCACTCATACCGAATAATGCATGTCAATGTAGGGACAGTCAAGAGACACTCACACTCAAAAGAGAATTTCAAATCAATGTATATCAAACACCATAGTCTTACCCTTATTTTCTTTACCTTAGCATTCAGACAGTCAAGTTTAGGATCACTATATGACTTTTTTAAGTTTGTAATGTAGGCTAGAGGACTTGTATAGTACATATGGATATCAAGTAACTAAGAATCCTTATCACTACACTAATTTTAGGGTCCATTCATTCACTATCTTTCTTTTTATTCCACCATTATTTCTCCCTTTTATTCTTTATTGCACATTTAGGGTTTTTTATTCTTCCTTTTTAACATTTCACAATTTTTCTTTTCTTTTTTCTTTTTGTTTTTCTACCATACCCAGCCCTACTATTTTTTTTTTATTTTACCCTTCTACATACCCACTTTACATCACACACCCCTATGATAGCCACCTTCAATTTAGGCGATTTTCCTAAATTGAGGTGCACAAAGTCCAAGGAAGAACGAGCCAAAATAGGTTATTGTAACATAAATAGGAAGGTGATAATTAAAATAAGATAATTAGGCTATAAGGCTCAAAACAGGTATCAAGGGATACTATTTCAAATTGGGAAGGTCATTTATGCTAAAAGTGCACTAAAATAAAAAAAAATGACCTATGATCCTTTCCTAACTGACTCTCCTACAACCTAGGAAAGACTAACCAAGCAAGTTCTAGATTTAACATACAAAAGGAACTCAGTAGCATCTCACACACATGGTGAAAAGTCAATATTACAAGCTACTACTTATCTAGTTCATGCAATTGTTAGCAAGTGATGATTATGTCTATAATATTAATGCCATAACAAGATACACAATGTTCACACATATATACATTCACACAGTTCTTAAATTTTGGTGGGGTATCCTTTTTCTCAAAAATTAATCATAAATGACATGACAACTGCCCTAAATATTTAAAATCTCCTAATTACATAAAAACACACCACAACACAAAACAAAACACAATATGACATAAATTTTACTCTAGACATAGCAGTTTTACAACCATACTGTGGCCGACAGAAAAAGAAGCACGACAATAAAAACCCACGACGGCTATGATATACCCCATACCTTACTAAAATACTATACACTATTCCCAATGCACTAAAATAATTTAAAATAAAGGGAATGAGGACATACCTAGGATGCACTAAGTATTTGTATCTTGAGCATCCCTAGATGGGGGTATATCCATGAGTAAAGGTGGTGGTGGTGGCGGTGCACTACTAGAAGATACACCCGCTGCTATCTGGGCACGTATTTGCCTCTTAACAATTACAGAGTCCATCAAATCATGTATGTCCTTTTTCTAGGAATGGTCATATGGATGATTGGGATCCTGTAGATCCCCCATGCGTCCTCTCATGGTCCTACCTACTAGACATCCTCCTCATTCTCCAAAAATAAATTAAAGTATCTTGGCCTATGCAGAGGTGACATTCAAACAACTGGGGGTATGACTATAAAAATAGCTATCATATGGCTCTCTATAATAGAGAATACCTCTACTCACAAGGTATTCACCTCCTCCCTAATATAACCTAGGTCCAGCATCTTAATATCTACAAATCGGGATATAACATATCTCTCACAATCATCAATACATGATTATAAATCAATATGTA
The DNA here is from genome assembly GCA_030864225.1 of Capsicum baccatum var. pendulum. Classification (NCBI taxonomy): domain Eukaryota; kingdom Viridiplantae; phylum Streptophyta; class Magnoliopsida; order Solanales; family Solanaceae; genus Capsicum; species Capsicum baccatum. The sequence continues at coordinate 157,564,371 of CM061558.1, forward strand.
ACTCTGACACAGCAACTCCGTATGAGGCATCCCATTTAGCCTCTATTGTCTCTAGTCTATTCTGGATCCATTGCCATATCTACCCATAAAGAGTAGCCACCTTGATCTCAAAAGCTCACAATCACTCATTAGTAGCTCTCTGATTTCCCACTAAGCTCTACAAGAACTCATGAGATACTAATGCCATACATGTAGCAACTGCAGTGGATGGGCGAAGGGGTAATAAAGAAGAACCCACCGGCTCTGAACTGAAGGCTAGGGATGATATAGAAGTGGTCAGTGTCCCCTTACTCTTTGTCCTAATCTCGGGGGTCACTCTCTACTCCCCCATCTCAAGATCAATACTAACTTCCATGTCATCTCCGTGCACATCACTAGGATCTATGGAATCCAAAGGTCTCTCAGTCTGGAATCAAAGTACTATGGCAGACCCATTAGGTCTCTTGGAAAGGGTTGGGCATATCAGATACTTCAGAATCTTCATTTGTGCAGTGGCTATCTCAAGTACTCTCTCATTGACTTTTGGTATCTCGGGTACACCTACCTCATTATACAATATCTAAATAAGGCAAGGAAATAGAAAATTCAATGACACTCCAAAGGCTCTATAATGAATCTTGTGTCGGAGGATGCCTGTAAAGTAAATATCATACCCAACCATTATACTAGCAATAAGGGTGGCTTTCCCCAAGTCAATACATTATTTGAAGAAGTTGGTAACAATATATATCTGATAAGAAACCACAAAAACTTAGCAGCAAATATCAATGAGGCCTTTTTTATCATACCATGTCCCTTGATCCATGGGGTCTCATCACCCAAAGGTGAATGCAGTCGACTATCTACCTAGCAATCTAAACTCGATCATGTCTATGCTCTACCTCCCAAATAATATGTATGACTCTCAATCCATAGTCTCACTTTATTGTGGATAGTGGAGTGATATATTCTGGTCCAAAAATAACCCAGTAGATAATCACTTCTAAGATGTCAACCCTGACCCCTCTCACAAGGGTCTGCTCAAGCTGTGGCTACTCTATATACCTTATCAAATCTGTAAATCTGCACATTGAAAGAACTACAGTGGCATAATATGATACATAAAACTCTCATACCAAAGTCAGGTTGTAAGATCTAAGTGGTCTAGTCATCAACTCTAACTAATAACGATCAAAGGTGGCCCGCAACTGTGGTACTCTTCTCAACCCAGAAAGATCAATCCTGCACTCCTAAAAAACTAGCCTATTGGGTTGTCTGGTCTTTAAGATATGACTGTCATATCAAAAATAATCAGCATCCCCTCCATATATCACCTCGGATCTTCCTCCTCAAGAGGTACCTCTGAGTTATATGTATGGGTGGAACTCTGTCCCTTCTGTGTTGGTGCCTCTTTATCTAAAATGGTAACCTCATGGTAAGTCTGCATTGTACCCTTTTCAGACTAGGTTACACCTAATGGTTATGCATAAACTATGGTACCCTCTTCAAACTAGGGTACTGCTAATGACTCCTCCTGATCTGCAACCTCAGATGAATATTGGGACTCCTCCTTAGACTGGGGGTACTGAAATACACCATGTGGAACTGGCTTAAAATTTATCTCATCCATACCATCATCATCACTCGATAGAGAAGAGTGTAGGGGTAATCTCTGGGATGACTTCATCCCTGGTTAGGCTAGAACTGCCTGGATAGACTGGATAGCTTAAGTCTGATACCTAGGTTGGGTAAAGGCTATCATTTATCCCCATCATGAGTGCTCAGGTAGTGGTGTCCCATAGTACCCAAAATAATAGTCTCAGATGCCTGGCGCACTTGGCCTCTAGTCACTCTGCATGTCACCTTGGTTGTAGCTGCTCTATATTGTGAAATAGGGTACTCTTCCACTAAGCCACTTGGATTGAGGGACTAATCCCATCTCCTCGATGTATCAAACTTTTTCTTTGCAGCTTTGGGTGCCATCTATACCTAAAAAATTGGGTGTTGGTTTCCAACAAAAAAAGAGGGATTGCAAATGTTGAAGAAAAACTCAAAATTCAAAAAGTTTGAGTTTTTCCTTAATTTTCACACCCTTATTACCTATTCACTATCACAAAAATTCCAATGCGTAGACATATACCAAGAATTGTGATTTTTAGTATAAACTAACATGCCTGATTTTTTATATTTCTCTACTTGCTCAAGTTCAACTTTTGCTTGGGGTCTATCCTTAGAATATAATTCAAAACAAAGCCCTACATCAAGATTTTAGGCTACTTCAAGGCTCCTATATAAAATTATGCTTATTTTTATATATTTTTCATGGAAATACACATATCAACTTGCTTGTTCAATATTTAAATCAAGATATTATTTTTGGAGCCGAGAAACTTACCTTTTCTTTGAGAATCTAGAAGTGGACAATGAAGAAATAGAGCAAAACCCAAGATTGATCTTATTTTTAGTGTAGTAGGACAAGTTGGTACCCTAAAAAAATTTTAGTTTGGCCTTCTTCTAAGTGTGGGATAAGTTTATACTTTGAGATAAAAGTTTGGATTTAAAGAGAAAAGTAAGATTTTGAGGATTTGAATGGGTTAGAATGAGTCAAATTATGTTTAAATAGAAAAGAGGGCCCGAATTAGGTCTTCTTTAAGCATTGGTGGTCCAAAATTTTTAATTAAAATTTTGGCCCACAACCAGTCTACTTGCTTCTATCACATGCGATCTGTTATTAGGTACATGTACCACATATGGTACGCATGTGCAGGACGCAAGTGGTCTTGAATTTTCAGCCTAATTTTCTTTTTTCTAAAGTTTTTATTTTGATGTTTATCCGTCTACTTATGGTTCTATAACATGAATTTATAGCTCCTAAAGTATGATTATGTGTCAAAGTCCAGAACTTTCCATTATTGTCCTCAAAATTACATATTTTCAATTATCGCTCAATATTACCTAGCTCGAGTGGGACTTGTGACCCTAATGAGGGGTTGGTCACAATGTTCCCTTACCTATAAAGTTATGAATGTAGCAATCCTACCGTATTCTGAGTAAGTCTGTAAGTTATAAACCTACAAAATAAAAACAAACAATAGTGAACACTAAAATAGTGGGTTGCCTCCCACCCAATGCTTGATTTAATGTCGCGACATGATATGGCTATGTTGGTTACTCAGAATTCATTGATAAGCCTATGGTTTGCCTCCTATATAACACTTGATTTAATGTCGCGGCATGACATGGGTACCTTGATTACTCAGAATTCATCAAGTTACCCATAGGAATACCCTACTGGGTCATCAATATAATCTATCACTGACACCACTCTCATGTCGGTCGTCTGCTTTATAGTTTTTTAGAAGTTTAATGTAACATCCTCTCTACTGACTGTGAAATTCAGCTCCTCCTTCTCCATGTCAACTATCGCTCTACCTGTGGCCATAAATGGTCTCCCCACTATGATGAGCATCTCGGTGTCAACCTTACAATCCATAATAACAAAGTTAGCAGGAAAGATGAAGTTATAAACTCTCACAATGACATCAAAAAAAATTCTACAGGTCTCTTCACAGCACGGTCAGCGATCAACAGCCACATTCCAGTTGGTTCAAAAGGGCTCAAACCAAATTTATTGAATACAGCCAGCGACAATAAAATAGAAAGACCAAATGGTGTAAGGTATCATGAATGCTCAAGGATCACCGTTTTTGGTGCGAGAAACTTATTCATGATTGCACTACAGTGGTGCAATCCATCAACATCTATGATAGTAGCGCCTTTCATCTTTGTAAGCCATTACTTCATAAACCTGACATATCTAGGCATCTGCTCCAACACCTTAAGATGAGGGATGTTCAAGATCAACTTTTTTAGCATCTCGATGAATTGCTTGAACTTTCCTTCCTTTATCTTCTGCTTTAGTCTTAAAGGACAAGGTAGAGGTGGCCTTGGAATTTGTCTTATTTTTTGCTCAATAACTTGACCCTTACCTTTGTCCTCACCAAATTTATCATCACCAGTTGTTACCTTTTCTGACAACACAACAGATGTCTCATGAGCAACAGTTTCATCATGCCTTGACGCTTCCACAGTAGGTAATGGGGGTTCCACAGTAGTCATACCACTCATTATGGTAATAGCAAGAACATGACCGATATTTTCTTAGATTTTTACCAGTGTTGCTCAGAAAGGTACTTGGATGCCTCTGGTTCAGTGTTGCTGACATTTTCCAGAATTATTTCTCCAACTACTTGATGGAAGTGGCATGAGATTCAACCTTCTAGGTTAACACTAAAATGTCAGCCTAAATCTCCTTAATCTTGTTCTTCTAATTTTATTGACCCTTGACCAGGTTAGTCAGCATCTCTTCTATTCATGGTTTTATATCTCATCTGTCAGATAGAATGTACTAGTCTCCCTTTTTTGGTAGTCATCTTTCTTCCTAAGGTCACCATCTCATTCCTTACTATGGTCTCTATATTTGTCATAATAGTTCTGACCTTGGTTTCCTTGCCCTTAGGCTCAAAACCCCATAATCTAACGATGTAGATATTTGTTTCCTCCTCTAATTCTGACTTATAAGCTTTGGAAATTGACTCCTGTGCTCCTACTGCACTCACTTTCTTGGAACTTGGTACTACAAACTGCTCTTTTAGTAACCCAAGATCAGTTCTCAATAGTGCAATTTCTTACGCTACTGAATCATCAACTACTTCCTAGTCACGGGGCACCAATAGCATAAGTGATAGATCCTCTCTCAACCTCCAGAGTTTGCCACCCTTAGTTAGTGAGCAAGATTTGATCTAGAATATCTGAAGCTACCTCGCAGCGTAGTCTCATAAAATCTCCTCCAGAGATGGTGTCTTCTATGACTTTGGAACTATTGGTCAAGGCTCTAAAGAATATCTCCAATAAGCTTATTCCCGAAATCCAATGATTGGACACCATACTCAGCTTCTTCTTGAACTTGAACCAAGCTCATACATAGATTATGACTGTAGCTGCCTGAAGTTATAAATTTCATCCTTAATATACAACATCTTGGATGGAGTAAAGAACTAGTTCAAGAATTGCCTACACAACTCATTCCATGTAGTGATAGATCCTCTTGGCAATTTCCCTATCCATTAAGATACTTCTCCTATAAGTAAAAAAGGGAACAACATGAGCCTAAGTAACTTCTAATTTACCCTTGGATTTGTGTATGAACTACAGATCCCAATGAAATTTGCAAGGTGTATGCTTGTGTCATTTTTATCCCTTCAGATTTAAGAGCTAAATCGTTATGCTCGTTATGTCAAACTTTATGCCTGGGGAAAAATAGGAGGGATAATAGCTCTAGTATTTGTTGGATTAACATACCCTATACCCTCTTCATCATCCTTATAGGGTTGTAAATACTAATATGTTGGGATCACTTGAGCACGACTACCTCTAACTCTATTCTGATACCATCGAGTGCTACTCAGTGGATTGCTCCCTACCTCAGCACAGTTAACTCTGCCTCTCAAGCTATGCACTGAGCATATTCTTCACACCTCTGATTTGTAACTTGTGTTAACACCACCTCCGTCTACTGGTCAATAATATCCTAAAGTCCTTCAGGAGAAGGGGGAAGCACCTGCTGTGCATCATCACGAACCCATTCAAGAATATTATCTCTTTTTCGTTTTGTCATCCTACTAGGTGTTTATAGGATCCTCTCTTGATTCAATGTGAGTAGAGTATTGACCCCACTCCATTTTCTAGGCATACACTAATGTATACCCAACTAAGAAAAAAAATAAAAAGACCTATAAACCGCAACAACTTTAATTCACAACTCAACACCGTATTCCTCAAAAATAGCGCCAAGATTTGATCATACCCAAGATACACCTTCAATCTAAAGATTATGCAGTCACTATCAAATACAGTGACCCAACAAAGGTTGGGGTCAAATACCAAGGGAATACATGTAACTGTGGCTCTTAACTACTATAGTCAATGGGACAAATTGGAAAGTAAATGGGGCATTTGAAGTGATTATATCAAACAAGTAGCAAATATTAACTTTGGTTGTAATTTAGTTGTAAACGAACACTAGAGTGGTTTTCCCTCTAGATTCCAACTCTATAAGCTTCTCGTGCTTAATTTAACTATGTAACTGTCGTGTATGTAGAGTTTGGTAAGATAGGTATCACCAACTACCTCATAGCATTATTTGGTAAATTTTACTCATCTCCTCTAGGTCTCAGAGTGTTGCATTACTAACCCTTACCTAGGACCCCAGTTACAACTATCTCCTCTCAATCTCAAGTTATTTAAATGGGAGTTAACTGGCTTAATAAGATAGTATAAGTGCTTATATCGACAATTAACCCCAAATCACCATTGTGATTTCCTTTTCCCAATCTCTACATATCTCTTAGTTTCGTAGTGAATACAGGTTGGATCATAATGTGTACATCTATTAAGAAATCAATCAAAGTGAAGGAAACCCCAATACATGCAGCAACAATACTCTAGAAGGATTAAATACTTTCCCTACTTCATTATGTATCCAGGGTTCCTACAACCCTAGCTATAGGATATTACCCGTTCATTCTTGCTTGATGATTAAATAAATTCATGTTTGAAGACATTCAACAATCACATAATAATCAAAAACTAAAAAACCCAAAACTTTAACTTAATTAACAACTAAAATAAATACATAATAATTCTAAGACCAAAGATGGATCTTAGAATCAAGTATATGTTTGTGAGTATAAAGAGTGCGTAATTTCTACTAAAACACTCATAAAAGGTATTTATAGTACATGAGGAAACCCTAAAAGTCAAAGACAAAACGAGAAAGAACAAAAAGGGTTGGTGGCCACTTACCTATGTCTACATGCGGTCTGGAAGTGGGCATATGTACCATATGCGGTCCATGTGTAGACCCAGGTAAGTGCTAGAAAAATTTTGTACATTGTTTTCTCTTAGGACTTTGAACTTCTAGCACTTACCTTACCCATATGTGGTCCGCATATACTATGTGTGGTCTATCTGTGGACATAGTTGAAGTGCTGAAAGTTCTTCTTCAGCTTTTACACTCTTAGGATCTTCAATTTTGGTGCTTACCTTAGTTACATATGGACTACATGTGCTACATGCGGTCCACATGTGGACATGGGTAAGTGTCAGGCCTTTTAATTCTTTCAACCATGCTTCCTAAACTTTAAGTTTCAGCACATGCCTTGGTCACGTACATCGAGTAAGTGCCACAAATGCATAAGAGTGATCAAATAACTCTTTTCCTACTTTATTTTGTATATTTTTCTAGACCTTAGTATCAAAAACCTAGTTTTCTACAAAACCTAACCAAAACACATCATATCTAACAAAACATCCTAAGAAACTTACATATTTTTATCGTTAAAAATAGTTAAAAAAAATGCTATATTTCTATAGCACATCAGTGACTCAATCATAGATAGATGGGTATACAAAAATTGTCTAGTCATAGTCTCCTAGAAAGTCAGATCAATTGACCCTATAAAGTACAATCATACACTCTTGCTATGCCTCTATTGATTGTAGGAAGAGATTAGTCAAATTCTAGTTTCCAAACAAACCAATTCTAATTTAGAAGGGTAGTACCTCAGCACCTATAGGTCAGTTCATCTCTTACCTTAGGGCTAGAAAGTAGATATCCAAAGGGTTCTTCCATATTTTTTTAGGTTTAGGATTCAAAATTTGAGGCCCCAACTCTTAGGTTGTTCTAGTGGTAAATGAGTTTCCAAAAGATCTACTTAAAGTTCCTCCCAAATAAAAAAATAATTTCAAAATAGATATCCTTCTAGATACCTAACCTTTTTAAATTCAATCCTATAGAATGGTTCAAGCAAAACTTAAGGAGTTGAAGAAATATTTTAAAGAACTTCTAGACAGGGGTTTTATCACGTACAATGTCTCTTCATGGGGTTCACCATTTCTTTTCTTGTTCAAGAAATATGTTTCTCGCAGAATGTACATCGACTATCGTCAATTGAACATGGTCATAGTAAAAAATAAGTATTATATTCCCAGGGTTAATCACTTGTTTGACCATCTTTAGGGTACAAATTATTTCTCTAAGATATATCTCAGATCAGGCTACCATCAGCTTAGGTTTAGAGGATGTGATATTCTGGATACTACCTTCAGAACTCTTATGGTCACTTTGAATTTGTTATTATGTCTTTTGGGCTAATGAATGCTACTACGGCTTTTATGGACCTGATGAACTGGGTGTTCAAGTAGTACTTAGACATGTTTGTTACTATTTTTATAAATAACATACTCATTTATTCTCAAAGTGAGGATGAAAATACGGACTCTAAAAGATCACCATCTTTTCTCTAAGTTCATAAAATGTGAGTTCTGGTTGAAATTAGTAATATTTCATGGTCATATTATTTTTAGTAAAAGCATTTGGATTGATCCCCAAAATTCCAAAGAAGTAAGGAATTGTCCTAGACCCATCTCTCCAGAAGATATCAGGGTTTTTATAGGCTTAGTCGATTACTACTGATGGTTTATTGAAGGATTTCCCTCCATTTCTTATCCCATGTCCAAGCTGACTTGGAAGAAAGTCACATTTCAGTGGTCCAAGTCTTGTGATATTAGTATTCAAGAGGTAAAGATTTAACTCATCGTTGCTTTAATTTTAACTCTGCTTGAGAGCTCATATGATTTTGTAGTTTACTATGATGCTTCCAGAGTTAGAATTGGTTGTGTGTTGATGCAGTGGAGCAAAGTTATAGCATAAGCCTTTAGAAATCTAAAGCCTTATAAGAAGAACTACTTGACTCATGACCTTGAGTTGGTTGTAGTTGTTTTTGCCTTAAAGATTTAGATATATTACCTCTATGGTGTTCATGTTGATATATTCACCGACCACAAAACTCTTCAGTATGTGTTCATTCAGAAAGATCTAAATATTTGTTAGAGAAGTTAGCTAGATTTGTTGAAAGATTATGATATAAATGTCTTGTACAATCATGGTAAAGCTAATGTCATGGTCGATGCTCTTATCTGATTATCTATAAGAAGCGTTGCTCTTGTAAAGTATGAGATGAAAGATTTAGTCTACAAGGTTCATGGACTGGCCAGGTTGGAAGTTTGGTTGGTTGATTCAGCCAAAGGTACTATTTTTGTTTAGAATGATTCTAAATCCTCTTTGATGCCCGAGGTAAAATAAAATTAGGATAGTGGCCCTATTTTGGTTATATTAAAAAGTAGTGGTCTAGAGTTGGAAGTTTGAGGATTTTTCTCAAGAAAGAGATGGTTCTTTTCACTATCAGGGTAGACTTTGTGTTTTGGATACAGATGACTTAAGGCATTGGATACTAGTAGAAGCTCATGGTTTACAGTATTCTATTCACCTAGGATTCATTAAGATGTACCGTGATTTATGAAAAGTCTAATGGTGGAATGGTATAAAGAAAGGTATCACAGAATTTATGGCTAAGTATCAAAATTGCCAATAGGTTAAAGTTGAGCATCAAAGGCCCGGTGGTACACTTTAGGACATAAGTATTGCTACTTAGAAGTAGGAAGTAGTGAATAAGGACTTCATCATAGAGCTGTCTTGTACTCATCGTCAACATGATTCTATATGGGTTATCATGGATTGAATTACTAAGTTGGACCATTTTATACCAATTAACACTTCAGATTAAGCCAAGGATTATGCTAAACGCTACCTGTAGGAGTTGGTGAAATTTCATGGAGTGTCTTCTATTATTTATAATAGAGGTACTCAGTTTACCTCTCAGTTTTGGAAAATATTTCAGGAGAGTTTTGGTACCCAAATTCATTTTTGACAACTTTTCACCCACGAATAGATGCCCAACATAGAGGACCATTCAAACCTTAGAGGACATGTTGAGAGTGTTTGTTATTGATTTCATAGAAAGTTGAGATAATCATTTTCCTTTGATTGATTTTGATTTTGACAACAACTATCCCTCAAGTATTCAAATGGCCTTGTTTGAGGTACTTTATGGTAGGAGGTGTAGATCTTCTATTGATTGGTTTGAGGTTGGTAAATCTATATTTATAGGGTCAAACTCAGTCCATAAGGCTATAAAGAATGTTTAACTGATTAGAAAAATATTGAGAAGGCCTCAGAGTCGCTAGAAGTCTTATACAGATATGAGAATAGGGGAGCTTAAAATTATTGCTGGTGATTTTGTCTACTTGAAAGTTTCACCTATGAAGGGGGTGAAGAGATTTGGAAATCAAGGAAAGCTCAGTCCCCGTTATCTTAGTCCTTATGAGATTGTAGGTCATTTTGGAAAAGTAGCCTATGAGTTAGATTTGCCGACAGACTTAGCAGCAGTGTATCCAGTCTTTCATGTTTCCTTGTTAAAAAAATGCATTGGTGATCTTGAATTGGTTATGCCCTTAGAAAGTGTGGGCATGAAAGATAGTATTTCTTACGAGGAGGTTCCAATCAAGTTCCCTGACTGTCGGGATCATAAGTTGAATAAGGAAGTCATATTGGTAAAGTTTCTTTAGCAGAATAAGTAGGTTGAGGGAACTACTTAGGGAGCAGAGGTAGATGTGATGACCAAGTAACCCCACCTCTTCCTTTCAAACGTAGTCCCAACATGAGATAATAGTTTCCCCTTAATTAATTAATTAATTATTCTATTTTATGACACCCATCTATTCTCATGTCATAACATACATCCATGTTAGGTTCAATCTATGTTTCAGTTCCGACTCAGTATCATGTTAGTGTTTATCCCATAGAAACTCAATATGGGAATTTCAGGTATAGATAATGTGAAAGGGTTCCTATAATATTAGGAAAAATTATGAAGAAAATTTGGGAATTGCAACTCACCATCCAGCTTAGTCAGTTTCCATTCAGGGATGAATCATCCCAAAAGTGAGATATTGTAACACCCTAAAAATTCAAGCCAAGGTTAGAACCATGCTTCAAGTACATGGATTTCACGACCCAAGCTAGGGCTTGTCCGTGATGAGTATCTCAAGTCCTACGTGGACCATAGACCACCCCTGCACCTAACCAAGTAAATACAACACTCTTAATGTCGGATGAATTTCAAATATATAACAGGATAGATTCAAGACAATTAATATTTCTATGATCAACAGCCAACCACTAGCCAAAAAAATCGGCTAACACCGCCCAAGTCCACAGTAATCCAATAAAGACTTCTAGACATGAACCAAAATAGTATATCAATGAAGTGTCGGGACATGCCCCCGACTTTAGCCATAAAAAGTCTAAATAGTGTAGAAAATAAGAGACCAAAACATAAAATGTAGTCATCCAATGTGTGGAAGCTTACCACTTCAATGTCAACTCATGAGCTGATCTCGAATCCTAATCACTGAGTAGGAGAAGTAGAAGTATGGCCAGTTCCTGTATCGCATGGGGATACTGTCCGAAGAAGCTTATTGGTTGGAGCGCGAGCATGTACCTCAGGGATACGGAATAACATAACTCCATGATCAACAGTTCAAAATCATTCAAGATTACATACACATCATCCAATGTATATACATACATATATTGATCATATGCTAGGAGAAGGAATGAGGCTTGCATGTATTTTAAAACCTTAGTATAGATTGTGTATCTCAACCGTCATAACATACAAGGCACCCACGAGCTATATGGGCTCAGCTCTCCACTAGCTGGTAGGCCCTAGTGTGTGTGGGCGCACGAAGTAGAGGGTAAACATGTGAACTATGGAGGACTCGAACCTCCCAACATATCAAGGTGACACAAGCACCAAATCATGTAATAAGATATGGGGGAATCTAACCTCCAAATCATATAATAATAATAGGGGGACTCGAACCACCCGATCATATAGACCCCCGCATCAGCAACCTCAAATTCCGTCTCTCGGACCTCCACTTTCACGACTCAACTACATAACCCTATTTAAATCCCAATTAAAACAATCATCACACAATCCTATTCATTGAACTACAATGCACATTTATTCATATATTGTTAGTATCTTATACCAACTAGACTTGCAAGGTAACATCAACATGCTGAAATAATTTCATTATTTGAGGAATTGACAACCCCTCTTGGTTCAATTATGCAATAGAATTTGAAAACACCAACCCACAATGTTCAATTCAACATCATAATGTAATAGTTTCAAAATAGTTAAATTGTCGTATTTCTCATAACTAAAAACAACTTCAAAATATGGGGTTGGGGTCATAACCACTTAAAATTCATAAGTTTGGGAAATCACAATCTCTTAGTTTATTAACCATAATAATGCACCCACAAGTTCAAAATCATAGTTAAGACATGAGTAATGCACAATAAAACCATAAGCAAATAATTAATTGACCATTCATGTCAAAACCCTCAATTATGTCAAAATCCTTACTTTTAATCATGCAAATAACCATGTACTTTTATGTAAAAGAGATATTAAGTTTGAGGGTAGAGTCACATGCCTGAAGTATTAAGTATCACGGAGAGAATTTAACTCTAGAGCCCTTGGATGATCAACTTGATGAAACCCTCGCTTGACTTGATTGAGAGAGTTTAGATATCCTTTTAGAGTATTTGAGAAGTTACTTAGATTTGTTTTTGAGTGCTAATGACACCCTAAAGGGCTATAAGATATGGGTTTTAATTTGGGTAAGAGGGGAAATATCTAGAATGCCCTTAACTTAAAAGCTGAAAAGGTGTCGTCATTGACTACGAGTCAACCGTTGACTCATATCCACTCCTTATGACTCGTCACCATGAGTCGTAACCAAGACAGTCTCTAGGACCCCCCGCACTATTGACCCTGCGACTCAACTAGTACCACTCGTGGTAAAACCATACGACTCGTAGGGTCCAGTCATAGTCAACACAGAAACCAATTTGGTAAATAATGGACATCCTACAATTTGCGCCCAACCTCAAAACAATTCCTTATGGCTCATAGTGATCCACTCATACTCAGAGCAAAACTTAGCCACTTAATTTCTGATTTGGTTAAGATTGGGTCCATAGGACCCATCAACACTCCCTACAAATCATACCCCCAAGTTGTACTCAGAACAGTAACTCAATCACTATTCACTGAAGACCTTATGACTAGGGTCACCTGACCTATCAAGACATATTATGACTTATCAGGTGAGTTATTACCAGAGCAGAATGCTCAGAACTAAGAAAAGTTTTTAGGACCAAAACTCGAGGTGTTACAATGGAGTATTAAACATTAATTTTTAACAATATGAGAAAGGATTTGTCTATGTAAATGGACACAAGTACCTCCCAGCCTATAACCAAGCCAAAACCTTCCTTACCAATTGATTCCTTGAGAAATGTTCATCTTTGAAGGAGAATAACTTCAATATTCTGAAGCATCTTTGAGCTCAAGACTCACCAATTGAAAGATATTTGAATTATCTTTTCAATGTTTGCAGTTTTTCCTTAATAAAATATTAGGGTGAAAAGTTATGGACTTTTTGTTAGAGCACTATCCAGTAGTGAGATGTCACAAGCTAAACCACTATCGTGGTTATATTGTAGGATTGTAAAATGATCTCACCCAATTGATACAACCTAAACATCTGAAAGTTGACAAGTATACCTTTCAACCTCTAGAGGAAACTACAATCATGTTGTGTAGCCATGATCCTAGGCACGATATGAGTCTCAGAGATGATCCTGAATGAACCTTCAAACCTACAAACCAAGGTACAACCGTCGGTAGATCCTATGATTTTTCCAAGGCTAATTTGATCATGTTTATAGATATCTCATCCAGATCCCAACCATGAGTATAAATCATGATCGTAGGTTGGTCCTATAATCTTGATAAGGTCCCGTACGACCCCCTCCAGCAGCTTCTAGTTAGGTATTTTAAAGGTGCACATTAGTATTTTTTTCACTCTTTAACATCAAAACTAAATCATATAGTATATTTTAAGTCTCATATTGAGATTAATATTTCCCTAGCCATCATTACTTAGAAAAAGCATTCGACACTTAGTTGCACCCAAAGAGAAGAGGCAATTTGTTTCCCCACGGTAGAGCTAAGATTCACTTCTTCAGGCTTCTAATTTCAAAGAATTCTTGAGAGTTATCATTTCCATGTATCTAGAGTTTTACAAATGTCTTTTCTTACCCATTGAGTCTCAAAGTTCACCCAATTCTTTAGTTCAGTTCCTTCTTCATAATATAGGATTTATGAATGTTGTCAAATTTCTTGATATCTTTGTCCCTTGGAGTTATTATGTTGTTACATGATTTATCATGAATTTTAGTGTTATTATATATCCATGATAACAAACACTAATTACATTGTGAAATCCATAAGTTCAAACTTGAGTTATTAAATTCCTTACAATCGCTTTAGATTATGTAATTAACATAATAGTTATATTTTTTAGAGATGGTGGGTTATGAACACCTGATGACCTAGGATTTCATCCATATATGTTTATGAGTATAAAATCCTCCAACTCACATGATTTTGAATTCTTTGAGATAATGTACTTATTTTAAGTCTTTAGATTATTATTATCATTGAGCATTCACGTTATCAATGTTATTCAAATGGGAGTAGTACTTAGCACCAAGTGAACACATGGATGAAGGATCATCCATAAGTTAGGCTGAGACCTTTAATGGAAATCCTTAAGTCCCAGAACTAAGACGCTATTGTAGGTTGTAAAGGGTCACCCATCAGACCAGGTCCTTTCGGACATCAATTTAGTGGATCCATTTCAATCAATATTTGTACCCTTGGAAAGATATTTAACACCCTTCTAACTGGGTTATAGGTTGTACCATGATTATCTTAGAATGGGGTATTTTAGTTATTAGTATCTCCGATAATCCATAATCTCTAATTTGGTTTCTTCTATTTGCATGACCTTGTATTCACGTATTTAGTATATTACACATAATATGTTCATTACTTGGTCCTGCATCAGTTATCATGTTACATGCATCATGCTCAACCTATATCAGCTATTTTCTATATCCATACTCAGTACATTCAAAGTATTGATTGTATATCTTCTTTTACGCTATATTATCTCATAATATTGATTCTGACACTCAACATCCAGATCATGCATAGTACGACCTCCTTATTAGCACTAGCAACACTTGGTGAGTCCTCATCATTCGAGAACTAGTATCTATCTTTTATTTTGTTTTTCAGTTGTAGAGAGTTAGAGTTAGCTGGAAGCTTGTCCTAATAACTCCTCTTAGTAGAGACTTTTAGACATATAGTTAGATATTTTCAACTTGAGGATTTAAACTCAGATATTGATATTGGCTTTCTTGTGAGTATTTATTTCATCCTTCAGTTCAGCTTCTATATAGATATTTTTATAATTTATTTTCAGCATTCTTAGTGTCATGTCAGGCCATGGGTTAGCTTGGAGTCACTTGTGACTATAAGCACAGTGTTATGACTAGAGGGTAGTCTTAGATCATTACAATTACTAATCACACTTACCCAAAAATATCTAATATTTACACAAAAATTCAGTCAAGCTCGACAGAACATTTACCTACAACATTTGTTAATAAGAAAAATAATAGATAGTAATAAAATAGAAATTCGAATAAAACGATACGATAATCGAAAAATCGAAACAATGTTAAACCTAATCTTTATACTAAAATTTCTCAAAACTCAATTAATCTACTACCTATATTAATCACCAAAGATCATCAGTCACGCATTAAAACCAATAGATTCTTGGTTTAAAATTATACAAATCTAAAAAAAAAATTGTAAACCAAAACAAAGAAAATTAAAATCCTAAACTACATTGACGTACCTGATCTTCCACAAAGATACTATGATCTTTACTAATTAGCTGAAAATAGTTAAATTAGGTATATAATTCGACTCATCTCCATGGATATCTCAAGATCTTTCAAAGTTTCTTCATTGATCCTCCTCAAATCTTGGTAACTTTTGTTATGATACGATTTTCAAAGTTTGTTATGAGGTTTGCTTTGAATACTATAGCTTCTTCTCGCAAATCAATATCTTCTCCTTCTCTACCCATATTTTGTTTCTTCCTTATGACCTCTCTTAATTGTTTATGAGAATTGAGAAATATGTGAACCGGTTTTAGAGGAAATTGGCATTAAAAAGGTTTTATAATTATGTTATATTTTTTAAATTTGGAAAATAATTTATATAAGATAAATTTTAATGATTTAAAGTTCATAAATATTAGGATTCTCTACCAAATTCATTAAACAAATTTAATAATCAAAAATTTAATTAATTTTAAAAGTCTAAATATTAAGAATGAAAATTTTCCTTTTTAAAAAGCTTAATCCCTATATTGGAATTGCAACAATTGCGTTCCAAAAGTCATTATGAACTTTCCATTTATAGTATATGGGGTGGTTGATCCAATTCCAATTTTCACGTGAGTTTCGTTTGGAAATTATCAAAAATTTATTAATAATGTATTTATATAATTAATTAAAAAATATAATTGAATGAATATTGTTCTTTTATGTCTTACCACATTCTTCACTTATTATCTATTTTATGACTCTACAAATTTTGAAATATATTTCCTCTTAAATGATATAATAATTTAAGAAAAAGAGGTGAAAAGATAATTTTGTCTAATGTAAAATATTTTAACGAAGGAAAAAAAGTTCAAATCATTTTTATATGGGTTTTTACACTTTTAATAGATTATATATATATATATATATATATATATATATATATATATATATATATATATATATATATATACTAGTCAAGTGGACGTGTTTTGCACGTGTGTATGAAGATAATAATAAGTGTATTGAAAAGAATAAATTTCTATCATTTATATCGAGCAATATACTTGATCCACCTTTAAAAATCCTGCTTTTATGAATCGTATCCTTTTAAAGTCACGTAAGGCTAATTTCTTGATAAAGAAAATCTTACCCTTCAAAAAATATTATATTTCTCTCCTTTCATACTGCTCACGTCAAGGCACGTAAAATGACATTCCATTTCATGCATCTTTTCATTCAAGACAAATAATTATAAATTATAAAATAAAGATATGGACAAAAAATTTTAAAAAAATATGATATATTGAATTATCAATTATTTAATATTACTTGGAAAGAAAAATATACTTTAGAGTCTTGATGATGATACCAAAACGTAAAATGAGAAATTCAAATAATCCCTGATGGAAGAATGAAATCAATTATAAATTTGATTTACTAACGCATGAAATCTCTAATTAACATTATGTTTTATTATCTAGCCAACTAATGACTTTGTCTAATTATTGTTTGAGATTATGATTTGTTTGGTATTATGAGAAATAACAATTTTTACTTTATTTTTATCTCAATAATTTTTTTAATGTAAGTATGATTTTGGAAAAAGAGTATTAACATGAATTACGCCTTAATAAGAAGTAGAGCTAATATGAATAAAAAATAAAATTTAGAATAGAAAAACATACCTTATATTCACTTGTAATCGATACGAAGTTTTGCCCGCATGTTTCACATAAATCTTTCTTCATCTGCACAAACATATTAAGGAATCAATCAATAATGATTTATTTACGAAGGCAAATACAAATAATAAAAGGTTATGAAAAAATCATCTTAGAAGTTAAAGGATTTTCAATTTTGGTAAGCCTAATTTATAGCAACAAAAAAAAAAGACGAACCTATTTTGAAGGTAAATTTAAACAAACAAACAAAAAAAGGCATCAAATATAGAAGCTTAAAACCCCAGACGAACTTATTTGCAATTAAAAAAAACGTTGACAAGGGTAAAAAAAAAATTAATGTGATTCTTTACATATACTATTTTATGATTGTTAATTTATTTTCATATATATTAGGATTCATAAATATTTTAGGATTCATCTATTTTATGTTGTTTAGAATTCTTAATCTTTTCATATATTTATTTTATCAGGGTTTTTCATATATTTTAGTAGTGCTTGATTTAATAATATAATAATTGGAGGAAATAGGTGAAAATATGATTTTGTCTAATGCAGAATGTTTTAATGAAGGACAAAAAGTTCGATTATATATATATATATATATATATATATATATATATATATATATATATATATATATATATATATATATATATATATATATACTAAATTAAAAGTGTGAAGGGCTTTAAAAATATTGTTTAGACTCTTTGCCCTTCGTTAAAAGACTTTCTAATAGACAAAATCATCTTTTCACCTTTTTATTAAATTATTATTATAATATTAGATATTAACTATAATAAATATATTTGAAGTAAAAATCATAATTATATGGAATTATAATGTCAAGATTTTCTAATTAAATTAAGTAAAAGTTAGCGATACAGATTAGGCACATATATTACTATTTTTTATGTAAAAAGATTTCTTTCTTTTCTATGCATAGTTTTTTGTAATCAAAGTTGGTGCCAATAATGATAAGTACGTGTAGTACTATTTTTCAGGTTAAAAGATTTCCTTTTTTTAAAAAAAAAAAATTTGTTTAACCAAAGTTGATTAAGAATTGTTTTTACCAAATAATATTTATTATGTATAATTTTTAAAATCCAAAAAAAACATGATTAAAGGAGCTAAACACTTTTATAAAAAATATTCAATATTGTACATTAATTTAGACTCTGAAATCTATTGAAATCATTATTTGATTTAGGTAAGAAATTATAATATTAGCACTTTTAAATTCACCACAAGTTTATCTTACATAAAAAAAATTCCTTGAATTCTAAGTAGTATTTTGGATCAAACTTACAAAAAGTTACACTTATTTTTGGATGAGAAGATGTGAGGCGTGGAACGTGGTTCCACTCATGTTGATATTGGATTGTATGGAGATAGAGAAATAGGAGAGCTTTTTAGGAACAGAGAAATATATATTAAATTTTTCATCAATATTATTTAATTTTAATAGGTAGCTAATTTATTATGTATGTTCAATTGTGTATTGAATTTATCCTTGAATTACAATAGTATATGATGTTATATATATCTAAATTAACATCAAGTTTACAAGAACATTTAACTTCAATCTAAGTGTTGTTCCTTTTTTTTTAATTGTTTTGGTTTTTATTTTATATAAAATTATATATACCAATTAAAAAGTATCATTAACGGTTCAAGATTTGTATCAAATAATTTGGGATGAACGTGCAACGCACGTTCTCGTGGACTAGTATATATATATATATAGTCCACGAGAACGTGCGTTCACGGGCCACTGGAACAACAATTTAAGAGCCTGTCATGACTTCTTTATCCTTCCTTCAGCCCATGTCGCTGTGAGAGTCACACCAAAACTCTAATCTTCTCGTAATATATGTTGTGTTAGTGAACAGACTTTGTTAAAAAGGAAACTGAAAAGTATTGAGTATGTTCCTTGAAATAAGGCCTACACTAAAATTTATGATGGAAAAAGTTGAACAATATTATGTAGGTCTTTATCAAGCTCTATAATTGAAGTTTTCATATGGAAAATCTGACATGAATGAACTTTGCAAGCTATTCTGCCTAAAGTGTTAGGAATTAAAGGATAACATTTAATCGAGTAGTTGACGGGATCACAAGTTTTTATCAAAAGTGATAAATATGAAGATTATGTTTAAAAAATCTCTAGGTTTGTTAATCTTTTACGTTGCAATAGCGAAGAATACCAATTTAAAAATGTTCCATGGTTTATAGGATTTTAAATGAAAGAACTTTGCGTCTGTACACATGGATGTCTCTGTTACGATCCGTTTTCGAAAAGTAAAAATAACTTTCATAACTTCATGGGAACAAATTATCTCTGAAAAACATAAAGAATTAAAAATAAGAATAGAAAGACTACATTATAATATATTTGTCGAAGTTAGTGAAAATTCAATAAATACACAAAAAGATGAAATATCAAAATTAGAAGCATAAATAGACAGTTTAGAATATATATATATATCAACATGAATTATTCACAATAAAATGAACAAAGAAGAATTTATAATAGATGAAAAATATATGAAAATCAAGAAGGATTAAAAATAAAAATAGTATTTTCTAATATAGGAAGAAGATATAAGAAAATAGGTGAACATTTATATCTAATGTTAGAAAAAGAAGAATTAAAATTAGAAGATAAATTGACAGCAATGGCAAAAATAGAAAGAGAAAATGAAGAAATAGATAGGAAAAAGGATATAGAAAAAAGTAAACAACAAACTACAGAAGAAATACGAAAAATAGAAGAAACTAAAAATAGTAGGATTGCTGAATTAGAAAAAGAACTACAAATGTTAAAAGATCTGTATGGACAAAGACAAAAGGAAAAAGAAGAAAAAGATAGAGAACAAAAATTACTAAACGAGATAAATCAATTTAAGGAAAAATTAGAAATAAAAAATAAGGAATTAGAAATAAATAATATAGATGTTGAAGAGACAGATAATTATGATTCAGAAGATAGTGAAACATATACAGAAATATTAACAAATACAAAAAATTTAGAAATCAATGAAAAACAAGAAGTAATTAATGAGGAAAACTTAGAAAATACCAACACAGAAATAAATACTCTTGATAAAAAAGAAGATGAAAAAATATAATACCTCGAACATCAGAAATAAGAAAACCTACATATTATAAAAATAAGTTAAAAAATATAATGAATATGACAAATGGACACCAAAACAGATAGTTAATAAAAATTATAACTTTTTAGACTTACACTGTGTAATAGATACAGAAAAAATAATACAATTATGGATAGGATATATGACAAAACAATTATTAGATAATAATATAAACATAACAGATGCACCCGAATATATAGAAAGAACACTAATAGGATCAATAAAATTATGGTTTACAAATCTAACTGAAAATAGCAAGAAGGTATTAAGAACTAATAAACCTATAGAAGGAACATCATCAACAACAACTAAACTAACACCTATAGAATTATTAAAAAAATATGAAACAACTATAAAAGATGAATTTGGTAGTATGACAACAATAGAAGAAGAACAAGATGAAGAAAAAGATACAAATAGGAATTTAATGTTAAAATTAGCAATATGTAATATGTGTTATATAGATGAATATACTTGCGCATTTAAAGAGTTTATTATAAAGGAGCATATAGTATAGAAGAAAGTAAAGAAATAAGAAAATTATATTTTAATAAATTACCCGAACCATTTAGTTCAAAGATAATAAAAAGTTGGGAAGAAGCAAAAATAGTAGATACGTTAGGAGCAAGAAATTTTTTTTTACAACAATGGTATAGAAACTTATATGAAAAAAAATAGAGAAGAAATTGATAAGAAATTTAGCATGTTGCAAAAATAAAATAGCACCCCAATTTGGATGTGAAGAAAGATATTATAAGAAAAGAAAAAGACATAAGAAATATAAAAAATTAAAATATAAATACAAGAAACCAAGAAAAAGATATTATGTAAAAAATTATAAATACAAAAGACCATATAGAAAGAAGAAATCTATAAAAGAATGTACTTGTTATAATTGTGGAAAATTAGGACATTTAGCTAGAGATTGTAAATTACCTAAAAATTCAAAAAATAAACAAATATCAGAAATAAGAATAGATAATACAAAATATATTCAGATAGATTATATAGATTATGAATTAGAAAGTGAGGATAGTATATATGAAATTTCAGAAAACAAAACAGATAATGAAATAGATAGTGAAATAGATGAATCAAATGACTGAAGAAGACATAAAAATAATAACAAAGGAAGAATATTTAAATGATGAAGGAACAGAATAAAAAATAATATTTGACAGTAACATATTTGATGAAATAAAAGGAAAAGAATTAGATTTAAGTGTAGAAAAAATATTTAAAATACCAACAATAAAAAATATTTTTACTAGGAAAAAGGACGAATATTATGTAGTATGCCAAAAGGAACATGTAATAGACTATAGATATGCAAAGGGCAAAGCTAGTCTACCACTATCAACAAAAAGAATAATTAATAAAGAGATAAATGACATAAAAAGTAAAGGAGATCCAATAAAATATATACACCTTGGAGGTACAGAGATATTAATAAAAGTATGTTTTAGAGAAGGAATAGATACACCAATAGAATTATATTTAGCAGATGATAGAATTATAAAACCTATAGAAAAAAGCATAATAACTGCCGTAAAAGGAAATCTAATATACCAAAGATTTAAATTTATAATAAGTGCAAATTATTCTGTAGCGGTAACAGATAAAAATATAGATAAATCACTCGTATTTTATTGGAAAATATCAGGAATAGAATTAACCCCAGGAAGTAAAATATTTACAGCAAGATGCAAAAATTTATATGTATTAACAACAAAACATAAAATAACAGGAAAAAACAAGATTAACAAAATACGAATAGAAAGTCCATTCGAACAAATTGTAAAAAAAAAATAGATTATAATGATTATAGCTATAGAGACATAGATATAAAAGAAAATTTAGAAATAGTAAATGATA
Source organism: Capsicum baccatum var. pendulum (assembly GCA_030864225.1). Lineage (NCBI taxonomy): Eukaryota > Viridiplantae > Streptophyta > Magnoliopsida > Solanales > Solanaceae > Capsicum > Capsicum baccatum. The sequence continues at coordinate 157,586,858 of CM061558.1, forward strand.
GAATAAGTACAACGAAAAGAATAGCTGATGAAAAACCAGAATCATCAAGCTCATCAAAAAGAACAAGTTATGAAATAAATTCAACAAGTAATTTAAACCAATATTACATAATAGAGAAAATAAATGAAAAAGAATATTTAATACTTTTAAATACAGGACAAGAAGATAATTATATAGCAAAATATCTAGTAAAAAATGAAGAAATAAAAATTGATAATGATATGTGCCCAGATCTACCAAGAAGTTTAATAAATAATAAAAATATAGCAGAAAAAGAAATAATAATAGGAATTAGAAAAATAAAAATAGAATTTGAAGTAAAGGAAGAAATGCAAAAAGCAGATATAATATTAGGAATAAAATGGCTAGAACAAGTAAAACCATATAATATGGAACATACACAATTAACCTTAACATATAACAAAGAGAAATTATTCTTAAGAAGAGCCTTAACATAAAATGAAAATATATATATTAATGAAGATAGTAGTAGAAAGATATTACAGTAGATATTATACGCCCATAATAGATACAGGAGCAGAAGCTAATTTATGTAGATATAATTGCTTATCAAAAAGTAAATGGGCTAAATTAAAAACACCAATAATAGTTAAAGGATTTAATAATGAAGGAAGCTTAATTACTTATAAAGCTAGGAATGTAAAAATACAAGTATGGGATAAGATATTAACAATAGAAGAAATTTATAATTATGAACTAACATCAAAAGATATACTTTTAGGAATGCCGTTTTTAGATAAATTATACCCACATATAATAACTACAACAGACTGGTGGTTTACAACACCATGTAAACAAAAAGTAAGAGCAAAAAGAGTTAATAATAAAATAAGAAAGAAAACTGATTCGATAAAAGGAAGTGAAAAAATTACACAAAACTTAGAAAATATAAAAAATACTGAAGATACAATAGAACTAGTAGAATTTTCGATAAATAAAACAGAAATAACTATATTTTCAATAAATAAGATAGAAATAATTAAGAAAAAATTAGAACAATTATATAGTGAAGATCCATTAAAAGGATGGGAAAAACATAAAACTACTATAAAAATTGAATTAATAGATAAAAATAACATAATAACCCAGAAACCATTAACATATAATTTTGACGATTTAAAAGAATTTAAAATGCATATTGATGAATTATTAGAAAAACAATATATACAAAAACGTAATAGTAAACATAATAGTCCAGCATTTATAGTAAATAAATATAGTGAACAAAAAAGAGGAAAAAGTAGAATGGTTATTGACTATAGAAATTTAAATGCAAAAACTATAACATATAATTATCCAATACCGAATAAGATATTAAAAATATGGCAAATACAAGGATATAATTATTTTAGCAAATTCGATTGTAAATCAGGATTTTACCATTTAAAGTTAGAAGAAGAATCTAAAGAATTAACCGCATTTACGGTACCACAAGGATTTTATGAATGAAACGTATTACCATTTGGATATAAAAATGCACCAGGTAGATATCAACATTTTATGGATAGTTATTTTAAACAATTATCTAATTGTATAGTATACATAGATGATATATTATTATATACAAAAACTAAAGAAGAACATTTAAAATTATTAGGACAGTTTACAGATATAATAGAAAAATCGAAAATAAGTCTAAGCGAAAAGAATGCTGAAATTATGAAAAATCAGATAGAATTTTTAGGAATACAAATAGATAAGAGTGGAGTAAAAATGCAACAACATATAGTACAAAAAATAATAAATTCGAAAGAAGAATTAGATACAAAGAAGAAATTACAATCATTTTTAGGATTAGTAAACCAAGTAAGAGAATATATTGCAAAATTAGCAGAAACTTTAAAACCACTACAGAAAAAATTTAAAAAGGATGTAGAATATAACGATAATGAAGAAGATAAAAAATAAGTCCAAAAAATAAAATTACTTTGTAAGGAATTACCAAAATTACAATTTCTAGATGAAAATAGAAAATTTATATATATAGTAGAAGAAGATGCTAGTGAATATAGTTATGGAGGAGTACTTAAATATCGATATGAAGCAGGAAAATTAGAACACCATTGTAGATACTACTCAGGTACGTTCAATGAGACAGAAATAAAATGGAAAATAAATAGGAAAAAATTATGTTCATTATATAAATGTTTGTTAGCATTTGAGCTATATATTATATATAACAAATTTATTGTACGAACAGATAATACACAGGTACGCTGGTGGTTAACAAAGAAAATACAAAATTCAGTTACAACAAAAGAGAATCGGAGACTAGTCTTGAATATATTAAATTTTACATTTATAATTGAAGTAATCAGTACTAACAAAAATGTTATTGCAGATTACATATCAAGACAAAGCTACACAGACTGATATAATAGAAGAAGATACTCTAGAACAAATAATCAACACCCTAACTACGCTTTCAATGAAAGTGGACAGTATGAGTAATGAGATAGAAAAGCTAAAGACTAATGAAGATAAACTGAAGTCTATAGCTATAAATCAGCTAACTCAGCAGTGTGCAGAACTATGTCGATCAGAAGACATTAAAGTTCCAGAGCTAAAAGGAGACGATGAGACACTCCATAAAACCCATAACGTTTATCAATCTACTTCTGCAGGTACAAGCAAAGGAGTTAGTAGACAAAGATATCAGAACATGAATATGAATAAGATATTTGAGAAACCATTTATACCAAAAACACAAAAAGACCCCTTGTTCAGACCCCCACAAATTACCACATACCGAGATAGTCTGAACCAAGATAAAAAAATTTACAACTATACATCCCAAAAATACATAGAAAATATCTATAGAGTACAAACTTTCCTAAATCTTAACACCAGAGCTACAAATATCAAAGAGCCAAACACAAACTATATAACCCAAAAATTACAAGGATATAACAAGCTAATTGCACTACCCAAAACCAACCCAAGCCTAGTGAAAACTTATTTTGACTATGGATTATTAAATATCATATATACCCAAGAAGGATAAGAACTAACAGTTATGGAAGAATTACATAAAATATTTACAACCTACAAAAGGATAACAAAAGGAAACCTATTTTATATAAAGTGTTATACTGCACCAACAGAGATATTATATGATGAAATAAAACCAGTTATACAAGTCTTACAAATAGGACTAACCAGAGATATGATCATACTGGAAGATATTACGCAGCAGCCAGAGATACCCAGAATTGAGATACCTGATTTCTACGCAAATAGACAACTCATTGGACTAGCTACAATTATTCAAGAATTAGCAAATAATTATACTAATGGCAACCCAATATGGAGCTATTATTCGCGAGACCATCAGATGATTTATTCAAATTCAAAAGAGCTACGACAAGAAGATATGAAAGATGTTAGGCAATGGATAGTGACATTACTTAACCCAGAAAAACAATCTACTGCAAGAGCAATTAAAAAGGGATTTATTTCAGACGGATTATTGACAAGATATTGTAAGATAATTGGACACAAATATCCAGACCATCAATGTTCAAGATGTAATAGAGAAGATAACATTATTCCAGAAGTACACCTAGAATAAAAATCAAGAAGATGAGCATGCCAGCTGGAAAGATAAGATAAGAAACAATAATGGAGATATGGAAAAACAGCAGATACGACAACGAGAAGATATCAACGGAGTAATAGAAGACAAGATACTAAATTGTTTACGTAAAATTGTTGTACAGAAGTGTTAGACTTTAGCCTTTTCTTTTTAGCCTTCTAGCCTTTTTGACTTTTTAAAGGCTATAGCATTAACTTTTTAGCCTTCTAGCCTTTTTAACTTTTTTTAAAGGCTATGACACTTAGTTTTAGGATTCCTTTTAGAAAACGTGTAAAGACTTTGTAAAAAATTTTCATTCTATAAATGAAAGAAACCGAAGGCATAACAAAGCAAGCCTTCATGTGTTGAAGCAATACTCTCTCTTGTCCACAACAAAATTTTGCTCAGTTAATTAAAATAGACATATTTCAATGGAAAAAGCTATGGAGGAACTAACTTCAAAAATATCAAAACTACCCGAACAGGTATATTTATTTATGATTATGAATAGCTAAATTCATAATTCCCAACAATCATGATATGATAGAATAAATTCATATTAGTTACTTTATAGTAGAATTATTCAAAAAATAATATGTTAAGAAGTTTATTAGCAAAGTGGAAACGGAGAAAAATTCCTAAGAACTATGCCATCCTAAAGGTGAAACCAATGAGGCAAGAAGCCGTGGCGGGGAGTAACCAGAGTAGAGGCGCTGTTTAAGGGAAAAAGTATCCAAATTACCATGCTAATAGTGACCGAAGAACATGTTGTTTAAGAATAATCTAGTATATAGTAATCTAAGATGACCATATTTTGTTATGTACATGGTTGAAGGGAATATTTTGAAAATAACAATTTTATGAAAATGAATAATTATTTATCTGATGTGATGGTAGATAAATTTAAAATACTTATTTTGTATGCACTTAAAGATATAAAAGTAGTAGATATAATAAAAATCATATTAGAAAAAGCATTTGGTAAATATCATATGACTAGAGTAAATTATATACCATACCTGCCTAACTATTCTTACAAATACTTACCATGATAAATTACATAGAATTTTTAGAAAAAGATATGAGCAACATACAGTTAATAGAAAAACAGATGAAACTAAATTTAGACAAATACATGAAAACTAAAGAGAAAATATATAGAATTTCTTAATAAAAATATGCAAGAACTACTAAGGCTAAAACAAAAAACTACAAAATATTATAATAAAATATTTAATCAATTTTAAAAGATAGATCATCTAGATTATCTTAGAGTCTTAATCTTATATATACTTAGAGATATAGAAATTATAGATATTAAGAGAATAATATTAGAAAAAGTAATAGACTATGAAATTAAAACCATAAATTGGATAGAACAGTTATACCTAGATATTTACCTAGAAGGATATTATTCAGATTAAGAGATGTTAGAATATATTAGAAAAACTAGAGAAAATCAAGATAATCTAAATAAAGAAATTAATTATAGAAACCAAATTAGAAAAATAATGGAAAATCTAAAAGAAAAATTAATATGGATAGAAGAAACCTTAAATTTTTTTTAAAAAAGTACATGTAATAGTTTATATAATTTAAAAAACTTTGCTACAAGAAGAACAACACAAGATAATAAATAACATTGAAAATCTACAATTAGATATACATTACATACAATTAGAATAAATTATTATACAGAAATCTGTAACTCTACAATTACTACAGGATAAAATAATAAACCATACAAATTAATGAATACATCTTACGAAAAGAATAAATCATCAAAAGATATTGAAACAAAATTTAAGAAATATCCACGTACAAAGAAAAATAGATTCATCATACATATAATAAATCTATTTCATAATACAGTTACCCGCATAGGTTCGAAGGTGTTAGACACCCTCAAAAATTCACAAAGTGTTATTGTGGGTGGATTAAACTTATTTGGCTAATTTTGAAAATTCTTTAAGTTACTTGAAAAATTCTTATTTAAAACATCTTTAATTTTGTTTGAAAATCTTATTTTAAATAAATTGATTTTACTTGATACTTATCGATCTAATCCATTCCATATAATGAAATAAACTAAACAACTAAGTTTAGAAATAATTCTAGTTTTAATAAATTTATACGGATTATGACTTTGGTCTAAATAATTAACTCAAATCTTTATACGTGGATTTTTGAACCATTAATAACTAAGAAAGGATGTAAATAAATCCTCAAGTTATTTTGCAAGGTTAAGATTTCCTAAATAGTGGAATTAAAAATATTAAATAATAAAGTAAATAATTTCACCATAAACTTGCTCCCCGAGGATTCATGTAGTTTAATTAAATTAAATTAAAAACTAATAATCAAATCAATTATAAGAAAATTAAAAGAAGAAAAGTAGAGATTTGGGCCCCCTTCTAGCCCATTTTAAATCTAGACAGCCTTCAGACCTACTTTTGTGGACTTTTGAGTCTGCTATCAGTTGTGTATACCATGTGTATATTACAGCTTATTCATTTCACGTTTTCTGTAAACTTGGTGTATAAATGACTGAAAATCAATCATATATACACATCCTTTGATCCTCCAACTATATACTAGCATTCATTTCCTCCTTTTCCCCTGTACACCACCTTTATATCATGTATAATCTCCTGTGTCTGCTGCATATCAGCATGTTCAGCCTATTCTAGGACTTGTCGAAGATCTTGACTAGATATTTTGGGGGTCCTAATCCCAAGAAAATGTAAAGGAGTCCATTTGGACTCATCGAGGAAGGTCATGCATAAGAAAAAATAAGCAAGTATTAATTATCAACTTAAAGGAAACAAAAATCATAAATTCAACTTATCATAAAATAGCCATTTAAATATCAACATGATGACTTCTAAAATAGACCCTACTAGTGAATTATGAAACTGGATAGAAGTCTATTCAAACATGAATTCCACTACCAAACTAATAGAATATGCCACAATTCAAAGAGTAAAAAAAAAAAGAATTAATATTTATACAAATAAATTCCAACACAAAAAGGTTCAAGAAAGTGTAAGAAAGTAAGCAAATCAGAGTAGATTCATTATTAGACGATAGTAAGGTCAAAGAGATAATTTTTTTAGCCAAGACATGACTGATGCAGTTACATTAGTTAAATGAAACATATCAAACATTATCATCATAGTAAAAATATGCATAGAAGGTATGACCTCATGGAAAAACACAATCATGAGCAAATAGATGAATGCAAAAAATAACTTAATCGTGTGATCCTTATGCTATTCGAGAAAAAGGGAGGAAACAAATGAGCCAACAGTTGGCTTGTGAAATAGGCAGAATCTATCTTAAAATTCTATCCCATTCAACATATATTTATATTCTTGACAAAATTCATGGGAGGACCGTTAGCTTAAAAAAGGAAAACATCCTGTAATGCTAGGTAATTTTTCTTAAAAAGATTCCAAACTAAAGGAGGAATTGGTTTCAAATTCGACGAAGTTAGACAACTGGACCATAATCAAAATTTCAAGACAAACCCAATCTCAATAAGTCCAGGAGTTGGCAACATTATTTGAACAAGGTTCAAAGCTCACAAAGTATACATATTAGCTCCCTTAAACGTTAGAGATTAGCTAAAAAAAATGTAAATGTAACAAATAATATGTTATCTCACATCATACAAACAACAAAAGGATTTTCATAACCAAAACAGCCAGAAAATACATATAATTTGAAATTTAATGATCTAAAACAAGCAAACCATAGCTAATCGAAAATTCTATGGATTTCAGGTCCTTTTACATCACATGATCCCATCATAACTATGATTATGAAAAATTGTTACTCATAAAAAGAAGAAGAAAAACAAAGTACTAAAGAATTGAAAAAGAGAACGGTGTGTTTATCCTTTTTGGACAGCACATCGGTAGTTCGATCTTGTCAAATTCTTATTGCACCACCGAAACTCAAAATTAAATTCTCTAGCCATTAACCTAAGTCCAACGATCTTACAAGAATTTAGCCTGAGATTTTTTAATTTTAGCAAAATTTCTTTCAATTGGGGTTCTCAGCTAATTAATCTTCTTCCCTCCTTCAATTCTAGAAATGGTGAGTTATCTATAGAGGTTTTTGGAATGAGATTTCAAAGAAGACATTGATGTGGAATTGAAGTATTTCGATAGTATTTTGGATATTTTTTTGAGGATATTTTAAATTTTGGATAAGAATTGGATATAGTGAGGTGGAATTGTACTATTTGTGTACGAATTTGTGAATTTAAATTGTGAAAAATGGATAGATATAGATATTTTGGGAAATTCTTGTTCTCAGAATGTTGCTCAGATAAAATTTCATTCTAATCACATGATAATATACGAAACTGCGGGTTAGGGGATTCGGGAATTAGGGCTCATTTGGGATTTTTTGTTGGGTTAATGTCGTTGGTTGTTGCTGCTGTGTTGTTGTTGTTTATCGTTGCTGCTGGTCGATTAATGTGCTATTGTTAATTTTATTATTACTAGTGTTGTTTGTTGTATGGGTTGGAGAAGGGGTTTAAGTTGTGGGCTGAGTCGCTGGTCTTTGAGCTTGGGGCAGTAGGTCAACTGGTGAGATGGGTAGGTTAGGAGGGTTTTGTGGTTATTTAAAAGATAACCCCAATTAGATTAGGATTTAGCCATCTCATTTAATTTAAGGGCAAATTAAAAATCAATTGGCCAATTGAATTGCAATTGTGGTCAATTTATGTCAATCATGCCCAAATTTAATAAGTTGGTGAAATTAAATTATAATTCGACACGACTTAATACCCAATTTAATTGTGAGCTCCTTGATTTGATAAAATCAAACACATATTTTTCTAAATAAATTATTTTTGAGAATAAATTTTATTTAAATAAAGACTTTGCCCGTTTGTATTAATTTTCAAGATAATCATTGGTTAAAATCTGATTTTTTATAAAATAATTATTTAAGTAATAAAATTATATGATTTTGTATATACGAAAATATATAATCGTAAACTCAGAAGTAAACTTAGTCATAGAGGACAAAAATTAGGTTTCAACAACTTTTCTATTCCTTTGGGTTAGGGCGAATGTTGTTAACCCTGGGCAAAGAGAGTTTGACGTACCTAATTTTTTCTAATCACAAATTTATTTTTCAAAAGAGGTTGATTTTTTTGTGAGTTTCGTGGAGTTATGGCCAGACCTCGATTTTAGGTTTTCTACATATCTTAAGTTACGTGAGAATTCAGGCCGCTTATAGTTCATAAAGCTTGACTTTTTAAGCATGATTTTCAAATAATTCACCAGCAATCCTGGTTTTTGAATTTTGGTGAAACTAAACAGCTGAGGAATAAGAGGATATTGGAGGAGGTTGAAATACAGTCAAGTTTTTATTACAAAGCTCAACCTACATATCCTGAAGACTCAGAGAATTAGACTGCTTGTAGTTTGACTTGATCGGTAGAAAAGATAGCCTCTTATTTTAGGTGACCTTTGGTTTGGAACGAGTGATAATTACATCGAGTTATGAAAAAGAGTCATGTAATTATATCAATTATGAATATGGGGCCCCTTCACACCCAGAACTGAGAGCTACATCAACATAATTTTCAAAGCTCTGGGTGTGCTGTCACCCAAATCTCAAAGAAGAGGAAATTTACCTCTAGCAAATTTTGAAATGCCCCAAACGTGAAACCGAAACCAAAAACATCCTAAAAACCCATATGCATTCTGATAGGGGCATGGTTAGATGGTAGTGAAAGTCTTTCTTTAGCTCACATCCAAAGAGTTTAATGTCCGTTTTTGGAGTATGTATTAGTTTTCTACTAATAAAAAGTTTCACGTTATGCTTTGTGTTTTTTAAAGTCATCCACACCTATGATTTGATTGGAGAAATTCATCCTTTTAGATGCTCTCAACAAAATCTCAAACAAAATGGTTAGTTGTAAATGTAAAATGAGAAAGACATAATTTGGTACAAACTTTTTTGAACGTGTCATGTCGGGATAGTAGATGAAACAATTTTCATAACATGATTTGAAATATCAAGCCACTTTAAATTGGGTGACACTCAACGTGTACCAGTAAAATGTGGATGACCTAGCTTGAATATTTTATGCCACTTTTGGTGAGGTGAAGTCCTAATATGTCTCATTAAAAGAAAAACGACCTATCTTAATTTTTTTTTCCACATTGAATGAGGGCGATCTATCTTAAATGTTTTATGCCATGTTAAATGGGGAGACGTCCCAACGTGTCTCATTGAAAGATGGATGACCTATCTTAAATGTTTTGTGCTACATTGAATAGGCTGAAGGCCCAACGTATCTCATTGAAATGCGAAAGACCATCTTAAATATTTTATGCCATATTAAATGGGGTGACAGACCAACGTGTCTCATTGAAAGGCGGATGACCAACGTGTCTCATTAAAAGGCGAATGACCTAGTTGAATATAACATGTCAATTTGAGTGGGGTGACGACCCAATGTTTATACTAATCACCTGTATTAAACTTATTAGTGGAAAATGCAATAAAAAGGCAATTATGCATACCTTGTTTTAATATGCCACACTGAAGAAGGTGACAATTCATAATATAGTAAAATATTAAGTTGAAGGAGGTCAGGATCCATATAATAACATGTCACTCTAAAGGAAATGTCACGACCCGAACCAGGATCTAGCCGTGATGAGTATCCCAAGTCCGCCAAGGATTGGCGACCACCCCCTTTGCCTTCTCAAAATAGAACACAATACAACTAGCAGCGGATGAATTCCAAACATATAATAAGATAGGTTGAGTTCCAAACATATAACATGATAGGAAACTCAACTAACTCAGTAAAGAATCTAAGAATTTAAACTACCATCCTAATCCACAGTAATCCACAAAGCCTCTAAATAGAGCAAAACCAATCTATGCCGGGACATGCCCTCGACGATAGCCAAAAGAGTCCAATAGAAGTAGTCTAAGACATAGATTAAACAAGAATTTAAAATGATAGTCCTTCAGGAGAATAGAAGCTCAAGACTTCAAAGCTGACTGCTGACAACCCAAATATCCTATCACTGCATAGGAAGAGTAGATGTGTCTCTGATTTCTACATCACGTGGGGATACAACATCTATAGATGGTTAGCAAAGTGAGTACTAACATGTAACTCAAGGAAGGGGATAAAGTAATTCTATGAAATAATAGTTCAAAATCATTTTGAGTTAATATATATATATATATATATATATATATATATATATATAATACTAGGATAAGGAAGAAGGCTTAGCATAAACTTTAAAACAGTAGCCTGGATTGTGTAGCTTAACCATCATAAAAAAGGCACATACGGACTATATGGGCTCAACTTTCCCTGTTGAAAGGTTCCAGTGCATGTTAGCCACACGAACCATAGAATAATCATATGTGCATATGCACCAAGGTGACTCAAATATCTAATCATACATCAAGGGTGACATGAAAATCAAATAATTTAATAAGGGTGACTCGAACACCCGGTCATAAAAAAAGGTGACTCAAACACTCGATCATTTAGATACCTATGCTGGCAAATGCGGTTTCCAGTATTGATCCCTCGGGACCTCCACTTTCAATACCTAGCTGCACAACCTCCTTAAAGCCTAATTAAAACAAGTTTCACACATCCTCATTCATTGAATCAATGATATATGTTAGACATACACTATTGGTATTTTCATACCAACTATACTTTCAAGCTTATAATTATGCCATTTCGATTCCATTAACTTGGGGGAATGCCTTGACCCCCTTTGTTCTTTAAATCAGTATGGGGGAATGTCATGACTCCTTTTGTTCATAAAATCAAATTTTGTTCTTTAGCCTTTTATGCTATTTAATAGTTCCAATTAGGGGAATCTATGATCCACTAGTTTATTCACCAGGCCCATGCACAACACATGTTCTAAACCATCATTAAAGCATGAAAATTTACATATAAACCATGTTAGGAAAGAGTAATGTGCATGAGATATCAAGAATAACAAAAGGAAATCACCCTTGGAAGCTCTAATTTTTAGCCTTAAGAAACCCTATGTATTCTTGAGTTAGGGATTTGAGAGTATTTAAGATTTGTATTTGACTGATGAAGGATGGAAATAGGGTTCCCAAAGGTGCTTTATGGTCGTGGAGAGGGAAATATCCAAAGTGACCTAATTAAACGCTGAAAATTTATCATCAGTGATGACAGGTCACGCTCGTGAGGACACGCTTTGACTCGTCACCATGAGTCGTAGTCTGGACAATAGCATAAGGCACCCACATTGGTCTGATCCTGAGTCGTACCCTATGAATCATACTTTTACATAATGACTCATAAGGTTCAATTGTAGGCATATCAGAAACAAGGGATCATTTCACTGGTTTAGCTACGGAAGGGACCCTACGACTTGTAAAGAATACAAACGACTTGTTCTTCCTAGTCGTACTCGGGTCAGAGATTTTGGGCAACACACTGGTCACCCTATGATTTGGGTTCCTACGACTAGTAATGACACCTTACGAATCATACCATATGGATTTTATTATGACCCTAAGACTCGTATCATCTAGGTCGTAGTCAGAACAGAATCAAGAGGCCCCCATATTGGTGATTCTATGATTTACACTATACAGTTCATATGGAGAATTCACGACTCATGAGGTGCAAGTCATGGTCAAGGCAGTAACTTAGAAAAACCTTATTGGTCAGGCTACGAGTTGGATTCTACGACCCATATGGATACTCTACGAATCGTAAGGTAAGTCGTGGTCTGAGCAGTAAGCTCAAAACTTTAGGATTTTTAAAAGGACCAAAACACGGGGTGTTACATTCTCCCCTAGCCCTAGGATTATTCATCCTCAAATGATAAGTCAAGAAATCCATTAGCATGATTTTTAGACAAAACACAACCACAATTTCCTTTAACAAAGTCAGAAAACAAAGATATTAAGGAGAACACATACCTTAAGCACAATTGCCCAAGGTGGGAAACAAGAATGGATATTTGGACTTCATGTCCTCTCCACCTTCTCAAGTAGCTTGTTCAACCTTATGATTCCTCCATAGAACCTTCACTGAAGCCATATTCTTAGTCCTTAAATGATAGACTTGCCTATCTAAAATATTAACCTGTACTTACTCATAAGACAAGAAATCCAAAACGTCAACACTCTCTAAGAGAGAAACAAAGGAAAAATCACTCATGCACTTCCTCAACATCAAAACATGAAAGAACGGGTGAGTAGAACCCAAACTCGAAGGAAACTCCAAATCATAAGCCATATTACCCAATCTCCTCAAAATAAAGTACGAGCCAACATACCAGGGGATGAGCTTTCCCTACTTTCCAAATCTCATCACTCCATTTATGGGAGAAACTTTCAAGAACACCTAGTCGCCAACATCAAACTCTAACTCCTTACACCTTACATCTGCATAGGACATTTATAGACTTTGGGCGGTTTTAAGCCTATCCCTAATCACCTTTACCTTCTCCATGGCCCTATGAACTAAGTCATGACCAAATAATTTAGTCTTACCAACCTCAAACCACAAAATAAGAGAATGACGTCTTCTACCATACAAAGCATCAAACAGATCCATAGTAATACTAAAAGGAGAGATGTTATTATACGCAAACTCTATGGGAGGTAAATGATCAACCCAACTGCCACAACAGTCATTCAAGCAAGACTTTAGCATATTCCAATGTCTGAATAGTTCTCTCTGCTTGTCCATCTATCTAAGGATGGAAAGCGGTGCTAAAGTTAACCTTAGTTCCCAAACCCCTCTGACATGGCCACCAAAAGTGTGACGAGAACTGCGTGTCTCGATCAGATATATTATAAAGAGGCGCACCATGCAACTCGATAATCTTCTGAATAAAAAGATTAGCATAATCCTCCACAGAATAATTAGTCTTTATGGGCCAAAAATGAGCTGACTTGGTCATTCTATCCATGATGACCTAAATTGAATCAAACTGACTTTGATACTGTGGAAGACTAGCAACAAAGTCCATGTTAATTACTTCCCACTTCTACACGGGCAACTCAATGTCTTAAGACAAACTGCCAGGCCTCAAGTGCTCCATCTTCACTTGCTGACAAACCATACACTTGGCCACAATATTGGCCATATCCATCTTTATGTTATTCCAGTAATAGATCTCCTTCAAGTCATGGTACATCTTCATCAAACCAGGATAAACCGTGTACCTCGAATCATAAGCCTCGACCAAGATCTACTCTCACAGCCCTCAATATTTATAACACAAAATCTACCATGGTACCTCAGGATACCATCACTACCAATCTCAAAAGATATGACTTTCTACTGACTTACATCATCCTTAATCTGTATCAAGATAGGGTCCAAAATATGTTTCTCCTTCACCTCAGTGACAAAAGATGACTTTAACACCTCTTGAACAATCGCATCTCCATTTTCAGCGTCTAAAATATGAACTCCAAGATTAGCCAAATGGTGAATATCCTTCACCAAACCACGCTTCTCCTCATCAATATGACATAAGCTCCTCATAGACAACCTGCTAAGAGAATCAACAACCATATTACCTTTACCTAGATGATAATGGAGACTCATATGATAATCCTTGAGATTTGTTGAGATTTCACTCTTTTTGGGTGAATACATACTGCAAAATCTTATGGTCTGAGATGATATCAACATGAACTTCATAAAAGTAATAGAACCAAATCTTCAAAGCAAAAACCATAGCCAATAACTCCCAATCATGAGTTGGATAATTCATCTCATGCACCCTAAGTTTCCTAAAGGAATACGCCACAACCTTACCATGTTGCATCAAAATTCAGCCTAGTACTACATGAGATGCATCATAATACACAATAAAACCATCAGTACCCTCAGGCAGGGTCAAAACTAGAGCTGAAATCAACTTATCTTTCAACTTCTCAAAGCTACCCACATAAGCATTGGACTATTGAAACTTCAACTTTTTCTTAGTCAACTTAGTCAATGGAGCAGCGATCAAAAAGAAACTCTCCATAAATCTCCTATAATATCAAGCTAAACCCAAGAAGCTTTGAATATCGCTTGGAGTCATGGGTCTAGGCTACTTTTTAACCACCTCAACCTTCTATGGATCCACCATGATCCCCTCACTAGAAACAACATGACCCAAAAAAGTAACGATATTCAACTAAAACTCACACTTCAAGAACTTAGCATATAACTGTAGATCCTTAAGAGTCTATAATACTATAACGAGGTGATTGACATGATCCTCCTTACTCTTAGAATATACCAAGATGTCATCAATAATCACAATGAGGAACAAATCTAAAAACTAGCTAAAAATCTGGTTTATAAGATCCATGAATGCCGTCGGAGCATTAGTCAACACAAAAGACATTACTAAGAACTCGTAGTGACCATACCAGGTTTGAAAAATAGTCTTAGGGATATCCATCTCCCTAATCTTCAACTAATGATAACCCTAACAAAGATCAATATTAGAAAAGTACTTAGCACCCTGAAGTTGGTAAAATAGGTCATTAATCCTAGGAAGAGGATACTTATTCTTCACGGTTACCTAATTCAACTACTGATAGTCTATACATATTTGATGGGAACTATCCTTCTTACGCACAAAAAGCACAGGAGAACCCCATGGAGAAATACTAGGGCGAATAAAATCCTTATTAAGATGATCTTTTAACTGCTTCTTCAATTCCTTCAAGTCAACCAAATCCATTCTATAAGGTGGGATATAGATACGATGGGTATTCGGGAGAAGATCAATCCTAAAGTATATTTCTTTATCGGGAGGAATACTAGGAAGATCATTAGGAAAAATTTTGAAAAACTCATTGACTACAGAGAAAGATTGCAAAGAAGGGCCCTCAGAATTAAAATCCTTAACCAATCTAGATGATATAGACACCGCTTAGAAATCAATTTCTGGGCTCTAAGATAAGAAATAAACCTTCCATTTGGCACTAGGGAACTCCCTTCCTACTCAATAACCGGTTCATTCAGGAATTAGAAATTGACCTTATAGGTCTATTAATCTAGAGATGCATAGCATGAATGGATCCAATCCATCCCTAAATTAACATCAAAGTCTAATATATCCAACTCTATTAGATCTACTAATATCTTTCTACCACAAATAGTTACCACACAAACCCTATTAACTTTTCTAGCCACAACCACCGAGGTAGACACAGAAAAGCGATCAGAAATATACTCAGGTTCAAAACCAAAATGAATAGCCACAAAAGGGCTCACATAAGAAAAAGTAGACCCCAAATCAAACAGATAATACACATTATGAGAGAAAAGTTTTAATGTACCAGTGATCACATGAGGAGAAGCCTTAAATTCTTTATGCGTAGCAAGGGTATATAGATTATTCCGGCTAGTGCTGGTACTAGACATAGCATCCTTTAGTACTAGAATTGAAGACGTGGCAACCAAAGCTTTATTATCCTAAAAGAAAACCTTTAAGGACACTCCCACTCGATATGACCAAGTTGACCATACTTAAAACACTTATTTCTCTCCTCATCACAAACTCCACAATGTATCTATCCATAAAATTAACTAGGGGGATAAGTGGGGCTGACTGGGCTTCACTAGCCTGCGACTGGCACCTTGTACCTTAAACCCACTATCATTCTAAAAGTGATGATTACCAGATGGGTTAGGATATAAAGCAGTAGCCATATAATAAAAGGTAGAATGTTCCCATATCTTTTTAGACCACTGCCTGTCATCTCTACTGCTATTCTGCTGGCTTTCACCCTACTTAAAATACATAAATTTCTTACTTTGCCTCTCTCCCATATCTTCTTGCTTCTTTTTCTTATCTTCGACCTATTGTATATGCACCACAAGTCTAGATATATCCATGTCCTTGTTCAACAAAGTGGGCTTGCACTCCAACACCAAATCTTGAGACAAACTCAAAGTGAACTTCCTCACTTTAGCCTTCCAGAAGTTACCAACTCTAGAGAATAACAAGACAACAGATGAAATTTTAAGGTGTACTCCTTCATAGTCATTCTGCCTTGCTTCAAATACACAAACTCCTCAACCTTAGCCTCCATCAGCTCTTGAGAAAAGAAGTGATGAAGAAAATTACCAGAGAAGTTATCCCACATAGCTTGCTCAGCATTATCACCTATCAATCATTCCCACTCTTCATACCACTGATATGTCATATCCTTCAATTGATGTTCAGCGAACTCCACACCCTTAGAGTTAGTAGCAAACTTTACTCTAAATATTTTGTCCATCTCATGAATGAATCCTTGAGGATCCTCCTTAGCCTTAGAGCCTGTGAAGGTTAGAGGACTCAACCTCATGAACTGGACAACGCTTGTGTCCACAGAAGAAGGAGTAATAGGAGCAACACATTTAGACTGGCACGACTGAGAGGCCACCAACTGAGTAAGCAAATGAAATGACTGGCAAAACTCAGTATTTGGCACACCACCCTAAGAAATTGAGGTAGGAGTATCATCAACCTAAGAATCCCGATGAGGATTGGTAGAGATTGGTAGAACTCTATGTGGGCAGTCAGGAGCAGGGACCCTAGACCAAGTCTATACCCCATAAGCAGAACAAGTTCCATCTATGTCCTTAGGTAGGATAGAGAAGTTTACATGAGCATTAGATCTTTCTAACGCATGATCTGAAATATGAACAAATAAAATTAGAGGAGATTTAGGACATTAGACTCTATAGCCCGTAAAAAGAACAAAAGAAAAGAAAACATTCTTAAATGCCTCGTAGTGTCTCCCTTGTAAGTGTGGAACGTTAAATATCCATAAAAAGACTCTACTTGACACAGATTTATGGATACCCAATTAACCATGAACCTAGGATCTATTTCACGACCGGAACCAGGGCCTGGCCATGAAGGATATCTCAAGACCTACATGGATTGGAAATCACCCGCTATACCTAACCAAACCAAACACACCATACCCCAAAGTCTCCTAAATTTTGAGAATATAACAAGATAGCATACCATAGTCTAAGAAAGTTTAAATTTATATCTACAACCAACCACTGATGACCAGCCAACTGACCGACCGATACCACCTAATTGCCACAGTAGTTCAAACAAAGCCTTCTAAACTATGTTCCAAAACTGAATATGAATAAAGTGTCGGGACCTGCCCTCGACCTTAGCCAAAAACAAAATCCAAAGGAATAGTCAAAATGTAAAGGAAACCATAATCATAAAATGGGGTCTTTCAAGTATGGAAGCTGGGGTCTTTCGAAGTATGGAAGCTCACCACTTTAATATGACTCGCTAGCTGATCTTGAATCCAAGTCACTAAGTAGGAGGAGTACAAGTTTGACCAGATGCTACATTACGTGGGGATATAGCATTCGAAGATAGTTTGCAGGGTGAACATTAGCATGTAATTTGGGGATAATGATATGATCAATAATTTAAAATCATTCAAAACCAATGCACATTATAAAATGCATAAACATACATACATATATATATATATATCATATGCTGGGATAGGGAATAAGTCTTAACATGCTTTTAAAAACTTAGCCTGGATTATGTAGCTCAACCATCATATAATAGTACCCATGGGATATATGGGCCCCAGCACTTACCCCTTATTTGAGCCTCATCACGTGTAGCCACCTAAACTGGAGAATAATCTCATATATATGAACATGGGGGACTCAAACCATCTAACATATACAAGGAGACCTAAGCACCCGATCATATATTAATTTACGAGGACCTCGAACCTACCTAATGATAAAATAATAATAATAAGGGGGATTCTAAAATCCCGGGTCACTTTGACCCTAGTATAGGCAAACAAAATTTCCAGTATCGGTCACTTAGACCTCCACCTTCATGACTCAGCTACACAACCCTTATTATAGCCTAATTAAAAGAAGTATCAAACATTCCCATTCATTTAACCATATTCCACATTAAGGCATATAATGTTGGTATCTTCATACCAACTACACTTGCAAGGTAACAAAACATGCCAAAAAAATTCCATTAACTTGGGGAGAACAACTCCTTTATTCATTAATACATATTTGTATTTGAAATACCTCTTTATGTTATGCAATAGTTCAAGACAAATTCATCTTTACAAATTTCGACTGTTCTCATAACTAAAATAAATTTCACATTATGGGGTTGGGGTTAAAATCACTTTGAAAGCCACAAGTTTGGAAAAATCACAATTCTCTAGTTTATTAACCATACCCATGCACCCACATGTTCAAAACCATATTTAAAGCATGGAAATGACAATAAATCATGAGAAACTTTGTTTAATTCATAAACACTCAAAAAACCCTAACCTTTATTTCAAAACTATTACAATAATCTCATGAACAATACTTTAAATCTTATGCTTTTACAAAATGAATAATGAGGGAAGAGTAACTGTAACACCCCATAAATTTTTCGTACACTTATCGCGATTATATGGAGTCCTAAAGGCTTGCGTATGGGTTAAATTAAGTTTATGGTGTTCGGAAGTATCCCGTCAATAGTTGTATGTGTAGTTATTGGAATAAGCTTTCCAATGATATAAAGTTTGCCCAAAACAGAGGAGTATTTCATACAAGCGAGCACATTCGAAATTTCAAAACGGTGGCCGGGAAGCCTGTGAACAGTAAATCTGCAGGAAAATTACTGCAGCTAGGCAATTATTTTTTTGGATCAACTTTAGACGATCATAACTCCTTGTACAAAAGGAACTGTGTGAACTGCTATATATAAACGAAAAGCTCCGAGAGTATTCTTTCCGATGAAATTGGTTTCATCCAATCCAATGTCTGAGTAATGAGCTATACCCGTTTTACTACAGCCTATCAAAAAAAAAACAGAATTGTGGGACAGATTTTTGGGTCAACTTTAAACGACCATAACTCCTTGTACAGGAAGAACTGGGTGGTATACTTTATATGAAAATGAAATCCCTTGGAATTATCTTTCCAATTCAATTGGTTTCACCCGAATCCGATACCGGAGCAAAGAGTTATGATCGATTTACTTCAACCTGTCAAAACTGGCCACTGGGGACAGATTCGGATTTATTTAAATTTTTAGGGCAAAATGGTTATTTTCTATTACCTCTTGGACGAAAATGGGTCTTTATAAACCTACACTTAGCCTCATATATATCATATACCATCCAATTATTAAGAGAAGGTAAAACCCTAGCCTAATTTCAACTTCAAATATTTTGTGATTCAACCGTAGAAAATTCGAATTGGTTCCGTAGTTGTGTTCACCATCTCGAAAGCTTCGAGAAGCACCCCATGGTTATGTAAGGAGGATTCTAAATACAAGAGTTCATTGTTAAGGTATGAATATTGTTTATTCTTGATTCTTATCCATGAATAAGTATTGATAAAGGATTATGAGTATTGTCTTGATGTTGGAAGATAACTAGAAACATAGTTATGAATTGTTTTGTATAAATTGATAGTAGTAAATTATGAAAGTTGTTGTATTGGATTATGGAGGATGAATTGTGGTGATATATCATTATATTAGTGGTTATGTATGCCCAGTGATCATGTTGGTATTGGATGGTGATTAAGAAGGGAAAAAAAGGCTAAGAGTGATGTTGAGGGATATTTCATGAAAATGCATGATATGTGAATGTAATAAGAGTATAAGAGGATGTATGTAGCACTCTTATTGATGAGTTAAAGGATTACTTCCTAGACATTATTTGGTGAAGTTAATACCTAAATGGTAAGGTTTGGTTGCTAATACTAGTTTGCCACAAATGACTTATTGTAGATAAGTGTTCGAAGAGTACGGGAAGCCAAGTTGGACTTGTATTGAAGTGGTTATATCAAGGTATGTAAGATATACTCTATCTAATCTTTGGCATGAATAATGACCCATGGCACTCTCAAGTAAGCTTCCAACATTGTCCTACGACACATGACACATAATAATATCATATGATCTTCGACACTACCAATTGAACTTGTTTTCACTTTTAATATGTCCGGCTAGTCAAAAAAATGTCCATATACTATTGTTGACTCCGAAATGGTTTAATGAGGTATCCATGATTCTCTATTTCATTTTCATGATATTGATTACCTATTTACAAGTTTTCCTATTGAGGTATCATGGTTTCAAGTTCCATAAGGTGTGACCACAAAGTAACCAATCTCAAAGATTAATTGAATTAAGAAATGGAATGTCTGTATTTTAAATTGATGATATGATGTATTGTATTAGTACCACTGATCAGTTGGCCATTGTATTATAAAGTTTATGTATATATGCTATTCCAGGGGTGGTCCCTGATGTATTGTATTAGTACCACTGATCAGTTGGCCATTGTATGACATATGTTATGTATTGATAAGGATTACGAGAAGTAATGATATGAAAGTAATGTGCAGGTATCCCATCAACTCTTTTAAGTATGGTCTACTTATACTATTTATTCACTGGTATCTGGGTTCTGTTGATCTTTTGTATCTCATCTTGATACTCACTGCCTTACATACTCAGTACATATTTCCGTACTGACGTCCCTCATGTGGGACCCGTATTCATGCCTGCAGGAACAGGTACTTCAGGTCGTACACCTCTGCAGTAAGAGCCAGGCCATTCTGTTGTTAGTGGTGAGCTCCAGTTGTTTCGGGGCATCCCAAGTCGTTTCTATATGTATTTTTAGTATTTGTATAAAAGTCTTTTGTGGGTAGGAGTTTGTCCCGACCCTAACTCAGGTGTGTATCTATGTAGAGGCTTTTGTAGACATATTGTACAGCCATAGGAGTGTTTGGTTGATAGACGTGATGGCTCTGACGGCCAATTACTGTTTATATATATATATATATCTATGCGTGTCTGCTGGGCTGATACAGGTATTGTTTTCTTCTATTTACAATGAAGTGCTGCCCAATTTTCTAATTTTCATAAGAAATGTAAATGTGAAAGTATAGGTTATGAACGGGTTATCCCGGGCCTCCTCGGCTACGGGTGCCAGTTCGCTCCAATGGTATTTGGGGTATGACAGAAGTGGTATCAGAGAAGTTCGTCCTAGTGAGTCTACAAAGCCGTGTCTACGTAGAATCTCGTTTATCGGTGTGTTGTGCACCACATCTATAAATAGGAGGCTATTGGACCTTTAAGGATTGTTTCCACTCTCCATTTCTTAGATCGTGCAATAGAGCCCATATTAGAGATAAAGTCATAATCGATCACTTAATCCAATTGTTTTTTTTATTATAGTAACGATGTCGGTTACAAGGAGAAATAATAAGTGGAAGTGAGTGGATGTAGTGGCAGGAGAAGGTACTAGTAAGTCACCACCAACACAAGCTGAACAAAGTGAGTCTCCAGCTGAGCATATATCAGGAGCTTCTTCTCCTCCGGAAGGGCCATCTATTAATGCTGTTGATCGAGATTTGAGGGATGCAGTACAACTTCTGACGCGTATAGTTGCCGTTCAAGTTCTAGGACAAGATATTCCTACCACGGGTTCTAGTGGTACGGATAGAGCAGCTAGCCTTCGGACACAGGATTTTCTGAAACTGGATCCTCCTACTTTTACCGGATCAGATATTAACGAAGACCCGCAGGACTTTGTCGATCAAAACCAAAGGGCTCTAGATGTTATGCACATATCCGGTAAAAAGATGGTTGAGCTAGCAGCATATAGACTGAAAGGAGAGGCTATATTGTGGTACGTGGATTGGAAGCGATCTAGGGGTATTATGCACCTCCAACTACGTGGGGAGAGTTCAAAGATGCATTTATTGATCATTATCTTCCATTTGAGACTCGTCAGGCCCGTGCAGATCAATTCTTAAATCTTTGTCAGGGTAATATGAGTGTAAGGGAGTATAGTCTTCCATTTAACTCCTTGTCTCGATATGCTTCTAATATGGTAGCTACTATGGATGACAGAGTTCATCACTATGTGGATAGATTGGAACCATACTTGGTTAGAGATTGTACCATTGCTGCTTTGAACAAGGACATGGATATAGCAAGGATACAAGCTTTCGCTCAGAAGATGGAAGATCAGAGGCAAAGAAGAAGAACCCAGGAATCAGAAAAAGGATATTCTAAGCGGGCCAAAGCTATAGGGCAGTTTATGGCATATCAGGGAGGTTTTAGGCCTTTGTTCTCTCATAGATTGCCTAGCCTGTTATCTTCTTATCCGGAAATTAGTGCTCCACCGCATTTTCAAAGGTTCAGAGGTAATCAGTTCGGGCAAAGCAGTGAAAATCAGAGTTCGCGAACAGTGGGGTATCAAGGGCAAGGGAGTATGAGTCAATTGAGATCTCCACGACACCCATGCCCCATATGTAGAAGATTTCACTTTGGCGAATGTCGGCTTGGAACGAACAATTGCTTTTGGTGCGGTAGGCTGGGGCATATGGCTAGGGATTGCCCATGCAGGACCATAGGTGGTATAACACGACCTACTGGATCAGCCATTGCGTCATCATTGGTGCCTCCTTTGAGTAGGGGTGCACAACCTATGGGTCACGATAGATGTGATAGAGGAGCAACTAGTTCTAGTGGAGCTCAGAACCGTGTGTATGCCCTAGCAGATCGGCAGAATTTAGAGGCTTCTCCAGACGTGGTTACAGGTACGTTGTCCATCTTTGCATTTGATGTGTATGCCTTAATTGATACTGGTTCTACATTATCGTACGCTACTCCTTTGGTTGCGGGAAGGTTCAGGAGAACACCCGAATTATTAGCCAAGCCATTTGAAGTATCAACGCCAGTGGGGGAATCTCTTATAGCTAGGAATGTTTATCGAAATTGTGTTGTGAATATTTGTGGTCGTGATACGATGGACGATCTTGTTGATTTAGAAATGGTAGATTTTGATGTTATTATGGGCATGGATTGGTTAGCGTCTTGTTATGCTACAGTAGATTGCCGTTCTAAGAAGGTGTATTTCCATTTCCCAAATGAGGCAGTCCTTGAATGGAAGGGTAATGTTGGCGCACTGAGAGGTAGATTTATTTCTTACTTTAAGGCAAGAAAAATGATTTCCAAGGGGTACATATACCATTTGGTTAGAGTAAGGGATACAGAGGCAGAGCCGCCAACTTTTCAGACCGTTCCAGTTGTGAATGAATTTCCTGATGTATTTCCTGAAGAACTACTAGGTTTACCTTTTGAACGAGAAGTGGAGTTTGGTATTGATATGTTGCCAGACACACAACCAATCTCAATTCCTCCTTATAGAATGGCACCAGCAGAGTTGTGAGAATTGAAAGAGCAACTGAAAGACTTGCTAGAGAAGGGATTCATCAGGCCTAGTATGTCCCCTTGGGGAGAACTAGTATTGTTTGTGCGTAAGAAAGATGGTTCGCTGAGGATGTGTATTGAATATCGGCAATTGAATAAGGTGACTATCAAGAATAAATACCCTCTCCCCCGAATTGATGATTTATTTGACCAGTTGCAGGGTGCCTAGTGTTTTTCCAAGATTGACTTGAGATCAGGCTATCATCAAGTGAGAGTCAAGGATAAAGATATACCCAAGACAGCTTTCCGAACACGGTATGGTCATTATGAATTCCTGGTTATGTCATTCGGGCTGACAAATACACCCGCAGTTTTTATGGATCTGATGAATAGGCTGTTTAAGCCGTTTCTAGATGTGTTCGTGATAGTTTTCATAGATGATATTCTGGTCTACTCTAGATAAGAAGAGGACTATGTTAATCACTTGAGACAGGCGTTGCAGATTCTTCGTGATCGTAAGCTGTATGTGAAGTTTTCTAAATGTGAGTTTTGGCTCAAGTCAGTGGCATTTTTGGGCCATATTGTATCCAGTGAAGGCATAAAAGTTGACACTCAGAAGATTGAGGCTGTGAAGAATTGGCCAAGACCCACGGCGCCTACGGAGATTCGTAGTTTCCTCGGGTTGGCAGGTTATTATAGAAGGTTTGTTGAAGGTTTTTCTTCTATTTCTGCACCCTTGACTAAGTTGATGCATAAAGCCTCCAAGTTTCAATGGAATGATGCCTGTGAAAAGAGTTTCCAAGATCTGAAGAGCAAGTTGACTTCTACACCGGTATTGGTACTTCCTGAAGGCACAGAAGGGTATGTAGTGTACTGTGATGCTTCGAGAAGTGGCTTAGGATGCGTCATAATGCAACATGGTAGAGTAATAGCCTATGGCTCTAGACAATTGCGACCACATAAGAGGAATTATCCCACACATGATCTTGAGCTAGCTGCAGTTGTATTTGCTTTGAAGATATGGCGCCACTACTTATATGGGGTTCATGTTGACATATATACCGATCATAAGAGCCTGCAATATATCTTCAGTCAGAAAGATCTAAACATGAGGCAGCGGAGATGGCTTGAATTGTTGAAAGATTACGATGTTGATATCTTGTATCATCCAGGGAAAGCGAATGTGGTAGCGGATGCACTGAGTCGTAAGTCTAAAATGGCATCTATAGAAAAGTAGGGGATGATTAAGGATCTTCACCAACTAGCTAATTTGGGAGTTTGACTTCTCAAAACTCCAGATGAAGAGGTTATTGTACGTAATGCAACGAAATATTCATTGATAGCTGAAGTGAAAGAGAAGCAGTATGCAGATCCAATTTTATTGCAGCTTAAGGAGGATGTGCAGAGTGGCACGACAAAGGCATTTGAGCTTACGCGAGAAGTAGTGCTTCAGTGTCAGAATCGTTTATGTGTACCTGATGTAGTTGAGCTAAGAAAGAGAATTATGACAGAAGCACACTGTTCAAGGTATTCCATCCATCCAGGGTCGACTAAGATGTATCAAGATTTGAAAACAATATATTGGTGGAATGACATGAAGAAGAATATTGCCGAATTTGTAGCTGAATGTCCGAATTGTCAAAGAGTCAAAGTAGAACACCAGAAACCCAGTGGTTACATGCAATGTATAGATCTTCCAGTCTGGAAGTGGGACAAGATCAATATGGATTTCATCACGGGTTTGCCTCGTACATATCGGAAGTTTGATTCCATATGGGTGATCATTGATAGGCTTACCAAATCTGCGCACTTCTTACCAGTTAAGACAACTTATACGGCGGAAGAGTATGTGAAGTTGTATATTAAGGAGATCGTTCGGTTACATGGAGTTCCAATTTCCATTATATCCGATCGAGGAGCCCAATTTACCGCGAATTTCTGGAAGTCTTTTCAAAGGAGTTTGGGGACACAAGTAAATCTAAGTACGACTTTTCATCCTCAAACGGACGGACAAGCAGAACGTACCATCCAGACATTTGAAGATATGCTACGAGCATGTGTATTAGATTTCAAAGGCAACTGGGATGATCACCTACCTCTTATCGAGTTTGCCTACAATAATAGCTATCATTCAAGTATCAAAATGGCACCATATGAAGCATTGTATGGAAGAAAGTGTAGATCGCCAATAGGATGGTTTGAAGCAGGTGATGCGGTCTTGTTTGGACCGGATCTTGTTTATCAAGCAATGGAGAAGGTTAAAGTGATCCAACAACGACTTGAAACAGCTCAAAGTCGACACAAATCTTATACGGATGTTAAAAGAAGAGGACTTGAGTTTTCTAACGACGAATGGGTATTCTTGAAAGTATCACCTATGAAAGGAGTGATGAGGTTTGGAAAGAAAGGAAAGTTAAGTCCACGATACATAGGTCCATACAAGATCATTCAAAGATTTGGACAAGTTGCTTATGAGTTAGAGCTACCTCAAGAGCTCTCAGCAGTTCATCCCGTATTTCATGTTTCGATGCTTCGCAAGTACATCGGAGATCCATCGCACATCACTACTACGGAAGATGTACAAGTTACAGAAGATCTCATTTTTGAAGAAATGCCTATTGCTATTCTTGATCGCCAAATTAAAAAGATAAGGAATAAAGAGATAGCATCGGTAAAAGTACTTTGGAGGAATCAACAAGTTGAGGAGATCACATGGGAAACCGAGGAAGCGATGAAGATTAAGTACCCTTACCTATTCAACGATGACGAGGAAGTTCATGAGACGGAAGAAGAACAATAATAAGTAAGTGTTTATTTTTATGCAAGTATGTTATGTTGATGAATATGTTAATTGTAAACTTGGACATGTCTTAATTGAGTAACTATGCTAACATTCGAGGATGAATGTTCTTAAGGGGGGGAGAATGTAACACCCCGTAAATATTTTGTACACTTATCGCGATTATATGGAGTCCTAAAGGCTTGCGTATGGGTTAAATTAAGTTTATGGTGTTCGGAAGTATCCCTTCAATAGTTGTATGTGTAGTTATTGGAACAAGCTTTCCAACGATATAAATTTTGCCCAAAACAGAGGAGTATTTCATATAAGCGAGCACATTCGAAATTTCAAAACGGTGGCCGGGAAGCCTGTGAATAGTAAATCTGCAGGAAAATTACTGCAGCTAGGCAATTATTTTTTTGGATCAACTTTAGACGATCATAACTCCTTGTACAAAAAGAACTGTGTGAGCTGCTATATATAAAAGAAAAACTCCGAGAGTATTCTTTCCGATGAAATTGGTTTCATCCAATCCAATGTTTGAGTAAGGAGCTATACCCGTTTTACTACAGCCTATCAAAAAAAAAAACAGAATTGTGGGACAGATTTTTGGGTCAACTTTAAACGACCATAACTCCTTGTACAGGAAGAACTGGGTGGTATACTTTATATGAAAATGAAATACCTTGGAATTATATTTCCAATACAATTGGTTTCACCCGAATCCGATACCGGAGCAAAGAGTTATGATCGATTTACTTCAGCCTGTCAAAACTGTCCAATGGGGACAGATTCGGATTTATTTAAATTTTTAGGGCAAAATGGTCATTTTCTATTACCTCTTGGACGAAAATGGGTCTTTATAAACCTACACTTAGCCTCATAGATATCATATACCATCCAATTATTAAGAGAAGGTGAAACCCTAGCCTAATTTCAACTTCAAATATTTTGTGATTCAACCGTAGAAAATTCGAATTGGTTCCGTAGTTGTGTTCACCATCTCGAAAGCTTCGAGAAGAACCCCATGGTTATGTAAGGAGGATTCTAAATACAAGAGTTCATTGTTAAGGTATGAATATTGTTTATTCTTGATTCTTATCCATGAATAAGTATTGATAAAGGATTATGAGTATTGTCTTGATGTTGGAAGATAACTAGAAACATAGTTATGAATTGTTTTGTATAAATTGATAGTAGTAAATTATGGAAGTTGTTGTATTGGATTATGGAGGATGAATTGTGGTG
This sequence comes from Capsicum baccatum var. pendulum, assembly GCA_030864225.1. Classification (NCBI taxonomy): domain Eukaryota; kingdom Viridiplantae; phylum Streptophyta; class Magnoliopsida; order Solanales; family Solanaceae; genus Capsicum; species Capsicum baccatum. Next base: position 157,614,738 of record CM061558.1, read on the forward strand.
ATATATCATTATATTATTAGTTATGTATGCCCAGTGATCATGTTGGTATTGGATGGTGATTAAGAAGGGAAATAAAGGCTAAGAGTGATGTTGAGGGATATTTCATGAAAATGCATGATATGTGAATGTAATAAGAGTATAAGAGGATGTATGTAGCACTCTTATTGATGAGTTAAAGGATTACTTCCTAGACATTATTTGGTGAAGTTAATACCTAAATGGTAAGGTTTGGTTGCTAATACTAGTTTGCCACAAATGACTTATTGTAGATAAGTGTTCGAAGAGTACGGGAAGCCAAGTTGGACTTGTATTGAAGTGGTTATATCAAGGTATGTAAGATATACTCTATCTAATCTTTGGCATGAATAATGACCCATGGCACTCTCAAGTAAGCTTCAAAAATTGTCCTACGATACATGACACATAATAATATCATATGATCTTCGACACTACCAATTGAACTTGTTTTCACTTTTAAGATGTCCGGCTAGTAAAAAAAATGTCCATATACTATTGTTGACTCCGAAATGGTTTAATGAGGTATCCATGATTCTCTACTTCATTTTCATGATATTGATTACCTATTTACAAGTTTTCCTATTGAGGTATCATGGTTTCAAGTTCCATAAGGTGTGACCACAAAGTAACCAATCTCAAAGATTAATTAAATTAAGAAATGGAATGTCTGTATTTTAAATTGATGATATGATGTATTGTAGTAGTACCACTGATCAGTTGGCCATTGTATTATAAAGTTTATGTATATATGCTATTCTAGGGGTGGTCCCTGATGTATTGTATTAGTACCACTGATCAGTTGGCCATTGTATGACATATGTTATGTATTGATAAGGATTACGGGAAGTAATGATATGAAAGTAATGTGCAGGTATCCCATCAACTCTTTTAAGTATGGTCTACTCATACTGTTTATTCACTAGTATCTGGGTTCTGTTGATCTTTTGTATCTCATCTTGATACTCACTGCCTTACATACTCGGTACTTATTTTCGTACTGACGTCCCTCACGGGGGACCCGTATTCATGCCTACAGGAACAGGTACTTCAGGTCGTACACCTCTGCAGTAAGAGCCAGGACATTCTGTTGTTAGTGGTGAGCTCCAGTTGTTTCGGGGCATCCCAAGTCGATTCTATATGTATTTTTGGTATTTGTATAAAAGTCTTTTGTGGGCGGGAGTTTGTCCCGACCCTAACTCAGGTGTGTATCTATGTAGAGGCTTTTGTAGACATATTGTACAGCCATAGGAATGTTTGGTTGATAGACGTGATGGCTCTGACGGCCAATTACTGTTTATATATATATATCTATGCGTGTCTGCTGGGCTGATACAGGTATTGTTTTTTTCTATTTACAACGAAGTGCTGCCCAAATTTCTAATTTTCATAAGAAATGTAAATGTGAAAGTATAGGTTATGAACGGGTTCTCCCGGGCCTCCTCGGCTACGGGTGCCAGTCCGCTCCAATGGGATTTGGGGTATGACATCAAAATACCTGTAATAGTTAGATGTACAAAGAGAAATCACCCTTAAGAGCCCCAACTGATCAACCTTTTGAATACCCTAAGTGTTCTTGACCTTGAGGATTTGGGAGTATTTGAGCAGTTACTTAGATATTTCTAAGAGATAATGACGCCCTAAAAAAGGTTATAAGTCGTGGGTTTCTATTTGATTAAGTGGGGAAATGTCTAGAATGCCCTTAACTTTAAAAGCTGAAAAGTGCAACCATTGATTATTCGTCAACCCTTTGACTCATAACCACTTCTTATGACTCATCATCACAAGTCGTAAACAAGGAAGTACCACCAAAGCACCCTACACATTTATCCTTATGACTCAATAGCATCAATCATAATAGGTCCCCATAATTCATAGGGTCTAGTCTTAGTTAACACCAAACATAAATTGGCACATACACTGGACACCTTATGATTACTCGTAACGACTCGTAACATCTGATTACGACTCTTAGTGAGCCACTCATACTTAGAGTAGAATCAAGCTACAAACCTATTGGTTTAGTTACAAATCATCCCATTGACTCGTCAGGACACCCTACGACTCATAGGGTCCAGTTGTAACTAGGGCAGTGAGCTCAAATCTTAGAAAATTTCTAAGGGCCAAAGATCTGGGGTGTTTCAGTTCTCCCCCACTTGGATCATTTATCCTCGAATAATGGGTCAAGAAAATTACTAGCACGATTTGACTCCATGTAGCTCTACTCTTACCTTTAGCAAACTCAGAAAATAAAGATGCCAAGAAAATTACTCTTTCCTTTAACAAAGTGACTAAGCTGTATCTTCTTCCCAAACCACATTACTCTTCATGGGAGATACCTTCAAGAACACCTAATCGCTAACCTTAAACTCTAATTCCCTATGCCTCATATATGCAAAAGACTTTTGGTGACTTTGGGCAACTTTAAGTCTATTACGAATGACCTTCACCTTGTCCATTGCTTAGCGAACCAAATTCAGGCTAAGCATCTCCTCCTCACCAACCTCAAACCACCCAATAGGAGACCTACACCTCCTACCATACAATACCTCGAATAGAGATATCCTAATACTAAAGGAGTAGCTATTATTATGTGCAAACTATATTAAAGGAAAATGATCAACCCAACTACCACCATAGTAAATCATGCAAGATGAAAACATATTTTCTAATATCTGAATAGGCCTTTCTGCTTGCCTATCTGACTGCGGGTGGAAAGCATTATTAAGGCTCACCTTAGTTTCCAAACCTCTCTAAAATGAATGCTAAAACTATGGTGAGAATACAGTGTTGCAATCTGAAATGATAAAAATAGGTGCCCCATGCAACTTTACAACTTTTAAGAGGAACAACTTTGCATAATACTCTACCAAATAATTAGTCATCACTGGTACCAAGTGAACTGAGTAAGTCATCCTATTAATAATGACCCAAATCGAATAAAACTAATTTCGAGACCGAGGAGGATTGATAACAAAATCCATATTAATTAACTCCCATTTCCACATCGGCAGTTTAATCTCTTGAGTCAACCCATCGGGCCTTAAGTTGTCAATCTTTACTTGGTGATGCACCAAGCATATAGCTATAAAACTGGCCTTATCTCACTTTATATTATTCCAAAAGTAAATCTTCTTCAGATCATGATACATCTTTGTTGAAATAGGATGAATGATAGAACACGAGTCATAAGACTCTGCCAAGATCCTCTCACTCAACCTATCTATATCGGGAACACATAATCTATCTTGGTACCTCAAGATACCATCACAACTAATATTAAAAGCTACAACCTTTTGCTAACCCATATTTTTCTTAATCTTTATTAAGATAGGATCCAATACCTATTTCTACTTTATTTCAGTAACAAGGGATGACTTCTCCACCTCTTGCAGGAACACACCAACATCTTCAGAGTCTAAGAGATGAACTCCAAGCTTATATAAATGGTGAATATCGTTTACAAATTCCCTCTTATCCTTATCCACATGAGCTAGACTCTCTATGGATAACCTACAAAGAGTATCAACAACCACATTTGCTTTACATGGATGATAGTAAAGACTCATGTCATAGTCTTTCAGCAATACAAACTACCTCCTTTGCTTGAGATTTAACTCCTTTTGGGTGAACACATATTACAGACTCTTATGATTATAAAAAATATCTACATAGGCACCACACAAATTGTGACACCAAATCTTTAATACGAATACAACAACAAATAACTCTAAGTCATGAGTCGGATAATTCTTCTCATGAACTTTCAACTACCTAGAAGCATTGGCCAACACCTTGCCATACTGCATCAACATGCAACAAAGTCCCACATAGGATGCATCACAATAGACAATAAAACTATCGGTACCCTCATGTATAGTCAAGAATAGAGTTAAAGTCAACTTATTATCAAGCTTTTCAAAATTACCCTCACAAGCATCAGACAATAAGAACTTCACCTTCGTCTGGGTCAACTTAGTCAATAGGGTAGCTATAGTCGAGAAACTATCCATAAATCTTCTATAGTAACTGGATAAACCCAAGAAGCTCTGGATATTAGTTGGAGTCGTGGGCTTAGGACACTTCTTAATCATTGAAACCTTTTAGGGATCCACCATGATCCCTTCGCTAGAAATGACATAAACCAAAAAAGTAATAACCTTCAACCAGAATCCATACTTTCAAAACTTAGCATACAAATACTGATATTTCAAGGTTTGCAACATAATATAGAGGTGATCGGCATGATCCACCTCAATCATGGAATACACCAAAATATCATCTATAAACTTGGTAGTAAAAAAATTTAGAAACTGATGGAAGACCCTATTCACCAAGTCCGTAAATGCAGCCAGGACATTAGTCAAACCAAAAGACATGACTTAGAATTCATAATGACCATACTAATTTTGAAAGGCAGACTTAGGGATATCCACCTCCCTAATCTTTAGCTAATGATAAAATGACCTCAGATTAATCTTAGAGAAATATCTAGCCCCCTGAAGTTGGTTAAACAAATAGTCAATCCGAGAAAGAGGATAATTATTCTTCACCGTAACCTTATTCAACTAACAATAATTGATACATATTCAAAGGGAACCATCCTTTTTACATATGAACAAAATAGGAGCACCGCACAATAAAACACTAGGATGGATAAAACCCTTGTCAAGGAGGTCTTTCAACTGCTTCTTAAGCTCCTTCAACTTAGCCAGAGTCATTCTGTAGGGAGGCATAGAGATAGAACAAGTGTCTGAAAGAAGGTCAATCCCAAAATAAATGTCCCTATCAGGAGGAACATAGGGAAGATCATTAGGAAAAACATTGGGGAATTCATTAACCATGGAAACAAATTATAAAGAAGGACCTTCTGTTCTAGAATTTTAACTAAGACCAAATGATAAAGACATCCCCTAGAAATAAACTTTTAGGCTCTAAGATACCATATGAACCTTCCCTTAGGCACCAGAGAACTCCCTTCCCACTCAATGACTGACTCATTAGGGAATTTAAACATGACCTTATGGGTTCAGCAATATAAGAAAGCATAGCATAAATACAACCAATCCATCTATGATATGACATCAAAATCAACTATGTCTAACTCTATCAAATCTACTAGAGTTTCTCTACCACCAACAGATACCATAAAACTCTAATAGACTCTTCTAGCAACCATAGAGTCACCTATCAGGGTTGAAATAAAAAAGTGAATAGGGATAAACTTGAGATCAAAACCAAAATACACAGCCATAAATAAGGTCACACAAGAAAGAGTAGACCCCAAATCAAGAAAGAAATACACATCATAAGAAAAGAGTTGTAATATACCAGTGATGAAATTGGGGGATGCCTCTGAGTCCTAGTGGGTAGTGAAGGCATGCAAGCAATTTTGGCCAGTGCCAGTACTAGAAGTAGAGGTGACACTCATTGGTGCAGGAGCTGATGAAATAGAAATAGGAATCTTATTTTTGCTTGAAGCATCATTAGAAGGATAATCTCTCTGTAAGTGACCAATCTAACCATATTTAAAACACATGTTCCTCGTTTCTACATAAAGCCCACGGTGCACTTGCCCATAAAATCTATAAGAAGGATATGATAGAGCGAACTGAGCCCTACTAGCCTGAGATTGGGCACCCTGTGTCCTAAACCCACTATTATGCAGAGAACGATGATCGTCCAGTAACTTCGAATAAAGATCACTAGTCGTAGAGTAGGAAATAGAACTTTCCCACCTCTTCATAGACTACTTTCTACTATCTCTACCACTTTGCTCTTGACCTCTACCCTAATAAAAAAATCTAAACTTCTTATTCTTCCTTTCCCCTATCTCTGCCTGCTTCTTTATCTCCTTCTTAACATGCTGAATATACATAACCAATCTAGAGATGTCTATAACATTATTAAATAAGGTATCCTTAATGATGTGTCATGGAAATATGAAACTTTTAATGCTAAAAACCTTGAATTTATGCATGGACTTGGGTTATTTTACTAGATATGATGCACTTTGGTGTTTATTATAGGTAAAATAGGTCTACAATAGTGTTGGGATAAAAATGTAAGAAAAAGACCTGGAAACACAAAGTCTAATCAAGATACGAGTTACCTCACATGTCATCAAAACACCATCGACTCATAAGATGACTCATAAGCGCAACAGAACCAAATCCAAATTGAGAATCTATGTATACAGAAGATACGACTTAAGCATGCGTGTCTTAAGTTGAAGGTATCGATCGTGACAAGGGATCGTAAGCATAATAGAATCTAAAGCTACTATTAAGATTTAAGTCTCCCATGATTTTTATTCTACTTTTGTTCAGTGTTAACAATAAGTTAATATCTTTAGATGCCATAAACTTTCTATGACTCCTATTTTAGAAATAGAATTGTTTTATATATGGGGTATAGATTTCATGGGACTTTTTGTGAGTTTGTTTGGCATGAAGTATATACTTGTGGCTGCGGATTATGTATCCAAATAGGTGGAATCAGTTGTGCTCCCTAACAATGAAGCACTAGTCTCATTGTATTCCTGAAAAAGCACATATTTTCTAGATTTGGTACTCCAGTACTATCATTAGTAACGGTGGGTCATATTTTTGTAATCGTCTATTAAAAATTCCGCTTGGGAAATATGTAGTAAATCACAAGGTGTAAAGACCATATAATCCAAATACTAGTGGACAAGTTGAGGTGTCCAACAAATAAATCAAGTCTATCTTGGCAAAGACCGTAAATGCCAATAGGTGTGTTTGGTCATGAAGATTCCATGATATGTTATGGGCTTACCGAACAACATTCAAGACCCCCATTGGTGCTTCTCACTATCAGCTAATGTATAGAAAGGCTCATCACTTGCCTATTAAACATGAACATAAGACATTATAGGCTTTAAAGAAGTTGATTTTTGAGTGGCAAGATGCAGCTAAGTCAAAGATGAAAAATATGAATGAGTTGGATGAATTTCAACTCTGGCTTATAAAGTTCTGCACTTTACAAGGAAAAGTTAAAGCTGTATCATGATCATAAAATAAAGAAAAAAAACTTCAAAAAAGATGACCAGGTATTGATATATAATTGAAGGCTTTACTTCTTTCCAGGTAAGTTGAATTTTAGCCGGCATGGTCCCTTTACAGTGCTAAGAGTTTTTCCATATGGTGCTTTGAAATTAAAGAGGAATGGTGAAGGTCCGTTCAAGGTGAATGGGTAAAAAGTCAAGCTCTATATGGGTAACACTAAGTAAATTAATGTGATTTTCAAGATGGACCTCGGTGAAGTCTGAGTAACCAAGGTAGCAACTTTGTGCCATGACGTTAAATCAAGCGCTGTAAGGGACGCAATCCATAAGGATAGTTGGTGAAATCTGAGTACCCGACTTATACATGTCGTGCCAAGATATTAAATCAAGCGCTGCATGAGAGGCAACCCATGTTCTTGTACTTATTTATTTTTTGGGTAATATGTTTTTTCAGTGTGCAAGAATAAAAACTGCAAAAAAGATCCAGAGTAGTACAAGTAAATAGGTCATATGGACTCTTTAGGTGTCGTATCTAGATGGAACAACTCATGAGTAGGAGTCTTAAGGACCTTCAAGAAAATTAACAATTAGGAGAAATTTTATGGAATGGACACGATTCTTATAATGATTGTACACTCAAGGTACAACTCATCATATTGATTCATATCCACTCCAGAGCCCTGATAAGATTCCAAGCCTATACGAGTTAAAAAAATAACTAGTAAGCCTAGGTATGAGTCATACACTTTACTCGTACCCAAGCTTACAAGTTAAAGAAACGACTAGTAATCCTAGGTATGAGTCGTACACTTGATTCATACCCAAGCTTACCAGGTTAGGTCACCGGTTAACCAAGCCCAGCAAGCTTGATTTAAAAAGAAATAGGTCACCCGATACGAGTACCAAAAATTTGAAACAACCTATAATCCAAAAAACCTCCATCTTTGATTGATTTTTGAGCTCCCAAAGCTTGAAAACACTTTAAATTAGTTATAAGCTTGAATTCCTTTACACAAATTTAAGCATGAATTTGGGAAGAACTTGGAGAAATTAAAGAAGCCTAATCTCTCACTAATTCAAGTAAGTGTTCAAACCTAAATTTCTCTATTTTTTTGAGTTAAAATCATAAATGCAAGTAAGTTTTAATTTGCTTTAGGTTGAAATTACATGGTTGTTGCATTTTGGAACCCTTGTTCTTAGGTTTAGGTTAAAAATGGAAGTGGAGAAAATTTTGATATTTTATATGGATATTTTGTGTATTTTGGACTGATATGGGGTGTAACTGCTCTATAATATATGGGTAGTTTGGGAATTTGAATTTTGAGTCAACTTTGAAAGTTGAAATTTATGTTGTAGTGGATACGTGACCCTTACGACTCATTTCCACTGGTAACGGGATCATAATGAGACACATACTCACTGACAATATAGAAGTATAACTAAGTTTGAATCTGGGTATGGGTACGACTTGCCTAAACGAGTTGTACCCATCCTATATGACTTATACACTAAAGTCGTACTGACCTGGGATAAACTTAAATGTTATAAGTTATTTTTGATCTGCTTAGGACTGTCAGTACAACTAGTTAGAAGGACTCTAATCAGACCAGTGAATAATCATCACTAACCTGAACATTATATGACCTGAACATATGAGTCATACCCAGTCCATACGACTAGTACCCCCCATTCGTACCCTAGATAGAACATGTACACTGAACTTAATTTTTTATTGTTTCTTTCTTTTCTTTATTTACTTACTAATAACTGTGTACTTTAAGGAACAATGCCTCCAAAATATTCATCTTCTTCCAAGTAAGTGCTTAAAAAGGGAAACAAAAAGGCTCAATATTCCAGTTCTGCGGCTACTGTGTCATCACATGTATCGATGACTTATATGACTACCCAAAAAAGGGCAAGGTTAACCCAAAGTCATAAATGTCCACAAAGGGGAAAAAGGTAGCAACTCCAAAAGAAACACCTCCATAGGGTTCAAGGAGAAATAACCCGACTATCTCACCTCCTCACTCACCTCTACCTTTAGAGGAAGAAGATGATATTGAATCTAATTTCGAATAAGAAAGTTCTAAAAATTCTAAGGGTATAGAAGAGGTTGATGTTACACCGATCAATAAATAGGACCTCCCATAGCACTTATCACTGCTTTGGTGCCCATCATTGAATGATAAGGGTACCCCAGTATGTAGGAGACATTTAATGATGGCGTGAGAAGACTTTGTAAAAAAATATCAAATAGGTATTATCTCTGGAGAGGGGACTGACTACTACTGGGATGATAAAGTTACTGAAAAATACCCCTGTTTGTGCTATTTTTCCTGTGATTGAGACAGTTATGCCCATAGTCTATGTGGACAGTCTTTGGGCTATTTTGGACCCAATTGAGGAGACTTGAGTAGAGAATCAATATAATATAAGAGAGAGAAAGATAAGAAGGTATGAGGATAAGGATACTGAGAAAAAGCTAAGGGGGCCTAGCCTACAGGATGAGAAGGTCCGGGAGGTGCGGGTCTGGGAGATGGCTATTGGAGATGGTGGTTCGAGACCAATAAGTATTGCTGTTGAAGGGGACAGTGTTATGCCTCTGACTACTATTGCTAACTCAGTCCCGATGATTGATGAGACTATTGTTGAGGAGAGTGGGACTTGACTGGATGGCCTACATGCTGATACTACATAATTTGGTGCCTTGAGCACCTAGGTATAACTTCTCATCCTAGATTTACATTTTCTAGCACTGAGGATAGTGCAAGATTTTTCATATGGGGGTGAGGGTGTATGTCTAATTTTTAATATTTGGAAGTAGTTAAAAGTTTGTTATTTCTTGCAGGATTGGTGCAAAAAAAATAACTGAGATAGGAGGAAAATTTGCACCTATGGAAAAAGACTGATTTTCTTATTGATTATGAAATTGATTTGTAATGTATTATCATTTTTGAAATTTATTTATGATTTTGGAAACATGAATGATTGTGGATTTGAAATGATTATGCTAAAAGTATTTGTGTTAAATTATTGAGAGCCCTTTTAAATTTTTGTTAACTATGTGTTTGTGTATGTGTGTGAGACCGTTATGAATCTGATAATGGCATTAGGATTGGGGATATAACAATTAAGGAAAACAGTTGCATAACTGGATAACTAGTACTTAGCAATGTAACCCTATACAAGTGCGTGTGAGGTATTACCGAGTTCCTAATGTATCAAAATCTAGAACATGCCAGGTTACTTTTACCTAGGTATATGATAGTCGAGTAGAAGATCATCACAGGCCATTGTTTTTGTAAGTCCAGTTAATGCTAATTCCCTAACAAAATGAATGAATCCCTTTGATCTAAATAGTTGAGCCTTAATCACCCAAATTTTGTTGTTTACACCAATTTAACCTTCCCGTTTCCCTTATAATGAAACTGTTTTGTTTGTGGATCTTCTTGAACATTGTGTACCTCAACACAGGCAAATCACCTAAGTTGAGGGTGGTAATTATATGAATGTGTAGGAGAAAATGAGTGTGAAGAAAGTCATATTGAATAAAATTTTTAAAACAATACAGACGCAATGAAAATAAAAGAAGAAGAAAATTTGCAATAAAACATAAAGAAAATGAAAAGAAAAATTAAGTGAGAAAACCATACCTAACCAAATCTGAATGTGTCAAATTATAAAGAGAGACATAAGGGTAACATACCATCCCCAAGCCTACGTTACAAGATGAATAAAGTCCTGTGGTAATTCTAGCTCAACTATCTTAAAATTTAGGAAGAGAGTATAAGGGCAATCCCATGGTATTACGTATACACCGGTGATACTTCTTTGTGTGTGAGAGAGAGTCATTTGTTATATCCCTGAACAAATTGATTGATCTATACTAAGAGTAAATGGGATTTCATTGACATGAGCACACACATGTTATGTTTATAGGTTGCTAGAATGTTTGGTGAGTCTTGGAAAGTTAAAATTATGAGGGGAGTAACATGGCTGAAAATTGAGCTCAAAATCACTACCATAGGTAGCTTAAGATTTTCCTGTTGAAGCATCGTTCTTTTGTTTTGAGATAGAGTTTGATTTCTATTTTCTTGAGGACATGCAAAAATCTAAGTTAAGGGTGTTTATGTGTCATGGAAACAAGACAGTTTTGATGCTTAAAACCATTAATTTATTCATTGACTTATGTTGTTTTATCAAATATGATGCAATTTGGTGTTTATTGCATGTAAAATAGATCTACGATAGTGTCAGGATAAAAATGGAAGAAAAAGACTGGGAAAGAAAAGTTTGATCAAGATACAAATTACCTCATGAGTTTTCAACACACCATATGACTCGTAGGATGACTCGTAAGCACAATAAAACCAAAAGCCAAACTAAGAATCTAAGTAAGGAGAAGATATGACTCAAAAATCTAAGTCGAAATATGAAGATATGGGTTGTGACAAGGAATCATAAGCATAGAAGAATCTAAAGATACCATTCATGATTTAAGTCTAAGAAGTATACGAGTTGGAAGTCTAAGTACAATTCATATATGGAAATCTTATACATACCAGTGTTCAAAGATTAGAAATATAGAAGCCCTAGGTAGATATGAGTGAAGGACACGAGTTGTATGGTCAACGTATGACTCATCAGTAGAAGTTGTAAGAAGAACAAAAAGTTAAAGCATTGGGAAATCAGATACTGGAATGAATACGAGAGGCATGGTACGACTCATATGATGCACATACGAGTGGATGAGAGAGTCGTACCATGTGTCGACATAACTTTACCTTTCCCGTATTTATTAGGATTTCTGAGTATTTTTGAGATATTATAAATTCCCTAGGGTTTATATTTTATTAGGTTATATTTTTTAACATCTTTTTATGTTCTAATATACTTTATTACATACTTATACTTTGTTCTTGAGATTTTGGGTTATTATTTAATAGTATATTTTGGATTTTATTATTCCCATTATTGTGCGATTAATTACATACTTTCTTTATCGATTATCATGGATTGTTTCATGAACATGAGAGGATAACTTCCCTGACTAGGGTTGTAGGAACCCTGGTGGATTAACTACGCAAGGAAAGTGGGGCATCCATTTATTCTAAAGTAAACAACATGTATCTTAATCTTCTTTATATAAGTTGACCTTGATGCACTTCAGAAGATTGGGTATAGCCTATATTTGTAAACATCTTCACAAGGGAGTTTATGATTGGGAAAAGTGGATTAAGACAGTAATTTGAGATTCACTGCCATCATTACTTTCAACCATCTCATCTAATCAACTCAAGTTAAAAGATGAGAGTTGAACTGAAGTCATAGATAAGGAGTAATAAGGCGATGCCCTGAGACCCATAAGGTAAAGGGTGAGATTTATCAACATGTTCACAAGACTATTGATAATACATAACTTTTTGACTTTACTTGTAGAGTAGCAAAATAATTGGGTTGAACACAAGAAAGTTACAGAGTTAAGAAGCCAGGGGGAACGCAGTCCTAGTGTTCATTTTCTATTGTTGACAACTCAAAGCATCAAAGTTCAATTACTACTTAATGGTTACTTCCAAAAATCCCCCATTTACTTTTCTTCATTGGTCATGAATTACATCAAGTTAAGTAACTATTCAACATCTTTCCTATGGGCTTGACCCCAACCTAGTTGGGTTACTATATTTGTCATCGACCATTACATACTTCTTTAGAGGTTAGTTTTTGGCGACATCAAATTTTAGCACCATTGTTGGGGAAGATATTGTAATTTTTTAATTGAATTTGGTGAAGTTCTCAGGTTTTATTTTTTGTTTTTTATTTGGCATACGTCGATGTATGTCAAACACTAGGAGAAGAGGAAATCCCTTACTCCTTTTTGATCTACAGACAAAATGAACTCTTTAAACACCCTAAAGGATAGAAGAACAAGTTTGTGATGGTGTTATAGCTGGGGTTCAAGACCCTTATAATATGCCTCCTCTACCACCATCGGATGATCCATAGAATATTACTGATAGATAGACAGAATAATTATTAGCAGCATTAGCTAAAGAAGCTAGAGTAGTGGAAGAGTAGGATCGATCTAAAGAGGCTTACTCTATCTCAGAATGTAGTGCTATCCAGGCTAAGACAAGTTCCTATACAGTAAGTAATAGTCTAAAGAGTTAGAGCTTTAATGATTCCTTGTTATCAGCAACTTCAACCATATGACAAAGATAAAGTCATAGGATTTGTTGAACCTACTGAGACAGGAGCCATCATTCCTCCTGCCTTACAACCCCATATGATGTTTGATATTAAACGTGCCATGATCTAATTTTTAAACTTAAAGGGTGTTTTTTTTAGATCAACTACTGATGAGACAAATATGCATCTTGCTAACTACGCTGGGATTTTCACATCATATACTATTTTGGGGGTGGATCAAGAAGCTTTGAGACTGAAGTTGGTTCCATTTTCATTTATGGGTGACATATCACTATGTTTAGGGAAACTTCCAAGAGGTTTAATCATTACTTGACATGAGTTGCATAAATATTTTTTTATCTTCAGTTTTACAAGGATGCTGCAGTTGAAAGAAGTGATTTATCGCTTAAAACATTTACCTTTAGAATCCTTGTATGAGGCATGGTTTAGATTCAAGAAGAAGATGAGCATGGTACCAAATCATAGAATCAGGGGATCAAATTTATTGGATGTCTTCTATAGATAACTTAATATCAGTTCTAGAGCAATTGCAGATATGATTTCAGGAGGTGCACACATGCGTCTTCTGTGTGATGCTATGCAAGAAATGCTAGATGATATTTTGGTAATTAATAGAGTATGGCGTATTAGAGATGCTAAGTGTGGGGTAGGTATATATGCTATTAGAGTTGATAATACATATAAAACTGGTCATGGTATAGTAGATCAAGAAGTTTCACAACTTTAAAGAAATATTTGGCTGCTTACAAAATAGTTCACAAAATTTAGTGCTGAGAAAGTGAATACAGTTGTGGCAATATATCTACTTATAGGACTTTTGAGATTGAATTTGAAGAGGAAGAAAAGTATCTCGATCGTAGGTAGGAGGTTTTTTGAGCCCAAGGGAAAGAGAATCAAGGTTTGAAATATTATAATGACAAATATAGAGATAGAAGTAGAGAGACAATGATTGGTGATGAAAAGATGACTACAAGGACAAGAGTGAAAAATATTTTCCACTAGGTAGCTGAGATACCGAGTCTAGAGTGGAGGAAATATTGTTGAAACTTTTCAAATAGCAAGAAAGTGAATAGATCTATCTTAAAGATATTAAGGTAGATCTATTTGGGTTGAATCTGAAAGTCTAGTCATATGCTACTGCAATCAAACAACTAGAGCAACCGTATGGCTAGATATCGGTCACATTGAATCAAAAGCAACCTGGAACTCTTCCTAGTAATGCGGTTGTAAATCCAAAGAATGGTGGTCACTACCATCCCATTACCACTCAGAGTGGTGAAACCACCATAGACCCACATGTACCGATTATAAATGAGAAAAATAATGATGATAATTCTATTGATGTAGAAAGCAGGAGAAAACAAGATAAAAAGCGAAGGTTGAGGAGACTATGTTAAAGACAATCCTGAAACCTCTTCCTCCTTTTCCCAAAGGCTAAAAAATAAACAAGAACATGGTAAGTATAAGACGTTTTTGTCAATTCTAGAAAAACTATCAATCAACATCCAGCTTGTACAGAAATTGGAGCAAATGCCAAGATATATAAAATTTAAGAAGGATATAATCACCAAAAAGAGGTCAGCCAGTTATGAGCAAGTCGACTATATCCATCATTGCAATGCTATAGCTAATAGATTATTGGTGGAGAAGAAGGAGGATCCTGGTGCTTTCACTATACCATGCACCATTAGATATTTTGAGTTTGATCGTGCACTATGTGATTTGGGTGCTAGCATCAACCTCATGCCATTTGTAGTGTTTAAATAGTTGGGGTTGGGAGTACCTAAACCAACCACTATGAGATTAGTGATGACAGACAGGATGGTGAAAAATCCAGTAAGTATTTTATATGACATATTGGTAAAAATGGCTTCTTTTATTTTTCCTATGGATATTGTGATATTGAACTGCAAAGTGTACTTTCAAGTCCCAATTATTCTTGGATGACCATTCTAGGCTATAGGAAGAATATTGATTGATTTGGATCTAGTTCATCTAATGCAGAGGCTCAATGATGAACAAGTGATATTTAATGTATGCACACTCATGAAGTAACCTAACGAGTTAAGAGTGATATCATTAATTGATGAGTTTGATGGAGAAATAAACACTTTATAGGATATTGATGCCTTAACAACTTAAGATGATACTTTTGATACCGTTCCTATTAAAGAAAGGTTGGGTGTTAAAGTTTTAGCAGCCATGATCATGAACTTTGATAGTGATGGTTTTAAGGACTATAATGAGATGGTATGTTCTCTCTATGGGATTGGTTCTTAAATTTTGCACCAAAGAAGCTTGATTTGGCTTTGAAGAATAGAACGACTCCACTTGTTCGTCCATCCATTAAGGACCCATACATCTTAGAGTTGAAGGCTCTCCGTTCTCATTTGCGATATGAATTTTTGAGAGCCAAAAACACTTGGTCAGTAATCATTGTAGCTTACTTGGGTGATACACAAGTAGAAGCTTTATCATTAGTGCTATAGAGATTTAAGAGGGCCATAGGTTGGTCCATTGCAAATATTGTTGGTATACTGCTTGGTATTTGTACTAATAAAATTCAACTTGACCTGGATTGTATTCCAAGTATAGAGCATCTTCTTTGACTCAATCCTCTTATGCAAGAGTTTTTAAAGAAAGAGATAATCAACTGGTTAGATAATGGTGTAGTGTATCCCATTACTGATAGTAAGTGGGTCAGTCCAGTATAATATGTTTCGAAGAAAGGAGGTATTAGTTTTGTATCTAATGAGAAGAATGATCTAGTGCTAATGAGGCCAATCACTAGATGAAGAGTATGCATGGATTACAAAAAATTGAGTGCATACACTCAGAAGGACAATTTTCCCATGCCCTTCATGGACTAGATGTTAGACAGGTTAGAGGGCAGTAGATTTTACTATTTTTTCATGGATATTTAGGATATAATCAAATTAGTATTGCACCTAATGGCCAAGAGAAGACCACCTTTACTTGTCCTAATGGGACCTTTGCATTCAGATGTATGCCATTCGAGCTATGCAATGCTCCAGCCATATTTCAAAGATGTATAATATAAATTTTCTCTAACATGGTAGAAGATACCATCAAAGTGTTTATGGATGACTTTTTAGTTATTGGTGATTCTTTTGATGACCTTTTAGTGCACTTGGCAAATGCTCTTAGAAGGTGTGAAGAATGAAACTTGGGACTTAATTGGTCGAAGTGCCATTTTATGGCCAAAGAAGGTATAGTCCTTGGGTACAAAACTTTAGAAAGGGGTATTGAGGTAGATAGAGTAAAAATTAAATTGATCAAGAAATTTCCTCCACCATTTTTCTACAAAGGGTGTTCGTAGCTTTTTGAGACATGCTGGGTTTTATAAGTGATTCATCAAGGATTTCTCCAAGATTGCCAACTCTCTTTGTAGGATTATTGAGAGAGAGAGGTGAAATTTGAGTTTTATGAAGCATGCTTGAAGGCTTTTGTATGTCTGAAAGAGAAGCTAATGACTGCTCTTATTATTGTGTCTCTACATTAGTCCTTGCCTTTTTAGATTTTATGTGATGCAAATGAATTTTCCTAAAGGGATTTACTAGGTCAACAAAAAAAGAATATCCTTCATCCCATTTACTACTCTTAGCAAGGCACTAAATCCTGCCCAAAAGAAAATACACTGTGACAGAACAAGAGTTGTTGGTAGTGGTTTTTACCTTCGAAATGTTTAAGTATTATTTTACTGGGGACAAAGGTGATTGTGCACACTGATCATGCATCATTGTAGAAATTAATGGAGAAAAAAGATGTTAACCTAGACTGATTAGGTAGGTGCTATTATTGCAAGAATTTAATTTTAAAGTCAAGGATAGAAAAGGATCTGAGAATCAAGTTGTAGATCATTTGCTAGGCTTAAGGAGGAAGCTATGTAGAATGTTTAAGATGGGCTAGAAATTGCTGACAACTTTCCAGATGTGCAGATATTATCAACTTTCCAAGATCTATTTCCATGGTTTGTACACTATGCAAATTATCTAGCAAGTGATCTAATTCTAA
Organism: Capsicum baccatum var. pendulum; assembly: GCA_030864225.1. NCBI lineage: Eukaryota > Viridiplantae > Streptophyta > Magnoliopsida > Solanales > Solanaceae > Capsicum > Capsicum baccatum. Next base: position 157,632,022 of record CM061558.1, read on the forward strand.
AAGATCTTTCCTTTCAGTAGAGAAAGAAGTTTATGAATTAGGTAATGAAATTTTTTGGGATGAGCCTTATTTATTAAGAATATGTGTAGGTGGGATTATTGAAAGATGTATACCTAAGGTAGAGATGATGAGCATACTTGAGGATTGTCATTCTTCGCTAGTTGGGGGTCATCATGGAGGGACTCGCATTGCCCATAAAATCTTACAATTCGGATATTATTGGCCGATAATCTACAATGATGCACATGATTTTTCTTCTACATATGATCAATATCAGGGATAAGGTGATATCTCTAGACGCCTTGAACTTTCTAAGACTCCTATTTTAGAATTTTAATTGTTTGATCTATGAGGTATGGATTTCATAGGACCTTTTGTGAGGTTGGTAGGAATGAAGTATATACTTATGGCTATGTATTATGTATCCAAATAGGTGGAAGCAGTTGCTCTTCCCCAATAATGAAACATATAGTGTCACTGTATTCCTAAAAAAACACATCTTTTCTTGATTTGGAACCCCACGTGCTATCATTATTTATGGTGGGTTAGATTTTTGTAATTGTCTATTCAAATGTCTTCTTAGGAAATATGGAGTGAAACACAAGGTAGAAACACCTTATCATCCACAGACTAGTGGTCAAGCTAAGGTGTCCAAGAAAAATTAAGTACATCTTGGCAAAGACAATAAATTCCAATAGAACTAATTGGTCACAAAAATTAAATGACGCATTATGGACTTATTAAACAACATTAAATACTCTCATTGGTTCTTCTCCTTATCAGCTAGTGTATGGAAAGGCTTGTTAAATACCTATTGAACTTGAACATAAAGAGCAGTGAGCTTTGAAGAAGCTAAATTTTGAGTGGCAAGATACAACCAAGTCAAGGTTGAATGGTATGAATGATTTGGATGAATTCCGACTCCAGATGCATGAAATTTTTTCACTTTAAAAATAAAATATAAAGTTGTATCATGATCACAAAATTGAGAAAAGAATCTTTAAAAAAGGTGACCACGTATTGCTATACAATTCAAGGCTTTGCTTGTTTCCTGGTAAGTTGAAGTCTAGCTGGTATAGTCCCTTTACTGTGATAAGAGTGTTTCTATATGGTACTTTGGTATTGAAGCGGGATGGTGAAGCCCCATTCAAGTGAATGAAAAAAGAGTCAAGCACTATATGGGTAATACTAAGGAAATTTATGTGATTTTCGAGATGGACCTTGGTGAAGTTTGAGTAACCAAGGTTGCCACGTCATGTTGCGATGTTAAATTATGCGTTTCATGGGAGGCACACCATGAGGTTTGTTGGTAAAATTTGAGTAGATGACTTATCCACGTCATGTTGGAACGTTAAATCAAGCACTATGTGGGAGGCAACCCATGTTTTTCTACTTATTTATTTTTAGGGTACCATGTTTGTTTAGTGTGCAAGACTAAAAGCTACATAAAATATCTAGAGAAGTTCAAGTAAATAGGTGATATGAACTCTTCACGAGTTGTATCTAGATGGTACGACTCGTGAGTAGAAGTCATAAGGACCTGGGAGAAAATTCAAAATCAGGTAAAAGTTTCTGGAATGGATACGGTTATCATAACAATTTGTACCCTCAAGGTACGACTCTTCACATTAAGTCTTATCCACTCTAGAACCCAGGTAAGATTCCAGGTCTTTACGAGTTGAAGAAGCAACCCTTAATCCTTGGATTTGTCTCACAAAAGATAGAAAAGAACACTCTAAATTTTGAGGCCAAAGCATGGTGGACATTTTCAAGGCATAGATTGTGTCCTACTACTAGGGACAGTGTATTGAGTCCAGTCTGTGCTGCACTGGTTGTGGGATTGATAGTCGGATATGAGTTTGAACTAGGGGATTTCTTATCCCAAGAGATGCAGCTATGCTGTAGGCGGAGAGAAGTCTCTTCTCCCATTCCCATGTATGATTACACAACTATGTTTAGCTGCAGGAGTATAGAAACTTCTGGGTATTAATACGATGATCGAGACAACCAATATTACTGACCTTGGGCAGATTTGTAATACAATAAACTCGATGGTTAGACAAGTGAAGAGAGCAATGGATATGTTAGCTGGTATGTTTCAGCAGAGTAGTCAGGCTGAGATTACTGAGGCTGCTGATCCAAGTGGACAGACTGATATAGTTAGTACTTCTAGTGATCCTCCTTCAGTACAGTCTGTATCTCCTAGGACATTAGGTATGCCTTTTGAATGTATTATGATTTCCCAGGCCATGTGTACCAAGGCCATGATAAAACTTCATACATTGGAGGGCAAGGTCCACAACATGGAAGGAAGCATAAAGCCTTGGGTTGACACGCAGTCTACGAGCTAGGATAGACGAGTAAAATAACGTCTTGATGCATTTAAGTCAAGGATTACTCAATAATCGGGTAGCGGGAAGACATCTGATATTGCTGAGATCAAGTCTGAAGTTGTGAGAATAAGAAGTTGGTTACAGAGTTGTACGATAGACCGGTGATATCAGAACCCATGATTGAGACAGTTGTTCGAACAGTCCATGTGGACAATATTTGGGCTATTCCAGAACTGATTGATAAGACTCGAATAGAGAACTGAGAGAAGAAAAGAGAGAGAAAGATAAGAAAGCATGAGGAGAAGGATGTTGAGAAGAAGGCTAAGGCAGCTAGGGTCCGTGAGAAGGCTGCAGGAGCTGGTGGTTCGAGACCACCAATTACTGATGCTAAGGGGGATGATGTTGTTCCCCAGACTACTTTTGCTAACTCAATTCTAGTAGTTGATAGGATAATTTTTTAGGAGAGTGGGACCCGAACAGAGGGCCCATATGCTGATACAGCATGATTCAGTACCTTGAGCACCCAGTTATGACTTATCATCCTTGCATTACATTACTTTGGCATTGGGGATAGTGCAAGATTTTTCATATGGGGGTAGGGGTGTATATATAATTTTAAATGTCTGGAAGTAGCTAAAAATTTAAGTAGCTGAAATTCTGTTATGTCTTGCAGGTTTGGTGTTGAAAAATAGCTGAGATAGGAGAAAAATCTGCACCTATGGTAGAATATTAATTTTTTTAATTGATTTGTAATGAAATATGGTTTTTGAAATTGATTTATGAGTTTGGAAACATGAATTATTTTGGATTTGAAATGATTATGCTGAAAATATTTGTGTTAAATTGTTGAGACCCCTCCTAAATTTTTGTTAACTGTGTGATATGTGTATGTTTGTAAGACCGTTGTGAATCTACTAATGGCACCAGGATTAGGGTTAGAACAATTAGGGAAAACCATTGCATAACTAGATAAGTAGTACTTAGCAATGTAACCCTGTGCAAGTGCGTGTGAGGTATTACTGAGTTCCCAATGTATTAGAATCTAGAACTTGCTCGATTGCTTTTACCTAGGTCTAGGATAGTCGAGTAGGAGATGATCATAGGCCATTTTTATTGTAAGTCCACCTAAGACTGAATACCCTAACCAAATGTATAAATCCCTTTGATCCAAATAGTTGATCCTTAATTAACTGCATTTGATTGTTTACAGCAATTTCACCTTCCCATTTCCCTTACAATGAAATTGTTTTGGCCTTGATCCTCTTGGGACTCTATGCACCTCAATTTAGGTAAATCGCGTAAGTTTAGGGTGACTATTATAGGGGTACATAGGAGAAAATGAGTATGAATAAAGTCGTGTAGAAGAAAATTTTGAAAAAGGATAGGTGCATTGAAAATAAAAGAAGAAGAAAAATTGCAATATAAGAAAAAGAAAAAGAAAATAAAAATAAAGTGAGAAAACCATACCTAGCCCAATCTAAATGTGTCAAAATAAAAAGGAAGGCATATGGGAGGAAATAAAATAAAAGATTGTGTGAAAGAATAAGTGGACCCTAAAGAAAATGTAGTATCAAGGAGGCATAGTAACTAAATAACTTCCAAGAGGATATCATACTAGCCCCAAGCTTGCGTTACAAGCCGAATAAAGTCCTATAGTGATCCTACCTCGACTATCTGATAATTTAGGTAGAGAGCATAAGTAAAACCTATGGTATTTTGTATACATCGGTGAAACTTTTTTTTGAGCAAGAGAGTCATTTTTATATCCCTTAATAAATTGATTGATCAGTACTAAGAGTGAATGGGATTTCTTACAGTGAGCGCACACAGGTTATGTTGCTAGGTTAATAAATTGTTTGGTAAATGTAATTTGTGTCTATGACTAGTTGTCTATTACTAATGTAATGCCATTATCAGATTCCCTTGTGTTCCTCAGTGTGCTAAATCGTTATACGTAGTTTGAGTCTTGAAAAGTTAAAATTAGGAAGGGAGTAATATGGTTGAAAATCGAGTTTAAAATCATTGTCATATGTAACTTAAGATCTTCCTATTGAAGCATCATTACCGTGTTTGAGATAGAGTTTGATTTCTATTTGCCTGAGGACATGCAAAAGTCTAATTTGAGGGTGCCAATGTGTCGTGGAAACACGATACTTTAGAAGGTTAAAACCTTTAATTTATGCATGGACTTAAGGTTATTTTAGTAGATATGATGCACTTTGGTGTTTACTATAGGTAAAAATAGGTCTGTAATAGTGTTGGGATAAAAATGGAAGAAAAACACTGGGAAAGACAAAGTCTGATCAAGATATGAGTTACCTCACGAGTCGTCAACATACCATACTACTCGTAGTATGACTCATAAGCACAATAGAACCCAAAGACAAACTGAGAATCTACATATGAAGAAGATATGACTCAACCATTCGAGTCGTAAGCTGTAGGTATGGGTTGTAACAAGGAGTTGAAAGTCTGAGTATGACCCGTATAGGGAAATCGTATACACACCTGTGTTCAAAGCTTGGAGTATAGAAGCCTCGAGTGGATACGAGTGAAGTCCACGAGTCCTATGGTCAAGGTACGACTCATCAGCAAAAGTCGTAAGAAGAAAAAAAAGTTGAAGACTTGGGAGATCAGATACTGGAATGGATATGAGAGGCATAGTAAGACTCGTATGATGAGCATACGAATGGATAAGTGAGTTGTACCTGGTGCCGACATAACTTTAACTTTCCCATCTTTATTAGGATTTCTGAGTAATTTTGAGATACTATAAATACCCTAGGGTTTATGTTTTATTAGGTTACATCCTTTAACATCTTTGAATGTTCCACTATACTCAATTACATACTTTTGCTTTGTTCTTGAGATTTTGGGTTATTTTTAATAGTAGACTCTAGATTTTTATCTTCTCATTATTGTGTGATTAATTACATACTTTCTTTATTGATTATCACGGATTATTGCATGAATATGAGTGGCTAACTTCCCTGACTAGGTTTATGGGAATCTTGGTGGATTAACTATGTAAGGAAAGTAGGAGATCCATCTATTTTAAAGGAAATTACATGTATCTTAATCTTAGGGATAACCTGTATTCGTAAACATCTTCACAAGGGAATTTGTGATTGGGAAAAGATGATTAAGATCGCAATTTGAGATTCACTGCCATTATTACTATTTTGCCATCTCATCTAATTAACTCTACATTTAAAAGGTAAGAGTTGAACTGAAGTCATATATAAGGAGTAATAAGGCGATGCCTTGAGACCCACAAGGTAAAGGGTGAGATTTATCAACACGTTCACAAGACTGTTGATAATACATAGCTTTTTGACTTTACTTATAAAACAGCAAAATAATTGGGTTGAACACAAGAAACTTACGGAGTTAAGAAGCCATGGGGAACACAGTCCTAGTGTTCGTCTTCTACTATTTTCAACTCAAAGCATTCAAGTTGGGTTACTACTTTACTTCCAAAAATCCCCCATTTACTTTTCCAAATTGCTCATAATTTACATAAAGTTAAGCAACTATTCAACATCTTCCCTGTGGGTTAGACCCCAACCTAATTGGGTTACTATATTTGTCATCGACCGCCATATACTTCTTTGTGGGAGAGGTTTGGGTGACATCAAATTTTAGCGCTGTTGCTGAGGAAGATAGTGTAATTTGTTGATTGAATATTGTGAAGTTCCCTGGTTTTATTTTCAATTTTGTATTTGGCATATGCCAGTATATATAAAATACGAGGAGAGGAGGCAATCCCTTGCTCCCTTTTTATCTAGATCTAGAAAGAATTATTCAAACACCACGAAGAATTGCAGAATAAGTTTGTGATGGTGTTCCAGCTGGGGTTCAAGACCCTCATAATATTCCTCCTCCTCCACTGCCAGATGATCTACAAAATGATGCTGATAGATCGATAGAACAATTATTAACGACAGAAGCTAAAAAAACTAGAGTGGCAAAAGAGCAAACCTAAGATGAAGAGGCTAGGCTAGCTGAGAATGTAGCGCTAGCAAGGCAAATACAAGTGCCTACATAGCAAGGGAGAGGCCTTCTTTCTTAGAAGGACCTTCAACCATATGATAAAAATGAATACATGGGATATGTTGAACCTACTGATATATGATCCATCTCTCCTCCTGCCTTACCATTTAATATAATGTTTGATATGACAAGCGCCATGATCCAATTGTTGAACTTAAAGGGTGTATTTTCGGGATCAGCTATTGATGACGCAAGCATACATCTTGCTAACTTCACTAGGATCTGCACATCATATACTCTTTCGGGGTTTGATAATGAAGCTTTGAGACTAAGGTTGTTCCCATTTTCATTGACGGTTGAAGCCTCACTATGGTTAGGGAAACTTCCAAGAGGTTCAATCACTTCTTTCCATAAGTTGTGTAAATAGTGTCTGAACAAATTCCTACCTCCTACAAGGATGCTACAATTGAAAGATGAGATTTATAACTTCATATAGTTACCTTAAGAACTATCCTAGAGTTAATAAATTGGATAGTTATGCTATCTTGCTATATGCTCAGAATTTTGCCAACTTACGGCAAATGATTGGAGGTTGGGCTGGGTAACTAGGGTGGTCTCCGGTCCCAGTCGGACTTGGGACACCCATTACAGTAAGGCCCTATGTTGGGTCGTGTCAAGTTGGTTTTAGATCTTTAGGTTCATGGTCAATTTGGAGTCCACAAAGATGTGTCTAGTAGAGTTTTTTTAGCAGTGTGTAATGCTCTACCCTCATAAGAGAGAGGCTATGAGACATTTAGGAATGTTTTATTTTTTGGTATTCTGGTTTCAAGCTTGGAGTCTATGTCCTAGAATTTCCTCTAATCCTTGTTTATTTGTTTTTATGATCATGCCTCATTTATTTAGAACACAAGAAAATCCTTTTGTCCCATCTAGGATGATGTTGATGGAGTATGTCCTACACCTGGAGTTCTTACTCGATCTCATAGTCCTATCCCTAATTATTCTAGAGTTTTTATAGTTTCTCCTAGTCCTCCTCAAGGTGAGGTGATTGATGAGTGGTGATTTTACCACTCATTAATACTCATTATTAGTGAATATTACCTTGTACTAAATCAGTAAATGAGTTATGATTGTGATTAAATGCACTAATATCCACTCTTTGAATGTATAAGAGTTGACAAGACAAAGAGATATAGAGTGGAGATTGAAATGATCAAAAAAAGCAAAAAAAGTGTAGCTGAAGACCTACAATGAAAGAGCCTCAGTTACCGCAATTGGGGTCTACTGGTCGCGGTCTGTCAAGATGGTCAATTAACCATGACCACAGACTTAAATTACAGTCGCATAGTCACAATTGTATCCATACTTTCATGATCGCGGCTTTGTAGAAATGTTCAGCCCAAGGTCTAAACTGTAATTGCACATGTTGATCCCAATTTGTACAAAAAGACTCAAACCCTAGTTTCATGTATCATTCATTCTATCATATTCTTTCTTTCCTAAATTTTTTAGGTTTAGCTCTAGACTTTGTATCCTTCATTTTGGGAGAAGAAAATATTGTATAAATTTTGGGTAAAGAATATATTGGAGACTTTCTAAGAGGAAGATTTGCTCACTTCCATTGTTGATATTATGGGAGAGCCAAGTTTGAATTAACATTTGCTTAAATCTTTAACAATTTATCTCAATGGAGATTATGGGTATATCTATGCTTATTTATCTGATGTGTAGCTAAATCTCCCTTTTGGGGTTATGTGTGAATATGGGTTAAAGTATGTGTGGGTTGTTATTGTTAGCATCTATTTAGTAGTTCATATTTGTGGGCTCTATTGTTGCTAAGATAGTTTGGTTAAGATTTGATGGGTGAAAGCTCCAAATACCTATATGGGTTTGATGAGTAAAAACTCTAAGCTCTAGAAAGTTCAAGGCCATCTTTGAAAGAAAGGTTTTGGGTGAACATTTGGATACCATATCATCCCCAAAAGAGGGATGTGGGGACCAAAGTAAGGATGGACAATTATGTGTGTATTTTTCTAAATTTTTGAAAACTTAGACATTAGGGTGAAAGTGAGGTTGACTATGCCATGGGTATCATCCTTGAAATAGGGATGACTAGATTCAGGCTGTGGTTACCAATTGTTGAACATACCTATTAGGTATTTGAAAGAATTAATGGGTAAAAGTTTGGTGTTTATTGAAATGCTAGCATCAAAATCTATAACTAAGCCTGCCCATATTTGATTTACTAAATTGATATTGATAACTAGCTCCCACATATCACTCCCTTAGTAATTCATAATCCCAAGATCCGTGCATAATTGTTTAAAACTCTAATTATTCATAGCCCCAAATTTATACTAGAAAAAACCCCAAAAGAAATATTATTGTAGGTAGTCACATCCCCTATTTTATCTTTTTGTAACATTTGTTTGAATTTAACTTGTATCAATTATTTCAAATTAATTTAATCACCACTCATATTATTCCTCGTGGATTTGACCTCGACTCTAAAGTTGGGTAAATATTTGGAGGACGACCGTCTTGCACTTAAATTGACCTGTAAGTTGAGTATTATCAGTGAATAATATGGAATTTTTTTAGTCGATTCATACTATTGCTTGATTGGTTGTTGCTCCAGCTGAGTAGGATGCATCTGGTGTTCTATCTGCTGAGGCTATAAGGGTTGGAAAGTTCATTAAAATAAATCATCCTACTTTTACTGGTCTGAAGGTAGAGGAGGATCCTTAGGGTTTCTTGGATGAAATGGAGAAGATATTAAGAGTGATGTAGGCCACTAATATGGAAGGGGTAAATTTTATAGCTTATCAACTCAAAGATATTATGTATCAATAGTATGAGAAGTAGGATAGGGATAGAGGTGATGTGGAGGAGCTGTCTTTGTGTGAGGCCTTTTCTAATGCCTTCTTGGATCATTTCTTTCCTTAAAAGCTGAGGAGTTTATGGATCTTAAGCAGGAAAAAATGTCTGTCAAGGAGTACGCCTTGAAAATTTATCAGCTGTTAAGGTATGCTCTAGATTTGGTGGCTGATATAAGAGTGAGGATGAGAAAGTTTAATTCTAGGCTATCTCAAATTTGATCCTTCAAAGCAAGACTGCTTTGCTGATTAAGGATATGAATATTTTGACATTGGTTATTCACATGCAGTCGGTGGAGAACGAAAATAAGAAATAGGTAGAGTTTGGGAAAAGGCAGGGTAAGAGGAGTCAGTTCTCTGAGCAGGGTGGTGCACAGTATCAAGGTGGTCGGGATGGTGATAAATGGCTGAAGAAGTAGGGGAGTTTTAGTTCCTTCTCTAGTGTTAGTGCTCTTTACCCAAAGCAGTTGAGTGACAAACATTAGCAAGGTGGTGATAATTTTGGGTACAAGGTGCCCAATCTTAGGCGAGTAGGGCATAGTCGGCTTTTTCGTATCCTCTTTAATTATTTTATGTTCGTCTTCATTGAGAATTTTGTGATGAACGGATGGAAAGATGTTTAAATATGGCTAGCCAAACCATCTGCTTAGAAACTATCCATTTGGTCAGGGTGCTTCAGGAGTGGTCAAAGCTACGGTTACTTCATCTTCTGCTATTGCACCTAGTGGTGCTGCTTCTGCATCTACTCCTTCTTCTTGTACCGACACTGGCCAAAATAAGTTATATGGTTTTATATCTTGATAGGAATGTAAGGCATCGCCTAATGTCATGACTAGTACATTACAAATCTTTTTTTATGACGTGTATTGTCTGTTTGATTTGGAGTCCACTCTGTTTTATGTGACCCCATATATGGTTGTGTGTTTTGTATTTGATCCTAAGGTTGTTTCAGATCCTTTTTCTCTTTCTACCTTATTAAGTGACTCAATTATTTCTAAGAGTTTATAGAAGGTGTGTGGTATCTATTGGTAGAAAACAGACCTCGATAGATCTATTTGAGATAGATTTGATAGATTTTGATGTTATTATGGGCATGGATTGGTTATAGTCTTTTTATGTTTTCTTAAATTGTCGGACCCACAAGGTTGTCTTTAGGTTCGCTGATGAACTGGTTATATAGTACGAGGGTGGTACCCTAGATCTTTGAGGGAGGTTTATTTCATATCTTAGAGCTCAGAGATTAATCTCTAAAGGATGTTTTTATCACTTGGTCTGGGTTAAATATTCTAACTCAGAGGGTCTTTATTTTTACTCGATTTTGGTGCTAAATGAGTTTCCTGAGTTTTTTTTGGATGATCTTCTTTGTGATCCTCTGGATAGGGAAATTAAGTTTGGTATTGATTTGGTTCTGGACACTTATCTAATATCTATTCTTCCTAATACAATGGCTCTAGCTAAGTTGAGGAAACTGAAGGAGCAACTTAAGGTTCTTCTAGATAAGGGGTTTATTTGTCCTAGTGTATCCCTATGGGGCGCAACGGTATTGTTCATGCGTAATAAGGATGGTTCCCTTCTGATGTGTATTAACTATTGGCAGTTTAGTAAGGTAATGGTCAAGAACAAGTATCCTCTTCTTAGGATAAATGACTTGTTTGATTATTTTCACAGTGCTATGGTTTTTTCTATAATAGACCTTTGGTCTGGCTATCATCAGCTTAAGATTATGGAGGAGGATATCCCTAAGATGACTTTTATGGGCACTTTGTATTCTTGGTTATGTCATTTGGCTTGACTAATGCCCTGATGTCATTTATGGATTTGATGAACAGGATTTTTAGGCAAGGCTTGGATCTTCTTATCATTGTGTTCATTGATTACATCTTGGTGTATTCTAAAAGTGAGGTGGATTATGTCAATAATCTCTATGTGGTGTTGCAGACCTTGGAGGAAACAACAGCCGTATGCTAGGTTATCTAAGTGTGAGCTTGGGTTGTATGCTATAAATTATGTATAGTGAGGTAATCATGGGGGATCTTCAAAAGGTGGTTGTGGTTTAAAGGTGGCCTGGACCCATGACTCCAATAGACATTTGGAGGTTTTGTGTTTGGTTGGGTATTATAGGTGGTTTGTGGAAAGTTTTTCTTCGATAGCTGCTTCTTTGACTAACTTAACTTAGAAAAAGTAAAATTTTCTTGGTCAGAGGCGTGTGAAGGGAGTTTTGAGAAGCTTAAGGATAAATTAACTTCGGCTCTAATTTTGACATTGCCTGAAGGTAATGAGGGATTTGTGGTTTATTATGATGCATCTAGGGTGGGACATGGTTGTGTTTTGATGCAACATAAGAAGGTGATTGCCTATGCTTCTAGGCAACTAAAGGTGCATGAGAGAAATGATCCTACTCATGATTTGGAGCTGTTAGCGGTGTTTTTTTCTTCGAAAATATGGTGGCATCATTTGTATGAAGTGCACATAGACATCTTTTTTGTTCATAAGAGTCTGCAGTATGTGTTCACTCAGAAGGAGCTAAATCTCAGGCAGAGGAGATGGTTGGAGCATCTCAAGGACTATGATAGGAGTCTTCACTATCACCTAGTTAAGACTAATATTATTGTTGATACTCTTAGTATATTTTTCATAGAAATTTTAGCTCATATGGATAAGGAGATGCGAGAATCGGTGAAGGATATTCATCACTTGGCTAATCTTGGAGTTCGTCTCTTGGACTCCAAGGATGGTGGTGTATTGGTACAGAAAGTTGTTAGATCATATTTTGGTGAAGAGATTAAAGAAAAGCAAGTGCTAGATCCTATCTTGATGAAAATCAAGAGTGATATAGGTGGGAAAAATGTAATGGTATTAAAAATCAATGGCGATGGTTCTTTACGGTACCAAGGGAGGTTATGTGTTCCTACGTCAATGGGTTGTGACAAAGGATCTTGGTTGAGGAGCATGAATCATGCTCTTTTGTTCATCGTAGTTCTATGAAGATATATCATGATCTCAAAGAGATATATTGGTGAAATGGTATGAAAAAGGACGTGGCTCATTTTGTAGCCAAGTCCATGGTGTGTCAAGAAGTTAAGGTTGAGCACATGAGGCCTAGAGGGTTGTATCAAGAAATTGATTTGTCTGAGTGGAAATGGGAGGTGATCAATATGGATTTCATTACAGGTCTTCCTCGTTTGCGAAACTAATTTAATTCTATTTGGGTCATCATGGATAGGATGACAAAGTCTGCTCACTATCTTCAGGAGATTGTAAAGCTGTATGGGGTACCTATTTTGATTATCTCTGATCGTGGTACACAGTTTTCATCTCATTTCTGGCAGTCTTTTAAAAAGGGATTGGCTATAAAGATGAGTCTGAGTACTGCTTTTTATTCTCAGACGGATGGGCAAGTAGAAAAGACTATTCAGTCATTGGGGGATATGCTTTAGTCATGCGTGATTAATTATGGTGGAAATTGGATTGAGCATCTACATTTGGTAGAGTTTGCTTACAACAATAACTATCATTCTAGTATTGGGATGGCCCCTTTTGAGGCATTGTATGGTAGGAGCTTTATATATCCTATTAGATGGTTTGATCTTAGTGAGGTGGTCATGTTTGGTTTGGATTTGGTTTGTTAGGATATGGAAAAGGTGAAGGTGATTTGGGATAGGCTTAAGGCTTCACAAAGTCACCAAAAGTCCTATGTAGATGCAAAGCATAGAGATTTGGATTTTGTGGTTGGGGACAAGGTGTACTTAAAGGTTCTCCCATGAAGGGAGTAATACAGTTTTGTAAGAAAGAGAAGCTCAGTGCCTGGTTATTGGTCCTTATGCAATTTTATGGGAGGTTGGTAATATTGCTTATGAATTGCAGTTGCCTTCTAGTTTGAGCTCCATTCATCCGGTATTTTATGTCTCCATATTGAGGAAGTATCTTGGCGATCCTTCTTCAGTGGTTACCTTAGAGGGATTAGGTATCTCAGATTCTCTTTCTTATGAAGAGGTCTCGATTGAGGTATTGGCTTGGTAAGTTCATCGGTTGTGGACCAAGGATGTGGCCTCGGTTAAGGTTCTATGGCCAAACCACAAGGTAAAATAGGCTACATGGGAAGCGAAAGAGGACATGAAATCCAAGTTCCCGCATCTGTTTTCTGCTCTAAGGATTTGTGCAGAAGGTATGTGTTCATGAACACATCTTTATTTTCTGAGTTTGTTAAAAGAAAGATTAATATCTTTGTATTTGTGTTTCCTAACTTGGTTAAAGGTAGGATTTACATTGGATAATGCAAATAAATTATGCTTGTTTTTACTCTAGCTTATCCATCATTCGAGGACGAATGTGCCTAGTGCGGGAGACTGAAACACCCTGGCTTTTTGGCCCTTAGAAAATTTCCTGGATTTCTGGTCTCTGGATTGGATACGACTAGGGAAAATGACTCATACACTGGGATACGAGTGGTATGGGTTAGTTGTATGCTGGCTGGTGTTGGTTCGTGGGTTGTATTTGGTTTCTAAAATGGGTATTACTTGGGTCGTACGATTCAAATAAGTGGATACAGGTTCTTTGGTTACTTCACTTGGTCTTAGACTTGGTAACTTAAGTTGGATCTGACTACAAGTGGCTCACCATGAGCCGTAAGCCAGGTTACGAGTCGTACCATGGACTCGTATGGAGGCCAGTGTTCAATCCTCTTTGTATTGCATTCTGATAGGGGTACTGATCATGTTTACTATTTGTATACTTTGATATGGAGGTACACCGAAAGAGGTTATAGATGCTATAACAAAACTTTGTAAAACAATATCTTGAGAACTCTATGAAGTTCGAATTAGGTCTCAACAAGTGAATCGGTGTTTAACTACCAATCATAAGTTTCATGTTCGACGCAGTATTTATATGAGAAATTATGATCAAAGAGTTCTTTATCAAGCACCATCTACTTCAGAGATCCCTACAGATTCTTTGTCTAGAATAAGAAGTAATGGGTCAATTTTAATAAATTTAATCATAAATGTGAAATGTTTATACAAATTAAAATGCGGGAGAGGTAAAAAAGATGCAGGGTCGTTTATCTGCTTCGCTAGTCAAGCGTGGGCTAATTTATAGATCATTGGGTTAATTGGACTCCTTGAGGGGTACAATGGAATCCCCCAAATTAACAAGTTAATGAACAACTTGTGGAGTACATGGGACTTCCCCAACCAACATAATAATGGAACACTTGTGGGGTACATTGGACTCCCCCAATTTAACATGGTAAATGGCTACACGGGAATCCTTTTACCTTGAAGGGTTTGGCTAAGGACAATACTTGCAAGTTATAGTTGGTATGACTATACCACTACTTATATCCTTGATAAATAATAAATAGAATAATGGATTGGTTTGTTGGAAATAGATTTAATAGGGCAATAATGACGGGGTGTGATAGCTAACCACAAAAGTAGGAGTTCCATGAGCAAACACTAGAAACTCATGTTTTTCGACATGAGGGGAAGGTCATGGCGATCACTTTATGATACTATGAGGTATGCAGAGTCCTCTAAGTACATTGTACATATGTATCATGGAGGGTGGGGGTACTTGGGAATTGTTTAGTCTTATGGTATCTATGGTTCATACGACTACATGTATCGGGGCCCATTCAGGGGGTTACACTGAATCCATATAGCCCGTGGGTAGTTAAGGATGGTTAAGCTTCACATACCAAGGTTAATGGTTTTAAATGAATGCTAAACCTGGTTCCCTTTCCCAGCATGGTTATATATACATATATGGGTTGTATGCATATGGTTGGTTTACGTGGATTTATTACTTGGCATTATTTTAACCTTATCTTGAGTTCATACTAGCATTCACCTGCTAACCCATCTTCGAACGGCTTTATCCCTATGCAATACAGGAACCAGCCATTCTACTCCTCCTGCTTAGCTATCGAACATTTGGGATTAGCTACTGGATTAAAATAGCGAGCTTTGATCTTTCTGGAAGGCTTCATTTCATGAATGTTATTTTAAACTTTGGTTCATTTATGGATATTGGTTTGGCTGTGGTTGGGGGCATGTCCCAAATGGATTTTGGTATTCTTTTGGTTAGAGGATTTTGTGGAACTACTGTAGGTTGGAATGGGTAGGATCGGTACGAATGTCAGCCTTAGTATTGGCATTTGTATTGAGGTTGATACCAGTTGACTGTCTTGTTTGTTGTTGCATCCTCTTTTATTTTGGGATTATATTTAACTATTATGGAACTCATATGGTTATGGTTTGTGGTTTGGTTTGGCTATTGGTTGGGTTCTATGGTTGGACTCGGTTGGGTGGGTCTCGGTAATAGGCCTATTCTAGAGTTTGTAAATTGGATAGTTATGCTATCTTGTTATATGCTAAAAATTCAGCCAACTCAGGGCAGACGACTAGAGGTTAGGATAGATAACGGGGGTGGTCTCCAATCCCAGTCGTACTTAGGATTCCCATTACGACAAGGCCCTGGGTAGGATTGTGTCATTATTTTAGCTTCCTCTATAGGAGAATGTACCCTGGTTGCCACTTCTCTTCACCGTATGACATGTTTATGTACTCTTATTTAATTTCTATCTTATCTTTGTGATAGAAATTCTATATGGAATAATATCAACATGAAACTTGTAGTGATCTACAATAGAATTTGCCAATTCATCCTAAGTGTGCCATTTAGTCATATATTGTTTAGGGTCCTATTCTAAAGCCTTTTCACTCAAACTTTGATTAAATAGCTTGACTCGTGTATTCCATCATTTTTTCCACTCCATTCAACTTTTCACAATATGTTTTCAAATGAAATAAGGGATTTCTAGACCCATTAAACATTTTGAATTTTGGTATTTTGTAACCAAGAGGAAACTTAATCTCGAGAAATGCACACAACTCTTCATAGTTCACACATTGGTTACTTTCGAGTCCTCATGGCTTCTTATTGCATCTTCCAATACCTTGAGCTTTTTATTTACCATCTCATAAGTGTACACCCTTCGATTATTCTCACTTTAACGTAATAATCAATATATAGGTGGTATAACCCTTGAGTTTGTGTCATTGTTAGGACGATAGCATAGGTGTACATTGGTGGAGTATTTTGTAATAGTTATATGTTCTGAACCTTTGGAGGAGAAAATGTGTACACAAAAGAAGCATTCTGAGAATCATGCACATTTTGAGAAGTCGTAAATGACCTCTTTGATCAACTCTTTCTGATGTAAAAAATATAGGACCACTTTGTCGAACATCACGAGACAGAGCCATGTTTGGGGGAGCCTGAGAAGATGTTTTGCTTTGTATCACTATAAGCCTTAATTTGGCTATTTGTTGTTCCATAGTAGCAATGACCTTTGGGGTTATTTCTCTTCTTATCGAGGCACTAGGGTCAATTGCCATAGAGAAGGTGGAAACTCACTCAGATGAAGTGTTTGTGCTAATCAAACTAGAATCCACATTTGAACTCCATAGTTGAACGAATCTTTGTGTTAACCCATCTAAGACTGATGAGTTTTTTTGTTGACCTTATACTGTGTGAAACAATGATGTTTTGTTAGTGATTACTTTGCTTTTAGTCTTTGCGAAGCAAGCAAGTTTGATTGCCACCACAAGTCAACCTCTCTCTAAAAGGAAAGAAAAATACTCAAAAGGTAAAAATGTTAGTTCGTGTATCATAATAATTGACCAAAGTAATATATGAAACGAGTGACATATATTTGGTTCAAAAGAGACTAGTCAGAATTTGAAGAATAAGACACTTTGGAAAAGTGACTAAATGATCAGAATTTTGACTATTTTATCGGACGTTGAATTCAAACTAAGTGATTTTGAAGAAATTGGGTGTCCACAAATGAACTTCCTACCAATGCTTATTTGTAAAGTTCTTTTGAAAATGATGAAGTCTTACCCTTAATAGAATATTTGGATAACTCTAGCCAAAATTAATTGCGAGAAAAAGCAGTTTGTAAAAGCATCATGGTCAATGTGAATTGGCCAATGACCTAATGGATTTTAATAAAATTTAAGTGAATTAGAAAAAAATTTACCGACAGGCTTTGAAGGGTATTGTAGGAGGATTCAAAGTTTGAGTCCTATATGCCTAATAATGCTCTAAGATATCAAAATTGAATGATGGACTAGTCTTATTTAAAGCCAAACATATGTTATTTAAACAAAGAAATCAAGTAGTTACAGAAAAAGAAAAATAATGAAACACTTTAGCACATAAACAATTTCATGCGTCCTACTATTCATAGGACCTTTGAAGCCAGAGATAAGCCTAGCGTTTAAAGGATATACATGTCGTTTGTAAGACATTCCATTGACCTAAATATATATTAGATAAATTTCATGAATAAATCAAATGGGGATACAAAATGAGGAAAAGGGGAAATAAATGATATCTATCCCACACATAGAGCAAATCTAAACTAAAACTCCATGGGAGTCCTTCGATATCGAACCTCTTGAAGTTTCTGAATACTTTTAAGATAAAGATCTTCTTTATAGTAGGGTAAATTAAACTATCTAAATAAAACCCCCACACCTAATAGATAATGGTCCGTAAAATCCGGTATTATATCCTTCAATTTGCATACATAAGGGATGATTGCCTAGTATTGAATCGTGGTCAATAGATGAAAGGTAGGT
Organism: Capsicum baccatum var. pendulum; assembly: GCA_030864225.1. Taxonomy (NCBI): domain Eukaryota; kingdom Viridiplantae; phylum Streptophyta; class Magnoliopsida; order Solanales; family Solanaceae; genus Capsicum; species Capsicum baccatum. The sequence continues at coordinate 157,649,875 of CM061558.1, forward strand.
TTTTGTAATGGGCCCAATACTCCTTCAGGTATTGGGTTGTCCTAGGCTCATGAAAAAAATGATATTGTTTCACTTTATCCTAGGTATCTAGAGTGGGCTTCGACCAGGTTTCCAAGTGGACAACTTGGGTTTGAAAATACAAATAGTCATCGAATGCCTAACATGCCAATAAACTACTATATTTTCAAGACTTATTTGAAATTGATCACTAGGGGCCGCGACAATTGAAAAATTTCAAACAATTTATATATCAAATCAGGAAGTATGCCATCAATGCAACAATTAATAATTGCACAAATTTAAACACATAATTTCAAAAGTAAAAATTAAACAAATATCAACCAAACACATAAAATCCTTATAGTTAGAACCTAGATGAATCCCTAGCGGAGTTGTCATTCTGATACGATTCATTTTCAAAAAGTCAAAAACGTTCCATCACTTTGTGAAAAAAAAGTCTATTTGATTTTATTTGAAAAAAATATTTTTTAGAAAAAAATAGAGTTGCCACTTGATATCAGGAAATTAAGAAAACTATTTAGATGAAGGTAATTTTTAGTGAGAAAATATTTGATTAAAAATTAACAGAGTCCAAGTAAGAGTTCAAGTAAATTCGAAAAATGGTGCGAAACACGTTTAAAAATTCAAAAAGGGTGGTTCCTGACGGATTAAACTTATTTGACTAATTTTAAAAATTCTTTAAGTACTTGAAAAAATTTTATTCAAAAATTTTAAATTTTTTTAGAAGATATTATTATAAATAAATAAATTTTGTTTGATATTATCCATCTAGTTCATTCCAAATAATGAATTAAACTAAACATTCAAGTTTTGAAATAATTCTAGTTTTATCAATTTTATCTGGATTAAGACTTTGGGCTAAATACTTAACTCAACTTCTCAAACATAGATTTTTGAGCCATTAATAGATATGAAAGGATATAAATAAATCCTCAAGTTATCTTACAAGCTTAAGTTTGTCAAAATAGAGAAATTAGAAATATTAAATAATTCAACAAAATTTTCAACATACCTGAGGACTCATCTAGATCAATTAAATTAAATTAAAAATAAATAATAAAATAAATTATAAGAAAAATAAAGGAAGAAAAGTAGAGATTTAAGTCCCTTTCTGGCTCATTTCAAATCTGGACAACCTTTGGGCCTATTTTTGGTGGACTTTTCAGCCCCCTTTTAGTTGTGTATACCAGATGTATATCACAACTTATTATCTTCATATTTTGTTGTATACTTCGTGTATACATGACTGAAAGTCAGTCATATATAGACATCTTTTGAATCTCTAGGAGTATATTAGCATTTCTTTGTCCTTGTTGTCCTGTACACCAGCTATATATCATGCATATTCTCATGTATCTTTTGTATATTAATATGTTCAGCCTATTCTAGGACTTGCCAAAGATCTTGTCTCGATATTTTGGGGATCTTAATCCCAAGGAAATGCTAGGGAGTCCATTTTTACTCATCGAGGAAGGTCATGCGTAAGTAAAAGTAAGCAAGTATTAATTATCAACTTAAGAGAAAATAAAAACAACAAATTCAACTTATTATAAAATAACTATTTAAATACCACCATGACGATGTCTAAAATAGACCCAAATAGACAATTATGGAAATCTACTGGATAGAAATCTTTTCAAATATGAATTCCACTGCCAAACTAATAGAATATGCCACAATTCAAAGTGTAAATGAAAATGAATTAATATTTATCCGAATCAATTCCAACACAAGAATGTTCAAGGAAGTGTACGAGAGTAATCAAATCAAAGCAGGTTCATGATTAGATAATAGTAAAGTCAAAGAGGTCATTTTTTATCTAAGACATGACTGATGCAGTTACATTAGTTAGATGAAACATATCAAACATTATCACCATAGTAAAAGAATGCATAAAGGGTATGACCCTATGGAAAAACACAATCATGAGCAAATAGAGGAATGCAAAAAATAACTTAATCATGTGATCCATGTTCTATTTGAGAAAAAGGAAGGAAAAAATAGGAAAACATGGCAGGATATTACATAAAAAATATATGAGCCAACAGTTGGCTTGTGAAATAGGCAAAATCGAAGTGAAAATTCTATTCCATTCAACACACATTTATATTCATGACAAAATTTATGGTAGGACTTTTAGCTTAGAGGGAAAACATCCTATAAGGCTAGGTAACTTTACTTAAAAAGACACAAAATGCAAAAACTAGTTTCAAATTCGACTAAGATAGACAACGGAACCATAATCAAAATTCATGCCAAATCCAATCTTAACAAGTCCAAGAGCTAGACAACATCATCTAAACAAGGTTCAAATCTCACATAGTATATATAGGATCTCCCTTTACCATCCGAGATTAGCTAAAGAAAATGCGAATGTAAAAAATGATATGTTATCTCACGTCATGCAAACAACAAATGGATTTTCCGAACCAAAAAAGTCAGAAAATATACATAATTCGACCTTTAATGAAATCAAACAAGCAAACGATTGCTAATTGAATTAAGAAAAAAATATTTATTTAATAGAGCTACCTAACAAACACCATTACATGAAAGATCTATGGCCTTCAAAGCCTTTTACAACACAAAATACTTTGTTGTAGTGAGGTGTAATCCTACTATTTGTGTACGAATTTGGAAATTTGAATTCAAAAAATGGATAGATATATATATTTTGGAAAATTCCTATTCTCAAAATGTTGCTCGTACAAAATATCGTGCTAATAACGTGATAATATATGAAACAACAACATATGAAATTTAGGAATCAGGGGTCATTCAGAATTTTATATTGGGTTGATGTCATGATTATTGTTGTTGAGTTGTTATTGTTTATCATTGTTGTTGGTTGGGTTATTGTATTATTTGTTAACGTTGTTATTGTTGGTGTTGTTTGTTGCATAGGTTGGAGAAGGGGTTTAAGTGGTGGGCCAGGTTGGTGGTCTTTGGGCTTGGGGTGGCACGTTACTTGGTGAACTGGATAGGTTAGGAGGATTTTGGGTTATTTAAAAGATAAATCCAATAATGTTAGAATTTAGCGATCACTTTAATTATTGACCTAATAGAAAATCAATTGTTCACTTGCATTGCAATTATTGACAATTTGATTTTAACCATGACCAAATTTAATAAGTTAGCTAAAATTAAATTGTATTTCGACTTGAAGTAATACCCAATTTAATTCTGTGTTTCTTGGTTTGAAAAAATAAAACACATATTTTTTCAAAGAAATTACTTTTAAGAACAAATAATATTTAAATAAATACTTTGACCATTTGAATTAATTTTAAAGATAATTCGAGGTTAAAATTTGATTTTCTATAAAATAATTATTCAAGCAATAAAATTACTAGTTTATATGTAAACAAATATATAAATATTACTTAAAATGATAAAATTACTTAGATAAGAATGTTGAAAAGCTTTTATTCGGATAAAATAAATAATTTAATTTTATTTAGAATAGAAGAAACTCAGGATTAAACTTAGTCGTGGAAGATAAAATTAGGTGTCAACAGTATCTATCAAATTTTCCTTCTGAATTAGTTGCTAAAAGATCCTTGCTTTCAATTGCTCAATCAATAGGTAATTAAATCTTTTTCTATTGATAAAAAAACAAAATAAAAATTATGCTATAAAAGTGCTTAAATAAAGATTGTTTACTGACAATTTGGGACATTTAAATTTATAGGTTGATCAAAAGCACGTGTGATGGCTTAGCATTGTGTTAGTATAGAAAGTTTGCAAGACAGTATATAAGTAACAAAAAATAACTAGATAAATTAAGAATCTTAAGTTAGAGAGAAAATTTGAGTCATAAAATAGGTCGTGTAAGCAAGTTAAGCTAGAAGCGAGTTGGCCTCGACCGACTTTAAGTAGAAAAAGAAAATAGAGAAAACTTGGAGGTGAAGCTAACTAGATATTTTATTATATAGAGTCAGAGTTATGCATAAATCAAATGATCCTTTACAATGATGGGGAAATAATTATTTATAGTGTACAAGGTTGGTCTATGACCAATTAGCGATACCTGATCCCTATAGTACCATGACCAATAAGCAAGTGCTATGCCCTAGAGATATTTTAGAGTGCAATTCTCATATTTCCTATCTATTGTAGCTCTACTAAGGATTGTCTGAGCACTAAACAATTTTGACACGTTGGTCCCTGTTTATTTATTAATGCTCTATTATTATAGCTAGCGGCATTGTACTCTCGGGATTAGAATAAGACGGTGTTCTACTTTATGAATCATCTTGATGTAGTTCCTTGGGTGATATTTTTAAGATAATTTCCTCTTTCTTGACCTCCTATGTCACACATTTGTTAATCCTTATTCACCCTACACAAATAGTCCCTCCACTTTTTGGGTGCAATATTCAATAGGGGCGAGAGTTGGGAAAATAATTGACATTGTACTACAGTAATCTAACTCATTTCTCTCTTGAAGAAGTGAGTTGAATTTGGAGAGGGAAACTCACATTCATTACACCAGCGCTTCTAGATTTATATTGGGATTACATCCTCTACAATTATTTCTCATCTATAAAAAAGGACCTACTTCTTAGAGCGGAGGGTGGTGCCAATGAAAGCAACTATTTTAAGAAAAAGGAACAAAATGCTTTCTATGTCCGACCAAAAGAGGATCAACATTTTTGAAAAACTACTCCCATTAACGGTCAAGTGTTGTCCTTTGATGTGAATTCTATGAAGTAATTCTAAGACTGTGATCTTGGTGCAATGATCATATTCCACTTATATTTCCTTTTTTATTTAAGTTGGTCCCCCAAAGTCTTTTTCAAATGTTTTATCTCTTCACATAATTTCACTCTATACCTTATTCATTCTTTTATTGAGGGAGTTGTTGAATAGTTTCCTTGATATTTGAACCTTCAATTTTTGTAAGTGATGGGTAATTTTTGGAATTTTGTTTACTATGACTTGTCATATCTCATAATGATGGCCTTCCCTATTTAACTGGCATCATCCTATATAAAACCATGCATTCCAGTTTTGCCATCATATATCCCCTACCTTCTGATCATATAGATGAAAAGGAGAGAGAAAAGAAAAAGAGAAAGGAAGAAAAGGTTTCTCATCTCATTCTTGTCTACAATCCGAAAGAATTATCTATGGCACACATGTTTAGGTTTACGGTGAGAGTGAGTTAAGGACTATGGAAAAAGACGTGGTAATGGTAGAGAGGAACATCCCAACTAATCATTCTTCTCCTTATAAACCTTGGTTTCTATTGAAGGTGTTGTGATTTCTGTCATTAGGATTATCAAGCATATTAGAATATTGTCCCCGAAGTCACCTTAACCATAATGCAAGAAGCATCCCGAGGTACCAAACCACCACATAGAAACAGTGATACAAGGTACTCATATTTTTCTTTAATGGGAGAGTAATTTTGACTACCCTCGGTTATTTTGTATGCCCCTTTCCCCTTTATGACATGTATGTGTTGCATTATATTTTCTAGGATAGTTTTTTCTTATTGTAGAGTGTTTGGTAGTTTTTAAAAGAGGGATAAGGTCTCTAACTGAGATATTCTTGCCTTAGAAGACTCTAGCTACTGTGGGAGTCAATTTTTATGTAGGTCCTTACTCAATGGGACTCCAAGAACATGGAACAAAAAGCCAAAAGAAAAATTATTTCAAATGGGAGGCAAGGGTATGTTTGAGATGTGCTTCAGTGGTATAAGGAGATAGTGACTTATAATATAGGAATATCAAGAATCCAGAGCTATAAAGTGGTTATTAAAGAAGTAACCTCAGCTAAATAAATGTATTTGATTAGGTAAAGATGAGTAGTTACTCTTACACAAGGTTCTTTTTCTTTGAAGCTACCTCGAGTAGAAGTCTTGTATTTGTTAGAGAAGATCAAAGCCTTTTCTGAGAAAATCAGACCAAGGGATGATCATCTTGATATGATAAAATCCTGATACACTCAACTCATCCACTTCAGGATCCTCAAAAAGGTCAGTGCTGAAGATTTTGAGTTGGACAAAGAGATTGTTCAGTCATAGGATATGATAGATCTTACTAACTGTTTGGCCTTAGGTGATGAGAGAAATATTTTCTCCTTTTTCTCTAACACATAGTGGCAAAGATAGTATATCTCATAGCCTTAAGGATTAAGGCTGAATACATAGAGTGTGATCTTCCCCTACACATCTTAAAGGACTTATATGTTTGCCGCAGGACCCACATTCAAGACTTTATGGGTAAACCACAATATTCAATATTAAATTTACTAATAAAATTACTTAACTCCTGATCTCCCATTTTTTATTTCCCTTAGATAAATGCGAGAAGATGTGAAGATTCCTCTTTTTGAGGTCAAAATTGTTATGTTTCCTAGGAGATAAATTAGCTTTTTGACACCTCAAATATTGAGTAACATTGCTTAAAATTCCATTAAATTTATTGAACTATACTAGTGGAATCCATATGTTACCCTTTATTTTTCATACATTGATTAGGTTTTATGCTGTAAGTGGCATCCTTCGAGTGATATTTTATCCCATTCAGAGTCGTTCTTCAATTTAGAGAAACAAAGAAAAGCAAGAAGAAAAGACAAATATCTCTTTATGGCATTCCTTCTTTACAATATTGATCTATCTTGCTCCCATATTTTTGACTTATCCTTGTCATTATTTTTACTGTTCAACTTTGGTTTGACCCATTGAGGTCACTAATAAGGGTAAGGTAAAAACTATAGGTGAGGTCAACAACAGTAAAGATCTGAGGAGATTTTCCATGCCTCTCCCTTCTTAACTTTCCTGAAGTGGTGTCCTAGCCTTTTGGGATCCCTACGCTCCATATTCAATTTTGGAGGCCATAGAAATAGGAGATATCAAAGGTTGCATAGATACAAATAATACATCTCCCTTCATGATTTGATATCTACCTCTGTACCTCAGATCTATTTTTAGGGAACTTATTGTCCAGAGGCAAGCAGACTCACCTGATTTTAACTACTTTGAGCTAGGGGAACTTTCTCACTAGTCCCTGTAGTGGATGATAATTGTTTGAAGCTAGGTCTACCTATCTGAAATCAAAAGAATACATTCAACCTAATCTTTCTTGCTTCATAGTGGGTCTTGGATTCCCCCTATGTTTGTCTCGTTCTGGGTATTATATTATGAAATCCTAGAAACCCTTTTGTCTCATTTTGGGTGTTATATTATGAAATCCTAAAAACCCTTTTGTCTCATTCCCCCTAGTTAGAATGCTCAAACAATCATGAGAAAAGGAAAATTAGACTTCTTATGTAACCCTTGACAGATGCTCACATCCTTTCAAGACCCTTATTCTTGTAAGGCTCTCAAAGTTTAAGAGTAGAGATGAAATTTCCGTGTCTCAAGTGATATGATTCATCTCTATCAAAATACCCCCGGCCAATGGGATTTCTTAAGAATATCTTAGGGAGATTGGAAACAAAAAATACCTCATAAGGAAATAATAATAAGTTGAATGAACATAATTTGAGGGACCAAGTTATGACAATACCATCAAGCACCGTGATGTAGCATGAAAAGCCTAAGGATCCAAGCCACAATACTAGGGTTGTGAAGGAGCAGAGTGGATATGTTATCTATCTCTCACCACCATATCCCTTGGATTCACCTAAAATTATACCTTACCCTTATCAATAGTTTCAACAACACAAGATTAGGCACCATGATATAAATAACTACTAGGATAAGGCAAAAATTATAGAAGGGACAAAGCACAAAGACCGCATACCAAAAAGGAAAAGATAGAAATTTCATAAAGGGTAATTTTTTGTTTTTTAAAGAAGAAAGGATTCTATGAGGAATAAAGAACACAAATTAGTAATGTTGGTTATTATACTACAAACCTCATGCAATGCATTGCAGATGAAGGGTCACAAATGGCTACCACATGGATAGTGTAGATTAATGTCTCTGGAGTGTGATTAGATAGTTCTCGAGAATGAAACACCTAAGATAGCTTGCCTCTTCTTAGGCCTGACGATTTAGGTCCCAATAAAAAGTCCTTTATTTTTCCTTTTATTTAAAAAATAGTAGGGACTTTGAGAAATAAGAAATAAAAGTTCTTCTTTTTTCATTATTTTGAAAGATTAGCCTTGAGGTCTCGAAAGTGGATCCCTAGAAGTAAGAATATGCATAAAACTTTTACACAGGGAAGCAAATGCAAATGTGGGAGTACTACACTCTACTCATTGAGACTCTTGGCTGAGGTATATTATGATATCTAGTGTGCTAAAACCTCACTATAAGAAAGAGGATCGACTATTACCTAAGACTCAACATTCTTCTTGTCAAAGTAGATGCTCCCCCTTAATAACCACTTTGAGGATCCTGAGACGAGCAATTTGCTCTTAAGATTTCCCTGAATCAAGGTTTTGCTTAATAATATAGGATTTCTTGTTAAGATGTTGATTTCTTTAAAATGATAGACCCTAATCTGGTTAAACTTCATAAAGGGAATAGTTGTGATTTAAAGACATGACCCTATATTTATCAAATCAATGTTTTCCTCCAAATCAGATTGCTTTCTAATAAGCCTCAATATCATATTGACCTCCTCCACATTCTCACGCTGTAACGTTTTTATTTCTCCATATCAACAATGAACATTCCAATAGAGTAATGCCCTGAGTCTAGTACCCCAGATGCTACACGGTGCTCATAATCGCATAGGACCACAAGTAAATCCATAACTGGTACCTGCTGCAATAACTGAGTAATAACACTATATAATGGGATAAAATGCCATAAGGTTCAAAACTATAATACTAATGAAAAGAAAATGATAAAGACTGATAGAACATCAGAATTTGAAATACTGAATACTGTCTGAATATCTAGTCTGAAAAGCCTCTAACTGAACTTCCTGAACTGTGGAGTTGCTGGGACAACCCCCCAACTAACTCCATCTACTAAAATACAAAATTTAATGAGATAATGAAGAAAAAGAATATCCTCAAGTAATGAGGACTCACTGCTAGTCTACTACTGCTGGCTAGATCTGAATCTATCTACGTATGATCGGGAACCTGAGCGTCTGAACCTATGGTATAAAACACCATAGCCCAACAAGAAAAGTATGCGTCAGTACGTGTGAATGTACTGGCATGCAAAGTGAGGTAGGCAAAATACAATGGTTCACATGCATGAACTATAGCTGACTGAATAACATGAACATGACTGCGTAAAAATGGATGCATGAATACATAACTGTAACTAAATTCATAATAATTCTAAATATTGAGTTTACTGATAATATCAGTTACTGATAACTGATGTAACTGATAACTGATATATTGTTTACTGAGTGACTGTATCTAACAGTGCTATTTTTGATAGAACTAGCTGAATTTTGCACTAGGCTGAGTGATTGTATCCGATAATCTTGAAATTTGTAGAACTATCTGAGTTCTTTTACTGAAGACTGAGACTGAGACTATGGTAGGTAATCATCTAACTGACATGCCCCTTTTCTGAATAAATTTGGGGTCCAACCTATAACCCCAGTTGGAAGGGTGTCAGTACTGTGCCATGGATAAAGACACTGAAGAGATACCCTCATCTGGTAGGTTCTCAAATAAGAACGGTGGGACTATCAACTGTCATATTAAGCCACCTCATCAACCCTCAACTATCAAGTTTTGATGTATCAACCTATGCTGGCTACGTAGTTCTGGAATGTAAGGACTGCTTCTAAGGATCACACCTTCTGCTCGCAGGTGAGTTCCCATCCTTGGGTTCACTCGGTGCTAAATCTTACTCCCAACTTAATAGACACTGAATTGATTTCCTAGTTTATACTAGGCTGGACTAATCTATTACTGATTGTACTGATTAACTAAACTGAATTGAGTTACTGAGTTTTCTTGAGTTCTGTAACTGAACTAGAGTACTACTGATTATGACATGATCGATCTTGTTCTGTAACTAACATTGGCTCTAGGCACACAGCTAAATTATCAGGTATTAAATACCCAAGTATCGATATCATGAAAATAATAAGACATGACAATTCTTGAATACTTGACAATAGTCAACAACTCACAATACAATCTATAAGGCATTTAATCAATCACTTGAAAGTCATGAACTTGCACATGAATAGGAATGTATACAAACACATTATAATTTCATTAAGCCAATGTCATGAGCATTCCATAAAACACATACAAGGTATAACATTAATATGGAAGACATTATGAACATGTGGGTATAGCATAAGTTCATCATTTAGACCACCAAAGGATCACAAAAGCACCAGAGTCTTCATTTAACATTTTATCAAACACGTGGTTGGCATAGATTTATACTTGGGTATCATGAACAATGCAAATACATCATGACTTCATAATTAAAGGGTTTCAATATAAGAGAATCAAAATTAAACTTACATGCTATCATAATATCAAGAAACACAAAAAGATTTCAACTTGGAACACATTCCACCATACCAACATGATTACATTCAAACCCACAACATTAAAATCAAAATTCTTATTTTTAAAAGATGTTTGTTGAACTCCAAGGGTGGAAGGGACCCTTGGATGAAAATTTTACATACGTTGTTAAAGAATTTCAATAAATTAATGGTGGAATCTTGAGTTCATTATTTGAAATTTAAAAACCCTAAGGCATGTTCTTGAGAGAAATTGAGAAAGAATTCATTTATTTGATTCCTAGGGCATTAAATTTTATATTTTAAGGGTTGAGATTCAGGGGAAAAAGAACCAAACACCCCCAAGTACGTGGTCTTTTAATGGGTGAAAATTGGATTGCCAATGCACAGGTCGATGTGTCACATCGTTTGCACCAATGTGATATCTAATGCATCGCACCAAGATTGCGTCGACTCACTAGAATTTGATGCTGGTAGCTGGGGAAAATATTAACCATAGCGATAGGTAACACAGCGCACCAAGATCACATTCGTACACTATTTGAGGATTTCAAAAAAGCTTCAAACGAAGTCTGAAAAATCCAAAACTTGTTTGGGAACACCTATTGACCTTCCTTATCATGAATTAACTAAAATATAGACATTAAAAGGACTTTAAGGTTGTGAAATGAGATTGCCAACTTTCAAAGGACTAAAAATTAACTAAGTCTGAATACTTAGCTAGAATTTTCTAAGTCTGGGATCCCTTAACAAGCAAAAAAGACTTAATTAAGCTAGGAATTTTGTGGGTTCTTACAATAACTCCCCCCTTAGGAGCATTAATCCTTCAATAAGACAGACTAAACTGAGAGAACTAGAATACTGAATCTACTTACTAGAAATGAAAATTTGGGACATAACTATAGGACTGATGTTACTGTTATACTTAATTACCACACTACACATGCATATCTGATGCATGAGTACATAATTGAGCTGATTCATGAGTATATGACTGGGATTTTTGATAATCTGAGTTTCTCATACTGAACATGCATATCTGATGCATGGATACATGACTGAACTGACTCTTGAACATATAAATGAACATGCAATGGTATTTGGTACTAAGTTTATAACTGAAATCAGAATATGAAACTGAATAAGTTTAGGGAAAACTATTACCTTGGGCTGAGTCTGAGTTAGCGGAGAATAGGTAAGGATACTTAGTCTGCATGTCTGTCTCTGCTTCCTATGTAGCTCCCTCAATGGACTGATTCCTCCAAAGAACTTTGACTAGAGGGACTTCTTTGTTCCTCAATCTGCGAGTATGTTAGTCAAAGTTTTCTACTGGAATCTCTTTGAAAGAGAGGTTGTTCTGAACATCTATGCCCTCTATAGGGAATTAAACTGCTGGGTCACCTATGTACTTCTTTAGCAAGGAGACATGAAACACTGGATGGACTGAAGCTAGATATAAAGGCAATTTGAGCTCATAAGCTACCTTGCCGACATGACTGAGAACTTTGAAGGGACTGACATATCGGGGACTGAGCTTTCCCTTCTTTCAAACCTCTTCACTCCCTTTATTGGAGAGATTTCCAAATAAACATAATCGCAAATATCAAACTTGAGATCCTTTCTGTGCACATCTGCATATGATTTTTGTCGTCTTTGAGCTGTCTTAAGCATTTCTCTAATCAACTAAATTTTTTCTAAGGTTTTGAATACTAGGTCTGACCCTAAAACTGTGGCCTCACCAACCTCAAACCAAGAGATTAAAGATCTGCATCCCCTACCATAGAGAGCTTCAAACAAAGCCATCTGAATGCTGGAATGATAGCTGTTCTTGTATGCAAACTCAATCAAACGCAAGTGGTCATCCCAACTACCTTTAAAATCTATTGCACACGCTCGTAGCATATCTTCATAAGCCTAAATGGTCCTTTCTGCTTGACCATATGTCTAAGGATGAAAGGCTGTATTGAGAGGAATTTAGGTACCAAGACCCCTTTGGAATGTCTTCTAGAAATGAGAGGTGAACTGGGTACCTCTATCTGAGTAAATAGACAACAGAACACCGTGCATTCTGACCAACTCTCTGATATAGAGTTTGGCATAATCCTTGGATGAATATGAGGTATGGACTGGAAAGAAGTGACCATATTTGGTCACTTTATCTATTATGACCCAAACTGAATCATGCTGATGACGAGTACGAGGCAAACTTATTAAAAATTCATGTTCACTTCTTCCAACTTTCAAGTAGGGATATTGAAATGCTATATAGACCCTATTGGCCTTTGATTCTCAATCTTAACCCACTAACATGTTGAGCCCTTAGCCATAAATTCTGCAATGTCTTTCTTCATCCCACTTCACTAATAGATCTCCCTCAAATCATGGTACATCTTAGTGGCCCCTTGATGAATAGAGTAACGTGCTCTATGTGCCTCTTCAATAATTCGTTACCTCAAGTCATCCAGACTTGGACACATAGACAACCTTAAAAATACAAAACACCATCTCCCCCTCAGGAGAAAAGCTCTACCTTTTCATATTTGATTGAATTATTCAACTTGTCTAAATTGGGATCTCTGTCCTACTTTTCTTTATTTAAAAAAACTACAGATGATTCTGACCCAGCACACTACCTTCTACTGAATTGACAAAGCGGACACCTTGTCGGGCAAACTGATGAACTTCCTAAGATAACTTCTACTTACTATCTTCAACATGAGAAAAACTTCCTATTAAAAGTCTACTGAGAGCATCAATCACTACATTGGCCTTGCTCGGGTGATACAAAATGCTCATATCATAGTCTTTCAAGAACACCAACTACTTTTTCTGATGGAGGTTTAAGTTTTTTCTGAGACAACACATATTAAAGGCTTTTATGATCTGTGAACACATATACATGCACCCTATACAAGAAGTGCCTCCAAATCTTTAAGGTAAATATAACTGCTGCTAACTCGAGATCATGAGTCGGATAATTTTTCTCATGGGGTTTATGCTGTCTAGAGGTGTAGGCTATGATCTTACTATGCTGCATGAGGACACAACCCAAACCTACTCTGGATGTATCACAGTATACCACAAACCCATCTAAACTATCTAGAAGAGTCAAAACTAGAGCTGAGGTAAGTCGAGTCTTCAACTCCTAAAAACTTTTCTCGCATGAATCTGACCATAAAAATTTGACTTTCTTCTGGGTTAATAGATGAAAATTCCTCAATAAACCTATGGTAATAACTAGCCAAACCCAAGAAACTCCTGATACCTGATGGATAAATGGGTTTGGAACTATTTCTTATTACCTCGATCTTTTGGGGATCAACTCTAATGCCATCACTAGAAACGATATGGACAAGGAATGCTACTGGCCTTAGCCAGAATTTACACTTACTAAATTTGGCAAATAAATGATGATTTTTAAGAGTCTGCAATACTATTCTAAGATGGTCACATGATCACGTTCATGGCGAGAGGAAACCAGGATTTCATCTATGAAAACTATGATGAAAATATCCAAGTACTACTTGAACACATGGTTCATCAAGTCTATAAAAGCTGTTGGGATATTGGTAAGACCAAAGGACAAGACTACAAATTCATAGTGACCATACCGACTACTGAAAGTTATTTTGGGATGTCATATTCTTTGACTCTAAGCTGATGATAGCCTGATCTGAGGTCTATCTTAGAGAAGTAACTGGCTTCCTAAATTTGGTCAAACAATTCATCGATTCTAGGAAAGGGATACTTATTTGTGTTTATGACCTTATTGAGATGATGGTAGTCTATTTCCATTATAAGAAAACTTTCTTTCTTACACATAAATACAACTAGCTCACCTCACGGCAACACACAGGGTCTGATGAATCCCTTGTATAAGAGATCCTTCAACTGTTATTTTAATTCTCTGAATTCTGCAGGTGCCATTCTGTATGGCGAAATAGATATGGGCTAAATATCTGAGAGAAGATCATTTCCAAAATCAATTTCCCTTTCAATAGGAATTTTAGGAAGATCTTCGCGAAATACATCTCGGAATTCACATGATAATGACGTTAATTTAAGTGTAGGGGTTTCTGAACTAGAGTCCTTGACTCATATAAGGTGCTAGACATATCCCTTAGATATTATTATTCTCGCCCGAAGGTAAGAAACAAGATGACCCCTAAATAGTGAAGTACTACCCCTCTACTCTAGGACGAGTTCATTTGGGAACTGGAACTGGATAATTCTATTTCTGCAGTTGACTGAGGCATAGCAGGAATGAAGCTAATCCCTACTGAGAATGAAATCAAAATCAGTCATCTCTAATTCAACTAAGTCTGCTGAAGTTATTTTCTGAGATACCATAACCGAATGGTTCCTAGATACCCGTTGGGCTATGATGGATTTACCCACTTGGGTAGAGAATGGGGAAGGCTCAACTAGAATTTCGATACTGACCCCGAAATCAACTGCTATATAAGGAGTAACAAAATACAACAAAGCTCCTGGATCTAGAAAAGCATAAACATGTAAGTGATAAACTTGTAACGTACTAGTGAACACATCAGGAGAACTTTCCTGATCCTATCGGGACTAAATAGCGTAGAGTTTGTTTAGACATTTCCCACTGGTGGCACTAGATGAGGCATGATGCTGGTTTGGGTGACCAAACTGAGCTAGAAGACGGTTTTGTTGACCCTGAGAACCTGACTATGGACAATCTCTGAATCTGTAGCCTGTCTTACCATATCCAAAGCAAACATCATAGCCAGCTCTACAAATACCCTAATGGTTATTGCCATAAGTCTGACAAAGAAGATTGGTTTGGACACTACTGACATTACTTTGAGACTTAGAGACTGGCACCCTATCTCTATTATTGTCTCTGAATTTTTGCACTGGAGCACTAGTTGAGGATGGAGCTTGAACTGAAGATTTAGGGCAGAACTAAGAACAATTCCCATCCTCAGACTTAGGCTAAGCAAAGTTAAAACTACCTGTTCTATCTTTTTTGTTCCACTTCTTTCTTCCCTTATTCTTCTGCTTCTTTATCTGTTGAGCATGGATCATCAATCTAGCCAAGTATATCTCAATAATCAACATTGTGGTCCTACACTCTTTGACCACAATATCATTCACCCCAAACACAAACTTAGTCATTCGGGATCTGGTATCCACCACCACATGAGGAGTGTATCTAGCTAATTGAGTAAACTTTAGAGAATACTCTTTCACTGTCATATTGCCCTTCTTCAGATTAATAAAATCTAACCCCTTAGCTTCTTCTAGATCTAGGGGAAAGAATCTATCTAGAAAATTAGTGGCAAACGCTTCCCAATTAATGGGCCATACTTCTATAGCCCTCTCTGCTTTCCACTATTTAAACCAAGTATGAGCCACATCCTAAAACTGATATACATTTAGCTCAGCCCTTTCACTAGATGTTACCTCCATAATATCTGTACTCTTTTACACCTGATCAAGGAATTCCTGAGGGTCCTCATCTGACTTAGACATTGTGAAAGACGGAGGGTTCATTTGGGTGAATTCCCAAATACTGGCTTCTACAGTATTGGCCACTAGGTTAGCCGAAATGGCAGTTGGACGTTCATTCTGAGTAGCAACTGAATGATTTAGGGTGGTGAAAGCTGCTCCGAACTTAGTGTGGGAGACATGCTCACCCAAAGGATTTGGCTAACTGGGCTGAGGGGCTAACTGATCTATCGTTCCTCATCCCTAAGTCTTCTTTGAAGGCATTTACTGTAGATGGAAGAGAAAATTCTATTAAGAAGAGAGTTTATCTGGAGCTCAAGCTCACCCGGACGACATGAATACTAAAAAAAATAAATTGTTCCTAAAACATCTTGTTGCCTTCTGTCTATAAGTGTGGCACGCTACGCACCCATGCATAAGACTCTACAAGATACGACTCTCAAACTTTCTAGGACACTATTGAACCTTAGGCTTTGATACCAAGTTTGTAAAGCATTGAGTCTGGTACCCCAAGCACTACACGGTGCTCATAATTCCAAAGGACCACAAGGTAACCCATGACTGTTACCTACTACAATAACTAAGTAATAATACTGGATAATGCAAAATAATGGGCTCAAATGCCATAAGGTTCAAAACTGTAATATTGATGAAAAGAAAATGATAAAGTTTGATAAAACATTAGAATTTGAAATATTGAATACTGTCTGAACATCTAGTTCGAAAAGCCCCTAACTGAACTACCTGAACTACCTGAACTATGGAGTTGAAGGGATAATCCCCCAACTAACTATATCTACTAAAATACTGAATGTAATGAGATAATGAAATAAATGAATATCCTTAAATGATGAGGACTCACTACTAGTCTGCTGCTACTTGCTAAATCTAAATCTATCTACGCGTGATCAAGAACCTAAGCGTCTGAACCTATGGTATAAAACACTATAGCATAAGAGTAAAAGTATGCGTCAGTACATATGAATGTACTTGTATGCAAAGTGTGGTAGGCTGAATACAAGGGTTCACATACATGAAATATAGCTAACTAAATAACATGAACATGACTGCGTGAGAATACATGCATGAATTCATAATAGTAACTAAAGTCATAAGGATTCTGAATATTGAGTTTACTATTAGCATAGATTACTAATAACTGATATAACTGATAACTGATATACTATTTGCTGATTGATTGTATCTGACAGTTCTATTTCTAATAAAACTAGATGAGTTTTGCACTGAGCTGAGTGACTATATTGGACAGTCCTGAAATCTTTAGAACTATCTGAGTTCTTTACTGAAGACTGAGACTGAAACTGTGAGAGGTAATCATCTAACCAAAATGCCTCTTTTGTGAATAGATTTGGGGTCCAACTTGTAACCACAGTTAGAAGGGTGTAAGTACCGTGCCATGGGTAAAGACACTGAAGAGATACCCTCATCTGGCAGGTTCTCAAATAAGAACGGTGGGACCCTCAACTGTCAAGTTAAGACACCTCATCAACCCTCAACTAGTTTGTTTTGATGTCTTAACCTATGATAGCTACGTAGTTCTCGAAATCAAGGACTTATTCTAAGGATCACACCCTATGCTGGCAGGTGAGTCCCCATACTTGGGTTCACTCGGTGCTGAATCCTACTCCCAATTGAATAGGCACTGAACCGTATTTTCTAATTCATACTAGGCCGGACTGATCTATTTCTAATTATACAGATTAACTGAACTGAGTTGAGTTTTCCAAAGTTTTGTAACTAAACTAGAGTACTATTGATCGTGACATGATTGAGGCTTTTCTGTAACTGACACTCACATAACTAAATTGTTGGGTATTAAATACACCCAGGACTTGATAGCATAAAAATAATAAGACATGACAATTATTGAATACTTGACAATGGTCAACAACTCCCAATATGATCTATAAGGCATTTCATTAATCACTTGAAAGTCTTGAACTTTCACATGAATAGGAATGCATACTAACACATCATAATTTCATTAAACCAATCTCATGAGCATTCCATCAAACACATACAAGGTATAACTTTAACATGAAAGACATTGTGAACATGTGGGTATGGCATAAGTTCATCAATTAGACCACTAAAGGATCATAAAAGGACCATAGTCTTCATTTAGCACTTTATCAAACACATGGCAGGCTTACCTCTATACTTGGGAATAGTCAACAATGCTAATACATAATGACTTCATAATTCATAGGTGTTAATATAAGAGAATAAAAATTCAACTTACATGCTATCATAATATCAAGAAACACATAAAGATTTCATCTTGGAACATATTCCACAATATCAACATGATTACATTCAAACACATAACATGGAAATCACAATTCATGTTTTTAAAAGATGTTTCTTGAACTCCAGGGGTGGAAGGGACCCTTGGATGAACACTTTACATACCTTGTTGAAGAATTTCTTAAAATTAATAGTGGAATCTTGAGTTCTTTATCTGAAATTTAAAAACCTTAAGGCTTGTTCTTGAGAGAAATTGGGAAAGAACTTGTTTATTTGCTTCCCAGGGTATTAAATTTCGTGTTTTGGGCACTGAGAGTTAGGCAAAAATGACCTAAATACCAATAAGAACGTGGTAGTTTACTGAGTGAAAACTAGATTGCCGACACGCAGGTTGGCCTAATGCGTCGCTGGCACCGATGCGATATCCAATGCATCGGGCCAAGATTGCACTGACTCACTTGAATTTAATGCTGGTAGATGGGAAAATATTAACCAATGCGATAGGGGACGCGGCAGGCCAAGATCACATTGGTACACTATTTTGGGATTCCAAAAGAGCTTCAAACGAAGTCTAAAAAATCAAAAACTTGTTCGGAAACACCTATCAACTTTCCTAATCATGAATTAACTAAAATATAGACATTTAATGGACTTTAAGGTTGCGAAATGAGATTGCTAACTTTCGAAGGCCTAAAAATAAACTAAGTCTGAATACTTCGATAAAATTTTCAATGTCTAGGTCCCCTTAACAAGCTTAAAGAACTGAATTTAGCTAGGAATTTTGAGGGTTCTTACAATATCTCCCCTTAGGAACATTCGTCCTCGAATGACACTGACTAAACTGAGAGAACTAGTAGGCATAATATACTTACTGGACATGAACATCTGGGACATGATTATAGGACTGATATACTGTTTATTGAATTACCACACTAAACATGCATATTTGATGCATGAGTACATAACTGAGCCAATTGATGAGTACATGCTTGGATTTCTGATAAGCTGAGTTTCTCAAACTGAACATACATATCTACTATATGGATACATGACTGAGCTGGCTCATGAATATATGACTGAATATGCAATGGTATTTGATACCTAGTTTGTAACTGAAATCATAACTTAAAACTTAATAAACTTAGGGAAACTATTATCTTGGGCTGGGTCTGAGTATGTGGAGAAGAGGTGAGGATACTTGGTTTGCATGTCTGCCTCTGATTCCCAAGTAGCTCCATCAATCGATTGATTTAGTCAAAGAACTTTTACTAGAGTAACTTCTTTGTTCCATAATCTGTGAGTCTGGTAGTCAAGGATTTCGACTGGAATCTCTTCAAAAGAGAGGTTGTTTAGAACATCTATGCCCTTTATAGGGACTAATTCTGCTGGGTCACCTATACACTTCTTAAGCAAGGAGACATGAAACACTGGATAGACTGAAGATAGATCTAAAGGTTATTCGAGCTCATAATATACCTTGCCAAAATAACTAAGAACTTTGAAGGGACTGAAATATCAAACACTGAGCTTTTCCTTCTTGCTGAACCTCCTCACTCTCTTCATGGAAGATATTTTCAAATACACATAATCTCCAATCTCGAACTCCAGATCCTTTCTGTGCACATGTGCGTATGATTTCTGGCAGCTCTAAGCTCTCTTAATCCTTTCTCTGATCAACTGAACCTTTTCAAAGGTTCCGAATACTAAGTCAGGATCTACAATTGCAGCCTCAACCACCTCAAACCAAGAAATTGGAGATTTATATCTCCTACCATAGAGAGCTTCAAAAGAAGCCATCTGAATGCTGGAATGATAGCTGTTATTGTATGCAAACTCAATCAAACGCAAGTGGTCATCCGAACTACCTTTAAAATCTATTGCATACTCTCGCAGCATATCTTCATAAGTCTAAATGGTCCTTTCTTCTTGACCATATGTCTAGGGATAAAAGGCTATACTGAGATAAATTCGGGTACCAAGATCCTTTTGGAATGCCTTCTAGAAATGAGAGGTGAACTGGGTACCTCTATCTGAGACAATGGACAACAAAACACCCTGCAATCTGACCAATTCTTTGATATAGAGTTTGGCATAATCCTTGACTGAATATGAGGTGTGGACTAGAAAAAAGTGAGTTGAATTGGTCACTCTGTCTATGATGACCCAAACTGAATCGTGCTGACGATGAGTATGAGGCAAACTCATAACAAAGTCTATGTTTACTTCTTCCCACTTTCAAGTAGGGATATTGAACTTCTGCATGGATCCACTTGGTTTCTGATGCTCAATATTAACCTGCTAATATGTTGAGCACTTAGCCACAAATTTTGCAATGTCTTTCTTCATCCCACTCTACCAATAGATTTCCCACAAATTGAGGTACTTTTTAGTGGCCCCTGGATGAATAGAGTAACGCACACCATGTGCCTTTATAAGAATTCGCTGCCTTAATTCATCCACAACTGACACACATAGACGACCCTAATAATGCAAAAAACCATCTCCCCCTTGGGAGAAAATCTCTACCTTCTGATCTCTGACTTAAATTTTGAACTTGTCTAAACTGGGATCTCTATCCTTCTTTTCCTTTACTTAGGAAATTAGAGATGATTTTGAACTATTCTGAACCCATACACTACCTTCTACTGAATTGATTAAGAGGACACCTAGTCGGGCAAACTGATAAACATCCTGAACTAACTTCTTCTTACTGTCCTTAATATGAGCCAAACTACCCATAGATAGTCTACTGAGAGCATTAACAACTTTATTAGCCTTGCTTGGGTGATACAAAATTCTTATATCGTAGTCTTTCAACAAATCCAACCACCTTCTCAGACGGAGGTTTAAGTCTGGCTAAGAAAACACATATTGAAGGCTTTGTGATCTGTGAACACATCTATATGCAACGCATACAGGTAGTGCCTTCAAAATTTTAAGGCAAACACTAATGTTGCTAACTCGAGATCATGAGTTGAATAATTCATCTCATGGGGTTTAAGCTGTCTGGAGGCGTAGGCTATGACCTTACCATGCTACATGAGAACACAACCTAAACTACTCTAGATGCATTACATTATACCAGAAACCTATCTGAACCGTCTGGAAGATTCAAAATTAAAGCTGAGGTGAGTCGAGTCTTCAAATTCTGAAAACTCTTCTCAAATTGAATCTAAACACTAAAATGAGACTTTCTTCAGAGTCAATATAGATATGGGGGATGCAATAGATGAAAATACCTAAAAAAACCTATAGTAATAACCAGCCAAACCTAAGACACTACTAATATCTGACAGAGAAATAGGTCTGGGCCAGTTTCTCATAGCCTCAATCTTTTGGGGATCACCTCTAATGCCATCACCGGAAACAATATGGCCAAGGAATGCTACTAAACTTTACCAAAATTCACACTTACTAAATTTAAAGAATAACTGATGATTTTTGAGAGTCTGAAATACTATTCTGAGATGGTCTGCATGATCATATTCACTGCGGGAGTAAACCAAGATGTCATCGATGATAATTATGATGAATATGTCCAAGTACTACTTGAACACATGGTTCATCAAGTCCATGAAATCTACTGGGGCATTGGTAAGACCAAAGGATATGACTAAGAATTAGAAGTGACCATATCAAGTTTTGAAAGGTAATTTTGGGATGTCACATTCTCTGACTCTAAGCTGATGATAGCCTGATCTGAGGTCTATCTTAGAGAAGTAATTGGATCCCTGAAGTTTGTCAAATAAGTCATCGATTATGGGAAAGGGATTCTTGTTCTTGACTATGATCTTATTGAGCTAATAGTAGTCTATGCACATTCTGATAGAACCGCCTTTCTTACACATGAATAAAACTGGCACCACCTACTGGGTCTGATAAATCCTTTGTTTAAGAGATCCTTCAACTTTTATTTTAATTCTATGAGTTCTACAAGTGCCATTCTGTATGGTGAAATATCTATGGTGTAAGTATCTGGGAGAACATCAATTTTGAAATCAATTTCCCTTTCAGGAGGAATTTTGGGAAGATTATGAGGAGACACTTCTGGGAATTCACATTCTACTAAGACTGATTCAAGAGTAGGGGTTTCTGAACTGGAATCCTAGACTCACATAAGGTGATTAGCATATCCCTTAGATATAATTTTTCTCATCCGAAGGTAAGAAACAAGATGACCCCTAAACGCTGAAGTACTACCCCTCCACTCTAGGATGGGTTCATTTGAGAACTAGAAAAAGAAAATTCTGTTTCTAGAGTTGACTGGGGAATAGCAGGAATAAAGACAATCCATGCTGAGAATGACATCAATATTAGTCATCTTAAATTCAATTAAGTCTACTGAAGTTATTTTCTGAGATATCATAACCGGATAGTTCCTGTATACCTATCGGGCTATGATGGATTTACCCACTGGAGTAGAGACTAAGAAAGGCTCTACTAGAATTTCAAGAATGACTCCAAAATCAACTGCTATATAAGGAGTAACAAATGATAAAGAAGCTCCTAGATCTAGCAAAGAATAAATATGTAAGTGATAAACTTGTAATATACTAGTGACCATGTTAGGAGAACTTTCCTGATCCTGTTGGGACTGAAGAGCATAGAGTCTATTTGGACGTTGCCCACTGGTGACATTGGATGGGGCACCCTACCGATTCAGGAGATCGGACTGAGCTGAAAAATGATTTTGCTAACCGTGATAACCTAACTGGGGACAATCTCTGAATCTATGGCCTGGTTTGCCACATCCAAAACAAACATCACATCCAACTCTACAAATACCCTAATGGTTCTTGCCACAAGTCTGACAAAGAGGATTGTTTTGGAAAGTGCTGACACTACCCTAAGACTTAGAGCCTGGAGCCCTATCTCTATTGCCATCTCTAAATTTTGGCACTGGAACACTAGTTGAGAAAGGAGTTCGAACTAAAGATTTCAGTCGAAACTGAGAACGATTCCAGCCCTCTAACTTAGGCTGAGTAAAGTTAAAACTACCTGTTCTAGCTCTTTTTTTTTGCTTTTCTCTCTCTCTCCTTATTTCTACTCGTCTATCTGTTGAGCATGGATCATTAGCCTAGCCAAGTCCATCTCACTAATAAACATTGTGGTCCTGCACACTTTGACCATACTATTATTCACCCAGACATAAACTTACTCATTTGGGATCTGCTATCTGCTTCCACATGAGGAGCGTATCTAGATAATTGAGTAAAATTGAGAGAATACTCTTTCACTGTCATATTGCCCTACGTTATTTTAATAAACTCTAACACCTTATCTTTTCCCTGTTCTAGGGGAAAGAATGTATCTTGGAAACCAGTGGGAAACTTCTTGCAATCAATGGTCCCTGCATCTACGACCCTCTCTGCTTTCAATTGTTTAAAGCAAGTGTGAGCCATATTCTACAACTGATATGCAGATAGATCAGCACCCTTACTAGCTGTCACCTACATAATAGCTATAATTTTCTACACCTAATCAAGGTATTCTTGAGGGTCCTCATCTGACTTAGACCCTGTGAAAGACAAAGGGTTCCTTCGGGTGATGTCCCGAATCCTGGCTACTGCAGTATTAGCCACTGGGTTAGATGGAAAATCATTTGGACATTCATTCTGAGCAGCAATTGAATGAGATACAGTGGTGAAAGCTACTCTGAACTCAGTGTGAGGGATATTTTCACCCAAAGGATTTGGTTGAATGGGCTGAAGGACTGACTGATCTCCCATTCCTCTTCCCTGAGTCCTCTTTGGAGGCACTTTCTATAAATGGAAGAGAAACTTGTATTAAAAAGAGAGTTTATCTAGAGCTCATGCTCACTCGTACGACATGAATACTAAAAAAAAGAGAAACTGTTCCTAAAATATCTCATAGCCTTTTGTCCATAAGTGTGGCCTGCTATACACCCATGCACAAGAATCTACTAGATGCGGATTTTAGACTTCCTAGGACATAGTTGAGCCTTAGGCTCTAATATAAAGTATGTAATGCCCCAAGTATGGTACACTGGACGCTACACGGTGCTCATAATACCGAAGGACCACAAGCTAACCCATGATTGGTACCTAATGGAATAAAAAAGTTATAACACTATATAATATAGAATAATGGGCTGAAATACTATAAGGTTCAAAACTGTAATACTGATGAAAAGAAAATTATAAAGTCAATAAAACATCAGAAATTAAAATACTAAATATTGCCTGAACATCTAGTCTGAAAAGGCTTTAACTGAACTGCCTGAATTATGGAGTTGATGGGACAATCCCCCAACTAACTCCATCTATTGAAATACTGAATGTAATGAGATAATGAAATAAAAAAATATCCTTGATTAATGATGATTGCCTACTAGTCTAATACTATTGGCTGAATCTGAATCTATATACGCGTGATCGGGAACCTTAGCGTCCGAACCTATGGTATAAAACACCAAAGCACAAGAGAAAAAGTATGCGTCAGTACGTGTAAATGTACTGGTTTGCAAAGTGAGGTAGGTTTAATGCAAGGGTTCACATACATAAACTATAGCTGACTGAATAACATGAACATAACTGCATGAGAATACATACATGAATACATAAATATAACTAAACTCATAAGGATTCCAAATACTGAGTTTACTGATAACAAAGATTATTGATAACTGATATAAATAATAACTGATATACTATTTGCTGAGTGACTGTATCTGACAGTCTTGTATCTAATAGAGATAGCTGAGTTTTATATTGAGCTGAGTAACTGTATCTGATAGTCCTAAAATCTATTGAACTATCTGAGTTCTTTACTGAAGACGGAGACTGGGGGAGGTAATCATCTAACTGATATGCCCCTTTTTTGAATAGATTTGGGATCCAACCTATAACCCAAGATGGAAGTGTATTAGTAGCGTGCCACGGGTAAAGATACTGAAGAGATATGCTCATCTGGTAGGTTCTCAAATGAGAATGGTGGGACCCTTAATTGTCAGGTTAAGCCACCTCATCAACCCTCAATTAGAAGGTTTTGATGTCTCAACCTATGCTGTCTACATATTTCTGGAATACAAGGACTGCTTTTAAGGATCACACCCTTTGCTGGTAGGTGAGTCCCCATCTTTCGGTTCACTTGGTGCTGAATCCTACTTCCAACTGAATGGATACTGAACTGATTACCTAGTTCATACTAGGATGGAATGATCTGTTACTGATTGTACTGATTAACTGAACTAAACTGAGTTTACTGATTTTTCTTGAGTTATATAACAGAACTAGAGTATACTGATTGTGACATTATTGAGACTATTCTATAACTGACACTGGCTCTAGGTACATAGCTAAATTGTCCTGTATTAAATACCCCCGGGAATCAATAGCAGGAAAATAACAAGATATGACAATTCTTGAATACTTGACAATAGTCAACTAATCACAATACGATATATAAGGCATTTCATAAATCACTTGAAAGTCATGATCTTGGACATGAATAGGAATGCATACTAACACATCATAATTTCATTTAACCAATCTCATGAGCATTTCATCAAACACATACAAGGTATAGCTTTAACATAGAAGACATTGCGAACATTTGGGTATAGCATAAGTTCGTCATTTAGACCACTAAAGGATCACAAAAGCACCATAGTCTTCATTGAGCATTTTATCGAATACATGGTAGGCGTAGCTTTATACTTGGGTATGATCAATAATGCTAATACATCATGACTTCATAATTCAAGGGTTTCAATATAAGAGAATCAAATTTCAACTTACATGCTATTATAATATCAGAAACAGATAAAGATTTCAACTTGGAACACATTCCACAACACTTACATGATTACATTCAAACCCACAACATGGAAATCACAATTCACGTTCTTAAAAGAAATTTCTATAACTCCTAGGGTGGAAGGGACCCTTCGATGAACACATTAGATAAGTTGTAAAAGAATTTCTTGAAATTAATGGTAGAATCTTGAGTTCTTGATTTGAAATTTAAAAATCCTAAGGCTTGTTCTTGACATAAATTGAGAAATAATGCATTTATTTGCTTCCTAGGATATTAAATTTCATGTTTTAGGGGATGATATCCTGGAGAAAAAGACCCAAACACCCCCAATAATGCGATATTTTAATAAGTGAAAACTAGATTGCCGATGCACAGGTCGACACTGCGCATCGCTGGCACCGATGCGATATCAAATACGTCATGCCAAGATCACGTTGACTTACTAGAATTTAACACTGGTAGCTGGCAAAAATATTAACCAAAGCTATGGGCGATGCGGCATGCCAATATCGCGTTGATACACTATTTTAGGATTCCAAAGGAGCTTCAAACGAAGTATGAAAAATTCAAAAGTTGTCTGGAAACACCTATTGACCTTCATGATCATGAATTAACTAAAATATAGACATTTATAGAAGTTTAAGCTCGCGAAATGAGATTGCCAACTTTCAAAGGCCTAAAAATAAACTAAGTCTGAATACTTAGCTAGAATTTTCTAAGTCTGGGACCCCTTAACAAGCTTAAAGGAATGAATTAATATAGGAATTTTGTGGGGTCTTACAAATAGTGCCCCTTCTTGCCCTCTCAAAACTATATCCCTATCAATTCCCATTGCCTTAAGTTTGGATGCCTGCGAGGCAAGGTCCCAAAAAGGGCTAGATTAGTCTCATGTTGTAGCCAAAGTACTCTCATGTTTGGCATATTTTGAGAAGATGTCTTCTATTTCTTTTAAATCCATTGAAGGAATTTCATTGATAAAATTTTGTCTTGTAACAAAATACGATGAAATTTTCATTAAAATAGAAAGGTTTAATATAAAACAAATATGCAGGGTATGTAAGTTACTTACATTGACCAAGTGTACATACAAGTGTACATGGTCTATCAAAGAGTAAATTGTCCTTTAATAAAGACAAGTATCAATCCCATAGGGACTAGCTTCAACAATGATTCTATTGCAGTTCACAATTTAGATTTTATTGATTCAAGCGTAACTAAAAGATTTTGAAGATTTATAATTGAAAGTAAAGTAAACAAAGCATAAATTAAGGATCTATAAACAATCAATAGGATAAATTATGTGATCATGCTCTCCCGAACTCTAATCCTTTACCTAAGTTGAACCTCACAACTATGTCGTTGAGCGGGGATGCAATAGTCCACTTAAGTTCTTTAAGATATCATCCTATGTGTGAGTCAAGTAAGGCATCTAAGTACAACCCTATCCTATACACTAATTTGAATTCCTTATTTCATAAAAGAATACAAACCATACTTTATTTATCTCCATGTTCTATCCCCTATTCCCTATCCCAAAATCAAAAGGTAGAAAATTGATGTATTCTAAGGGTAGCTAATCCTTAAAATAGTTAAATCAAATATGAACAAAAAACTAATAATGATAAGCAAATTAAACGAACTTAAGTTAGAATAATAGTACTCATGTTCTTGGCTTCAACTCCAAAAAGAGGGCATTTAGCCACACATAGTCATAATTGTAATCACAATGCTGTAATTAATGACTAAACACATGAATAAACTAAATTCAAAATAATAAAAAGAAAAATATGTAAGTTTTAGAAGTCCCTCAATCTAAAAAATATGTCAAAACATATGTAAAAATGTCACACAACATGTGTCTATATGGTTATCCAAGCCTTAGCCATGTAGGAGTTGGATTTTATGTTGCAATTAAGCACGGGACTAGAGGGGGCACCACCCTAGGTTGAGCCCCAATCCAGGAGATGATTTTTGAGAGTCTGCAATACTATTTGGAGATGGTCTCCATGATTATGTTCAAGATGGAAGTAAATCAGGATGTCAACTATGAAAACTATGATGAACATGTCCAAGTACTACTTGAACACACGGTTCCTCAAGTCCTTGAAAGCTACTAAGGCATTGGTAAGACCAAAGGACATGGCTCATAATTCAAAGTGACCATACAGAGTTCTGAAAGCTATTTTTGGGATGTCACATTCTCTGACTCTGAGCTGATGATAGCCTGATCTGAGGTCTATCATAAGGAAGTAACTGACTCCCTGAAGTTGGTCAAACAAGTCATTAATTTTAGGAAAGGATACTTGTTCTTAAATGTGAGCTTATTGATCTTATGGTAGTCTATGCACATTATGAAAGAACCATCTTTCTTATACACAAATAAAACTGGCGCACCCTACGTGGACACACTAGGCCTGATGAATCCTTTTTATAAGAGATCATTCAGCTAGTTTTTTAATTCTCTGAGTTCTATCGGTGCCATTCTGTATGGCAATGTAGATATAAGTTGAGTATCTAGGAGAAGATCAATTTTGAAATCAATTTCCCATTTGGGAAAAATTTTGGAAGATCTTTAGGAAATACATCTGGGAATTCACATGCTACTAACACTAATTCAAAAGTAGGGGTTTTTGAACTAGAGTCCTTGACTTACACAAGGTGATAGACACATCCCTTAAATATCTGTTTTCTCGCCCGAAGGTAAGAAACAAGATGACCCTTAAACGCTGAAGTACTACCCCTCCACTCTAGGAGGGGTTCATTTGGGAACTGGAATTGGACCATTCTATTTTCATAGTCGACTGAGGCATAGCAGGAATAAGGCCAATCCATACCGAGAATGACATCAAAATCAGTCATCTCTAATTTGACTAGGCCTGCAAAAGTTATTTTCAGAGATACCATAACCGGACAGTTCCTGTATACCCATCGGACTATGATAGATTTACCCACTATGGTAGAGACTGAGGAAGGCTCTACTAGTATTTTGGTACTGAATATAAAATCAACTGCTATATAAGCAGTAACAAAAGAAAAGAAAGCTTCTAGATCTAGAAAATCATAAACATGTAAGTGATAAACTTTTAACGTACCATTGACTACATCAGGAGAACTTTCCTGATCCTATCGGGACTGAAGAACGTAGAGTTGGTTTGGACATTGCCCATTTATGGCACTTGGATGAGGCACCCTACTGATTCGAGTGACTAGACTGAGCTGGATAATCGTTTTACTGATGTTGAGAACATGCCTGGGGATAATCTCTTACTCTATGGCCTCGCTTGCCATATACAATATAAATATCACTGCCAGCTTTACAAATACCTTGATGGTTTTTGCCATAGGTCTGACAAAGAGGATTGGTTTGGGCATTGGTGACACTACCTTGACTTAGAGCCAGGTGCCCTATCTCTATTGCCATCTCTACATTTTGGCATTGGAGCACTAGCTGAGAATGGAGATAGACCTGAAGATTTTAGGCAGAACTGAGAATGATTCCAACTCTCTGACTTAGGTTGAGCAAAGCTGAAACTACCTGTTCTAGCTCTTTTGTTATGCTTCTCTCTCTCTTTATTCTTCTGCTCCTCTATCTACTGAGCATGGATCATCAGCCTAGCTAAGTCCATTTCACTTATCGACATTGCAGTCTTACACTCTTTGACCATACTATCTTTTACCCTAGACACAATCTTACTTATTCAGGATCTTCTATCTGCCACCAAATGAGGAACTTATCTAGATAATTAAGTAAACTTGGGAGGATACTCTTTCACTGTCATATTTCCCTTCTTCAGATAAATAAACTCTAACACCTTACCTTTTCTCAGTTCTAGGGGATAGAATCTATTTAGAAAAGCAGTGGAAAACTCCTCATAATCAATGGGACCTGTATCTACGACCCTCTTTGCTTTTCATTATTTAAACAAAGTATGAACCACATCCTGCAACTAATATATAGCTAACTCAACACTCTCACTAGCTATCACCCCCATAATATCTATAATCTTCTGCATCTGATCAAGGAATTCCTGAGAGTCCTCATCTGACTTAGACCATATGAAAGACAGAGGGTTCATTTGGGAGAAGTCTTTAATCCTGGCTGCTGTAGTATTAGCCACATGGTTGGAAAAACATCAGTTAGACATTCATTTGGAGCAACAACTAAATAAGCTAGGGTAGTAAAAGATGCTTTGAACTCAGTGTGGGAGACATGTTCACCTAAAGGATTTGGCTGAACGGGTTGAAGGGCTGATTGATCTCCCGTTCCTCTTCCCTGAGTCTACTTTGGAGGCATTTTCTCTAGATGGAAGAGAAAATTATATTAAAAAGAGATTTTATCTAGAGCTCATGCTCACTTGCACGACATGAATACTGAAAATAAGAAATTGTTCCTAAAACATATCGTAGCCTTCTGTCCAAAAGTATGGTATGCTAAACACCCTTGCCCAAGACTCTAATAGATGCGACTTTCAGACTTCTTAGGACACTGTTAAACCTTAGGCTCTGATACTAAGTTTATAATGCCCCAGTTCTGGTACCCTGGATGCTACATAGTGCTCATAATCTCGAAGGACTACAAACTAACCCATGACTGGTACCTTCTGTAATAACAGAGTCATAATACTGTATAATGTGGAATAATGGGCTAAAATTCCATAAGGTTCAAAACTATAACAATGATGAAAAGAAAATGATAAATTCTGATAAAATATCAAAATTTCAAATACTGAATACTATCTGAACATCTAGTCTGAAAAGCCTCTAACTGTGGAGTTTATGGGACAATCCCCCAACTAACTCCATCTACTGAAATACTAAATGTAATAAGATAATGAAATAAAAGAATATCGTCGAATGATGAGGACTCACTACTAGTCTACTATTTCTAGCTGAATCTGAATCTATCTATGCGTGATCGAGAACCTGAGTGTTTGAACTTATCGAATAAAACACTATAGCGCAAGAGGAAAAGTATGCATCAGTACGTGTAAATATACTGGTATGCAAAGTGAGGTAGACTGAATGCAATGGTTCACATGCATGAACCACAACTGACTGAATAACATGAAAATAGCTGCGTGTGAATACATGCATGAATACATAACTGTAACTAAAGTCATAAGGATTCTAAATACTGAGTTTACTAATAACATAGATTACTGATAACTGGTATAACTGATATAACTAATAACAAATATGCTATTTGTTGAGTGACTGTATCTGACAGTCCTGTTTCTAATGGAACTATCTGAGTTTCGTATTGAGCTGAGTGATTGTATCTAACAGTTCTAAAATCTGTAGAACTATCTGAGTTCTCTACTAAAGACTGAGACTAAGACTGTAAGAGGTAGTCATCAAACCAATATTTCCCTTTTCTGAAAATATTTAGGGTCTAACCTGTAACCCTAATTGGAAGGGTGTCAGTATCATGCCATTAGTAAAGAAACTGAAGTGATACACTCATCCGGTAGGTTCTTAAATAAGAATGGTGGGACCCTAAACTGTCAGGTTAAGCCACCTCATCAACCCTCAACTAGCAGGTATTGATGTATTAACCTACGCTGGCTACGTAGTTCTAGAATTCAAGGACTGCTTCTAAGGATCACACTCGCTGCTAGCAGGTGATTCCCCATCTGTAGGTTCACTCGGTGCTGAATCCTACTCCCAACTAAATAGATACTGAACTAATATCCTAGTTTATACTAGGCTGGACTGATCTGTTACTAATTATACTTAACTGAATTGAATTGAGTTCACTGAGTTTTCCTGAGTTCTGTAACTAAATTAGAGTACTAGCGATCATAACATGATTGAGTCTGTTCTATAACTGACACTAGCTCTAGGCACATAGCTAAATTATTGGGTATTAAATATCCCCAGTACTCAATAGCATGAAAAAAAATAAGACATGACAATTCTTGAATACTTGGCAATAGTCAACAAATCATAATACAATCTATAAGGCATTTCATCAATCACTTGAAAGTCATGAACTTAAACAAGAATAGGAATGCATACTAACACATCACAATTTCATGAAACCAATCTCATGAGCATTCCATCAAACACATGCAAGGTAGAGCTTTAATATGGAAGACATTATGAACATGTGGGTATAGCATACGTTCATCATTTAGACCACTGAAGGATCACAAAAGCAGCATAGTCTTCATTTAACATTTTATCAAACACATGGTAGGCGTAGCTTTATACTTTGGTAAGATCAACAATGCTAATATATCATGACTTATTAATTCAAGGGTTTCAATATAAGAGAACCAAAATTCAACTTACATGCTATCATAATATCAAGAAACACATAAAGATTTCAACTTGGAACACATTCCACAACATCAACATGACTACATTCAAACCCACAACATGGAAATCACAATTCATATTTTTAAAAGAAGTTTCTTTAACTCTAAGGGTGGAAGGGACCCTTGGATGAACACTTTACATACATTGTTGAAGAATTTCTGGAAATTAATGGTGGAATATTGAGTTCTTGATTTGAAATTTAAATATCCTAAGGCTTGTTCTTGACATAAATTGAGAAATAATGCATTTATTTTTTTCCTAGGGTATTAAATTTCGTGTTTTGGGGGATGCTAGTCGGGGAAAAAGACCCCAATACCCCTAAGAATACGGTATTTTAATGAATAAAAACTGGATTGCCGATGTGCAGGTCAATACAGCGCATCGCTGGCATTGATGTGATATCCAATGCATCGTACCAAGATCGCACCGACTCACAGGAATTTAACGCTAGCAGCTGGGGAAAATATTAATCAATGTGATAGGCGATGCGGTGCGCTAAGATCGCTTTGATACACTATTTTGGGATTCCAAAGGATCTTCAAACAAAGTCTAAAAAATCTGAAACTTGTCCGGAAACACCTATTGACCTTCCTGATATGAATTAACGAAAATATAGACATTTAAAGGACTTTAAGGTCGCGAAATGAGATTGCCAACTTTCAAAGGCCTAAAAATAAACTAAGTCTGAATACTTAGCTAGAATTTTGTAAGTCTAGAACCCCTTAACAAGCTTAAAGGACTGAATTAAGCTTGGAATTTCATTGGGTCTTACAAATAGTGCCCCTTCTTATCCACTTAAAACCATATCCCTTTCAATTACTATTGCCTTAAGTTTGTAAGCCTTCTAGGCTAGGTCCTAAATAGGGCTAGATTAGTCACATGTTGTAGCCAAAGTACTCCCGTGTTTGGCATATTTTCAGAAGATGCTTTCTCTTTATTTTAAATCCATTAAAGGACTTTTGTGGCTAATATACTGTCTAGTAGATAAATACCATGACATTTTCATTAAATTAGAAAGGTTTAATCTAAAAAAAAAGGTACAGGATATGTAAGTTACTGATAGTGTCCAAGTGCACATGGAAGTGTACATGGTCTATCAAGTAGTAAAGTGTCCTTTAAGAAAGCCAAGTATCAATCCCACAAGGACTTGCTTCAACAACAATTCAATTTCAGTTCACAATTTAGATTCAATTGATGCAAGTGTAACCAAAAGAGTTTGGAGATTTGTACTTGCAAGTAAATTAAACAAAGAATAAAGTAAGGATCTTGAAATAATTAATATGATAAAACCCATCGGTAAAGAACTTTGAACAATCATACTACATTATTGAACAACATTGCTTATATTGGTTGTAGATTTGTAGGTTTAATTGTGTGATAATGGTCTCCTGACCTCTAATCCTTTACCTAAGTTGAACCTCACAAGTACGTCGTTGAGCGGGGACCCAATAGTCCACTTAAGTTCTTTAAGATATCATCCTATGTGTGAGTCAAGTAAGGCATCTAAGTACATTCCTATCCTAGAAACTAATTTGAATTCCTTATTTTATTAAAGAATACAAACCATACTTTGTTCATCTCCATGTTCTAGTCCCTATTCCCTCTCCCGAGATCAAAAGGTAGACAATTGGTGTATTCTAAGGGTAGCTAAAACTTAAAATAGTTAAATCAAAGATGAAAAAACAACTAATAATGGTAAGATAATTAAACAAACTTAAAAAAGTAGTACTCATGTTCTTGGTTTCAACCTAAAAAGAGGACGTTTAGCCACACATACCCATAATCATTATCACAATATCGTAATTAATGACTAAAAACATGAATAAACTAAATTAAAACAATAAAAAGCTAAATATGTAAGTTGTAGAAGGCCCTAAATCTAAAAAATATGTCAAAATATATGTAAGAACATGACACAACATGTATCTATATAGTTATCTAAGCCTTAACTGTGTAGGAGTAGGATTTCATGTTGTAATTAAGCACGGGACTGAAGGGGGCACTGCCCTGGGTTGAGCCCTACTCCAGGAGAGGGCTCGACCTGTATAGAGCACCGATCAAGGTGAGACTCCACCCTAGCTACAGACCTGCTCCAGGTTGGGCGCCACAGGCTCATAGCCTTGGCTCACTACAAATTGTTTCTCCAATTTAGGTTAAGTGTTGATCCTCCAATCTTTTATCCCTTAACTTGTGGTGTATTTCACATGGATTTCCATCATCTTAAACATCAAATTATCATCATATTCAAAGCATCTACATAATCACACACTATGAATTAGAGACAATCAAAACACAATATTCATGGCGATGAATCAAAACAAGAGCTAAGACTAGGCTAATTCACATTGATTTTTAACTTTATGTTCTGACTCTTAACTTAATAAAATTGAACCTTGAACATTACCAACAAGTTATTACACTCATAATTACACATTAAAACCATTTGGAAAACATTAAACACAATAGTATCCAACGGGATTAACTAGACAAGCACCTAGCTCAAGCTAGTATAACTAGTTTCCTCGATTAAACTCTAAATAACATTGAAGTTCAAACTTGTTTGGAATTCACTTGGAACATTATAAACACATGATTTAAAATTGATATTCTTATTACTCTCATTATCAACCCATATAGCACATGAATCATCCTTAAAACAAGGCTAAAAAGGCTAGAATAGTGACACTAAAATGCATAAATTCACCTAACATCACCACCCCACACTTAAATCCTTGTTCATATTTGAGAAAACATTTGCTCTATGTATCATAGGCTAAGGATAATCTACACTTCTACTACATGCAACACATTCAAGCTAGTCCTACCATGACTACATAAAATGCATGTTTCTACACTAAGCATGTTATTTACCCAATTGATAGCTCATGAATGCAACTTCAAAACATCCTAGCCTCAAGAATTGACTCACCTAAGTGGAAAACTCATGCTTATCATCCATTCAAGGATGTCATACATATCACCTATATTATTAAACATGTTTCCTCATAATAACAGAGTTACCCATAATCACTCACAATCAAGCAAATTCTGACATGATGGGTACAAGAATCAAATTACACTCACTCTCACAAAGAATTCACAAGTTACAAACAATGAACCATAGGATTTCCATTAGTGTAGTGCTCCACTAATATTAGAATGTGAAGTATAGGATCAATTAGGTATTTTACAGGTTATAATGTAGGCTAAGGGACGGGTAGGAACTATTTTGGAATTGTGACTAACATTTCTTAGCACTTTAGTACACTACATTATACATTTAAAACCAATTTCTAACAACCAAACTACACCATTTTTGACTACCCCATTCTTTTGTTTAGTCTCATCTCTTTTAAGCATTTTCACAAACACGTGGTGAATGTATAAAAATATTTCAATTTTTTTCCTTTTTTCAGACCCATATTATGCTACGCACCCCTATGATAGTCACCCTTAACTTAAGTGATTCACCTTAGTTGAGGTGCACAATGTCCAAGAAGGACCAGGGACAAAAAGGATTCATTATAACATATCCGGGATAAAATTTGGAACTTTCTCAAACATTTTTTTCTACTCCCAACCACACAATTGAACACACCAATAACTTGTCTTTGGGGCACCAATTCAAACTTTTTTCTCTTATTTTTTAAATACCTTACTCAATTTTTCATTAAAGCACCTAAGAGCTTTTGGATCAAATTAAGGTCAATCAAAGAAATGATAAGCATACTTATGTGGCTGACAAAGAAAAAGCTAAAGGCTCAATGGGGGTTGCTATGATTACGAACAAAGGTAGGTCAAATAAAGGGTATAAAATAAGGCTATCAAAGAAATGCCTATATCATCTCCTAAACCCACACTCTTTATTTTGCTTTACACACACAATGGGCAAGTTCTAGACATCAAATGCAACAAGAAATATATAAAAAATCTTACACGCACATGGCACATGTTCAACTCAATAGGACCATCATAGACTCCTAACCAAATAATACCATGAATTCAAAATTAAGCCAAAAAAAAACAAGAGTAAAATCATTGAGCCTAAGAGTCTCAAAAGTAGCAATTCACTCACTCAACATGCTTTTCCCAAACAAAACACTTGCACCATGTAATAAAAAATATCAACAATAAGAATATCTTACACAATTTTTTTTAATTTGAGCCTAAAATTAAAATTGGGAATTTCCCCGCCCCACACTTAAAAATCTACTTTGTCCCACACTTGAAAATATACTTTGTCCCCAAAGTGAACTTAAAAGTAAGAGATAAAACTACTCTTTGAGGCCTCTAGGCCTAGATAGTTGCATAGTTTTGTATAAAGGAGGTTCGTGGGCCCCCACACTCAGTCTATGCCATGCTTCTTAGCTTAGGTTTCCGGTACTCAGACTTCCTATCAACCTGCGACTCAATAAAAAACAAAAAAAATATGTGAAATAAAAAATAAAAACAAAAAATAAAACATACCTACTAAACTTAGGTTGCCTCCTAAGCAGTGCCTGATTTAGTGCCCTAGCATGACCCAATTAACGACTTAGCCATTCTCTTTTCTTCTTTTTCTCATACTTAGTTTCCATCTTTATACTCTTTTCACCTCTCTTGGGTGTAACTTCTCAAGGGAAGCAAATTTCTCAACCTTATCCATTTAAGGCTAATTAATTAACATCAAATCAGGCTTAGGTGGTTGTGGCATAGGCATCTCAATCAAGTAGTTCGAAGAGGTCTTTGACGGACCAACCACCCCACACTTGTCCCCTTCAATAATAGTGATCATACACAAATCTTTATACTAAAATGATATGTTTAGTGATTGGCAAACTTTAAATATCGCCTCTTCACCATCCAATCTCATGGTTAACATACCTTCTCTAACATCAATCAACGCTCCTTCCATTACTAAAAATAGATACCCCAAGATGATTGGTACCTATTCATCTACCTTAAAATCAAGATGGAAAAAGTCAACAAGAATAATGATTTTACCAACCTTAATAAAGATGTCCTCTATGATTCCTTCCGGATAGGCTATGAACCCATTCACTAACTTCAGAAGCACGATGGTCAGTCTAGGCTTTCCCAAACCCTATGTGTCAAACAAAGAGAGGGGCATCAAGTTGATATTGGCCCCTAGGTTACTTAGTACATTAACCATTCTACTCTTAATTTGGATAAGAAGAGTAAATTTCCCTGAATCTCTTAAATTTTTAGGGATTTTCTGTGTCATTACCATGCTAAACTCTTCAGTGAGTGCCATGGTATCAACCTTTTACATCTTCGTTTTACTTGCAACCACATCCTTCAAGTACTTTGCATATTTTGGCATACCCTACAGTACATATAACAAAAGTAAGTTAATGTAATGCTCTCTGAATATGTCAAAGAACTTCTTAAACATTGCATCCTCCTTGCTTTTATTTGCCTGTAAGGGAAGGAAAGTGGTGGCATCTTCTTATTCTTTGGTTCAATAACTATTTCTTTTGAGTGCTCAGACTTCCTCAACTTTTCAACAACTTTTTTATTAATCTGTGGAGGACTCATATCTGAATCCACCTCCTTAGTTACCTTCTTTTTCAAACTTTCTACCACTCCTCAAAGTGATTATCATAACTTATTTTAGATTTTCTATCTTTGCTGGAAACCCACCTTGAGGCATAGTATTCAATGCCTATTGTAATATCCCTAACTACAACTCTATGCTTCTCTAGGCCGCTTGCTAATTTCTTACATCAGTAGCAAACTGTGTTTGATTAGATAGAACCCACTTCATTGTCTCTTCCAGGTTGCTGGTTGACTGATTTTGTTGAGCTATGGTTGTTGAATTTGCTATTGTTGAGCATTCCAAGGATGATTCTGGCACTTTATACTTTAGGAATTACCATAATTACATATCCACTAAGTGACCACTATTACCGCATACTTCACACCAACCTATAGGTTTTTGGATAGCATTGATTATGGATGCAAGTTATGTTGCTCCTAATTTCATGTTGCTAAACTGAGTGTTTATCAAATTTTATAATGCAAAAACCTAAGCTGATAAGTATGTGAATTAGTCCACCTCCAATACACCTACAATTCTCTTGGTGGAATTTCTAGAATATTAATTCCATTTTCGATTTGCTTGTGCAATGTGGTTCAATAAAGTGTACAACTCATTATAAGTCATTTCTAGAGCTTGACCACCTGTGGCTGAATCTAGCAAAATTTTTGTATTATGATCAAGAGCCTCTACAAAAGTATGAGTAAGTATCTTACTAGACTGTTGATGATATGGATACTCCCAAAGAAGAGCCTTGAACCACTCCCAAGCATGATAAAGATTCTTGTCTGGCTTCTATTTGAAGCATGCTATCTCACTGTGAATTCTCATAATCTTACCAGACAAGAAGAACCAAATAAGTAATTTTTTGTCCATGTCATCCCATGAGGTGATTGATTTTTCCAATTTTGCATTCAACCACTTTTTTGCTTTCCCAATCAGTGAAAAGGGTAACAAAGTCATCAACACATAATCTGTATTCATACTTATGGGAATAAATGTATCATTGATTTCCAAAAAATTCTACAAGTGAACCTATGGATGTTTATGTGAAAGCCCTGTGAATTGTCCACTGCTGATCAGAAGCTATAGCATATTCTGTTTGAGCTTAAAAATGCATCTTGTTGTTGGCTTCTAAAATAGGGAGATCAAATTGGTTGGAAGTGGGATTGCCACTTCTCTAACTATCTTATGAGCTATTTGTTCATCAGCCATGATTGCAGGATTCTCTTTGTTTACTTGGATTTGTGTAATTTTGGGGAGAATGATTACTTCTCTCCTTTTTTGATGGAAAAGTTGCTCAGGTTCGATGCTTGGTTCAGCCAACTCCCGATCTCTTTCTAGATTTTGTAAACCTATTTCCTACAAAAACACAACCAAAACAAAGCATAAAAACATCAAATAATCTAAAAGTAAAACTAAAATAAATAGTTGCCAAATTACAAGTCCTTGACAACGGTGCCAAAAACTTGACAGTGCCCAAATTCACACGTAAGTGTACATGGTCTATCAAGTAGTAATATTTCATTTAAAACATCTACGTATCAATCCCATTGGGACTTACTTCAACAACGACCCAATTCCAGTTCACAATTTAGATTCAATTGATGCAAGCGTAACCAAAAATAGTTTGGAGATTTGTAATTTCAAGTAAAGTAAACAATGCGCAAAGTAAGGATCTTGAAATAATCAATAGGATAAAATCCAGGGTTAAAGAACTTAAAATAATCATACTATGTTATTGGACTACATTTGTTAACTTTCTTATCTTAGTTGTAGATTCGTAGGTTTAATTGCATGATCATGGTCTCCCGACCTCTAATCCTTTACCTAAGTTGAACCTTACAACTACGTCGTTGAGCGGGGATGTAATAGTCCACTTAATTTCTTTAAGCTATCATACTATGTGTGAATAAAGTAAGGCATTTAAGTATATACCTGTCCTAGACACTAATTTGAATTCCTTATTTCATAAAAGAATACAAACCATACATTATTCATCTCCATGTTCTATCCCTTATTCTCTCTCTCTCTCTCGATAAAAAAATAGACAATTGATGTATTCTAAGGGTAGATAATCCTTAAAATAGGTAAATAAAAGATGAAAACACAACAAATAATTATAATAAAATTAAAATAACTTAATTCAAAACAATAGTACTCATGTTCTTAGCTTCAACCCCGAAAAAGGGGCGTTTAGCCATGTATAGTCATAATCGTAATTACAATGCTATAATTAACGACTAAAAATATGAATGAACTAAATTAAAATAATAAAAACCTAATGATAAAGTTGAATCTACCCATAAATCTCCAAAATATGTTAAAACATATGTAAAAACGTGACACAACATGTGTATATATAGTTATCCAAGCCTTAGCCATGTAGGAGTTGAATTTTATATTGCAATTGAGGATGGGAATGGAAGGGGCGCCGCCCTGGGTTGAGCCTCACTCCAAGTGAGGCTCCACCCTGTCTAGATCACTGCTCTAGGTGAGGCTCTTCCCTAGCTATAGCCCTGCTGTAGCTGGTGCGCTACGAGCTCATAACCTTGGTTCACTGGAAGTTGTTTCTCCTATTTTTGTTAAGTGTTGATCCTCTAATATTTCATTCCTTGACTTGTGGTGTATTTACCATAGATTTATAGCCTTTTCAACATCAAAATATCATCATATTTAGATCATAAATCATCCTACATAATCACACACCACGAATTAGAGACAACCACAACACAATATGTACAACGATGAATCAAAACAAGAGCTAAGACTAAGCTAATTCACATTGATCTTTAACTTAATGTTTCGACTCTTAACTTAATAAAATTTTACGTTGAACATTACCAACATGTTATTCCACTCATAATTACACATGAAAACTATTTGGAGCACATTAAACACAATAGAATCCCACGGGATTAACTGGACAACCACCTAACTGAAGCTAGTAAAACTAGTTTTATCGATTGAACTCTAAATGACTCTTTGAAGTACAAACTTATTTGGAATTCACTTTGAACATTATAAACACATTCTTTAACACTTATGTGCATATTTCTCTCATTATCAGCCTATATAGAACATGAATCATCCTCAAAATAAGGCTAAAAAGGATAAAATAGTGACACTAGAATGCATAAATACACCCAACATTAGTTACTAATCTTAGTGATGAAATGAGCACAATCATTGATATGAAACTCAGTGAATGCCTTTTCCATACTTTGATGATATTTGGCTTCAACGATGATGTTCAAGTAGTTAACTACCTCCACCAACCTCAGTGTAAAGTTAAAAATCATTGGGAATTTTCAATACCACCATTTGATAATGAATAGGCCCCCCAAAAGGTATGAACCTATTGAAACTGGAAGGGTATTATGCCAAAAATGTGTCAATATAAAAAGTTATTGAACTCGACCATTGGCCAGGACTTCTAAGTAGGATTGAGGAGTGCAAGTATGCTTCATTCTTTAGGAAATATAAGGGTCCACCACTTTGAGAACCACAAAGAAGTAGCGCTCATAGCCTTTCCTCTCTGTATTCTTTAACTCTTGTAATAGGCCAGCAACTATAAAATAAGGAACGATAGGAGAAACCAACCTTGTAATGAACCGAGTATTGAATTTTTAGAATCATCTATGTTTTAACCATTTCCCTTCCCCATGGTTTCTTTATCTCATTTTGGAGTTATAAAAATGGTTGACATGGTCCTTGATGTATTTGAAAGTGTTTTATATGAAATCATGATTTTAAACATCCTAAAGGTATTATTTAAAATTTGATCAATATTTTTTGATCTAAGACTTAGATGAGGATTCTAATACTTCCCTTAAATCCAAAATGTTAATTTTGGTTAATTTTATGGTTAGTTCGTGTCTTCAGCCTTTGTTTTGGATTTTTGACCTCTTAGATAAGAATCTAGTTTTTATAGTTAAAAAGGGGTTTTGGGAGCTAATTTGTTATAAGTTATCTCATTTTTTAATTTCAATAGTTCTATTGAGTCTGAAATGTTAAACTTGGCCTAATAGCTTAGTTGGTTTATATTTGAGAGGTATCGAACAAGTTTTGGGTAATTGTTCAAAGTTTTCAGGTTT
Source organism: Capsicum baccatum var. pendulum (assembly GCA_030864225.1). Taxonomy (NCBI): domain Eukaryota; kingdom Viridiplantae; phylum Streptophyta; class Magnoliopsida; order Solanales; family Solanaceae; genus Capsicum; species Capsicum baccatum. The sequence goes on from CM061558.1 coordinate 157,691,796, forward strand.
AGATCATTGAGTTTTAATCATATTACTAGTAGTTGATTAAATTTTTTGTGTAGTGTCTGGTACCATTATATCCGTATCAAAAATTTCACCACCAACGCAAAAATAATTGGTAAATTAAGTATTCGTATGAAGTAGAGGTGGCTATTTTAATGCTGATAGTTGTTGTTGATACAGTAGAGGTTGAAATCGCATACTTTACTCACAAAAGTGATGAGTCTCCATAAAATTCCATCAGGTTATCAAGCCCTTTTGATGCGACCACAAAGGAGAGTCCTAGAAGATTCCATCATCTATTTAAAGCCAGATAACGATGTTTTAGCATTTTGACATTTCGGTAGCTATGAAGATCCAATTTATAGGATTCTCGATGAATTTTTCTCAAAATATCATTGGAAATATGATTCTAACTTTTATTTCCCAAGAACTTATATTTAATTTTCATGGTTTCTACAGAAAGATGAGAATCAAAACCCCATTTACACCATTTTTTGGGCTTAGGAGCTCATATTTTTGCAACTCCAAAGGAGTTTTTGAGGTTTATTTTATGGATATGGTTCTAAACTATGTATTTATCATTTTCCCACTGATTTCATCACATTAATAACTTCAAATCCTTGATTTAAATATGATTTTGGAGGGTTTTTACCTGGTAAAGTGCAAATTAGATTTTTCTTCGACTTGAGGTATGATTTCTACTCATTTTCGAGTGGGATTTACATGTAGACTCTTGTGAATATGGATAATTTTATTTTTAATAAAATATTAATTTTGCCAAGTTGTTTTAGGAAATGATTTTCTAACCAAATTTTGCACCCGAAATAAATATAGTCGATATAGGTATCGTTGGACTCTTTTTAACTTGTAAATGTTATATTTTATTATATTAGATGTGTTTGATATTGATTTGAGGGAGTTGAGATTTTAGTTGATGCTTTAGGTTGTGTTTTTGCTTACTGATCTTTATTTAAGGCAAGTTGAGATGTACCTTGACTTTTACCAAATGGTTTATATAATGTATGCTTATTCCTTGTATTTCTATGATTCTTTAAGGATTAGGGGTCCTACTTAGATGAAATGGAAAGCATCTTCAAAGGTATTAAAGTTTGTGCAATGGTTTTAGTTAGAGAAATGCTTAACTTAGTTAGTCTTGCTACTTGTAAATATCCTTAGAGTAGAATATAGATAGATAACTTAGTGATCTTGAATAAATGATATTGGATGTCTATTTTTGAGCTTGAATCTCTTTTAGTGATTTTACTATGATGATCAGGGATTAGTGACCTTTAGAAGTTAATTATGTTATTAATTATTAGCAGTAAAATGTCGAGCATTAGAGTATTTAGAGTATAAATGGTCTTGTAATAGTGGATGAGAATTATCGTATGGAATAAGTTATATTTTTATAGTTTCGTGATATATCTTAGGGATTGTTTTTTTTTTCACTATTGCCCATTTGTGGGATTGTGCGAACATTATTATTGAGGGGAAAATATTATTATTGTGTGCTCAAGTGGCGGTTTATATGTTAATGATTTGGAGTATATACTATGGTGATTCTCGATTAGTGGATTGAGTCAATATTGTTGGCTATGATTGTGCATTTAATTTCCATATTTATTATTGTGTCATCCAGTAGGATATTGACTTGTTATAATAAATAATGTTAGTTCATAGATTGCCTTTATCATGTTGATAATACTCGAATGAGGTACTTTAAATGATATTTTTGATACCATGCATGACTATTTATAGTAGTAGTGCCCTACGATGGTTACATCATGGAACACTTTCATATAGAGTTAGTTCTAAGTTCACTTATACTTGTAATGAATTTATTCATATATTCATGTTGTTTTTGTAGTGGACATATCATCCTTATATTATTAATACACGTTCATGATATTTCAACCGACTATTCAAAGAAATGATTATTTTTATAAAACCCTTGGCCAAAGGTTACTTGCTGACATAGATGATTGAGAAATTTCATAAGATAATATGGTAAACTTGATTTGTGAATATTATTCAAGGATGTTATGAGATATTATGGTAACCTTTATCCGTAAACGTTAGCTGAAGAGGTGAATTGAGATATGGAATTTATATGGGCCGCTAACTACCTATGGATCCTACTTTGAGAGCAGCATTGCTTGATAGATGTATATAGAATTTTATGCAATAATTTTTCAAAATTTATCATTATCCTATCATTATCACAATATTGCAATTCATCATTTCCATTGCATTGAGATTTCTTAGTATGCTTTGGTATTGTGTTAAAATTTATTCTTGTAATATATTACCGTGATAGAACTTTCTTTATGATATTATGTCCGAGCATTCATTTAACCTTATTACATTGTATTATATCATCTTATATTTGTTTAGAGGTTAAGGCATTATGAGACAAGTAGTATGGTTGTGGCTTGATCAGCAAAATAATTGTGCAACACTTATTTGTGACATGTTATGCATTTTTATATATGCATTCTCCTAGTTTCATCCCATAATAATGATTGATTATAATTTGTTAAGCTTGATATGTGTTAATGAGTTTCCTTCATAAACAACATTCCTTAAATTATTGATCATAAGAATGACTAGTGTTGACTCATATAGATTAAAGTACCAACCCTCTTGATGGTTAGTCTATTGACCATTATGATGGGTTACCATGATTAGGATAAAGTGGAATACATACACGATTATAGATTATTGGAAAACCTTGGGTAGTTAGGGTGGTATCTCGCTATTGCTTAGGAGTAGGGTCAGCTATCGATGATGGTTAGTATAAATGGTTTGTACTCACCCTTGCTTTTCTTTCCCTTTTCTTATTTTTCACCCCTTGTATGAATCAAACAATGTTATAGATTAATTTCTTCTAGCATTGACTTTGTGGAGATTGAGTTAGTGTTGGCATACTTTTATCTTACCTAGATCATGCCTACTTTTATCTTATTCTTTTTACTACATTTAGGATACTTTAGACGATAGCTATTACTCTTTATTTGTGCTACAGTCTCATATTAGTGTCAACCAGATTTGATATGTATCTTTATGACTTATGTCTCATATATATATATATATAGCTAGAGGGTGGGTAGTGGGGTTACTTCAATTCTTCTCACTACTATAAATTACCTCTATTACAATGAACTTTTTGGCGACGGTTCCAAAAGCGTTGCTTTAGAGGATCTATTGCAATGGTTAGAATTGTTGCCTAAAAAATTGTTATAGTAGAACTAGTTAATGCTATAACCGTTGCTATTAATGGATAAGTGTTACAATAGGGTGTGCTATAGCAATGGTTGAATGAACTGCCATAGAGTCACCTATGGAAACACTTTATTGAAAACAAAAGCTATTGCATCGGATTTATTTTCCCTCCACTTTGAAGATTATTCCATTTGTTATACTTTTTATTAGAAGCATAGAGAAAGAAATTAAATCTAAACCCTTATTCTTTCTATAATGGTGAAACACTACTTTTCCGTCTCCCCTATTTCCCTTCTCCACCACCTCTCTTTTTTGTCCATCGAGCACCATCAATTTGAGGGTTTCGACATCAATGATATCAATGAAAAACCTCGATGAACCGCCAGTATATTCAATTTCTAGTACTGCACCATTTTCTATGGTCCTATGCCATTGCCTTTTCTCTTTTTCCACAGCTAAAACCCCAATTTCAACCTTGTATTGGAGGAGAAACACCTCCGCAAGTGGCTCATTATACCAAATATTATGTTCAATGGCTACCTCACCTGTGCCACAATCGAAGAAACCTAAGCCACCGCTACAACCATGGCTCTTTGTTGGCCTTGGTAGCCTTGGGAAAAGATATGTTGGGACTCGTCATAATATGCATTCTTTTTTTTCTTCTTCTATGTTTGATGTGATTTTTATAATCTATAATGACTCAAATATTTGAATTGGTAGGTAGGTTTTGAGATGATAGATACTATAGCTGATGGTGAAAGAATATCTATGGGTAGTGTTTACTTCAAAGATCAATTTGGAAAAGGTACTTTCTTTTCTTGAGTTATAAAACAACAACAACAAGTATTATATATAGTCCTGAAAATGGGGTTTAGGAAGGATAGAGTGTGGTGGAGATTCATCTAATCGACCTTAACTTTGTTTTGAACTGAGGCCTGGGGATTCATATAGACGATCCCTACTTGTTTGAGATTAAAAAGTAGTTATTGTTTGAGTATCCAGATCTCAACACTCATTTAGCCAAATACTCACATAGAAACTGTACATAGAATAAAAATGCTCAACTATTTAAAGAGGGCATATAGAAGTAGACACTTTATATCTAGGATCCCTTGCATTTAAATTTTTTGTTATTTTGATGTATTACATATATTTAACTCAAAAAACATATTACAAGAAGATTTTCTTTTATTAGATTCTTTTGTTGCTTTAGATCAGAAAGTAAATCGAGTATATTCCCTGAAAGTTAGAACTTTGGCATGAAAAGATTTGGTTGTCATTTTAAGTGGAATTGTTTAACCTTGTAGATTTCTTATATTCTCTATCTGCTATGATTAGTTTCATCAAAATTTCATGTTGACTATTGGTAGTTTAGAATTCATGTCCTTTGCCTATGTACTCTTGTCATTTGTGCTTTTGATATAGGGATTCACTTTCTTATCTAGCCCTTAAGTGTTAGTGCATGTTATTGGAGTTCAATTATCGTCTTTCACTTCCTACTACCACTTCTGTACTTCATACAGTTATATTTTAACCCTGCTACTATAAAGATGTTGAGTAACTAGAAGGTATCCATTTGCTTATAGTTATTGTTGACACTTTCAGACTTTTCAATTTACTTGTTAAAGTACTAAAGTAATTCTGGTTCAAAGTTATATCTCCTTGATGAATCCGCAAGTAGTTGATTGCCATCTAGATCTTAAATGCTAGATTAATTACAAACTTTGTTTGCTATCTTTTATTTGTGCCTCAGTGTTAGCTTTAATTGGATATCTATAGTTCAAATTTAGGTTTATTAGTAGGTGTTAAAATATCCACATATGTGCACTCAAGATCTAATGGAAAATAAACAACTTTGAGCTTATTTCTCTTCAGCTATTTGAGAATAGTAGTCCTTTTTTCCTTTATTATATCGGTAGTGCCCGGGCCGGCTTGCGTTCACCTTGGTTGAACTAGTTAGTTCTTTAAATTCTAGCTCATATTCAAGGATGGTGTGATTACTCTTGTGATGCTTAATGTGAGGATTCATGTATTTTGTGTCTTACTTATACCAGATCTTTCCTCTTCTACTGCTGGTTGATTTATCTTCTCAAAAATTGTATTGGTAACTATTTTTTTCCTTTTTAATTCTTTATAAGATGTAGGTTTTGGTAATTGCAATCTTGTTAAAGATAATTATGAAACATCAGTTTTCCATAATTCAGGTTGGTTACGCTAACAGAGGTTTGACTATTAACTACAGTCAACTCTATTTAATTATTTGGTACTCCCTATGTACGTTTTTAAGCTTGGAAATGAAAGAATTATTGGAAGTTCCTTCAATCCTTTGAACCCGCTAAAAAGCTTTATTGCTCCGGTGCCTGCACTACCTAGGTTTATGCTAGAGAATATAAATCTGAGATTACGGATGTCGCGCTGCCCCCAGTGCAAGGAGAAGTATGACCTTGAGTTGGCAAAACTTATATCTGAGTTTGAGAATTCATCATATTAAGTTAAATTGGAATCTCCTCGACCTCAGTTGCCTCAGTGGTTACAAAGTGCTAGGCTAACGAATGATAGTGATGTAACTTCTTTGTCATAGGTATGGTTTTACTTGATTAATGGAACTAAGAATGACTTGAATTGCATACAAGCGAAAGATCTTTTCTATTTTTTGATGTCTTTGAAGATTAAGGATCAAGGTCTTTTGCAGTAGAAGATGCAAGAACTATAAAAGAAGTGGAAAGATACATGCGTGTAACTTTAGACAACTTCAGATAATGTCTAAATGAATATTCGTGTATATTTCAGGCAAGTTTGAGTTTGATAACTTACAGAGAAATTCCAATGAGATTACCTATGAATTGTTCAGGCTAAAAGAGGTAAATGTTGTATTTAGTTGTTGAATTAATCTGTTGTATTCATCATGTCAAATATTTTGGTATCTTGTAATAAGAGCTTATAAGTTCAGCACATCTATCAGTTTGACTTATGATTAGTATAGTTTATACCTAATTAAATCGTAAGTAGGATTTGAAATTTCAAATTGGAGTTGAATCTGAATCATGTTCTTTTTCTTCAATAAATCTTGGTGAGGATACAAGTCAAATAAATAATGACAAAGTAGATGATTAAAAACTCGGATGAATTCTTTCAGCAGATAGGTCTAATTTTTTCTTCTTTTTTCTGGGATATTGCCTTTCTATTTAAAGTATGAGCCTTGAAGCTGCTTTAAACAACGGGAGAGGCGTTTTTTATGTGGCCACTGCTTATTGGGTCTCAGCCTTTTATTTTATGTAGATGGTTAGTAAGTTCAATAATTTTGGTATTTTTTCATATCCAAAAGAACTTTATACCTTTGAGATTCCTAAGAGCATTATCTGGAAGAAATTTTTTAGTCTAAAATAAATTCTATAGCTGACTAATGCATTATGCATAACTTTAAAATATTAGTTAGTCGAGGCTTTTACTATTGCTTAGTCATATTATCTGTTACTAGGCTAATCTAAAACTTGGCTTGACATACTGTGTTGTAATTTTTGGATTCTAAAGTAGCTCTTTCTTTGTATCGCTAAAGATTCCTTACCAAATTGTGGCTATCATTGGTGGTGTTGAGCTGCCACTAAAGAACTTTATACATTTGTTTTTTTGAAATTTCTGGGAACACTATCTAATAAAAAGATTTAGTTTCTAACTTCTATAGCTCAAGAATGGATTCTGGTTCCCAGTGTCTTTAAACATAGCTCTTTGCTTTTCACAACTAAAGCTTTCTTACCAAACTGTGGCTATTATTTTTGGCGCACTGAATAATGCATCAGCAAAGAAGTATGATCAGGAGGGGTGGTTCCTGGTATCATCGACTTGGAGAGAGCTCGTGTCTTGCTCAAACTGCACAAGCTATCAGTCGAGGAAATTGGAAATAATTTGGTTTGGAGATAAGGTGCTTGATTCATTTTCCATTGTTTTATATATTTGTTTCATAAAAATCTGAACTACTATAAGATAATTGTTTCCTTAGGGTGAAGATAAAGTGAATAGGTACGTGCGTTTATTCAACTCCATCCTTACAGCGATAGAGAGGACTACGTGTAAGATACTTGAGAACTACCAGAAATAGAATGGATTCGAGATTCCTAAAGTTCTATGGTCATACATGAGTGGGAAGACATTCATTCCTTTCTAGGTTTCTGCAGCATAAGAAGCTAAGTTTTTAGCTTTGACATTATACCAATTACTTGTTGGGATTTATTTCTAGTCATGTTAGTATGTTATTTTATTCCAAATATTTTTATTAGTAATTTTTGGATAACTGATTGGTAATTCTCCTTTCATGTTAATTGAATTTCTTGATCAAGCACTGTTGTAAAAACTAGTTAAGTATCTTCGATTATATTGGTTTAATCTTATTTTGGCTGAACAGGTTGGACCAAAAAAAGATCGTGAAATATCATTTTTGACAAGGTTCTACACAACCTCCGAAGCAGAGAAAATGGGATTTGTGAACACTATTGTTCCAATGAGTCTATCAACTGTCTCTACTTTCTTAACCATAAGAGCTACCGTTAGTGTAACAAACATAGAGAAACAAAAATAAAAGTGAAAATTAACATTCCAATTTCCTATAATTCCTAGTTTATAGGAATTCGAAGTCCTAAGAATCTAGTACCACAACATACTCATCAATTGGCTCAACATAGTATTGGCAGCAAATCTGGATATAATGTCTTATTTTTTTTTTATAGTTGAATAAGTTGGGAGTTAGAAACAATAAAGTGGTGTAGAGATATCTTAAGAAATAGCCCTACGGCAATACAGGTGCTAAAATCAGCTCTCGATGTTTTATTTCTCTCTGGAGTAGTTGATTTGCTTCGTGATAGAGTTTGTTAGTGGATTTGAGTACAAAGTGATTAAATACAGACACATATGCTCATATACATATACATTGTGTTTCTGTGCATGCGTGCGCTAGAGTTTTGTTGTAGGTAAGCTCATCACTTTTGCTATTTTTGTTTGCTATTGAAATGAGTAGCTTCAAAATAGAGCTATAAGAATCGAGTACAAAGTAGTTTTAAAATGTGGAACCTACGAGTTGCCCTGCATAGATACTGAGAAACATCTATTGAGAGGAGAGAAATAGCTTCCTAAATAGAATGCAGAGAAAGGTAATAATTTGTCATGTATGTGTTAGAAGGCAATAATTGCTCCATATTAAGTGGATGGTTTTGTATACCATTCGGCAGGTTCCCGAATCGTATGCAGAGAAAGGTAGTAATTTTTCATGTATATGGAACCTACAGGTTGCCTCTTTATGAAGTTTTGTTTCAGATAATAAACTTTAGAAGAGGGAAAACGGACCATATTCCCCCATTATCAAATCAACGTAATTTCCCTCCTTTGGCTATGTTATCGACAATAGACATATTACAAGCTTTTGGTAGTTATTCTGATGAATTTACAAGTTTGAAAGTGCATTCTAATATAGAGACAGTTTTAGCTACTGTGACTGCTTGCTGCCTTTTTGGATATTAATTTATTATATATGAACTATAATGCTACCTAACAAATTTCTATTACTTGTCGTCAATAATGAAACTAATAAGTTTTTCCATATTGTTCAAGTTAACAAAGTTGTAGGTGTTAATGTTTATTTTTGAATCCGTACTTTTTTGCCATAGTAAAGTATGACTTTTAGCTAATGATGTTGTGTTTCCACAGTTAAAGGTAGCTTCAAATGCCAATGGTGAACAAAATGGAGGTTCAGTAACATTTGCAAAAGTTGACTTAAGTCATGAATCTTCAAAGGCCTTGTAGTGTAATAGTCTAGCAAAGCTCCTTTGAAGTATCAGTTATTTAGGTTAACCACATCTGCTGTTCAGAATGTGTTAAAGTTATAGGTAGGAAGTTTACTTCATTGTGCTTATGAGTTTTGCTATTTGTTGTCTATAAGGAGTGTGTGGACTCCAAACGTTGTTTTGTATGCAGATAGTATCATATTCATGTATACATATTGTGTTTTAATTTATTATGTATCTAAATAAAAATTTACATTAATACAAGTGACTATTTTATATAAATAATTTTAATTTAATAACATGCAACAATCATAGCAATAGATCAATAAACTGTTGTAATAGAAAGTCAAAAAACATTGTAACAGAATAACAAAAGCATCGCAATAGATGTCATTGCAATGGTTTAATGTCATTGCAATAAATGTTATGACAACAGTTTGATGTCGTTGTAATAAAATCTATTGCAATGGTTCGTAAGCATTGTAATAGATGAAAGAAGGCATTCCAATAAGCAAAGAAATAGTTGTAATAGGCAATCAAAAAGCATTGCAATAGAATAACAAAAGCATCACAATAGCTATTATTGCAATGGTTAGTAACTATTGCAATAGCATTTATTATGATGGTTCATAACTGTTGCAGTAGATGAAAATAGGGGCCTCAATAAGTCAAAAATAACCATCGCAATAGGCCTACCTAAGGCGACGGTTGTAAGAAACAGTCACCATAGCTCTACCTATGGCGATGGTTTTGAGAACCATCGTAGAAACCGTTTCCATAGACCTATAGCAATGCCCACTATGGGACGCTTGCAGAACCATTACGATAGGTCTATGGCAATAGTTTTTTTCTATTGCAACTGTCACCATAGATCTAATTTCTGGTAGTGTCTACTTTTTCTTTTGATTTCATTATATTCATATTTTTTAGGTAGGGTTAGTCTTACATGTCTAGAGGTTGTGACAAGTGCCATCACTTTCTTATTTAGGTTATAAAAAATTGGTATCGGAGCCCCAGGTTTATTGGTCTTATGAGTACAAGATGAGTTTAGTAAAGTCATACGGATCGGTGCAGAGACACCTATTATCTATCTTCAGAAGGCTACATGATTTTAGGAGAATCTATTTACTTATTCTGTATTATATGTTCATAAATTTTTATAACCTAGAATATCTTATTCACTTTCTCATAGACGGTGAGCATGCATTCTTCCTTAGCTAAGGATTTAAAGTCAGTGTCTTTGGTGTGTGGTAGGAGCAAAGTTTGAGGCAGAGGTCTAATCGTGATATCCAAACTAGCTAGAAGTCAAGTTAGAGTTACCTCTTTAATTTTTCAGGTTGCTAATAGTGATAGGTCTAGTAAGGTAGAGAGGTTGAGGCCAGTGAAGACACTAACCATAACTATCGCTAAGATTGTGTATTATTTGGTTCAAGTGTTGGGTTTCCTTTGAGGGTGGCTCTTATTTGTGCTTAGCGTGCTACTTTAAGGCTTTAGACTTTAGATGCATATATGACTACTACAGGGTCTCCTAATATTAGTGAGGTATTGTAAAACATTACTTCACATCCAGTGACTTTACCCATTATGTCCATAGAAGGATAGATTTGGTTTGTAGAGTTCATGAGGACATGTCTACCTTGTCTTGACGGGGAACCTCGATTTGATGCTTATATGTTTTTTTTGGTTGCATATTTTTTGTTTGGTGGATTCTAATGGAGTATACATCATTTTGTTTTAATTTTCTTGGGCCAACTAGACAGTGGGGTTGGCCTTTGTAAAGGGTAGACAAGTTGGATTGCCTCTTCTTTCATGAGAACTATTTGCTCAAGTGTTTTTAGGGAAGTTTGTATGGAGATACAGGAGGCTTACAGGCTAGAAATCCTATGGATTTTATGATCATGGCAACATGCATGATGGACGTCAAGATCTTTATGGTATTTCTTGGAGAGGGCTATATCAAGGTGGCCATTCGGGTTTTTTAAGCCTAGTTCAGCGGGCTTTGACTTTTCTTGGTTGGTTCTTATATGGAGATCTTGGACACTATAAGAGGAATCACCCATATTGTAGATAGAAAGATCTTTCATCAGTACCTTTGAGAGATAACAGGTCTTAGTATTAGGTTCCACAAGATGGACTTGAGCCAAGAGTTTCTGGCATAATAGCCATAGGCATGGTTTTAGTCCACCTTTGATCTAGCTTGGTAGCATTTGACAGTGATTCTTTGTTCTATTATGTGTTTTCTATTTTGGCACTGACTCTTAATATGTGTTTTGTGCTTCGCTGGGTCTACTAATATTGATTGCTACACCGTAGATGATTTCTTAGTGGTGGATTGAGTGAATAGATTCTATGTTATTACCCATTTAGATTATATTCCTCGATTTGAATTACTTCTTATGGGTATTGTGGATATTGGTACATTTTAGGTTTAATCTTTTTGAATGGTTATATTGTGGAATAGTGGTGGATCAATTATGGTTTTGGTGTTTTGTATTTTAATATGTTTGAAGGGGATCCTTGGAGTAACCGACAATGTTTTTGCCATGTGACCAGAAGGTCATGGGTATAATACTTGGACAAAGACCTTAGAAGAAACAAGGTAAGGCTGTGCACAATACACCTTATGGTTGGGCCCTTTCCCAATCTCCGCACATAACCGGAGTTTTAGTAGATCAGGCTGCCCCTTTTTAGATTTTAATATGTCTAGAGGTACTTATCAATGGTAGGCCTTGTGATAGCCTGGACTTGTGATATGACTGGGTTGAAATAATTATAAGTGAAGGAGTTTAGTTGGATAATGGAAATTTTTAAAGTGTTCTTGCCTTGTGATTTATTACTCTCTTAGTGCTTAATTTTGCTTGAGTGGAAAGATTTATATGTATGGTTGGTCAAATTTTTAGGACTTCAACTTACAAGTAATCCTAGCTTTGATTCAGAAAGAGTTTTAAATAGAAAGAAAAACTTGGTAGCAGTGTTGCGCCTTAGTAGATATGTGGCTTGGTAGAGTATCCTTGCTCATAAGCTTCAATTAGAGTATATGTTATTTCTACTGACTTTACATTAAGGAATACTAAATGAGAATTGAGCTGATTTAAGTTGTACCTTATTAGTCAACAACTCATGTGCTAAAGAATACTGAAAGGAAAGATATTTAAGAAAAAAAATAAGGATTTTTGTAAATAAGGAAACTCTGTTTATATTCATAGTCTATCCATGTGCTTGAGGTAGAAATTCAAAGTCATGTTAGTGTAGTTAATCAGTAGCTTATGCAAAGTATTGTAGTTATTTTTCTAAGTTTTGATTCATGTGTAGCGTATATATTAGTAAAATATAGTGGTTGATGCACATTTTACACGGGATGATATTTCCTATTATGATGGGTTGCTTATGTATGTGGGATCAAAATAACTCCTTATTCTACCATATTATTGAGGACTTTAGGCTGTTGATGTCCTTTGAGTATTCAGGGTTGCGTGTGTTATTTTATTAAGTATCTTAATCATTTAATGTCATTAAGAGATTCCATACCTATAGTATATAGAGTTTTATTATGAATCTCGATTGCCTCAAGTGATAAATAGTAGGATTTATCTATTGGGTAATGATTTAGTGTGCTAAGTATGACCTGAAAGGTATTGTATAATTTTGGATACAAGTTTTTGGCCTAATAGAATTTGCTTAGGGCTATGGTGTGTTTTTATTTGCTAGTGATAGTATTGATCATTGGTTGTTTGATTCAGTGTTTTGGTGGGTAATGATGTGATTTATGTTTTCCTTGGCTTTTGTAGGTTCGAGGAAGATATTTGGTTTTGTGGTTTTGGTGCCTTTGTCAGGTTTAGTTTAGCCGGGTACGTTCAGAACTTCTATTCTGTTTTACTTAGTTCTGGGTATAGAGGATGTTCGAAAATAGAGAAATCGAAGTTTTTGAGAATTTTATCCTTAGATGATAGTTAGTGACCTAGTGAGTCCTTATATGAGAAATTTTGATTCTATGTCGAGACTAGTAGTTCCATAATTTTTACTCTATGTTGGAGTGCTTGCTTGATATATGAGGTTATTTTTCTGTCCTTTGCCTATTTTGTCTTTTCTTGTTTGTATGTTCGAAGACGAACGTGACTCTAAGTGGTGGATAATGTAATGACCCTAGTATTAATTTTTTAGAATTTTCTGCATTTTGAACAATTTTCCCTTCCCTGTGGTTTCTTTATCTCATTTACGAGTTTTGAGAATTGTTAGCATGGTTTTTGACACATTCTGAAGTATTTTATATGAAATTATAGATTTGAAAATCCTTAAAGGGAATAGTTTGACTTCGATCAATATTTTGTGATCCGAGCCTCGGATGAGAATTGTGATTATTCCATTATATCATCTACACACATCCAAGACACACCCGAGATGTATCACAATAAACCATGAATCCATCATTGCCTTTCGGTAAAGTCAGAACTGCAGTCGAAGTCAACTTCTCATTCAACTTCTCAAAACCTCCTTCATACGCATCCGATCAAGAAAATTTAACCTTCTTATGAGTCAACTTAGTAAAAGGAGCATCTATCGATAAGAAGATCTCTACAAACATCCTATAATACCCGTCTAAACCCAAAAAGCTTCGAATATCAGATGGAGTCGTAGGTCTAGGCCACTTCTTCACCACATCCACCTTATACAGATCCACCATGATCCCTTTACTAGAAATAATGCATCCCAATAAAGTTACAACATTCAACCAAAACTAGCACTAAGAAAACTTAGCAAACAACTATTGTTCCCTTAAGGTCTGCAACAGCACATAGAGGTGATTAGCATGATCAACCTCACTCTTCGAATACACCAGAATATCATTAATAAAAAAAATAACGAAGAGATCCAAATACTCCTAAAATACCTTGTTCATCAGATCCATAAATGTTGTCGGGGCATTTGTCAGTCCAAATAACATCACTAAAAACTCATAATGCCCATACCTATTACGAAAAGCCGTCTTAGGGATATCCACCTCCCTAATCTTCAACTATTGGTACCCAAACCGAAGATCTATCTTAGAGAAGAGCTTTTCACCTTGCAACTGGTCAAATAGATCATCTATTCAAGGCAGAGGATATCTGTTCTTGATCGGTACGATATTCAACTGCCTGTAGTCGATGCACTTACGAAGAAAACCATTCTTCTTACGCTCGAACAATACTGGTGCACCCCATGGGTAAGCATTAGGATGAATAAACCCTTTGTATAGAATATCCTTAATTTGATCCTTGAGTTCCCTTAACTCATCTAGTGCCATTCTATACGGAGGAATAGAAATTAGAGGAGTGTTCAGTAGCAAATCAATACCAAACTCTATTTCCCTATCCAAAGGAACACTTGGAAGATCATCTGGAAAGACCTCTGGAAACTCATTAACCACAGGGACCAAAGACAAAGGAGGACCTTCCAAATTAGAATCTTTAACCCAGACTAAGTGATAAAGGCAACCCTTAAAGATTAACCTTCAGACTCGAAGATAAGAAATAAACTTCCCCCAAGATGCTAAGGAACAACCTTCCCATTCTATTTCCAGCTAACCTAAGGAACCTATAGATGACCATGCGGGTTTGACAATCCAACTTCGCATAAGAAGAATGAAACCAATCCATGCCCAAGATCACATCAAAATATACCATACCCAACTCAAATAGATATGCCAAAGTCTGCCTACTAATAACAGATACCACACACCCCCTATAGATCCATTCAACAATGACCAAATCTCCTATCGGGGTAGAAACAAAAGATGGATCTGAAATAATTTTTGGATCAAGACCAAAAGACATAGCAACATAAGGGGTCACATAGGAAAGGGTAGAACCTAGATCAATAAAACAATAGACGTCACAAGAGAAATGTTGTAACGTACCAAAAACAACATTAGGCGATGCCTAAGATTCCTAATAGGATGCCATAACGTACAACCTATTCCGTCCAGTACTGGAACTAGGAGCATTAATAGAAGAAAATGCCACACCACTAGGTGTAGGAATAAAAGATGAAGCCACCAGAATCATATTCGCCCCCGTAACAACCTTGTTAGACGGACAATCCCTGAGCTGATGGCCTACTTCGCCATACTTGAAGCACTTATCCCTACAATTCTTACAGAATCCCAGATGAGGACGACTACAAAATCAATAAAGAGGACATGAAGAAAAAGACTGACCTCCACTTGCATTAGACTGGGATTCATACTCTCGAAAATTAGCGCTACCATAATGATGCTTATCTCCCAACTATTGGGGGTAAGGAGCACTGGTAGTAGAGAAAGAACCAGAACTCCGCCACTTCTTTTTATGCCATTTCCCACCATCTCTACTACCTTTAAACTGGGCATCTCCTTGATTAGAAAACCTACCCTGCTTACCCTGACTGTATCCATATTTCACCTGCATTCTCTTCTCATTCTCAACCTGCTGCATATGATCAGTGAGCCTCGACATGTCCATATCCCTCATAAACAAAGTAGTCTTTCTCTCTAGAATTAGATCTCTGTTCAGCCCAGAAGTGAACTTCCTTATTCTCGACCTTATATCAGCCACTAAATCAGGAGCATACCTCGCCAACTGATGGAACTTCAAAGCATACTCCTTCATAGATATTCTCCCTTCCCTAAGGTTCACAAACTCCTCCATCTTAGCTTTCCTCAACTCTTGAAGAAAGAACCAATCCATGAAGGCATCAGAAAAGGCCTCCTACAAACCATCATCTTCTATATTAACCTTATCTCTATCCCACTCCTCATACCACAGATAACTAGATTTATTTAGATGATAAGCTACAAAGTGTACTCTTTCCATATTAGTAGCCCTCATTACCCGAAAGATCTTCTCAATCTCATCAAGAAAGCCCTGTGGGTATTCCTCTACTTTCACTCCTGTAAAAGTCAGAGGACCCATCTTAATACATAATCTAAACCTAGCAGACTCAACAAATACAATGCTAGCCGTACCCCACTCGGCCTAAGCAGCAACCAGTTGTACAATAACATGCATAGGATGACGAAACTCCATATTCGTCACATTACCCTAAGGGACCTAAGGAGCATTAGGAGGAATAGGAGGAACTCTGGTACAATCAGGAATAGGACAATGAGATCCAAGATGTACTCCAGACGTAGGAGGTACTCATTCAGCATTATCCCTAGATGGGACGAAAAAATTCTCTTGTCTTTTAGATCTTAGAGGCATGATATGAAATATGAACAAATAAGGATTAGAGAAGATTCCAGGACTGAGAAGTCAATTTTGAAGAAAAAATACCAAGAAAATGAAACATTCCTAGATGTCTTGCGCCCTCTGCCTTATGAGCGTGGTGCGCTACACACCCCTAAAAGAGACTCTACTCAACACGACTTTATGGACTCCCAAATGACCATAGGCTCTGATACCAACTTGACCTAGCCTAGATTAATGGGAATTCTAAGTCCACCTAAGACTGGGGACCACCCCCTTAACCCAACCCAACTACCTTATACAACATTAGATAAACTAAATTTCAAGTATATAACAAGATTACAGAATGCTCTCATGAAGACTTTAGGATTGAGTGACAACCATGACCGACCCAACCAAGTCTGTCCATGCCAAACCAACTATCCATACCATATAAAACCAAAGAGAATACTGAAACATAATATAAAAGTCAACTCCAAAATGTAATACGATGGAACAACCAACAAAATCATCCAAGGATGTAAGCCCTAATAACCATCTCGGTGCCAAGGTCAACACCAATATCGATCCTACTCATTCCAACCACCACAAGTACCACAAAACCTCTATCTAAAAAATACAAATATACTTTTGGGACATACCTCAACCATGGACAAAATCAATATCCAAAAAGAAAATAAAAAGTCTAAGAATATCCAACATGAAATGATGCCTTTCGAAAGGATAGAAGCTCACTACTTCAATCCAATAATCTATCCCTAAATCAAGTACTATGAAGCAGAAGTCGATTATCTGATTCTTTCATAGCTTGGGTATACAGCTGCCAGTAGACAGGTTAGTGGGTGAACACAAGAATGAATCTCGAGATAAGGATAAATTAATGCCATTTATAAAAACTAAATGAAAATCATCCAATGAAAATAACCATACATATATATAAGTACTGGGATAAGGGACCAATATAAGCATGCCATTTAAAACCTTAACCTGGGTCGTGTAGATTAGTCATCCTACTACCCATTGTTCATATGGATTTGGGTTCCTCTACTATAAGGGTCACGGTGCATATAGCGATACGACTAGGAAATATCCCTGGGTTGACTAGTACATCCCTCCAATATAAATGTGAAACTCATATGTGGACATAAAAGACCCCTCATATCGGCAAATATGAGTTTCCAGTTTTGATCTCCTCGGGATCGCCACCTTCCACGGCTTAGCTTACCTTCACGCCATTAATTTCCAATTAAAACCAAGTCTAAATAATATAATTATCCATTTATTAACCAAGATATTTGATAAACTAGTGGTATCATCATACAACCATACTTATAAGAATTATCCATAGCCAAACTATTTAGATTAAGGGGACTCTCGATGCCCTTTTCGTTTACCATGTAAACCTCTTGGGAGACTACCATATTGTCCACAAGCATAACCAATTATCTTGTAACCTTTGTGAACCATTTAAACCATTTGTAGTTTCATGCATAAGGTTAAAACAAGCAGGAGTTCTCTTTTAACAGAGTCAATGCAATAAATATATCTTTATAATCATTTAATCAAACACCTTGGGGTCATAGTATAATAAAACCAAATTCCATTACCATTAAACCATTACCATACAATTCCATTATCCAAAACTACCATTGATGCATAGAAATCATAATTAAAACCATAAGAAAACATAACCAAGCCTTTAACATCAAAATCCACAAATCAATGATTGAAAATCAAAACCATACAAACATAAAAAATATGAAATCAACCATATAGCTATGACTTTAATTGAAATTACAAGTAGGGGAGAGAATCATGCCTTAAGCGAAAAAGATTGATGGAAATAATTCACCAAGACAAGCCCCAAAGTAATCCTTTGGTTAAAACTCTAACTCTTTGCCCTAAAAGCTCTTGAGAGAATTATGATATGTTTTGGAAGAGATTCTAAGTGTTTAAGAATAAAATAATATGGTAAATAACCTTCTAAGTGTATTAGAAGTCATGGGTACTTATTAGGGTAAGTGGGAAAATATCCAAAATACCCCCACATAAATCTCAAGAAAACCCGACATAGGGTCAGGAATGATCTCCTTACGAGTCGTAACCAGGCTTATAGATGATACCCACCAAATCGTAACAAATCCTCATCTATAATCATGAATTGTATGATGTGTTGGGATACATTTTGTCTTGCAAATCATTTTTAAGGTAAGTTTAGCTGTACATTAAATTTTTCCAATGTATTTATGTTTTGCATATTTGTTTCTTGTATTTTTTATGATTTATTTAGGATTAGGGATCCCACTTACATGAAATGGTGAGTATCTCTGAGGGTATTGGAGTCTGTTAATGGATTGTAGTTAGATAAATATTTATATAGTTAGTCTTGATACTTGTAAATATCCTTAGAGTAGAATATATAAATATAACTTAGTGATCTTGAATAGTTCATATTAGATGCCTGTTTTAGAGCTTGAATCTTCTTTAGAGGACTTTATAGTGATGCATTAAGGATTGGCGACCTATAGATAATAATTATGTTATTATATATTGGAATGGGGTGATAGATGTTTAGAGAGTATTTTAAGTATAAACGGACTTGTAATAGTGGACGAGACTTATCATATGGAGTAAGTTAGGTTTTGTTAGATTTGCAATATATTGACTTAGGGATTGTTGTTGTCGTTTTTATTGCCCATGTAGGGTTTATGTCAGTAATATTATTGACTTGAGAAATTATTATTATTGTTATTATTATCATGTACCTATGTGGGGGATTATGTGCATATTGTTACTGATTTGGAGTATATCATGTGGTGACGCATGAATCAATATTGTTGGCTTTGCTTGTGCATTTAATTTTCATATTTATTTTTATATCACGGAGTAAGGGAATGAATTTTCATCATAGACCATATTAGTGCATTATATTTCCTTTATCGTATAGGTGATACTTAAATGAGGGACTTTAAATGATATTATTGATGTCATGCATGACTATTAATACCAGTGGTGCCCTATGATGTCTTACATAATGGAACATTGTCATATATAGTTGATTCTGAGATCGCTTATACATGTAATGAATTAATTTACATCTTCATGTTGATTGTAAGAATACCATCCTCATATAATTCATATATGTTTATGAGATTGATTCAACTGAAGTTTTCCCCATTCAAAAGAAAATGATATTTGTATACTTTAGCCAAAGGTCACTTTCCAGAAAGGTTGATCCAGGCATTTTATGAGATATTGTAGTAACCTTGATCTGTGAATATTAGTTGAAGAGGTGTATCAGATACTATGGTAACCTTGATCCATGAACATTAGACAGAGAGGAGGATTGAGAATATGAAAAGTAAATGGGTTGCAAAGCCCCCATGGGTACTTCTTTGGTAGCACTATTGCTCAGTAGGTGTATACAGAAAGTTCTGCGATAAATTTCAATTATTCATCATCATTAGATCATCACTACATTGCAATATATCTCGTGCATTGCATTGACATTTCTGGTATTGTTTAGTATTGTGTTAATATTTACTCTTTTATTATATTACCGTCATAGAACCTTGTTTGTGATGTTGTGTTTGGGCATTTATTTCAATTCATTACATTATTTTATATCATATTTGTCACGACCCAAAAACCAAGAGGTAATGATGGTACTTGACATGGCGAACCTCGATAAGTAAGCCTATCACTCAAACTGATACACCAGGGGAAAAAGATAGAAATAACCCTAAGGCAAGATTTCTAGAACGAAGCTGAGCTATGTAAATATAATATGAAAACAGAACATACAACCAAAGATATTATACAAAACTCCCAAAACTTGATGGCCATGGTGTAAGAAATACTAATACAATCCATGAGTCAAATACATGAAAATATCGAACAGGAATAATATATGTCTCCGAATACTAGTAAGGACATAAACTAACCTAGAAAGATAGAAGTGGACCACAAACGTATGAAATTCCAACTGCTACCTTGAGCAAATCTAACGATGCTGAAATCAAGCCACGTGAGACACACCCACCCTAGAATCTTCACTGAAAGGGTACAGTAAGGATGAGTATGGTCCACTTATACTTAGTATGTATCATAGGACAATGAGCAAAGTAGAAAATAAAGCATACAAAATGTACATTAAGGGCATGTCACCTGCAATGAAAAAAAGTCCCACAAAGGTAGCCCACAGTGCTTGCACTAACAGTTCAATAATATCCATATATAATATAACAAAGAACCAAAAAAATACAAGTATATATATATATGCCGCATATTAGAAAAAAAAGGGCAACAACATATAAGAGAGCATCAAGTACAAGTATGGAAGGTTAGAATAATGGATAGGTAACATGTCTAACAGAATATACAATCACATCATGAGAATAATAAAGTAAACACAATAAGAATGATAATGTAATACATGAGGTTGTCGCACAACCTTGATGCCATCACATAACCTCTAACACTATCACACAGTCTCCGTATACACCTACGAAGCTAAATCTATAAGACGTAGGACCCATGGGGGGTTCATAGACCGATATACAATCCATATATCCTTATCTCCTCCCTAGTACATTCCTCGGGCAGGGTTTTATAAGATATCACATTTTCTATCATAAAAAAGAGTTTCCAGTGTCATATCAATATTTGCACAGTGGTACCATTGTTTCATGAAAGAGTATGAGGATGCAATGCTCACAACCAACCACAAAGAGTTTTTCGACAACCAACCAAGATGCATGTTTTCACAACTAACCAATATACTATCACATGAGCCAAATATCTACTCATTATTTCCAACCATTCATGACTTCCAACATGATTCATATGCCAATAGAGCATGAATACATCACAACACACAATTTATACCACAACACATTTTTTTCTTAAACAACGTACAATTATCATATATACAAGGCTATCAATATCATATAGGATCCAACACGGTCAGACATAGAATATAAAGTTTCAAAACTACCATATAATATTATACATAGGCCTCCACGTGGGCACAACACAATAAGATAACCATTTTTCATGATTAATTCACATACCCTTAATGTGTATTTTGTATCAGTATTAACTACCCATCCCATTCTGAAAGAAGTAAAGAAATAACTAACCCTGTAGGCCAAAAACGGATCCACAACACTTCCATTCCAAAGCCTTACTCTTCACAAAAGGATCCGAAATTAACTAAAACATCAAAATATAGAATCTAAGCATAAAAACAAAGCCAACAACACTCATATTACCTATGAGTTAAAAATAAGGTCCAAATAAAAGAAAAACCATTTTTAAACTTTGTCAAGTAAACTCTTCAAAATCTAATTAAGAATCAAAGTTGTTTTGAAGGTAAAATTAAGGGAAAATATATAATTATAGGATTATAAACTCGATCAAGTGAAAAAAGAGTGAAATTGGGGTTTAAATTGGAGGAATACCATTTTTAGTCCTTAAGGGCCAAAATCCAAAAATTGCATACTTTAATTCATGTTTAAAATAAGAAATTAATGTTAGAGATGGAAGAAATTAGTTAAAATGAGTGTAATGAGGCTTACCGAAGCTTAGAAATGGAGAAAATTGTTGAAACCACAAAACCCTAAGCTCCAAGTCTCAAAAATAGTGAAAAATAACTAAAATAGGTATTTAAATAAAGAGGCCTTGTTATTGCAGAGCTCAGGCCACGTTCGCAGACCTTGAGTTGCGATCACGAACCTTGAGTCATAATTACCTTGACTGGTAGGAATATCGTAATCGTAAAAGGGGTAATGAAATTATGACACATGCCCTACTGTCCCAATCATGATCGTGATATTATTATCTCAATCACGAGTGAACCATCTCAGTGTGAACTAGTTGGGGACTTTGTCAAGACCCAAACCAGGTCTTGGTTATGACGGGTATCTCATGTCCACCGAGGATCAAAGACTTCCCCCTTTACCTAACCAAAAAAATATAATACACCTAGCAATAGATGATTTTTGAATATATAATAGTATAAGATGAGTTCCAAACATATAACAAGATAGGAAACTCAGAAAGGAATTTGAGAATTTCAAAAAATCCTAATCCACAGTATTCCACAAAGCCTCTAAATGAACCAAAACTAATCTAAGTTGGGACATGCCACCGACTATAGCCCAAAGAATCTAATAGAAATAGTCTAATACATAAAAGAAACAAGACTTCTAAATGATAGCCCTTTAGGGAATGAAAGCTCGCCACTTCAATGGTGAAAGTTGGAAAGCTCAAAAATCCTATCACTGTGCCCTAAAAGTAGAAGTGTCTCTTTTTCCTCTATTGCATGGGGTTATAACATTCAAAGATAGTTAACAGAGTAAGAGATAACATGTAACTCAGGGAAGGGATAAAATAATGCCAAGTTAAAACCATAGTAAAGACACAATCTGAAGTAGGGCTAAGTCATATCGGGTGGCTCAAGCCCAATCGGCACAGGAGGCCACCCCAAATGCCCAACCATTTTTAACATATAAATAACATAGAAAAATGGAAAAATCATAAATAAAATACAGTCAACCAGTATCAACCATAATACCAATACCAAGGCTGACACTAATGCCAACATTGCCAATACCAACCAATAGTATTCCTACAAAGCCTCTATTCGAAAGTAAAATAATACTCGGTCAGGACATACCCCGACCATAGCCAAAACCAAAGTCTATGGCATGATAAAAGAATGAAGAGAAATCCATAATATGAAATGGAACCTTCCAGAGTATGGAAGCTAATCACTTCAATCCAACACAAGCTGTCCCTAAATCCAATCATTAAGTAGGAGGAGTAGTATGGCCGATTTTTTCATCATGTAGGGATATAACGCCTGAAGAAGGGTTAGCGAGTGAACACAAGCATTTACTCAGAATAAGGGTAAGATAATGCCAACCTTTAAAACCAAGTAATTAACCATATGCATTCACATCCATGCATATTTATATTTAATCCATGTCGGAAAAGGGAACTAGGTTTAGAACGGCTTTAAGATCATTAACCTTGGTTTGTGTAGCTTAACCATCCTAGAACCACCCACAGACTATATGGGTCCAGTGTTACCTTCTTAATGGGCCCCCATGTGTGTAGCCACATAAATTGGAGATATCATAGGGGACGGTGATTCCTGTGTACCCTTCAACCTCTATGATACATATGTACAAGTATAACATAGGGAAATTCCATGTATCCCAGAAGTATTTAGTTTTTGTGACCAATCCTTATGTCGGCAAACATGAGTTTCTAGTATTCGTCCATTGGACTCACACCTTCACGGTTAGCTATCACAATCCACCATTATTTCACAATTAAAACCATTAGCACACATCCTAACAACCAATTTCATATATTATTAACCTAGTCTATAAGAAGTGTTGTCATCATACTGACTATAGCTTGCAAGAAATGCCCTTAGCCAACACTTGGGGGATTCCTATATACCCCGTAGGTTCCATTATTAGATTAACTTAGAGGATTCATGTGTGCCCCATAGGGTTTAAAATCAAATCCATGGCCACCAAAGCCTTACCATTTATCCATTAAAACCATGTAACCAATTTAGGTTCCATTTCCATGTTATACCATGCAAAGTTTTCAATGAAAGTCCAAATAAGTAATAAAAGTATTCTCAAAGGCATTTTTCAAACATGTTGAGAGCATATAGTTTCCAAAACCAAAACCAAGTACAAATTGACTATTCCCATGCAACCACATGTTCAAACTACCATTATATTATAAAAACCATAAGTGACTATATGGGAAAACATAAATCAACCATTAATAACCAAAACACCCAACATATAATTCAAAACCAAACAATACCCACCATTAAACCATGTAAACCAATCATTGAAACATGAATTTAGTTAAACTAACAATAACGATGGAGTAACTTGCCTTAGATTACACAGAAGATAACTTGCCTTAGATTACACCTTGAAGGAAACCCTAGACTTTGTGTAACCTAAGATCTTAAGAGAGATTTGACAAAGTTTTTAAGTGTTAAAGATTAGAATAATAGGGTAAAAGAAGTACCAATAGTATTTTAGGTCGTGCGTTGATGATGGATTAAGAGGGGAAATGTCCAGAATACCCCAAACTTAAACTATAAAATAATTGTTATAGGTGGGTATGACTACCCACCCAAACTGTACTTTAACATATGAGTGATACCCATCACCCGTACCCTAGGCATTTACTTGGATCCCAACAGTGTCCAATATATGAACACCAAGACCAACTCGTACCCAAGCATACAACAATTACCCTTAACCAATACCTATAATAGAATCAAGAGGGGTTGGACGTTGTCCAACATATGAGTTGGACTATACCACTCATACCCTATTCTCATAACTTATGGTGAGATACACATACTCATATCCAAGTTAAGATACCAAATTTCAGATTAAGTGAAGGATCAACCAACCGACTCTTCACCAATTATTGACCCGTACCCACCAAATTGTAACCATACTAGAAACTCATCCACCAAACAATAGCCAACATACGAGATAGGTCAGCTAACGCGTACCCTCACCATACGAATTGTATGTTGAGTTATATGATCAGGAAAAGACTTAAAACCCAAGAAATTTTTCCATGCACACATTGTACACACACACACATATATATATAGAGAGAATTATAGTTTAGAGATCAAGGTTTAGCATGAAAGTATAGCATTAGGTTAGACTATGTAGCTTAACCATCATAATACAGCACCCATGGGCTATATGGATTTAGCTTCCCCAACTGAAAGGGCCTAATACGTGTTAGACACATAAACCAGAGGTATCAAGGAAGACTAGCAAATGCCTCGACCCCAGGTCAATATAAGATACAAATAAATATCAATAGTATGAACCATGCACACGGTCATTATAATCAATCCCTTGTGCTGGCAATGTGAGTTTCTAGTACTGGCCTTTCAGGACCTCTAACTTTAAGGCTTAGCTACATAACCCCTACTAAGTTTAATTAAAACAAGTTTTACATAACCCATGTATTTAACCATGAAATGGACCATTAAGGCACACCATAGGTATTGGAAAACCCTTACGCTTGCAAGTTTATAATTATGCCATTACAATTTTATTAACTTGGGGGAATGTTTCAACCTACTTTTCTTATTAAATAAGTGTTGGAGAATTCCATGACACCCTTTGTTTATTAAATCAATTTTGGAGAATGACACGACCACCTTTGTTCATGAAATCAATATAGGGGAATGCCATAACCCTGTTTGTTCATTAAGCCAAAACCATTATACTTTAATAACCTCTTTATATAATAAAATTATTCCAAAAGTAGTTTAATGTGCATAACTTCATTGGTAAAACAAATTTCACAAGATTGGGTTTAAGTTATACCAATTAAAATATTCAAAATCATCAATTTAGGGGAATCCATGACCCCTATTCCAATTAGCCACACTCAGGCACCCCAAAAGTTTAAAACCATCAATTCAAACCATGAATCATCCATAAAAGCCATGGGAAACACAATTCATTCTTTAAGGTTTAAAAGCCCTCAACCCATATTTATAAACCATAATTAAATCACATGAATAACAATTTTAAATACATCTTTAGAACAGAATAAACTTTGGGGAAGAGTAACATGCCTGAGATATCAAGAATTGTAGAGAGAAATCAACCCTTTGATGCTTTAATCTCCAATTCTTTAGAACTTCTAGGTGTTCTTATCTTAGTGATTTGCGAGTGATTGAGAGAGTGTATTGGATGGTTAAGTATTGAAAATAGGGTCCCAGTATATTTTATAGATGTAGGGTCTAAATGTGGGGAATAGGGAAATGACAAGAATGCCCCCAGTTAGAACTGCACAAAAAGTCACCCAGTTATCACGGGTCAGCGTACCACTCGTGACATCTGGGTATAAGTCATCTCCATGACTCATAGTTTGTGTAATAGCTCAAAGAACCCTAGATGTTGACCTTAAAAGTCACACACAATGACTTTAGAGGAGTAATTATGACACATTAGGTGCCAATCATAGCCAAGACAAAAATTTGACAAATTACACTACTTTGGTTATGGATGAGGCTATACGACTCATATAGTCTTTACGACTCATGACCCCCAATCATAATCAAAATAAAAAAATCAATCTAATACACTGGTCAGGCTATAATTGGGGGTATTAATACCCATAAGGTGACCTTATGACTCGTAAGGTTAGTCATTATCAGGGCAGTGGTCCAAAACTCAAAAATTTTTAATTCTTGAAAATTTGAGGTGTTACATCCTCCCCCCTAGGATCATTCTTCCCAGAATGATGATTCAAGGCATTCACAACACGATTTATCACAGAAACTCAACCATAATTACCTTTAACAAAGAAAGAAAATAAAGATATTAAGGAATACACATACCTTAAGCATGATTACCCAAAGTGGGAAAAAAGAATAGATATTTAGACTTCATGTTTTCTTCAAATTCCCAAGTAGCTTCTTCAACCTTATGATTCCTCCTTGAAGCTTCACCAAAGCCACATCCTTAGTCCTTACAGATGTAGTTCCCTATCCAAAATCTCAACTGGGACTTCCTCATAAGACAAGGAATCTGAAATACCCGCACTCTATAAAGGAACAACAAAGAAGAATCACCCACACACTTTATCAAAATAAAAACATGAAAGACTAAGTGAAGGGAACCCTTCCTTGACGGCAAATCCAGCTCATCAGACATATTACCCACTCTCCTTAAAATCAAGTACGGGACTACATGAGCTTTCCCTTCTTTTCAAAACTCATCACCATTTTCACGAGAGACATCCTCAAGAACACCCAATTACCAAAATCATACTCCAATTCTCTATGCCTCACAGTTGTGTAGGACTTTTGGTGACTCTAGGCAATCTTAACTCTATCCTTCATAAACTTTACCTTTTCCATGTCTTTATGAACAAGTCAGGACAAAACAACCTAGTCTAACCGACTTCTAACCACCCAATAGGAGGACAACATCTCCTACCATACAAAGCCTCAAATAGTGCTACTTGAATACTAGAATAATAGCGGTTATTACAAACAAACTTGTTGAGAGGCAAATGATCAACCTAACTACCACCAAAGTCAATAAAGAAAGACCTTAGCATACCCTACAATGACTGAATAGTCTTCTCTGCTTGTCTATCCATCTGAGGATGGAAAATGGTGCTAAGCTTCACCGTAGTCCCTCAACCTATCTAAAATGAATGAAAAAAGTGCAATGATAAATGCGTACCTCGATCAGATATAATAGAAATAGGCATACCATGCAACTTGACGTTCTCCTAAATAAAAATCTTAGTATAATTCTTCATAGAAAAATTAGTCCTCACTGTAAGAAGTGAGCAGACTTAGTCATCCAATCCATGATGACCCAAATCAAATCAAATTGACTAGGAGACAATGGAAGGCCAGTAACAAAGTTTATGTTAATCACTTCCCATTTCAATACTAGAAACTTATTCTCTTGAGACAAACTACCAGGCCTCAAGTGCTCCACTTTCACTTGTTGACAAACCATATAATTAGCCATAAAATTTGCCATATCTCTCTTTATGTTGTTCCACTAATAAATCTCCTTTAGTCATGGTGCATCTTCATTGAACCAGGACAAAGAATGTTGAAAAACCTTCAATATTTAGCCCTTGAAAATTCCTTGAGCTTTGAGCTAAATTCCCTGATTATGACTCACCATATGAGTCATAGGGTGTCTTGACAAGTCATTGGGATGAGTCATAACCAAATCATGTAAGACTGTATCATGATTCTTATTTGAATATGAATGGCTTACAATGAGCCATAGGGATTTGTTACGAGTCGCTGGGTGTGAGTTGGGGCCCATATAGCCCATGGGTACTATTATATTATAGTTGAGCTACACATTCTAGTTTAAGGTTTTAAACTGCATGCTAAACCTTATTTCCTATCTATGCATGATATGTATATATATGTATTTGGATATGGTTATTGTGGATTAGTTGACTTGATTTAAATTAACAATATTATTTTATCTTTATCCCTGAGATACATGCTAGTGTTCACCCTGCTAATTATTTTTAGATTCTGCATCCCCATACAATGTAGGATTTTTCTATACTTCTACTTCTTCTACTCGTTAGCATGGATTGATCGAGAGTTGACTTGAAGTGGTGAGATTCCATGCTTTAGAAGGCTCAATTTTAGGATTATGCTTCTCTTTATAGGTATGGACTATTATATACTATTTTTGGCTATAGTTGGGGGTATGTCCTAACACTTTATTGATATTTAGTTTTTGTTCACTATTTAGAAGACTTTATCTGGACTACTGTTGTTATTGGGTGGTGTCGGTCGATCATTTAACCTATAGTCAGTGGTTTGTTATGGACATACATTAAAAATTTCTTAAGATATTGCACTCTATTTAGTTATATCTTCTAAATTTATCCAACTTTGGGGTACATTATGTTTTGATTAGTTAAGTGAAGGGGTGATCTTTGATCCATATGGGACTTGAGATACCCGACACAGCCAAGCCCTAGTTTGGGTCGTGTCAGATTGGTATCAGAGCCTAGGTTTGGTGTCATTGGGTGTCAAAAAAGTTGTGTCAAGTAAAGTCTCTTTTATGGGTGTGTAGCACACTACATTTATAAAGGAGAGGCTATGAGGCATTTAGGAATATTTTTCTTTCTTGTTGTCTTATTTCAAGCTATAGAGTTTGAGGTCTTGAGTCTCTCTAATTCATATGCATTTTATTTTTAGATTATGCCTACAAACAATTTAAAGATCATGGAAAATCCTCTATCCTACTTAAGGACTATGCTGATGGGACAAACTCTGCTTATAATGTTTAGACGCAGTCTAGTGGTTCAGTTTTTTTTGCCTTTCTAGAGTTTCATGAAACCACTCTAGATCTCCTCGAGCTCCTTAGGCTGGTATGTCAAATACAAAATTTCACTAGTCTATTCTTCTATTAGCTCATTTGGTAGCTTTTTAGTCTAATCATATAGATTCTATTACTCCATCTTTTGAGGCCACAAGGGTTGGCCAATTTATGTGGATGAGACCTCATGTGTTCAATAGTTCAAGAGTTGAGGAAGATCATAAAAACTTTATCAATGAGATGGAAAAGATCTTTTGAGTTATCCATGATTCTAAGGTAGAGGGTATGGAATTCACTACCTATCAACTAAAGGATGTAGTATACCAATGGTATAAGGAATAAGAATAGTCTAGGGGAGATAGTGTTGAATCCACACTGTGGGATGATTTCATTAGGAATTTTCTTGACCGCTTCTTTCCTCAGTAGTTGAGAAAGGCAAAAGTGGAACAGTTGGTTTATCTGAAGTAATGTTGGATGATGGTCAAGGAGTATGCCTTTAAATTCTATTAGTTATCCCAAAATGCTCTTGAGTTAGTGTTTATCATGAGGGCTAGAATGAGGAAATTTGCTTTTGTATTATCTCGTGATTTTATTCTAGAGAGTAAGTCTACTTTATTGAATAAGGATATGGACATCTCCATATTGGTTTTATATATGCAACAGGTTTACAAAGAGAAAAAAAAGCTGGCGGAGATAAAGGAAAGGCAGAATAAGAAGTTTAGATTTTCTAATGAGGATGAAGGTCTATAGTAGAGTGGTAGAAATGGTTTAAAGTTGGATAACAAGAATTGGGGAGTTCTAGTTCCTACCTTATGATGAGTTCTACCTATTCAGAGTCATCGGGTGATTATTGTTCTCAGCATGATAGTGGGTTTATGGCACGTGGTGTTAAATCTCAGGCTGCTGGGGCTTAGTCAGCTCCATCATATCCTCCTTGTAGATTATGCAGGCAAGCGCATCATGGGTTCTATGAAGAAGGAAGGAATAGGTGTTTTAAATATGGTTAGATTGGTTACGTACAAAGGGATTGTCGTTCTAAGGCTGGATCATGGTAAAATAAGATTCATGTTGCCACTTTATCATATCTTAGACCAAAGGGTGCTTCTTCCACTTCTAGTACTAGTGCTGGCCGAAATTACTTGTATGATTTTGCTACCTTCCAGGACTTTGAGGCATCTACTAGGTTGTCACTGGTATGTGTAAGACTCTTCTCTCATGATGTGTATTACTTACTAGTTTAGAGGTCTAATCTTTCTTATGTGACCCCATTTATTGTTGTACATTTTATTTTCTATCCTGAGTGTATCCCTGATCCCTTTTGTATTTCTACCCTGGTGGTTGACTCTATGGTTGCTAAAAAGTCTATAGGGGTTGTGTGGTATCTGTTGGTGGTAGAGAAAGTTTGGTAGATTTTATTGAGTTAGACGTGGTTTATTTTGATGTCATATTGGGGATGGACTGGTTGTACTCGTGCTATGCCTTCTGAGATTGTCAAAATCATAAGGTCATGTTTAAATTCCCTAATGAGATGGTCACTAAGTGGGAAAGGTGTTCTCTAGTGCCTAAGGGAAGATTCATATTGTATCTTAGAGATCGAAAGTTTATTTCCAAGGGATGTCTTACCATTTAGTTTGTATCAAAGATTTAAACTCGAAGGATCCTTCCTTACAATTCATTCTCAAGGTTAATGAATTCCCTAAGTTTTTTCCTAACGATATTCCTGGTATTCCTCCCAATTGTGAGATTGATTTTGGGATTGACCTTTTTTCAGACAATCATCTTATGTCTATCCCTTCTTATAGAATAGCTCCAGCTAAGTTTAAGGAGATTAAGGAATAGTTGAAAGACACTACTAGAAAAATAGGCTATGGAGACGGTTCTCATGCCGTCTTCATAGCTACCAAAACTATTCCAATAGACAATAAAGACGGTTGGGGGAGCTGTTGCTACTGAAGACATTACCATAGCTATTGCGACATTTTAAACCGTCCCTAAACCAATTATTGCGATGCTTTTAAGCTATTGGTGGTGAAAAACCATCCTTATAGAACTTACTGTGATGGTTTTTAAGCTTTTAGGATGGTTATTTTGTAAGATATTGTGACACTTAAACATGAACTATAGCAATGGTTGATTTTTTCAACAAAAAAGAAACCAAATATTTTCTTACCATTCAAAATAATCAAAGCATGCACAAGTTTTGAATATTCAAATATAAAATATATTTGAAGGTACTCGGTCAAAATGTGATCGATCCCAATCAAAATATACACAAGTTTTTCCAACAACTACTAGTGACATGAAGCCAATGCGCTCGATATCTTAGATCAGGTCTAGTATATCAATTTTTTTTCTGCTTCCATCTTCTATGTCATGATCACCTACAATTATAAGAATAACAAAATTAAAGTTTAGCAACAAACTACACAACAACAACAACGAAAGTTCAAAAACATCAAACAGAACTTGGATCAAACACTAGTGGAGAGTATATATCAATAATAAAGAAACATTACAGTAGGAGAGAGTATATATCAAAGGTGGTGTAGTAGGGGAGGGTTGGGGTGAAAACATTAAAATCTATAAAAAAAAAATAATAGTAATGACTGTTGCCAAAGTTCATTGTTTTGTTTTATGTAAAACTAATAGTATGAAAAATGTTTGCTTAATATATAGGTTCATATAGTTTACATGTGAAGAATGAAATATAATGATTTTGAATGGATAACATCAGCTCACCATCAAACTATATGAAATAGACTAGAACAGGCTACAACAACCAACACTTTCTACTGACTACAAGTCCACAACACAAAGGATATGCGATGTGATTGCACAGTGCTAAATAAACCTTGTGTAATAGTGGAGATGTTTCAAACATTAGTAGTCATCCCCATTAGCAGAAATACTTTATAAAAACTAAAGAAAATTCAAAACAATTTATCTCAAATCTCATTTCTTAATGAGAAATTATTATTTACTTGAATTAAACACCCACACACGTATCTTAAGGAAGATTACAAAAGTCATAATTCCTAATGAAATCCTTTTAAACATATTTCATGTTACCACATTTAAGTATAGTCATGCCTCTTCATATAGATTAGAAGTGTGATTAAATTCTAGCAAACTCAATGGAATAAATGTATCCATCATATCAACAGATGCTACACTGAGACTTCTTTTCAGTCTGATGCTACACTGATTAGCCTGGTATCATGAACATTTATATACAATTCTAAATTAAGAAAATAAGAATTAGGTTTGATCCTTTGAGAGGACTGGTGGTTTGTTAACATAATTTTGTGGCTGTAATCCTATGAGGGGTCATATTTTTATGTCTAGGTTTTAGAGTGAAAAGAAGAAAAAAGAAAAAAAGAAACTAATTTTGCTGGTGAAATTATGTATAGTTCATCCAGCAGGTTGTCTATCTGTTGTATCCCTTTTTCCATAAGTACTTATTGGTAGTTTAATGTAGGTTCATCCATGTGCGAGCAATTCTATGTTGTAGTCTAATAGTAGTATCATCTAAATGATAGAAGTACTCTATGGTGGGGGGTTTAAGTTAGTGATACTAAAATCTTCTAACCATTTAAACATTCTCTCAGTTCCCTTTGTAAGGTATAATAATGATTTGATTGATGCTCGGGTTGAATCCAAGTTCTTTTAGGGAAAAGGATTAATAATGTTACATATCAGTATCATCAGTTGGCCTCTTATGGTTCTGTATATCCTATCAAAAAAATTAGCCAATATACCAATCCTGAAAGGAGCTATCACATAATCAACAGATGTAGCCATCACATCAAAAGATCTATCCATCATATCAAAAGATGCAACCAATAAAAAAAAGAAAAAGGACAAGAAGAATAACACATTATCACTAGAACAATATAAAGAAAAATAAATATTTTTGGAACAGTATTTATACTTCTAATGACGTCCTGAAGTTTAATACCAACCAAAAAATGTGTCTTCTTACAGAAGCTGTACATGTGAGCCTTAATAAAGGCATTGGTTCTTAGATAAAACTAGATTTACATATTGTTCAGTCTATATGAAGACTGAAATATTCAGGCTACGTTTATGAGTTGTTGACACTTCAATATATTAATGTTTAATCTAACCAACTAATGTAAACTTATGAAAAGTTTCTATGTCCAATCTAACTGGCACTACATTATGTCAGATTTCATTGCAGTACTACATTACTCCATTTTACAGATTGAATCAAGCACCAATCATAGTAGTAGTGAATATCTCACACAATTATCAAACATAACTCGGCACACAGTTACCAACCACAAATAACCATCCAATACAGTCTAACAATAATAAACAATATCAGCCACCATATGAATTGGAGTATAATTGAGAATTTTAAACACTAACCTTGACTATTTTGACTGTTTCTTCTTGTAGCTGCTAGTTTAAAAGTCGATTCCATTGGTGAAGGAATGGACAATGCTGGAAAAATCTTAGGATCAATTATTCATGCAATCTAAAGCTGAGCAATTACATCTGCAACAACTTCTTATTGAATGGTTTTCTTTTGCTCCTCGCTTTGATCCTCCATTTTTTGCATCCTTTCTTGCATTTGTTTTACCATATCATTTGTGGGATTTATAGAGGGTTCAAATCTATTATTTAATCTTTTCAGTGAAGTCCTTTTAAACCCCCCTCTAAGCAATCGTACACGTCTCGGATGTTTAACATCTATTACGGCTGAAAATGCATCAACGGGCCATTCATTTTAACCCTGTTGTGTTTCAATATCCTCTATTTGAGCCTAATAATAATATTCAAAAGCATATTTAAATAATTAATAATTAATAACTAATCATTCATGTCAATATAAACTTGAAAAAGATAAGATACATACAATTTTACTGGTGGTGTCTTCATTAAACGTCTTGTATGTATGATCAGATTTTCTTTCTCTTATCACCGTAAACATCTCCTTTAGTGACAAAGTTCTCCCCTTCTCATTTTCCTATTCATATGATATTTAGCGAATATCAAAAGCTATTTAAATAAAAAGTTATATCTAAATAATAAAAAAGAGAACACACCAATTTATTGCAAACTAAAGCAAAACTCTTCTTCCCAGTAGTGTGTGGATTCATCAACTTTTTCTGATTCTCAGTATTGGTTTTAGACATTTTCTGAAAAGATGAATCAGTAATGTTGCAATAGTAATAAAGTGCTTCATCTGTAGCGCTAACAGTAATATGATCGTAGATGGTGAAATACATTTTACCTGGAATTTTTTAGACTTACAGTACACGAAGAGCTCTTTAAATTTATTTTCTGGAACACTTTCAGGCCTTTTTAATAGTCGAACTTCATTATTTTCCCATTTATCGTAATGATCTCTCTTCAAATCCTTTCTATTCTTTCTCCATGATTCTCAAATTCTTTCTAAAAACCAATCTTTTACGGCATCAGGAATATCATATTTGGCCTATAAGTTGGTTCCGTTCAGTTACAACAGTTAAAAAATGCACTTTTAATTAGGGAAATAAAAATTATAAAAGTTCCAATAATGATATGTAACTTGATATTCAGAACACAAACTTGGTGTAATCCCATAACTCCTATTTGGTATCCATATAACTCCAATTAAATATATCTAATGGGAAAAGGGTCGCTTTTCTCACCAATGTTCTTAGAAAGTTGCTCAACGCACTTACAACTTCATCGGTAGGACCAACAGGTTGATTGTTCTGGTTTAAAGTGATCAATTATTTCTCTAGCCTTCCATGTATCTTGTACATACTTGTTTTGCCTATTTTTTTAGTTGAAGGCCCTTTCTCTATAAAAAAAAATAAGAAATTAGAAGTCATGAATGAATTCAATAAGTTTCTAAGCTATATATTACCTTGTGATTCAGAATGTTCAGCTATTGTAGGAGTGGTTGAATCTGTCGTTTGGATCTAATCTTGTACAGGTTGATCATCCGTTGCATTTTGCTCATCTACAACATGATCCTCTGCTACAGATTATTCAATTCCTCCAGATGGTGGTGTTGGTGTTCCTACTGGTGGATGCTCTTGTTCAATTAACTTTAGAAGATTTTCTTTCTCCAATTGTATAGCTTGAACAGTTTCATTTGTTGTTAGCATATGTCGTTATTTACTTACCATTGGTGATAATGATCTAGGTTTACTAAATGTCCTGTTCCTTGCTATTTTGTTATTTTTTGTAGCTTGTTGGCTTATTTTTGTACAAACCTGTATAAATTTAAGTGGAACAAGTTAAATTTCAGAATGCTGAAATGAAAAAAATGTACAGCAACAACAAAAATTTACTTCTTTTGCTTTCTTTATGTTTGTTTCCTTGAGGGCCAAGTACAACAACAATATGGCCAAAGGAAAATTACCTTTGCTTTTGATTTTTGTAGCAACACCAATATGTGTAGTGAGTTCTACAAATTTGAATAACCATAAAGAAGAAGAAGACGATGACAGAATAGTATCATTGCATGATTCTTTCAAATAGAAAAATTGAAAATTTTGGATCTTGTTTGCAGACCCCACATATCATATAGTAAATAATCCTATGAATCTATTTGGATCTTATCTTGTTTGGATCTTGTTTCTATCCCTATCTATCAATATAAAGCCATCATTTTATATCATATGATCTGTACCACTCACATAAAGCAGTGGGAAAACTAACATTTGCATTTACCTGTTATTTTTTTTGTTTAATACATCTCCCGTAAGGCAAAGTTCTCAAAAGAATTCTAACTAAGTCATCAGTACTTTCTATTGTCTTACTGTCTGATCATAAAAAAGTCCGTGTTGAACCCTATATCTAAAATAACTATACGTTTGGGTATCAATAGTGATAATTTTACACTAAAGGCATAATCTTGATTAATATTCATGTGTGCGGAGTGCCAGCAAATAGGTCCATATTGCACCAGAATGTCTGAATCGCCTAAAGTTTCTTCAAAAGATGACCTCAGTGTGAAGAGCAGAATTAAGTAAATCAATAAGCTTCACCACTTCCTAGTTTAAAAAACAACACATAGATAAGCTTCACAGCAACGTATAAGTCCTAAAGAATATCCAATTGTTCAATAAAATATCAAAAGATTGCTTACTAAAGGAGTATCTTAGGCAAACTGTATGAACTGGTAAAAGAAGCCAGTTTTTTGCTCCAAATAACCACTTACAACAATCACAAGTTGTCAAGTATTTATTCAGAGAGATTGAGATAGAGAATGAGAGAGAGATTAGAACCTAAACTTATCTTTGGCACTTTGAAGTTATAGATTTCTCAGAGACAATGCAGAATGATGAATAGCGAAATTGAAGAAGAAATAAAAAGACTTAGCAATACAATTTTGTCAAGTTTCACTAATTTAACACATTTTGAAAATCAAGAACATTAAAGAAACGAAATAAAAGATAGCAAAAAAAGTCTAATATACTATTTACCATTACAATGAAATTTTAAACAAGTTTAGAATATCTTAATTTTGTCAGTCATCATCTTCCATCCAATCACAATCGGTATCATCAATGTCATCCTCCTCTTATGATGTTTCTACATCTTCTGAATGTTGAGCAAGGGAAGGCACATCAATGATATCAATAGGGAGATCATCCCTCAACCATCGGACATCAACATCGACTACTCTTTCTGATAAACCAATGTCATTATTAGCTCCCTCCAAAATGTTTCTTCACTATTGGGACAACTTTCTTCCTCCAAATCATACAAATCAACAGGGTCTTTATTTCTTGCATAATAAATACCTTTCTCAATTGTATTTTCCCCATAAAACACTTGATGCACTTGTGATTCTAGTACAAAAGGGTCATCTGTGCTGCATTTTCTATTGAAATTTATGCGAGTTAACCCATATTCATCTATTTCATTATAAAACCAATCACATCAAAATAGTACAACACTAAAGAAATTCCAATAATCTATCTCGATGAAATCCTTAATAACTGCATAATAGATAACTATTCCATCAAAAAGATTTGGGTCTGTAGAACTAGCAAAACTATCTATTATTGCTGAGAAAGTCACTCCACTATTTTGAGTCTTGCCTGAGATGTCCCATGTCATTGTATTGAATCGATATCCATTAATGAATTATCAAGTATATCTTTTAGCCACAACATTAGGTCCTATAGCCAGCCATCTTAAATGATTTGGCACTTTAACATTTGTAGATTTTTTCTTAAACCAGTCACTAAATTCTCAACAATAAATTTGGGATTTTACCTATGCATTTCCTCTAGTACGATTATCAACTAAATCCTTATGCTCTCTGCCAGAATATATTACAAATTAAAGTAATAATGATGTAGATCAATGAAATTTAAATAGATAATTATATCACATAAAAGAAGTTAAAATACAAATAATTATTTTATCTTACTTCATCAATGTCTCTACTTGCTTATCTCCGATATTAAACAAAGTATATCGATGTGCTTAAAATCACTGATGATTATCCAGATCAAAAGTCTTGCCTTTTCTTTTCTTCTTACTTCTATTGGATGACCTATCTTTTAAAATATAGGTGGAAATCTAGCTCTCTCTATTTGAATGTCCTAATCATCCTCTGTTGGATAACTACTGAATTTAGTTTTCACCCTATGATCTAGGTATCTCAAACAAAAGTTTAAACATTCTTTAGCCAAAAACTTTCTGCTATTGATGCTTCAGGGGTATTTCAATTGAGAACAAATCCCTTGAAGATACACAAATTTCTTTCAATGGGATACATATGACGCAAATGAGTCGGGCCCCCAAGCTTAATTTCATCTACTAAATAGATAGGCAAATGTGTCATTATATCAAAAAATCTTGGAGGAAAAATCTTTTCAAGCTCACATTCTATATCAATGATTTCAGCCTTCATTTTATCAAGATCACTTCTTTTTACAACCTTACTATATATGGCTCTAAAATAATTTCCCAACCTAATCAAGGCTAAAAAACATTCTTCGGTAACACTTTCCTAACTGCAACCTGGAGTAGGTGATGCATTATGAAATGAGCATTTTTGTATCCCAATACTTTTATCTCATATATTTGTACTCGACTTGATATATTAGAGGCAAACCCTTTTGGTAATTTGACATCTTTTAAAACAGTGCAAAAGAACCTTTTCTCATCCGATTTCATGGAGAAACGAGCTTTAGCTAGATGAACTTTTCCACTATTATCATCTTTTATTGGTAGAAGCTCTTTGCGTATCCCCATCTCATGCAAGTCATAGTGAGAATTTATATAATATTTGGACTTTCCTACTATATTCATCAAAGTACCAAGCAAACTATCACAAAAATTCTTCTTTATGTGCATCGGGTCAAGGTTGTGTGGCAATTTATTTTGTGTCCAATACGACAATTCAAAAAATATGGATCTTTTTTTCCCAAGGACATCATTATTTTGCTTTATTTTTTTTGTCC
Source organism: Capsicum baccatum var. pendulum (assembly GCA_030864225.1). Classification (NCBI taxonomy): domain Eukaryota; kingdom Viridiplantae; phylum Streptophyta; class Magnoliopsida; order Solanales; family Solanaceae; genus Capsicum; species Capsicum baccatum. The sequence goes on from CM061558.1 coordinate 157,730,336, forward strand.
CTTTCCAAAAACATTATTAAATTCACATATTTCATCAAGGAGTTCTTCACCTGATAAGGGAGTGGGTGCAACTTTATGCTCCTCTTTACCATTAAATGATCTTTTATCTCTTCGATATGGATGATCAGAGGGCAAAAAAGTTTGATGACCCAAGTAACACATCTTATGAATGTATTTGAGATATTGAGAGCAAGTATTATGATTACAAGTAGAGCATTCCCATCATCCCTTGGTGCTCCATCCAGAAAGTATTGCTAGTGCTGGAAAATCACTAATCGTCCACAATAAAACTACACGCATATTAAATGTTTGGTTAGTTTTAGCATCAAAAGTTTCCCCTCCTACCTTCCATAGTTCATTCAACTCTGCAATTAGCGGCTCCAAGTATATATCAACATTATTTCTTGGAGATGATGGACCTAAAATAATCATTGATAACATATTATACTCTGGATTCATGCATATCCATGGTGATAAGTTATAGTTCATTAACATAACCGGCCATGTGCTATGAGAAATGCTCATTGTTCTGAATGGATTGAAACCATCACTTGAAAGACCTAATCTAACATTACAAATATCTTTGGTGAAGTCAGGATACGTGGAATCAAAATGTTACCAAGCTTCCCCATTGGCAAGATGTGTTAAATTTCCATCTTTGGGTCGTTCAATAGCATGCCATCTCATAGCTACAAATATTTCCGAACACATGAATATCCTCTGAAGTATAGGCTTTAAAGGAAAGTACGTTAAGACCTTTGCCAGAAATTTAGTGGTTTTATTAGTCAACTCGTCATAAACATTCTTTTATCTAGAAGACCTGCACACAACACAATTATAGAGATTTGCAATTGTCATTCCAGAACAACATGCAACCATTAGGGCATGCATTAATTTTTTCATAATTGATACCTAAATATCTTATCACCTTTCTTGCTTTGTGGAAAGACTCGAGAATCTGAGCAAATGGAAAAGCCTCTTTTATCATGTCTAGCAAGTCTGAGAAAGCTACATTACTTAGCCCGTGAATGCATTTAAACATGTACAACCGGATGGTGAAACTCATCTTAGAAAAACTCTTACACCCCGGATATAAATATTGTTTTCCTCCACTAATTTAAAAAAGCATATAACATCTTCAGATAGGCCTTGTCTTACTCCTTCATGCCCTTCATGCCTCTGTGCATCTTCTACATTTCTAAAAGTATCATGAAGTAGTTTATCAATATCATCACGTTGGTTAACAGATAGTCCCTGGCTTACTCCTTCATACCTTGGATGTGGAATATTTGTTGATGAAATTCCTTCTCCATGGAAAACCCATTGAGTGTAATTAGGAGCAAATCCATGACCAAACAAGTGATCTTCAACCATATATCGATACTGCCAATAGCGATTAAAGCACAATCTGCAAGGGCATAATATTTCATTTCCTAGAGAATCTCATTCAAATGCCTTATTGAGAAAATCCTTGACTCTATTTTCATACTTATCGGCGGATCTTGAACGATAAATCCAACTTTTATCTCCAATATCCATTAGATATCCTATGTTAAGCTTTTAAAATATTGAGGAAAAAAACATGAGTATATTTAGTATCAATGTACAGATAGTATCATTGGGTATGTGAAATAATTTGTATAACATACATTTAACAAAGAATAAAATAAAGATAGCTCCCATTTTTTAAATAATTTAACCTAACCCTCTTATATAAGATACAATTGTTTCAATGTATAAGTTCATGTAAGAAACAATATCAACATTATCTACAACAAGCATTTGATAACAAAACAGCTTTCCGAAGATGTTAACATTAGCATTGGAAAGTGGTCCAACAAATGTCCAAGAACCAGATATCCAAAAAAGAAAAATTTTTAAAGCAAATTTTTCTACGAATTTGCTAAGATTAACGAGACCTACAATTTATTATGCGATGCTTTATTTAATTAATTTTCCCAACAGATAGTACCATATTATGCAAAGGTTATAACCGTCATCATAGTTTTTATATAGCGATGGTTGTGTAACCGTCACAAAAGAATCATTGCCATAGCCGCTATTTTCAGTGGTGATATGTGCCGAATAGACAGACTCGTGACATGACCAGAGGATCTTTGATCTCAGTTAGTCGTCAATATATTGGTCGTCAAATATATCCTAACATCCAGATTAGTAGATCCATCTTAATAATTAAGGTTACATACTTTTTGCAACTCGAGTTTAGCTTGCAACAAAGATAACTGAAATGATATTAGAGATGGACAATGCTGAACTGATATTATTGTTGGAGTCACCATAATCTCTAGGAACCTAGGTGGAGGAAGCTTTGGAGGTGCTTAAGCTCTCTAAGGAAAATTTTTTAAGAAAAGTTTTCTTTCTGCAGAAATTGCAATCAGCTGAGTAATGCTACTATAATATATTTGTCTTTAGAAAAGATCAAAGTTTCCTAGAGGGTTGTAGTAATAAGGTTAGGTAGTAGACCAATTACAAGGGTTGTCATACCATTCAGAAACCCCGAGTCTCCTTGTCTACTTGGAATTCATAGTTTCTTCTTTGAAACAATCTAGACAGTCTTTGTTAACCTTCATTATGAAGGATTTAATAGAGTCATTGCGTGACTTAATACTATAGCCAGCTTAATTTGATGAAAACTTTTTAGATCATTATGGTGGTTCTTATTTTAAATTTGTCTCAAGTATTTTTTCTAGATGAACTTTGTGCATGTAAATACTATATATTCTATCTCAAAGCCAGTAAACTATCATAATTTCATGGTAAAAACATTGGAATCTTGTGGAAGTAATCATACTACTTCATGTTCTATAGGCAGTGCTACAAATCCAACATTTCAAATTTAGATAGACAAACATGTACTTGAAACTTATTTATTTTCTGCCATAATTTCATTAAAAAAATATTAAACCAAACCACAAGCCTATTTATGTTCTCCAATCATACTTAGATAGTTCATGTGCCACTCAACTGTAGTATTAGTAAGTCATCATTAGTCAAGGATTAATTCTATTAATTATTATACTTTCTAGTATTTTAGTTCATGTTTATTTTTAGTAGTCAGAGTTACTTGGGGACCTCTCCCATCAACTCATCATCTTTACAGGCTTTCTGATAGTCAAACAGTTAGTTATGATTTTCGGTGATGTGTTTAAGACTCATTTACTAATTAAACATTTATCAAATTACTTTCATAGTATTTTATTAATTTCCATAAGTATTTACAGCTTGTGCCAGATCATGGGTTATCTTGGCGTTACCCATGGACTTAAGCACTGTGTTACAACTAGGGTGTAGTCTCGGGTAGTGACAAGCTTAAGGATTTAACAATGCGAAACTTCAATCCTAAATTCTAAGGTTGTTGGGTCAAAAACCGTAAACTCCAACATTGTAGATTATGCAAAAGATGTGTTAGAATGGTTTGGAATCAAGTATTTGATGAACTCGGATCCAAAACATGAAATTCTATCATTGTATCTGAAATTGTGCCTGATCATTACTTAAATGATATATTTGGTTGCTTACCCAACTTTTTTGATGGCCTTGACTAGTCACTTAAGCAATATATTTGATCATTTATACGACTCATTTGACAGTCTTGATCGGTTATTTATGAGATGCAAATAATCGCATAAGTGACTCCTTTAACCACTTGACATGTCACTTACGCAACACTTATTGTTGCTTACATAACCCTTTTGATTGTTTGAATGGTGACTTATGCAATCCTCAGACCGCTTAAGCGGTATCGAGGGTCCTTTTTAAGACTCTTTGTCATGCGTTTTTCCTATTCAGCTCTTTTTTCTCTTTTTATCTTCGACTTCACTTCTATTCATTGGAATTCTCTGAAAAGCTAAAAATACTAGAGATTAGTACAATGCGCAAGATAATTAGCTTTATATTATCAATTATTAACAATAAAGCATATGAAATAAGATATAAATAAGTAGAAAAATCGCCACTCATCAATGGTCCCAACTTAAATACATTACTTGTCCTTAAGAAAAATAATATTAAAACTAGTAAGTATATCAAATTAAGATCAATACCAAAGTCAACATTTTCACTTCACATGGGCACAATGATGTGACTTTGGTTGCTACTAAGAATTAGTCAACGAGCATGTGATTTGTTAACCAAACAACTCCCTCAAATTCAATCAGATATTCAAGAAAACAATGAAATTACAAGAATAATCAAGTGACAATGACAAATCCTCAAGAAGTGAGTAACAATCAATAGTAAATCAAACATGCTTTTTCACCTTATTTTCGAAATATATCAACTTCACCAATCTATCCTAGTTTACATGCCTTCTCACAAAAGAAACTGCCAAAAACACATAATATTAACAACATTCAACAAGGGACACATTCTCAACACTCACACTAGCAAAATGTTTATAATTCCAACAAATACCATACCCTATGTTTGCCCAATTTTAGATCAATACTAACTCAAAAACACTTGGTTGGAGGTCTCAAAGGACATTTCCTAGTTTGTAATTTGGGATTGGGGAAAGGTAGGATAAGTATTTAGGATAACAAATGACTACAACCTCCTTGAAATCCACAAAACACTGTATCAATCAAACTTGGATCATTGACCACTTCATTATTATACCAAACACATGCCTACCTTTTTTCAGTTTAGCTTACCCATTTATTACAAGATTTATTTTTTTCTTATCTTTTTGCATTTTCTTTTTATCTTTTTATTTTCCTTATTTTCCTATTTGATTATTAATCATTGCTTTGCCTTTAAGGCACCCATTCACAAAACCACAGAACATTATCACCTCTTCTAATTTCCACCACACCCTAACATAGACTTTTAGCCTTAAGTTATCAATTTCTAGTTTAAGGAGGGTAGGGTTCAAGAGAGGAAAAATTTTCAAATGGTTCAACATTAATAATGTGGTTATAAGAAGGGTTAATAGGCTCAAGTATGGTGACTAGTGATGCTATTCATGCACGGGTAGGATGTTAAGGCTAAAGTGGTTTCCATAGTCAAAGAAGGCCCAAGATCATTTAACAAACCTCGTATCATCAAGATTAGCATTGGAAAACCAATGGGGCAAGTTCTAGATGACATTAGCAACACAAGAACTATTCGACAAATACTCACCACACATGGCGCGAAAACTATTCTAGAAGTATTGATAAAAACAAGAAAAAAGGGAATCATTTTCAAAATTGCCATCAACTAAATAATTAGGAGTCATGAAATGAGTCAAGGCATTGTCATAATATCATTAACTTCCATGCATTTATTTTTTCACATAAAATTTAGATTAAGGGGTATGCTCGTTTCACTTTCACTATGCAAGATTAACCATTGTTAGTACCAAACAAGTCAAAATCTCTAATTTTAGCTCCAACAAGGGAAAAATACCATGGCTACTCAGACTCTACCATAATTTAAATTTCAACCCCATTTCACAATGTTATAGGTGCTTAGACTTCCCCTGCATGAATGACTCCAACACTTAAAGACAAAAATTTTCCCTAAAGAATGTCATCACTCAATCTATCATAGGGAAAGGATCATCCAAAATAGTCATCTAAAGAAAAAGCTAAACTAGAAATAAAAACAAAAGAAAAAATGAAACAAAGACTAATGCAACACAATTAAAATTATGTGCAACCAAAGAAATATGCATCACACAATACACCATAAATATCTAAATAAGAACTAATGAAAATACAACCTCAAGTCACCCCTAACTAAAAACACCACAGTGTCTTCACTAGATAACATCAAAGAATCAGAATGTAAAGGGTCTTCCTTAATATGAATCACTAGCTCTCTTAATTATCAGTCTCCTCATCAGTTGCATCGGAAACCTCAACATCATCATCCTAAGACAAATGTTCATGAATATCATCATCATCTATTTTCCTCAAAGAGAGGAGTGAATCTCTATGCTTCAGCACCTTTCATAAACTCTTCACACCATTCCGAGTAAAAAATTTATCCTTTTTTTATTTCTCTTCATTATCTTCTCATAAGAATTAATCTACTTTGGTGTGACCAAGCTAGGTTAGTGTATGCCCTTTCCATCCTAGTGATATGATTCCCTACCTCTTTTGTCATTTAAGAACCTATAATAATCTCTTTGTACGCCATATAAGGTAGGCCCCTCAGAAGTCTCATAAGGCCCTATGGGCAGTCTAGACGCCAACTCTTAAACTATCTACAACTCATTAGCCAACACCTAAATGGTCCTTGAGATGATGGTTTATAAGATTTAGACTCATCCTAAACTGACTTTCTTGTATACATCTTTCTCTACTTTCTTTTGGTGCTGAGCCTTCATTACAAAAATTTAATGGGAATAGGTTCCCATTTTTAGCCTAGTTATCCTCTGGGTACTCCTCTATTTTAGCCTATTTGCATAATTGGGTATTCGAGGAAGGGAATATCAAAGAGGATCCATCTCAAATTTGTACTCATGAAACTCGATAATAATACAATTATCAACATTCAATGGAATGTTATCTAGAATACAGGAGATCATATGGGCCCTCGTCACTGGGGTATTAGTTTCATTCTTTCATGGAGAGACATGGTTAAAAATAATTTCAATCCATATCCTTTCCTCGATCATAAACTAATTTGCAGTGATCTCTGCTTTTGAGGTTTCTCATGGTAAAATTTTTACCTAGGAAAACCTATGATGCCAACTAACTACTGGGAGTGCAAGCTTTCGTGGTGAACTGTGATTGGTTAGAGTCCGACAAACCATACACCATACTTATCTTCTTAACTCCAAAATGGACCATATTGACTCTTAGTTGTATCACTGGGGTAGCTAGTTTTACGGACTTAGGGTTGGTGTAAAATTCTCTTACACACAGTTCATTGGCATAAAAAGTTTCTAATGTAAAGTACAACCCTCCATGGCCACTACTCTCAGATAGATAACTGGGAGGGCCTCAGGAACTTACTTAAGGGAGAACTCTCTTTTAAGGAATAACTTCTTCCTGGCCTAGTCTGAAGACTATGTTGTTTGGTATTTAAGAGAGAGAAATTGATGCTGATCATATTCTCCTTCAACCTCTACATCATTAATAAGGTGGTGTTCCATTATTAGTGTTGTGTAAACCTAAAAACACCACAAAATCATTAGTGCACAAGATTAGTATGTAAATATTTCAACGTAGGTAATTGAATAGAAATAAATGAGTTAAGAATCAATTTGGGACTTAAAATTAAGTTTCAACCTTTTTAGATTTACAAAGAATTTGATCTCAAGTATCGCTTATGTGATCTGAGATTGATTTTGCGATCATCACTTTTATGACTAGGGGACACTTTAATGGTCTTTGCATAAGCGCTCAGATATTGCAAAGTGACACTTGCTTAAGCAAAGAAAGGGCCTCTTAAGTGGACCCTTCATCCCCAACAACCAAAAACCAAATTTTTTACCATAATGCTATACAAACATAATTTCCTGGTCTCAAATACATATTTATTAGGTAATTTAAGCACATAATCATGAATTCCCCTAAAAATAAACCACAAAACCCTTCAGAGACAAAAAGCCAAACACTTGGCGTGTATACTATTATCTAATAGATTGAACCTTCTCAAAGAATAGCTAATTTGGGATCAAAGATAAAGAAGAGTATAGCGAACACCCGTAGATGGACCAAGAAGGGTAATAATAAACTATTTCAACTATTTCAACAACATATGAGTACTCAAGACTTCCTCAAAATTTACACCAAGATGAACATTCTAACCCCAATTTGTACTCATACATTTCATGGATTTAGCAATTTAATCAATGAAATAGCACTAAAATTTCTTACTCTAATTGGTGGAAATAAAGAGGAGAAGAGATTACAAGAATTCCCAACCTAAAAATTAAAGGAACACATGAAACATACAACATTCGTGTTAAAGGAATTGAAGGAGATAAAAGGTTTGAGAGCAAAGAGAGAAAAAATATGAAAAAATACCTTGACCTTTGTTTATTTAAACCCACGGGGATTTTGGTCATTGGGTACCAGTTAAGAAGTATGTTAATTGATTACGCAATATTTGAAGAAAGTTAACTAATCACTTAAGATATTCGTTTGTCACTTAAGCGACATAGACCTTTTGTTGACTGTTCTAATCAGACATTTGTTTGCTTTTGAGAAATTTGAGGTCTTCAGTCATTGACAAAAAATTGTTCAACTTAAAGTTTTAAGGTGGTACTACCCCAAACGTTGTTCCAATCAACTCTTTGCATCCAACCCTATTTAGATCATTTCTAACAATAAAAAGTTTGGTGGATTAGTCAAAAAATAAAATCCTAAATTATTCTAAATACTAAAATTCAAAAGAAAGTTATAAATTTTTTTGGAAATGATGGGTTGCCTCCCATCTAGCGCTTGATTTAACTTTGCGGCATTATGCAAGCAACCTTACCATTTTTGTCTCCACTTAGAGGATTTGAATCTTCAACCCAACTTTAGATTAACATCTATTTCAGGTACTTGGGGTAATGGTAAGGAAGTAATGAGACCAAAAGTAATTATACCAACTCTATCTCACCATTTTGAAAACTTGAACCTTTTACCCAGCTTCTCATCAAAATTATGTGCAGGCTTGTTGGAAATTGGTAAGATTATCAATAAACAACTAGTTTAACACTACATTTTGCACCAGTTGGCCTTTAAGTAAGGTACATCATTTTTCCCACTTGGGATGACAAACTCCAAAATGTAAGGATTTTGTTCCTCATCTCCAAAATTATTCATTTACTTAGGTGGTTTGAATTTCATCACACCCACAAAATATAAGTGGCTAGAGTGAGGTAGCCAACTTATTTTTTAACATGCATTCCTCTTGACGTTCTCACCCTCAAAATGAACTTGAGTCTTTACAAGGAATTTGTTTGGCTTTCTGTTGCAACTCTAGTATCATTTCTTTAAGTTCGGCATCCTTCATTTATTTTGTGTTGGTTGGTTGAATAATCACCTTGTATTCCTCAACATCACACCCACCCTTATCTTTATTAGAAACTGCCTTAACAAAATCATGTAGAACTATTTGATTTTTATCACCATATGCTTCAATTCTTACATTCAATTTTTGGGTTGCCATTTCAAATTTAATCTACACTTGGCATCTCTTAACATGCATTTTGAGGGATTCATCCACCATTAGTAACAAACTTACAAGTTGACCCTTATGGACTTCAAGTTGTAGAGTTTGATTCATTAGCCATTCTTGGCTCATAATTTCTTTCTTGTTTAATTTTCTTCATTTTGAGATTCAATTATCTCTTGCATGATTCCTTCCTTGGAAAATTCAATATTTTCAAGAACTTCATCATCACCATCTTAGAATAGGTCCCAATATTAAACCAAGACTTTTCCACTTTTTTCATTCTTCTCCATTGTATCTTTCACATTTTCTCCATTTTCTTTCTTGAGATCTGACATTTTTTCTTCTTTTAGGTAAGCCATTTCTTTACTTTGGTAACTTTCGTTGAATCATCACACATTTTTGGCTCAACCACATCGCTTGAGATCTCTTCTTAATCAAATTTAGTTTAGGATTTAGAATATTCATGGCACTTGAAAGATTTTAATCCTCACCCACTTCTTTTTCTTTTTCACTTTTCTTTCCAAAGGTCGCCATGGATTGATACAAGAGATGCATATTCTTTCCCATTGTAGTCACCCGGTGCAACATAGTTTGAAGAACTACTACAACACCTTTTTGTATGATGCATTGTTCTTCCTTTATCACATTATGAGACCTATCAAACTCATAAAAATAACTAGTATTTGCTTTAGCATAACTAAGGAAGGATATAATAATTTTTACAATCACTCTATTGCCCATCTCGACCACCTGATAAAGAACCACCATATGCTCAATAGGATTTAGATGGTGCATACACCACTTTTTAGGGAGAATATTTACTATTTTACCAAAAGTGGAGAACACCATAATAAGGACATAGATCATCAAGATAAGATTTGCAACCACCAAACTCATTTTCATTCTATGCTGCTACTGAGATTAGTAGACAAAAACAAAATTATACCATGCACAAGAAACTAACGAACGTCTCAAACACATATTCGCAAGTTCAAATCAAAGTCAATAAGCTAAAATTCCAGACTAACTCAATACGCCAAATTGTTCCCTACGAACATCGCCATTTCTTATAACACTCATATTACTCTTTTGATAGGTATAGCAGACATTATCAATATATTTTATATAACAATGAGTCAAGGTTGAATACACAGGAAATGATATGAGTGGTGATCGAGTAGGTTCGAAATAAAAGTAACTTGTTAAATTCAAACCTATGATACAAGTATTTTTGGGTTTTTTTATAATAAAAGAGAAACACAGATAAAATCAATATAAAATGTGAAAAAATGATCAATGGCTATCATAATAATTGAATAAGAAGCATATGATATAGGGACTTAAATCTTGTAATGAGATATTATATTTACCCAACTACTCTCAACTTAATCACAGATATAGTATATTAGCCATGGTTTCACTATCACCCACTAGCGTCCATCTACCATTAAGGGTTTAGTCCTTACTTGTTCTATCAAACAAAGCTTGGAAGTATGAAGGACAAAACCAATTTTGAGATATGATAGGATTTGGGTATGTCTAGCATCAAATTCCATAAGATAAGTCATACCACCAAAATCACGCTAAATTAATCTTTCCCAACCTCAATTAGCTCTGTCAAGCATTAATTAAGGTAGATGTACAACATCCACTCCAATATCCTTCTTTGAGCTTAGATAGAGAAGGAACGGTGGAACATACGATTAATTTAGATAGCCAAAACCTATTCTCAAGTCAAGAGTAACCAATCAACATCAAAGCATAAGATATAGATAAAACCTAAATTATGCCTAACAAAAACACTCAAATACCAAAGTAAAATTTACACCTAAATAATCTAAATAAAGCAAGGAAAGAAGAAAGGTTTAAGGATTTAACAATCTAAAACTTTAATCTTTAATTACAAGGTGTTGGGTTAAGAACCCTAGCTTCAAACGATATATATTATGCAAAGATATGTTGGAATGGATTGGGATAAAGTATTTGACAAATTGGGATCCAAAACATGAAATTCCATCATTTCCTCTAAAATTATGCCTGGTGATCACTTCAGTGATACATTTGGTAGCTTACACAGCTTTTTTGACTTTCTTGACCAGTTGGTTAAGGGATATATTTGGTGGCTTACACGATTCCTTTGAATGTCTTGACCAGTCGCTTACGCAATGCAAATAGTCACTTACGTGACCCCTTTGACCTTTTGACCATTTGACCTATCATATAATGTCACTTATGTGACACATATGGTCGCTTACACGACCCCTTTGACTGTTTTCCTATTTTTTTATGCGATCCTCAAACCACTTAAGCGGTATCTAAGGGTCGTTTCTGAGACTTTTCTTTAGGATTTTTTCCTGTTAAGCTTCTTTTTTACTTTTTATCTTCAACTTTACTCTTTTTCATTGGAATTTCCTAAAAAACTAAAAAAACTAGAAATTATTATAATTTGCAAAATAATTAGCCTCAGATTATTAAGTATCAATAATAGAGCAAATGAAATAAGATATAAATGAGTTGCAAAATCACCACTCATCAGATTGATCTCTTTGTACAATTAAGAAAAGAATAGCAAGAGTGCAGCCAATCCATACTAAGAAGGACATCAAAATGAACCAATGTCTAACACCAAGGTCAATTGAGGTTACTTTCCCGTAACTCAACAATTTTTATATACCCATCTAGCTATGACTTAATCACCAACTATAGTAGAGACTGTGAAAGGTGTTAATAGAATTTCAGGACTGACACCAAAGTCTATTACTATATAAGGAGTTTAAAAAATAAGTGTGTCTCTAATATCTAATAATGTATAAACATAAATAAGAAAGATATGTACGAGTGACTACATTATGAGAACCTTCCTAATCCTGTCAAGTTTGAAGGGCATAAAACTTGTTCTAACTCTGACCGCCACCTACACAAGATACAACGCCCTACTGAGTAAGGTGACCTACTAGAGTTTCTAAATTATTGGACTGTGTTTGCCTAGGAGTATCTCGACACTTTTCAATGGAACCTGGGAACTCCTTTAAGTAATGTCCTAGTTTGCCATACTGAAAACAATTCCCACTACTATACATACACTTTCCTTGGTGATTCTTACCATACCTCTTACAAATTGGATTAGCTCATCCACTAGTGACAGAGCCTTAGGACTTAGAGACTAGTTCTCTATACTGATACTCATGCTTGAACTTAGGCACCAGAACATTAGCAGAAAATAAGAATAGAGATAAATATTTATTATGGAACTAAGAAAGATTTCTACCATTTGATCTCCATTAAGTGAAATTAAAACTACCTATTCTAGCCCTCTTACTTTCTAATTCCTAATCATTGATTTTGTTTGCCTCAATATGTTGAGAATGAGCCATTATCTTGGAGATTTTCATCTCCTTAACTAACATAGAAGTTCTACACTCTTTGACTACATCCTTACTAACAATAGGCACAAACTCACTCATACGGTCCTTGGAGTCAACAACCATAGTTTGAATATACTTTGCCAACTGAATGAACATAAAAGAATACTCTTTCACAATCATGTTACCCTACTTCAAATATATGAATTTCTACACCTTGGCCTCTCTTAACTCAAGTGAGAAGAACCTATCCAAAAATTTAACAAGAAGCTCATCCTACTCTGTCGGTCCTACATATGTACCTCTATCCTCTTTTTATTGCTCGTACTAGGTGTGATCCACTCCTTGTAACTGATAAGAGGCCAAGTCAACATTTTTAATTAGATTGATATCCATGATCTTATTAACTTTATGAATACTATCAAAGAACTCCTATTTATCTTCTTCAAAGAAAGCCTAAATAATATTATCGGATACAGCTGAGGGAAGTCTTATACACTGATATTACCATAATTATTTGGTTGACTAGTGCAATAGTCGGCTGGTTATTTAGAGTGGTCATAGACTAGGCTAATTATGTTAAAAGAAACATTGAATTTGGTATAGGAGATTTATTCATTCAAAGGGTTTGCTAGAGCTGGTGGTGGTACTTGTTGATTCCTATTCCTCCTTTCATTAGTTCTCTTGGGAGCATATTTTGTAAACATATATAGCACGTTATAGAATAGGGTTTAATAGAGTTCACACTTTATCGTATCACATGGACATGAAGTATATGAAATTTCCTTAAAATGTTTCATAACCTCTCACTTATAAATGTGGTGTGCTTCAAACATAAGAATAAGACTCTACTTAACATGATTTTTAGACACACTAGGACACTTTATGCTAGATGTCCTAATACCAAGTATTTCATGACCCATGGCACTACTGATATTGTATGTTTTGGTCCTTGACTCACATAGTTTTAAAATACGTTATTAGAGTAAAGGGGTTGTTTACTTATATACCCGGTGTCTCTCCCATGTTTTGATGATTTAGAACTCCTTAACATAAGTAGGGGTGTTGCACAAAATTTTTATGAGAGCCACTCATATGTTAGCCTTGTTGATGTGGTCAGAGTTTAAACAAAGTTTAGAAAAATCTCTAGTAGATGGGCAAATCCCAGTCCTGAGTCTAGGGCAATACCTTTAGTTAGGTCAAACCTCAACGAGGAATCTGAGTCCATACGAAGAGGTGTATGTAGCATCCCAACATAGGATAAGATTCCCAAATTGGTAAAATACAAGAGAGATGATGGGTGTATAAGTAAATTGGGATTTCACTCAACTGACACATTTTAAAGCTATGCGGTTCTAGGAACAGAAAAGATAATATCACTAGTAGGTTGGGTCGTTATATACATAGACATGAGAAAGAAACCCAGTTGGATATGATGAGGGTAAGGGACATATATATTGACATATCTGTGAGGGCCACTACTAAATTGCTATATGGTTTTTTTTTAGGCACCGACAAAAACATTTAAATAAGACTACTAGATGTTAGATTTGAAAAACAGTTAATAATTGAGCACAAAAGAAAAATTAATGTATTTCAAATGGTTCCCATACCACATTGTTGAGGCAAAAAAGAAATCTGATTGGGTTGCTAATGGAACACTAATTTACTAAAATAATTTGAATTTTCTTGCTAAATCTTGGTATTTCATAGTCACACATTTCTTATCACCTAACGAGATTGATAATGTCTTAATTTTTGATCAAGTAGGGATTACAACTAATATTATAATGAGTTGGAGTTAAACATTCAATAGAATATCACTAGAAAATATTATAAAAGGTATTTTTACACTACCCTCCCTTTTCATATAGTTGTCCATCAGTTGTGTTGGATCTCCCATATGTGTATTTTTCTAGAAGTGGATCGGATGCCTAGGCCTATGAAGATAATAAAAATTGCTTTAATCAAACACTACATATATATTATTGATTGAGAAATGAGATTAAATAGAAACCTTGAATTTATTGTAAGTTGAGGGAAATGAGCTTATTAATCACAATATAAAGATTCTAGTTACTAGAAATGGTGACACCATATCCCCTACTCATGCCACCACAACTTTATCTTTGATGATATCCATAGTGCTTTTAATTGTGCTCCAATCTATGCCTGCAATCTATGTTTTGATGTTATATTATTTCTTGCAAGAGGATCTAAAAAGGCTATCATCTAGAAACAAAGATAAAATAGTTAGAAAAATGGGCCAAAACTCTTTATGAAGGGTGTAATAAAAGATATTGTTTGGTGGATGTAGGTTCAGTTTGACAGAGTTGAGTTGTAGATGATTGATAGTCCATATAATAATCAGACTCCAAATATGAGTGAGGTCATAGTAGAGCTTACCTCACTTTGGGTAGTTGTGAAAGATCTCACCGAGAGATAGTTTAAGGTTGTGCAAACTCCTCTCATACCGGTGATAAAAAAGATATTTGACACTAAGGTATTAGATTTCTACACCTAGGACTCAAAAAATAAGGGCAAGGGTAAAGAAAAAATTGTACAAAGAGTGAGGTGTAGCCCAAAAGAAGAGAAAGAAAAGAGAAAAAATACTATGAAAAAGCCGACTAGAGAGAAAATAGTCCTTTAAGTTATACCTATTGAAGATGGGTAAGAGAGAGCTAATTGTTGGGAGATCTATAGCAAGTGAGGTCTTGGATGATGCAAATTATTTTGTTCATGAAAGTGGTGGGGGTACAAAGAGTGACCCCACGAGATCTATATCACTGAGTGTAAAGATTATTGTTGGCGCTACTAGCACAGATATTACAGTTACTACTGAGACCACAAGAGTTGGAGAGCACGAAGGGTTTTCATTATGGCCCATGTTAATTATTCTAGAACAGGAATGAAATATCTCAGATTTTGGTCCTTGAACTAATTCTGAGTTTTGAACTCACTACCCAGGATACGACTCTCCTTACAAGTCATAACGTGCCATTGTGGGTCATAGAACCCCAGTCATAAGTTTTTGCAAAAAAAATAGCCTAAGTTACTATCCCAATTATGAGTGGATCCTAACAAGTTGTAAAGACTCTAAATGAATCATATGGTTAAGTCCGTAGCCAAACTAGTGTGTGACCCAAGTGTTTCTATCTTGACTATGACTTAGATACTATGACTAGTAGGGTCACCTGATGAGTCATATGGTGTTAATTATAGGGTCTTTAAAGGAGGGTACTTTAGCTACTGTCTTGGTATGAATCATGGTGATGATTCCTAATGAATCTTTATGAGTCATATAGTGACCCATAGTTACTAATGATAATTTTTTGACTTTTAATTAAGGGCACTCTGAAAATTTCCTCTTTTCCCCAATTTCAACCGACGATGACTTCTTAAACTCTCTTAATTCTCCAAGGTCAAGATACTTAGGGTTTCCAAGAAGTTTATCTATTAGGTATTGCAAGGTTGATTACTTTCAGGCATGTTACTCATCCCCAATTTGTATTTTATAAAAATAATGTTTTTAATGGTTTAAATTGTATGGATTTAAATGTGGTTTTTGTTATAGTTGAGGATTTTGGAATGTATGATCCTTGAATTTTTTTTCCCAAGGTTTTTATGGGATGTTCATGCTTTTAACTGAATGTTTTTAACTATTGTGGTGTATGAGTGTGGGAATTGGAATGACGGTCAAGGTATTCCCCCTAAATTGATCTTTTAAACTTGGAATTGGTTTTGAATAATTGTGTTCCCTCAACCCACTAGTATAAATGGTTTTGAATGGTGAAATTGTAACTTGGTTTGATTTACTCTCTTATACTACTGCATTGCACAAATGGTTAAAAAATGAAAGTTGATTTTAAAGTCCTTGTTGTCCATGTTTTAAATTTAAACATGAACAAAAGAGGTTGAGGAATTCCTCCAATTTGATTTAATGAACAAAAGGGGTTGAGGCATCACCCAAGTTAATGTGCTTGTTATGGCATAGTGTTAAGCTTGCAAGTATAAGGGTATAATGATACCCATGGTGTGTCTTAACATTAAATCCTTGGTTAAATAAATGGGTTATTGATAACACTCAACTTATAGGTCAATTTAACTGTAAGGTGATCATCGTCAATATATTTACCTAAATTTTTAGTTAGGTTTGAATCCACGAGTAACAATGTAAGTGGAAATCAAATTAGCTCGGAACAATGGATACTTTCTAAATTTTAACCTAGAGTACAAGAAGATAAAAATGGGCGGTTTGAAAAATATCAGAACTAATATTTCTTTTTTGGGCTTTCAAGTATTAATTTGGGGCAAATAATTAGAGTCTAATCAATTAGAAACGGATATTGGGGTTATGTATTACTAAGGGAAGCTAAAAATAAGGGTTTTAACAATTCAACTTCACTTTTAGTAGATTAATTGTGGGTAGGTCGGGTTAGGGGTTTTGGTACTAGCCTTTCAACAAAGCACTAAAATATCACACATTGATTCTTTTGAATACCAAATAGGTGTGTTCAAATACTAGTAACCAAATCTCAATTTAGGCATCCCTAATTCTATGATGATGCGTAAGACATAGCCATTCCACAATTTAACCTTATTTCTAAGATAACAAAAAGGGAACACTACAATCTATGTAATTGTTCACAAATGCTCATGTCACCTTCAACCCCTCTTTCAAGGATGGTTGAAGGATCTAGGTTACCCACATTACTTTGTCATGGATGATGTAGAGATTAGGAAATTTGAGACTTTCAACAACAAATTCTATGTTATCATCAAGTATTTGAAAAACCCATCAATATGAACTACTAATTGATGCCAACAATAAAAACCCACATAAACTTTAACCCTATTAATACATAACCCCAAGAGGAAAAACTAGCTTCTCATAAGATAGATAAGTAACGATATACCTAAAATATCCATTGATTTGATTCATAGGAGACTAAGTGAATGTAACTTAAGACTTTGGACTCAAATAAATATTCAATGGGAGTTATCTATCTATCTACTTAGAAGCTACTCCAATGTATTCTTCACCCAAAATTAATACAATATTTTCTTCTTCAAGTATGGAGGCTACGAACTAGGAAAAATGCAATCATTGGGAATTGAAAATATGATTTCTAAAGAGATAGGGCTTGAGTCTATATTAGGGAATTTGGGGTCAACTGCATGTATTTAGGTTTCTTCCCTTAGGCTTCATTTTTTGGTAGGTCGTGGTTATACTAGCTTTGCTTCAATTATGCCTACCAAGACTGTGGATAATTTTGCACGATCACGGTATTTTAAGTGACTGCAATCTGAATAACTAAGGCTATGTTCTGCTCTAGGTCTTCAGTTACACTACTTTGCTTCCTTTTGTTCTCTTTTTAGCTCCAATCCACATCTTTGTAGCTTATCATCTTGGTGACTACAAGATATGAATATTAGTGCATTTAATCATAATTATATCTCACTTATTCATTCAAAACATTATAGTGTACACGAATGTGAAGTATACTTGAGTGGGAGATTCACCACTTATCTGTTATGTGAAACTTGTTTTAATTTGGGCTTAATGAGGGTCATATAGCAAAGATATGAATGTGTGGAACTTGGATGGATTGTACTAGAAACTCATGTTTGCCGATGTGAGGTTTGGTATTGATGACTGTGTGCATAGTTTACACTATTGATATAATTGTATCTTAGAATGACATAGGGTTAGGGAATTCATTGGTTTTCTTTAATACATCTGGTTCGTGCGACCAACATGAATTAAGGCCCTTTCATTAGGGGAGATGAACCATTATAGCCTGCGAGTGCCTATTTTGTAAGGATTAGCTACATAGTTAAGGATAAAGTTTTACTTTATGTTAAGCCTTGTTCTCTATCCTCGCATAATACTTATACATGTGTATGATGATGTGTCCATGATTTAGAATTGGATTTGAATTCATATTTTTTATCCTTTATCCCTGATTTATATGTTAATGCTTACCTCACTAACTATTTTTAGATATTATATCCTAATATGATGTAGGGTCGAAGGAAATTATACATTTTTTATGCAGTGCTAGGTGGATTAGATCAGTTTCTTGGTCATTTATAGTGAAGTGATGAGATTTCATTCTTCAAATAACTTGATAATTATATTGGTTTCCTTTAATGGCTTAGAATTGAAGACTTGACATTAACATAATCATTATCATTGTTATTGTTAATGTTGGGGGCATGTCCCAACATTGGTTGTTATAATATTAGTAGAGGATTTATGGATATTGCTTTGAATTTCGTA
This sequence comes from Capsicum baccatum var. pendulum, assembly GCA_030864225.1. NCBI lineage: Eukaryota > Viridiplantae > Streptophyta > Magnoliopsida > Solanales > Solanaceae > Capsicum > Capsicum baccatum. The sequence continues at coordinate 157,749,101 of CM061558.1, forward strand.
TTGATGGTGATGTTCTTAGATGTCTTTGAGTTTATAAATTTCCTATCTTGTTTAGGTTTGGAATTCAGCTGCTGCTAGGTATTATGTTCTACGTTGACTAGCAAAGGGGATGATCTTTGATCGTTAGTACACATGAGAAACCCATCACAACTAGCCCTGGTTTGGATTGTGAAAAAATTTGTATAAGATCATAGGTTTGGTTTCATTGGATTTTCATAAAGCCGTGTCAAGTAGTCTCTTTCATGGGTATGTAGCAGACCACACTTATAAGGGAGAGGATTTGAGGCATTTGGGAATGTTTCCTTTCTTTTGATCAATTTTTGATCTATATAATCTAGGGTGTTCAGATACTCTCCAGCAAGATTTGATGCTTGTCGAATCTCATTTATCTTGCTTGAGGACAATGTGGAAGGAACTAGTCCTAATCAAGAGTTTTAGATCTGGCCAAGGGTCGATACTTTTTATTTCCCTCGTAGAGTTTCAGCGGTCTATATTTATCCTTCTACCACTGGTGACACCCCTTCTGAGTCAGCTCTTAAAGATATTCCTAATGTATAGTTACATCGTTCTATTAATCTATTGACCTATTTAGTAACATCTTAGTCACGTTAGTTGAGTCCAGTTAGTGCTGTTATGAGTTGTTCTAAAGTTACTCGAGTTAGGCATTTTATGAGGTTTAATCCTCAAACCTTTAGTGGTTGTAAGGTTGATAAAGATCCCCAAGGATTCATAGATGAAATGGAGAAGATCATCCAATTTATGCATGCTTTTTAATTTAAGGGTGTTGAGTTTGTCATATACTAGCTTAAGGATATGTAATATCATTGGTATAAGGAATGGGATTAATCTAGTACTGATGATGCTGAATCTATTTTGTGGTAAGTTTTCAAGTGCCTTTCTTAATCATTTCTATCCGTAGGAGTCGAGGGTTACAAAAGATGAGGAGTTCATGAATCTAAATTAGGGTAGGATGACTATGAAATTCTATGCCCTAAAATTTCATTAATTGTCCTGTTATGATCCTAAGCTAGTATCTAGCATGAGCTCTACGATAAGGAAGTCTTCTTTGGGTTTTTCTCGATACTTAGTGTTGGAGTGCAAGGCCACCTTACTGAATAGTTGCATGGATATTTTGAGGTTTTTGGTATATATGCAGTTATTTAAAGATGAGAACAAGAAACAAGCTAAGATAGGGGAAAGGTAGAGTAAGAGATCTTGATATTCTAATCAGAGTGGAGGCCAGTAGAATAGTGGAAACAATAGCAGGAAGTCGGCTAAGAAAAAGTAAGGGAATTTTGGTATGTATTCCATAATGAGTGATTCATATCTTAAGTCATCTGGTGATTGCTATTTTTATAGAAACAATGGGTTTAAGGCTCATGGTGCCCAGTCTCAGAACAGTGGGTCTTAGTCAGCTCCATCACATCCTCCTTCTAGATTTTGTTGTCTTTTTTTAATGAGGTAAGGAATAAGTGTTTTATATGTGGACAACCTGGCTATATTAAGAGGAACTTTCCTTCTAGTGACATAGCTACTCAGGCTAATAATGTCCTAATTACTGCTTCTTCAGCTCCTACACAAAAGGGGAAAACTTTTTGATCCAATGCTGGTTGGCATCATCTGTATACTCTATACACCCATCAGGATTTATAGGCATATCCTAATGTTGTTATTGGTATGCTAAAACATTTCTCTCATAATGTATAGTATCTGCTTGATCCCGGGTCTAACCTTTCTTAAGTAACCCCTTATGTGGCTATTGATTTTGATTTTTGTCCTGAGTGTATTCTTGATCTCTTTTCTATGTTCACCCTTGTGGGTGACTCTATTATGGCTAAAAGATTTTATACGGGTTGTATAGTGTCTATATGTGTTAGGAAGATGCTAGTAGATCTGATAGTGTTGGAAATGTTAGGTTTTTATGTGATTTTGGGGATGAATTGGTTGGATTCGTGCTATACGTCTCTTGATTGTAGGACCCAAGAGGTTAGTCTCTAATTCTCAAATTAACCAGTGATTAAGTGGCAAAGTAGTTCCTTAGTGCCGAAGGAAAGGTTCATTTCTTATCTTAAAGCCTAAAATTTGATTTTCTAGGGGTGTCTATACTATTTAGTATATGTTAAGGATTCTAGTTTTGGAGTCCCTTCATTGCAATCTATCCTGGTAGTCTGTAAGTTTCTCAAGGTGTTTCTAGATGATCTTCCTGTTCTACCTCCCAATAGGCAAATTGCTTTTAGGATTGATTTTTCTTCCAAACACTCATCCTATCTCTATCCCTCCCTACAGAATGGAGCCATTCTACAAAAGGTTGTGGCAATTAAGAAATGACCTAGACCTATGAATCCAATCGACATTTGGACTTCTTTGGTTTATGCAGCTACTACAGGCAGTTTATGGAGAACTTTTCATATATGGCATCCCCATTGATTAAGTTGACTCAGAAAAAGGTGAAGTCCTTATGGTGAAATGCTTATGATAAGCTAAAAGACAAGTTGTCTTCCGCTCCTATTTTAACCCTGCCCAAGGGTATGGATGGCTATATGGTTTATTGTGATACATCCCGCATGAAATAGGGTTGTATTTTGATATAGCATGGTAAGGTGGTGGACTATGCTTTTAGAAAGTTAAAATTTCATGAGAATAATTATCCAACTCTATTTGGAGTTGTTAGCTATGGTTTTCGCTCTAAAGATTTAGAGTCACTATATATATGAAGTTCATGTTGACATCTTTTCAGATATAAGAGTTTGCAATATGTGTTCACCCAAAAAGAGTTGAACCTTAGGCAAAGGAGATGGCTTGAGTTGCTCATGAACTATGACATGAGTCTCCATTATCATCAAGTTAAAGCTAATATGGTTGTTGATACTCTTAGAAGGCTGTCCACTGGGAGCTTATCTCATGTTGATGAGGAGAAGAAAGGTTTGGAAAGGATATTCATCATTTGGCAAATCTTGGGGTTCATCTCTTTGTCTCTGAGAATGGAGGTATGATTGTGAAAGAGGTGGTAAAGTCATCTTTTGGTGCTTAGGTTAAAGAGAAATAGGTTCTGGATCCTATTTTTATGCGAATCAAGGTTGTTGTTGGTCACTAGAAAGTCATTGCTTTTGATATTAGTGGTGATTGTATCTTTAGGTACCAATGATGTTAGTCAAATTTACACGCCTGAAGTACTATATTTTACCCATATTTTAGCTAAGTTTTTAGGACAAATTATATAATTCATGCACTTTTAGTCCTTTTTCCTGTAAGTGAGCTAACGAACATGATTAGCAAGTTTTCAGGTATAAATGATGCAGAATTAAGCATTTTATGGATAACTTGACGCCAAAGAAAGCTTTACGAAAGAAGTAAGGGAATCTTGGACGCCAAGGACCAAAAGTGGCGCATGGAAAATCTATCCCGGGCAAAAACAGCAATTCTGAAGACTTTGAGACTAGCAGTAACTTAGTAGGATTAGGATAATGATACATTAACCTAGTAGGATTGGGTTAAGTAATGCATTAGCTTAGTAGGAATAGGATATAGGTGTTATAAATACCCTATTTTGCTAGAGATTTTTATTCATTCCCCCATTCCATCAATTCCCATCCATCCACCATCCATCCATCCATCAAAACAATTCTCCACAACCCTCATCCCTATTACATCCTTCCCCTTTCTTTATTAATTCATTGTTGACATTATTTTTCATTTATTCGACTTTTAATTTTACAATAAGAGAATCACTATTTTTCAAGGAATTCACGCCTAACGCCATACCACACCATACTACACGTGAGATTTTTTATTGTGGTATAATGATAATGTCTATTGTGATTTCCATCGCACTCATGAATAGCTAAACTTCTCTGTTGGGGTTATGGAAGCCTTATGAGATACTATCTATTGCTATGAGTTTGTGAGTTCTTGACACGTATGCTGCTTATATCATTATTCTCTTCATCTTAATCTAAATTCTTTTTGGTTGCAAACGCATAGAATAACGCCACTACAACATTAACTTGTTTGAAAGAAAAGTTATATTTCTGGAAAAGAGATAATGTCAAGGTAATAGGGCACCAACCCCTGTTAAAAAGTTAGTGCCGTAACTGGATTAACCTCTTGGAGAATTTGTACCGTTAGACACGCTTTAAGCTCGAAAGAGTTAAAGTGAAATAGTCCTTGTTAGGTCGAAAGACGCTTGGATTTACCATAGAATACAATTCTCTCTAAGCACATGCATGTCTGAATTCCGCACAACTCATAGCCAATAGAGACGTACAACTCATAAGGTGGACATAACCCTAACTTCTCAATTCTCATTGTTTTACATCTTACTAAACATTCTTTCTTTTTACTTTGCTATTTTCTGTTTTTACTTTACTATTTTGATTACATTATTTGCACATTAAAATCCCCCCTTTCACGAGACTTGTACCAAAAGTCTAATAATCTTTGCTTACTTATTGACCGGCTATTCCCTGTGGGATCGATACCCAACCCAGTTGGGTTATATATTTGACAACGACCGCTTTACACTCCTACGTGAGCTGTAGATTGAGCGTTATCAAAAATTGGCGGCGTTGCCGGGGAATACGAGTGTCAACTAAGTTTGTGATAGTTACTAGACCCTTTGGTCAAAGATTCTCGTACTTGTACTTTTAGTTTTTGTTTTTGTTCTCTGCAGGTTTTTATTCAATGCATACCCCATACTCAAAGTTCTGGTCAACCGTTATTACCTATCAATCCTGAACCAAAATGTATTGGCAGAATGAAGGAACAACACGAAATTGAAAGGATGGCTGCTCAACAGGAATAGGTGAGACTAGCTGCTCTAGCCGCCGCTCAAGTGCATCAACTAAATATTGATAACCCCGCGTAAGCAATAAATCCCGACGACGAGGACCTAGGTGATAACGAGTTACTAAACCCTAGGCATGCTGCTGAGATCGCAACACCTGCCAACAGAAGAGATCGTCAAGGAAGGTTTAGGCATGAACGCCGACCTGTACAACTAGCTTTCGACGATGATGATGATGATCTTTATGGAGCCGGAGCCACAGGAGCCATTATTCCTCCACCATTGGCACCCGGAGCCAAGTTCAACATCACAAGCACCATGATTCAGTTATTGCAACTCAAGGGATTATTTCGTGGACTAGCAGGCGATGATCCGAATATGCATCTCATCAACTTTATTTCTACATGCAAGTCGTTTGATAATCCTAGTGTTGGTCAGAATGCAATTCGATTACGCCTATTTCCATGGGGAGGCAACTCTATGGTTGATTGGGCTGACTCCTGATTCTATTACAAATTGGAGGCAATTGAGAGACGATCTCCTAGAAAGATTCTTTCCGCCATCCAAAAGAGCAAAATTAAGAGATGAAATTAGCAACTTTCGGCAGCTTCCAACCGAAGCTCTTCATGAAACATGGGAGAGGTTCAAGACGAAGCTAATGCATTTCCCAAACCACCATATGACCAATATTCACCTAATGGAGATACTATACAGATCCTTGAATTCAATAACTAAACCAGTGGTGGATAATGCGGCTGGAGGATCTTTTATGGACCTCACCTTTGGTCAGGCAAGCAATATGCTAGATCGGATGACGAAGCAAAGTAGAGCTTGGCATACTAGGGATTCTGAGGTAGCAAGCCCCACTTTATCTATTGGCATGACTGCAGACCAAAGGAGAAGAGAAGAAGAACGTGATCAAGATATGGCGCACCTGAAAACACAAGTGGATCTTCTTACAAAATATCTATTATCAGGGAAGACCGAAAAAGTCAAAGCTATTGCGTCAAAAGGAAGAGACGAATCTGATTCGGAAGAAGAGGCCCACTACTTAAACAATCAGGGGGGTTTCCGAGGTAATACCCAAGGAAACCACGGTCGAAACTATTATGATAAATCTGGAAACAAGGACCAAGGTAGTTGGAAGAACAAGAATGACAAGAGTGGTTTGTATGTTCCCTCAGGAAGACGTTACTCCACTACATCTGGTTCTGGAAATATGGAAGATGTGATGGCTAAACTGTTGAAAGGAGTGGAAGCAACCAGCGCGGGAGTAATAGAGGTAATAAATGATTGGTCCTCAATGAAGCAATTGGTTGACTCACATTCCTCTTCAATAAAGCAAATAGAGCAGCAATTGAGCCAACTTTCCGCAGCGCTCAATCAAAGAAAGGCTGGCACTTTACCTAGCAATATTGTGCAAAATCCAAGGAATGATGGATCATGCATGGATATTACTACTCAAAGTGGTAAGGTTCTAGAAACTTCATCCAAAGGCAAATAAGTGGTTGATGATGTAGCGGACAACGATGATAAGATGGAGAAAACGCAGTAGAATCCAACCACGACATCCATGACGTCACCCCTAGTAGGTTGCAGCCTGAAAAGACCAAAATACGGAAGAAAGAGGAGAAGAAATCCATGGAGAGAACAATCCCACTTTCACCACCACCTTTTCCTCAAAGATTGCAGAAAAAAGGCAGATGATACAAGGTTCAGCAAATTCATGACTATGTTAAAACAGCTGACCATTAATGTTCCTTTGGTGGAGGCACTAGAACAGATGCCTGGGTACGCGAAATTTATGAAGGATCTTTTAACAAAGAAGCGGGAAGCAAGTGGTGAGTTGACAGATATTGTTCATCATTGCAGTGCGATCGCTACCAGATCACTAGTACAAAAGAAGGCCGATCCCGGTGCCTTCACTATTCCGTGCACTGTTGGATCTATGAATTTTGCTAAGGCATTGTGCGATTTGGGAGCAAGCATCAATTTGATGCCACTCTCCGTCTACAGAAAGTTGGGGTTAGGCAATCCGACACCAACCAATATGAGTCTCGTGATGGCTGATAGGTCAGTAAAATGACCTGTGGGTATCTTGAATGATGTGTTGGTGAAAGTTTCTTCATTCATCTTTCCTGGAGACTTCGTTATTCATGATTGTGAGGTGGACTCTGAAGTTCCCATAATCTTGGGATGCCCTTTCCTTGCAACAGGAAGTGTGCTTATTGACATGAGAGCTAATGAGCTTTTATTTTGGTTGAATGACGAAGTGGTCCGTTTTGATATATGCAAAGCAATGAAGCAGTCCAGCGATATGAATGTGTTCTCTGTAGCTGATGTTCATTATGAGGATAAGAGAGCATTATCTGTAGCGAAACAACTTACTGTTGAGCCATTGTCTGCTGCGCTACTGAATGTTGAGCATAAGGATGATGAAGATTATGAAGAAACTACATGTTCTCTAACAGAAATAAGGTCCTATTCTCATACTCCTAAACAGCCGGACCTTGATATTAAGAATCAACCATCACCAACAACGAAGACTTCCATTGAAGAGCCACTAAGGCTAGAATCGAAAGAGCTCCCTGATTATCTAAGGTATGTGTTCTTGGAAAGTGGAAATATTCTTCCGATAAGTATGGCGGATGATTTAAGTGAACAACACGTAGAGGCTCTCATCTCTGCTCTGAAGAGATACAAGAGAGCCATGGGTTGGACTATTGATGATATAATTGGTATCCCTCCCGGGATAGGCATGCACAACGGTCATCTCGAAGAAGATTGCATGCCTACAAGTAAGCCTCATTGTCATCTGAATCCATTCAGAAAATGATCCACCATCTATCTCGACGAAGTCTAAGTACTCGAGGTAACTATATCGTGCCACAATAATAAATCAAGCGCTAGATGGGAGGCAACCCATAGTTTTACATTTTTTTCCTTTCTTTCGTTCTATTTCGTGTTTGCCTTTGATAAATAAAAATCCAAAAAGAAGAGTCGTGCCACAACCAAAACTAAGGCTCTTGATGGGAGGCAACCCATCGTTCTAATCGTGTTTGTTGTTTTTGAGCAAGTGTAGGAACAAGAGGCGTAAACGAGGAGATTGGTTCCAAATATTAATTTGGCCGTATTGCATGTTGAAGGTGGTAAGTTAGTATTGAAGAAGCAAAAGGCTATGGATTAGGCATTGCTTATGAAAATATAGGCAACGAACAAGGCTAGGACTATGTAAAACTAGGCCACGAACAAGGCAAGGCCTATACTATGGCCTTATCTCTCGGAATCTAGTGTGCCATAGCATAGGCGCCGCCCATGCCCAAGTATGCCATAGCATAGGCGCCGCCTATGCCAATGCCTTTTGTCTCTGAATCTCATATGCTAAGTGAAAGGCGCCGCCTATGCCAAGCATAGGCAAAGTAAAAGGCGCCGCATATGGTCACTTCTTGTCTCCAAAACCGATTTTAAATGGGTCAAAACCCGACCCAACCTTCCCCTATAAATAAGAGACTTAGTCTTAGACCAAAAACACATTGGAAACCTAGCATAAGCGCCGCCTATAGCCTCCAAATCCTCTCCAAAATTTTCCTTTTCCTCTTTTACTTCACAAGAACATCATCCAAAGGAATCAATCAAGTAAGTACTTCTTTGTTCTTCATTTATATTCCGTAAGTACTACACTACTATGCCTATTATGAATTGTTAAATCTTGAAGTAGTATTGGGGATTTGAATGTGGTTGATGTGTTGTGATACAACTAAGTGTGTGCAAGAATACGTAAGAATGATCTTAACATGTTTCCAACTTGAATTTGATTTTGATGCACTATCATACTTTTGCGGAATTGTCATGGTCACAAAAAATTGCATAATCTTGTCAATAGAAAGCCTACATGTTGGAATAACTTGTTCATCAAGATGAGAATTATGGTTGACTACCAACATATGAGGTTGTGATTATTTCTAGATACTATAGCTTGATTCAATCCCTATGTAGTAGTCTTGATATATCAAACATGAAAGTATTGCTAAGAATACAAGAAGTATGACTGCACTGATTTTATTGTTGGAATATAGCACCTAAAACGTATGCCGATGAAGTCTGAGTAGTCGACCACTTTCACTTCACTAGTATGTACCAACAAACTAAGTGTGGGGTGGTGCCACTACTGCTTGTTTATAGATTGTATCCATTGAGATGACGCTAACATGAACATTGTTTTAGTCTCAGGTACAATGGCACCCAAATCAAGACAAGGCAAAGATAAGGCAACCACTTCCCAAAAAGGCAGGAAAAGAGGACGCAAAGAGCAAGGAGAGTCCTTCTCGATGCAAGTACCATGCCGCATGTTCAGAATTAAATGGGTTTTAAAGGAGGAAGTAAAGGAATGGTATAGGAACAACAAAGAGAAGAAATATGTTCATGTGGACTTGGTAAACAAGGAAAGCCTAGCAAAGAAAGAACCGTGCATGTTGGCCAAGATCTTGCCGTTACTTCTTGATTTCATCTTCCGAGATATGGGAGAATGCAATCTCGATTTAACAAGAGAATTCTATGCCAACTGGTTACCGAAAGCCACAGGAAGCGAGGTCAAGATTCGGGGCCAAGTTTTACAACTCAATGCGGATTTCTTCAACTCCTTTCTTGGCTTGCCTGCTGTTGATCCATCACCATTCAAAGAGCTGTACAGTAGACCTCCATATAGAGCCATTCGACACACACTCTGTGGAACAAGGTCCATGGCACAGTGGAGTAGACATAAGGATACCGGACGACACAACACCTTCCCATATGCTCCTTTGAATAGAGAAACAAGAATATGGTTGCGCATAGTCAACTCTTGCCTAATTCCAGGGACTCAGTACACAAAGATAACACGAGATAGAGTGTTCTTGGTATACGCATTGATGACGAATGTCCCTATCAAAATTGGAGCAATTATTCGATCCACAATGCGGAAAGATAGGCTAGACAAAAGGTCCTACTTCAGTGTTGGCAATCTGTTGACCGGAATATTGAGGAAGGAAGACATCGAAGAGGAATCGGCTGATCATAAACTTCCACATAACCCAAATAAGGTTGACCTCACAAAGGTTAAAGATGTTGAATCTACACATGGCATCAACCTTACCACTTCAGAAAGGCATGCTCGAGATGAGAGTTTATTTCGCCATCTTTATGGCATGACTCGGTTTACAATGATGAGTGATGGTCGTGTTCCAACTACTGAAGAGCTTCAACAGCTGGATTATGACTACCCAATGAATGAGCACGCGAAGGCAATGTGTGGAGTAGGTACATATTTTGAGGAAACTTTTGATGACGATATGCCGACCGATGATGAACGACGAATGCCAGACTTCGACGTGGTGGAGAATTCTGATGACGATGACTCCATTGATGATTCCGACGAAGGGGGTATGACCCCAGACATAGAGGAGGAGTCCGACTAACCAGGTTCTTCTTATTTATTTTCCACTGAGGGTAGTGTGTCCCGTCTAAGTGTGGGGTGCTGGTATTTGCATGCTATACTTCTCTATCTGCATTTGCATTTATGTTTGTTTTGTTTTTCTTTTTAGTAGTTAATTTTTTTTATTATTTAAATTTTTTTTTTTACTTAACTTCACATGAAATTATTCTAATAGGCAGCATGAGATTATGACAAGAGTTTGTGCTAAAATCATGACTATTGAGACGTTTAGACTCTAATTGTGACTCACTATGTGATATTGTGTGGTTCAATTCCTTCATCTGTTGGGTCAAGAGTCTATGCTACTCCCAATAAAGTCAACCATGTGCCTTGTATGTTTGAGGATATAGTATATTCTGTGTTTTTGGCTGATGCTAGAACTTGCCTGGTATGTATGTAAAGCGAAAATAAGGAGTGCATGTCTAGGAGATGATTTAGGCATTTTTTTGGCAACCTATACTTGTTTACCTTCTTTTTACCTACCCATGGACATTATCCTAGTTAACCCCTTTGAGCCCTTAGCCTATTTTCTTTGACAACCTCATATGTAAGCCTAATCCATTTTTTCAAGACCATAATTTGATCCAAATTCCTAAGTGCTTTAAAGTGTAAAGTCATGTGATAAAATAAGAGGAAATTGGGTGAGTATGATGCTTTAGAATGTAATGGTGCTTGAATTTGTTATGAAAAAGAATTGCTATCATAAGAGGTGTTATGAAAAGAAAAAAAAGGGAAAGGAAAACTGAAAAGTTAGTTATGTTTAAAATTGAAAAACAAAGGTGGAAAAAAGGGGTGGTAGAATAAAAGAAAGAAAAAAGGTTTTTTGAAAGAAAAGTATTAATGGCATAATGTGATGTATTAAAGCGCTTAGGAACATAGTCACTATTTCTGGCCAAAATAGTCCTACCCGTCCCTTAGCCTACATTACAATCAGCAAAACACCTATTTGATCCTAAGCTTAGCATTCTGATATTTAGTAGAGCATTACACTAAGGGAAAGCCTATGGCCATCAGTTGCAACATATGAATTCTTTGTAAGATTGAGAGCAAGGATAATCTTATACCTATATTTGAAATATATACAATACTTGTGAGTGATTATGGGTGATATATGGTGAGACACACATGGTTGATGAGTATTGGGTAGTTGTGTATGATTATTTGTACCTCAACTTGTGGACACGAATTAATCATCATCATGAGTCTATGTTGGAGGTTGAATTGTTTCTACTAATGATCGGAAAACAACTCTTTGTTAATGATTGACGTGCTTGTCTTGATGAATATTTTGTGTTGTTACTGTGAAATCCCAAGTAGATGTTTAGATGGACATGATATTTTGTTTGAGGATGAACAAAGCTTTAAGTGTGGGGTGTTGTTGATAGGCGAATTTACATGCCTAAAGTACTATATTTTACCCATATTTTAGCTAAGTTTTGAGGACAAATTATATAATTCATGCACTTTTAGTCCTTTTTCCTGTAAGTGAGCTAACGAACATGATTAGCAAGTTTTCAGGTATAAATAATGCATAATTCAGCATTTTATGGATAACTTGATGCCAAAGAAAGCTTCATTAAAGAAGGAAGGGAATCTTGGACGCCAAGGACCAAAAGTGGCGCATGGAAAATCTGTCCTGGGCAAAAACAACAATTCTGAAGACTTTGGGGACTAGTAGTGACTTAGTAGGATTAGGATAATGATACATTAACCTAGTAGGATTGGGTTAAGTAATGCATTAGCTTAGTAGGAATAGGATATGGGTGTTATAAATACCCTATTTTGCTCGAGATTTTTATTCATTCCCCCATTCCATCAATTCCCATCCATCCACCATCCATCCATCCATCAAAACAATTCTCCACCACCCTCATCCCTATTCCATCCTTCCCCTTTCTTTATTAATTCATTGTTGACATTATTTTTCATCTATTTGACTTTTAATTTTACAACAAGAGAATCGCTATTTTGCAAGGAATTCACGCCTAACGCCATACCACACCATACTACACGTGAGATTTTTTATTGTGGTATAATGATAATGTCTATTGTAATTTCCATCGCACACATGAATAGCTAAACTTCTCTGTTGGGGTTATGGAAGCCTTATGAGATACTATCTATTGCTATGAGTTTGTAAGTTCTTGACACGTATGCTGCTTATATCATTATTCTCTTCATCTTAACCTAAATTCTTTGTGGTTGCAAACACATAGAATAACGCCAGTACAACATTAACTTGTTCGAAAGAAAAGTTATATGTCTGGAAAAGAGATAATTTCAAGGTAATAGGGCACCAACCCCTGTTAAAAAGTTAGTGCCGTAACTGGATTAACCTCTTGGAGAATTTGTACCGTTAGACACGCTTTAAGCTCGAAAGAGTTAAAGTGAAATAGTCCTTATTAGGTTGAAAGACGCTTGGATTTAGCATAGAATACAGTTCTCTATAAGCACATGCATGTCTGAATTCCGCACAACTCATAGCCAATAGAGACGTACAACTCATAAGGTGGACATAACCCTAACTTCTCAATTCTCATTGTTTTACATCTTACTAAACATTCTTTCTTTTTACTTTGCTATTTTCTGTTTTTACTTTACTATTTTGATTACATTATTTGCATATTAAAATCCACCCTTTCACGAGACTTGCACCAAAAGTCTAATAATCTTTGCTTACTTATTGACCGTCTATTCCCTGTGGGATCGATACCCAACCCAGTTGGGTTATATATTTTACAGTGATCACTTTACACTCCTGCGAGAGCTGTAGATTGAGTGTTATCAACCAACGTAGATTATGTGTTCCCAATGTAGACAAGCTGCATGAAAGGGTCTTGGTTGAGGATCATGAGTCAAGGTACACTATTTATCCTGGTTCGATGAAAATGAGCCACAACTTAAAATAGATCTATTGGTGGAATAACATGAAGAGAGATATGGCCAATTTTGTGGCAAGTTCTTGGTCTGTCAGCAAGTGAAGGTGAAGCACTTGGGGCCTAGTAGATTGTTTCAAGAAATTGAGTTGCCTCTATGGAAGTGGGAGGTGATTAATATGGATTTTGTTACCTGTTCCACGTTCTCGCAGTCAGTTTAATTCGATTTGGATCATCATGGATAGGATGACCAAGTCTTCTCACTTCTTGTATGTGAGGACAAATTACTTTGTTGAGGAATATGCAAGGCTATTCATTAAAGAAATCATCAAGTTTCATGTTGCACCTATTTCGATTATATTTGATAGTAACACACAGTTCTCATTTCACGTTTGGCACTCTTTTTAGAAAGTTATGGTTTCTAAGGCGAGGTTTAGCACCATTTCCACCCTTAAGCAAATGGGCAAGCGGAAAGGACCATTCAAATATTTGAGGATATGCTTTGGGTTTATGTGAATGACTTTGGTGGTAGTTAGGTTGATTATTTACTTCTCATTGAGTTTGCCTATAATAATAGTTATCACTCTAGTATTGGGATTGATCCATTTGGGGCTTTGTACGGTAGGAGATGTCCATCTCCCATTGAGGGGAGGGGGGGGGGTTGAGGTTGGAAAGGTTAGGTTGTTCAGTCTTGATTTGGTTCATCATGGTATATGGAAGGTGAAGGTGATTCAGGATAGGTGTAGACTACCCAAAGTTGCCAAAAAGTTCTATGCGGACATAAGATAAAAAGAGTTGGAATTTGAAGTTGGTGATTGAGTGTTCTTGAAGGTGTCTCCCATGAATAGAGTGATACCGTTTCACAAGAAAGGAAATCTCAGTCCCTGTTATGTGTGTCCATCTTTGATTTTAAAGAGAGTGGTAATTTGGCATAAGAGTTAGAGTTGCCTCCCTATTTGGGTTTCATTTACTCAATTTTTTATATTTTGATTTTGAGGAAGTATGTGGGTGATCCTTCCTTGATAGTTAAATTGGAATTTCTTGGTGTTTCACACTCTTTATCATATGAAGAGGTCTTGATTTAGTTCCTAGATTAGCAAGTACACCAGTTGCTAACAAAGTTGGTGGCTTTGGTTAAGTTTCTATGGATGAACCAAAAATTTAAAAAAGCTACTTGGGAAATTTAAGAGGACATAAAGTCCAAATACCCACTCTTGTTACCTATTTCAGATAATCGTGCTTGAGGTATATGTTGATCTTAGCATCTTTGTTTTCTGTCTTTGTTAAATGTAAGTGTGGATATGCCCTATGTTAGCTTGTGCTATTAAATGCCTTGTCTCATTATTCATAACGTGCCATAGGACCCCAATCGTAGAGTGTCCAGCAAAGATAGCCTATGTTACTATCCCAATTATCAGTGGCTCCTAATGAGTCTTAAATACTCTAAATGAATCATATGGTCCAGTCTGTAGCCAAACCAGTGTGTGCCATAAGTGTTTCTGTCTTTGCTACGACTTGGACGCTACAAGTCGTAGGGTCACCTGACGAGTCATATGGTGTGAATCGTAGGGTTATCAGAGAAGGGTCCTTCAGCTACTGTCTTGACTATGACTCATGGTGACAAGTCATAATGAATCCTGGCATGTCTCATAGTGACCCGTAGTCACTGGCGATAATTTTTTAGCTATTAATTAAAGGCACTTTGTATAGTTCCCATTTTCCTCAATCGTCACCAATGACTTAAAACCCCTTTATGCATCATTAACACTCCAAAACAAATCAAAATAACTTCTTAAACTCTCTCGATTCTCCAAGGTCAAGATACTTAGGGTTTGTAAGAAGTTGATTAATTAGGGCTCTCAAGGTTGATCCTCTCTATAGTTGTGATACTTTCCGGTATGTTACTCTTCCCCAAGTCATATTTTATGAAAACCATGTGTTTTAAATAGTTTAGATTATATGAATTTTAATATGGGTTTTGTTATGGTTGGTTTTTTTGGAATAGTTGATCCTTGCATTTTTTTCCCAAGGTTTTTGTGTGTTGTTAATGTATTTAACCTAATTTTTAAACTAATGGGGTGCATGGGTATGGGGATTAGAATGGGGATTGAGGCATTTTCTCCAAATTGAAGTTTTAAACTTGAAATTGGTTTTGAATAATTGTGTTCCCTCAACCCATTTGGTGTAAAGGGCTTTGAATAGTTAAATAGTCACGTGGTTTGATTTACTGTCTTATACTATTGCATTACGCAAATGATTGAACAATGGATATGGATTTTAAAGGCCTTGTTGGCCATGTTTTGAATTAAAACATGAATAAAAGAGGTTGAGGCATTCCCCTAAGTTAATGTAATTGTTATGGCATAGAGTTAAGCTTGTAAGTGTAAGGGTATAATGACAACCATGGTGTGCCTTAAAGGTTAAATCCTTAGTTAAATAAATAGGTTATTTTAAAATTGTTTTAATTTGGTCTTAATGAGGGTTATGTAGCTAAGCCGTGAAGGTGTAGATCTTGGATGACTTGTACTGGAAACTCATGTTTGCTGACGTGAGGTTTGGTCTTGATGACCGTGTGCATAGTTCATAATATTGATATAATTGTTCTTAGATTGACTTAAGATTAGGGAATTCCCTGGTGTTTCTTGTTACCTTCGATTCATGCAGGTAACACACACTGGACACTTTCAGCAGGAGGAGGTGAACCTATAGAGCTCGTGGGTACCTGTTTATGATGGTTGAACTACTTTGTTTGGGATAAAGTTTTACTTTATGCTAAGTCTTGTTCCCTATCTCGGCATAATATTTATACATATATATGATGATGTGGGCATGATTTTTAATTAGATTTGACTTGGTATCATTTTATCCTTTATCCCTATATTACATGCTCAACCTAATAACTGTCTCAAGATGATGTATCCTCATGCGATACAGTGTTGGAAAGCAATTCTACTTTCCTGTGTAGTTCTAGTTGGGTCAATTCAGTTCATCAATCTTATTAGAATTAGTATATTTAGGATTTTATTTTTGTGTTTGATAATTTTATGTTAATTTAAGAGGAAAATCAGAGAACTTGGTGAAATAAAAATGGAAAAGAGCGTGCAACCCGTGTTTTGTTAGTATTTTTGTGATTTGAATGTCCAAATAATACCCCTTCATAAATTATGGACTGCGTCCATGGTGGATTTTACTATGGTATTAGGATTATAGGCATGTTAACCAGATCCTAACTATGAATGAACCAAATTGGTAGTAATTGAAAATATAGCCCTAATCTATGTGTGTGTATGATACACACCTAGTTTTGCATTGAGTGTGCGATGTAGAACTTGTCCAGTTAGTCTTGGCTAGGTTATAGGATAGTAGGTTAGGAAAAAATCATAGGGCATTCTTGAATAGTCCAATCTGATTCTAAATGCCCTACCAAATAGAATAAGATATACCTTGATCCCCATTTCTGAGCTAGAATAAACCTTTTCCTTGAACTTATCTATTAAATTTCCTAATTTTATTACATTGAGGTACGTTGAACCTACTCCCTCCTTGGATACTATGCATCTCAACTCAGGCAAATCACCAAAGTTGAGGGAGGCTATCTTAGGGGTGCATAAATAAAATTGGGTGAGTAGTAGAAATTAGTAATTGAAAAAGGATTCGGGTATGGTATGTGTTAAAAAAAGAGAAAAAACCTAATTAAGAAAGTTTGAAAAGTTATAAATTAGGATAAGGGAGGAAAAGGAGAAAAATAAGTAGTGTTGAAAACTAAAGCCAAAAGTAGTGCAGTTCCAAGGAAGATTAAGTTACTTGATCCATATTTATCATACCCATCAACAAGCCTACATTACAATCCAATAATGTCCTATAGTGATCCTAATACAACTATCCAAAGGATTAAGCCATAAAAAATAAGGACAAGCATATGTTTTTTATGCATAATGTTTAAACTTTTTAGAGAGTGAGTTCTTTAATTTAGTCCCCACATTGAGATTCATCCTATAGTTTTAGTGTGTGGGACTTCTTTCATGTAAGGGCATATGGGTTGTATTGGTAGTTAATATTAGTTTGGGTAGTGTCACTGGTACTTATGGTAGGTATCTATTGATTAGGTTTGTCTGTTAATATGTGATGCAATTTAGTGACCCTTTTGTGTCATGGTGAGTAGTTTTACATATACATACAGTTATTTGGATTTTTATAGTAATGGAGGGGGTTCAAAATGAGTAAGATACATGTGTGCTAATTTGATCCAATGATATGACTTTGTATAACTCCTAGGTTTCTACTAGTTAAGAGTTAAGCATTGTGTTATTTTTGTTGATTTTGTCTTATTTGCCTAAGGACATGCAAAAGTACTAAGTAGAGGGTGTTGATGTGCCATAATTTATGATAGTTATGATTCTTAAAATAAGAAAATATTCTAGTTATGAGGCACGTTTACATAGGGAAGATATGTTTTTGTCATATATGAAGGTAAAATAGGTTCTAGGTGTTAAAGTTCAGAAAGCAGATAAAATGCAACTCAAGAGCATCAGGTGAGCTATCCAATGAGTTGTTAGATCCACTGACGGGCCATCCTATGTAGGCTTAAATCAACTAAAGAAGGTGAAACCTAAAGAGCATCAGACAACATCATTCCATGTTCATCCTAAGAAGCAATGTATCATTCTAAATATCATGGGAGAAGGATTCTACAAAGTGAAAATCAGGGTTGAACAAATGAATGTAATTAGTGAGCAATCCATGGAAAGGATAAGCTCATCCTGAAGTTCATCCCAGATGATATGAGGAATTTTTCAAAAACCAACCATCCAGCAACAATTACGAAGAACGATCATTGGATCCTTCTACAAGTTGTCTTGATTTTCATTTGATGTGCTTACACTTAAATCCCATTGTGTTTAGGATATGTTTTGTTTTTCCTATAAATACTTTTCCTATGTTTTCTTTTCATTTTTACGCACTCATAAGAACTCCTTGGTCTTAGAAACACATCAATTATATATTTTGTTTTGAGATCTGAGAGATTTACATACAATGGTTCTTACTTATATTAATGCTGTTTTGATAATTTTAGTTTCTAGATTTCTTATATTTCATTCGTTCATTAATGTTTATGAATTCTTCTAATAATTTTTGTCGTGATTTTACAAACATGAGGAGCTAAATTCCACAGCTAGAGTTGTGAAAATCATGATGAATTAATAACGTAGATAATTACTTAGTGTATCTTGAATAATGTTTATGCATGTATTGCTCTTCTCTTTCAATTGATGGTTTTTTTTAAGTACCGAATGTTAAAACTCATCTGATTTTAACTTGTTTGATATATGGAGTAACGAATGAGAAAAGGGATTAACAATAGATATTTGAGGCTATCAACCCTCATCGAATAAATAAAATTTGTCCAGGAATAGTTAATTTTGGATCAAAGGTAAAGGTTAGTAAAGCAAACACACATAGACGGACCAAGTTTTATGGTGATATTCATTTAATGGCCCAACCATTTAGGTGATGTAAATATAATGATCTTGCATGCGAAGTACATGATAGATCTTTAGTACTATATACCTACTACGTTATGAAATCATAGGAAACATAACTTGTCACACACTCTTTTCTTACCAGCCCACTAGGATATCCTCTTTTTTTACCACCCCGCTACGATATGATTTTAAAATAAAAGAGTTTTTTCCAATTAAAGTGACTACTTTAAAATACACAGTTGTCACTTGGAATTGAGTTTCATTGTTTCAAGTCATCTTATTTGAATACCTAATCAAAAGGATATTGACTCTTTATTATCAGTCTATGAGCTAAAAATCTAGATAAGATATTTTGTTGACCGGGAGGAAGGTATTACGTATACCACGAGTCTCGTGGTTCTAACGAGATAGCTTTAATGAATTATATTTGGCTAAATTACTCATTGAATAAAATTATGTTCGTTAATAGACTAATTTACCTAATGAATACGTGCAAAATCTTGACTTATGTTTTTGGTTGAGGAGCATAGCCACAGACAACGCCTCATAATTATAGAAGTAGACCATGGAGTGTAACCACGCATGTCATAAACATTTATATATTAATTGATTTTTGTTCCTCTCATTTAAAATCGACGACTTATCTTTCCCACCTCCCACTATTGATTATTTCTCTCTTTTTTTCCTTAATATCAATAGATCTTGAATAAATCTACAATCAGTCACACTCATCCTCACAAAATTATTTCAGGCAATAAACCAATTGAGGCCACCAAATATTGTCTAACTTAAGAAACTAATGTCATTATTTTGTGTTTCACATTGTTTTGAGTAAGATTGTGAAGAATATACTTGAAAGAAACATGACCAAGAGAGGTTAGATGATTGGACATTAGAAAAAGGGAAACTACACACGTACTATTACAATTTAAGGATCATTGACAAAAGAAACACTAAACACTAACTATATAAGACTTTTAAAGGTCATCAAAATTTGAATCATTTATGCCAAGTGAACAAAACCAAATCTAACAAATAAAAACTATATTTAATGGCATGCATCTTTTTTAGATATATTTAAAATTATAAACAACGTTCCACTTTGAATCCAATTAATTATTGTGAAATTAATATAGCATGCAATGATAAAAAAATTATTTGAACTAAACCCAAGAAGAAATTTAGATAATTTTATTCATTATTTTATACCTATTTAAACTTATTAAATAATAACACATGATTGAATAAGAACTTGTATGACAAACTAAACTAGGTATAGGAGCAAGAACATCGTCACTGAAAACTCAAGGAAGACACCCACACTCAAATGCTAATGTCAGAGTATGTGTCCTACTGATCAGTGACTTTAACATAAGCATTTCCTAGGGATGGAATGGGTTGCCTGACATGTTCCAAGGAAGCAGTAAAATAGAAAGTAAAGAACACAACGATTTTTATATGGAAAACATCTGGCTCAAAATGGTGTAAAAAACCACGACCTACACCTCTACAGGACTTAACCCCAACTTTACTAAATAATTTTAAGTCTCAACAAAGACTGATTACAAAACTCTTGTAACCAACAAATAGGAATTATAAACTCTAATTCCTTTAACTGAACCACTAGAAATTATAAACTCTAATTCCTAACTACTCACACTCCCAAGGTATGCGTTCCCAAAGTCTCTAATTTTTTCCTAACTTGAAGACTAGCACCTAGTTGAGTTTATAACACACTGAAGCTAATATTACATCAATATTTCAAACACACTGAAAAACTTTAAAAATCATTGCTAAAACTCTTAGCTAGATTCTATACATAGGACGAGGTTCTTCAATGTGTTTATTCACTGATTGAGTGGCACATCGTGAAGTCAATCTATCGATTGTTCTTTTTTTCTTTTTTAAGTACATAGTTTATTCTGATTGATGCATCTTCTATTTAAGCACAACTCTTCAAAGAGTCATTCTTTAATTCTAACTCCCCCTTCAGTCAGAACTCTCATTCCATAGAGTTCTACTTCAAGTAAGACTCCTTCTTCAATTCCAACTCTTGTCTCCTTAGTGCTGTAGTCAAACTCCAACTCTCCAAAAAGTCCTTAGAATTGTACGTTTTCCATAGACTTCTTCAATTTTTAGAAATTTTCTCCTTCTACACATAGGACTCTTAAGGATATGCTCAAATGTGAAACTGCTTGGGTTAACAAAATAGGGATTAACTTTAGGCACCCAGACAAGCTTGGGTTCTTTCTTATGAGTAAATGGATGAATCAGATTTCTTCTAGCCCATGTAGGTAACAGGTTACGCGACCTGTTTCTCTGATCAGGTTTGTTTATCCTTTTCTTGGTCTGAGATAGTTTATTTGCTAGATTTGGACTGCTAGATCTACTTTTGGTAGCAACTGGACATTCTGTGGTTGGATGTCCAAGGTTTCCATAGATATAGCACAAGTCGTAAGAAGCATCAAGACTTGTGAAAACCCCAACCACCTTTTTTACTGTGATTTATTTTGCTCTGCTTATGAACAATTCTTGAGGAATTTGTCCACCTGTTTGCTCTATTAAGGTCATGTTTTAGTTTAGCGACTTCTTGACTCAGCTTATTCACCATGTTTGTTGCATTATTGCACTCTTCTTTGTACTTGACCAATTCAAGTTCAAATTTTTCTTGTTCTTTACTCTTGGTGTTTTTCCCTTTCTAGAGTGTCAATTTTAGAACTTATGAGTTAAGATCATTGTTTGAAGAATCAAGTTGCTCAACCTATTTGTTAAGATAATAGTTTTCCTCTTCAGCAGTGTTCTTGCAAGCTTCTAAATTAGTGAAATCAAATTTTTTGCTTCCAAGACTGCTACACAGCTCACCCCTATCCAAAGTTAATTCTTAGAAGTCATCAATTAGTGAACTCATCAAGGAAATAAGTTTTGTTTTAAAAAACAGATGTAAATTTTCTTTAAGTTCAAGTATACTTACCTCAGAAGCATCATCTTCTTCCTCCAAGTCTGAATCTCCAAGAGCCATGAGTGCTATTTTATCAACTTCATCATTATTTGAGTCAGATCCCCAAGCTACCAACATTGCATATTCTTTCGTCTTTTTGGTCTTTTCTTTCAATTTATTTTCAACCCTTTCCTTTCTCTATTCTATTTCCCAGACAGAACAATCCTTGTTCTGATGATCAGTCTTACCACACTTGTAGCATATATTTGGATTTTCGTTGGACCATTTCTTGCTACCTGTTCCCTTCTCATTTTTGAAGAATTTGCTGAAGTTTTTATCTATAAAGGAAACTACATTTTTGTCAAGTTCAAATTCTTCATCACTGTCAGATACCATCAGAGCTAAGGTATCCTTAGGGGCTGCTATCTCTTTAGTTCCATCAATTTCCATTTCATAAGTCCTCAGACTCCCTACTAGTTCATCTAGTGTCATACCTATAAGGTTCTTATTTTCCTCCCTAATAGCAGTCACTTCAATATTCCATTTTGATTTTGGTAGCACCCTCAATATCTTTTCAACTTGTTCATCAAAAGTAATGACTTTTCCTAAAGAAGTCAACTCATTTGTCAAGGCAGTAAGCCTTGTCATCATTTCATGCTAGTTTTTATTCTCCTTCATCTTAAAAGCATCATATTCAATACAGAGAAGAGCAATCCTGAATTTTCTAACCTGAGAGGTACCTTTATGTGTATTAACTAGTGTATCCCTGATTTTCTTAGCAGTGGTATAGTTTGACACTCTATTGTATTCAGCCGGTCCTAGTCCACAAACTAAGATGTTCTTAGACTTAGAATTTTTCTTTAATGCCACTAATTCATCAGTGGTAAAATTACTTCTTACCTTATTGACCTGTTAACCATCTTTTAAATTTATTGGAATAGTAGGACCATCAGTGATCCTGTCCCATAACTCGGAGTCTTCCCCTTAAATAAACATTTCCATCCTAGGTTTCCACCAAATGAAGTGAAAACCATCAAATAATGGTGGTCTAATAGTATATTGACCTTTACTGTGACCAGTAGGTGGTGCGGAATTCATCATATTGATCTTTGTCTTAGGTGTTAGCCCTTTTAAAGAAAACCTCGCTCTGATACCACTTGTTAGAGTATATGCCCTACTGATTAGTAACTTTAACGGAAGAGTTTCCTATGGATGGAATGGGTTACCTAACGTATTCCAAGGAAGCAGTACAACAAAAATTAAAGAACACAAGGCTTTTCATATGGAAAACACCCGGCTCAAAAAGGTATAAAAAACCATGACCTACACCTCTACAAGATTTAACCCCAGCTTCACTTAATAACTCTAAGCCTCAACAATAACTAATTACAAAACTCTTGTAACCAACAAATAAGAATTATAAACTCTAATTCCTTCAACTCAATGACTAGGAATTATAAACTCTAATTCCTAACTACATATACCTCCCAAGGTATGCGTTCCCAAAGTCTTTGAGTTTTTTCCAACTCGAAGACTACCTCCTAGTTTAGTTAATAACACACTGAAACTAATATTACATCAATTTTTCAAACACAATGAACAACTCCAAAAATCAATGCTAAAACTCTTAGCTAGATTCTATACTTAGGACTAGGCTCTTCAATGTGTTTCTTCAGTGATTGAGTGGAACTTCGTGAAGTCAATCTGTCAATTTTTCTTTTCTTCTTTTTTAAGTGCGTAGTTTATTTTGACTGATGGATCTTCTATTTATGCATAACTCTTCAAAGAGACATTCCGTATTTCAAACTCCCTCTTCAGTCATAACTATCATTGCATAGATTTCTACTTCAAGTGAGACTCCTTCTTTAATTCAAACTCTTGTCTCCTTAGTGTTGTAGTCAATCTTCAACTCTCTAAATAGTCCTTCAAATTGTACGTTTATCATAGACTTCTTCAATTTTCAAAATCTTTCTCCTTCTATACATAGGACTCATAAAGATATGCACAGAAGTGAAACTCATTCTTTACATAGGACTCCTTTTTCAACTCTACTTGCTTTCCCTTATCATCAAGTGTTTGAATCATATTCAACTTATTTTCTTCCACATATGATCAGTAAGTTGAAGTTTCTAGTTGCACCAATTTAAAACATTCTAATTTTTAATTATTTATACAGTAGACTGCACTCTTGAACTTATCGGATCAGTGGAACACATATATCAACTTGTTTCATTTATATTGTCATTTATCAAAACTTCAAGGTGCCAACAACTAACTCTCGAATCTTTAAGAAAACACTCTTTTCCTTTGTCTCTCTCTCTCAATTTCTCTCTCTTTATACGTTTGCTTTTTTTTTCCAACCTTTTCTCTATGTTACCTTCTAGTTTACTCTTTTTCTCTCTAAATGTCCTCTATTTTTCTCTTTTGCCTTTTGTGTTATATATTAGGTGTAGGTGTGTTTGTATTATATCATGTCTATCATGTATTTGTATGTTGTCAGAATAAATGGAATGTGGGGGAGTGGGAGTATGTGAACATAGAGTGACGTGAGGGATTACTAATGTTAGCAGGTGATAACGCTCAATCTACAACTCTCGTAGGAGTGTAAAGCGGTCGTTCGCAAATATAGAACCCAACTGGGTTGGGTATCGATCCCACAGGGAATAGCTTGGTCAACAAGTAAGCAAAAAGTACTAGACTTTTGGTGCAAGTCTCGTAAAAGGGGGGAATCTTTCCGTGCAAGTAATGTAAACAAAATATAAAATAAAAATTGAAAATAGCAAAGTAAAAAGAAAGAATAGTTATTTAGTTGAGAATTGAGAAGTTGGGGTTATGTCCACCTTCTAAGTTATACGTCTCTATTGGCTATGAGTGTGTTGAATTCCGACATGCATGTGCTTATAGAGAATTTTATTCGATGGTAAATCCAGGCTTTTTTCTACCTATTCAAGGATTATTTCACTTTAACTCTTTCGAGCTTAAAGTGTGTCTAACGGTACGAATTCTCCAAGAGGTTAATCCAGTTACGGCACTAACTTTTTAATAGGGGATGGGACCCTACTACCTTGACGTTATCTCTTTTCTAGACAGATAACCTTTCTTTCGAACAAGTTAAATGTTATACTGGCGTATTCTTGTGTTTGCAACCACAAAGAATTTAGGTTAAGACGAAGAGAATAATGATATAAGCAGCATACGTGTAACGAACTCACAAACTCATAGTAATAGATAGTTTCTCATTCGGCTTCCATAACCCCAACAGAGAAGTTTAGTTACCCATGAGTGCGAAGGAAATCACAATTGACATTGTTATTATACCACAACAAGAATTTCGTGTAGTAGTAGTGGGGTAGGTGTTAGGCGTGATTTCTTGCAAGTAACGTTTCTCTTGTTGCGGAAATTAAGAATAAATGAATAGAAGAATAAGAATTGAAAGTGTTGAAAAGATTAAAATTGTTCGGATAGTAGAGGAATGAATTAGAAGTAGAATCTCTTAAAAATCTCTAGCAAAATAGGGTATTTATAACACCCATATCCTATTCCTACTAAGCTAATGAAATACTTAACCCAATTGTACTTGGTTAATGTATCATTATCCTAATCCTACTAAGCTAATAAAATACTTAACCCAATTGTACTAGGTTAATGTATCACTATCCTAATCCTACTAAGTTACTGGTAGTCCCCAAACACTTCAGAAATGTTGTTTTAGCCCAGGACAGATTTTCCATTCATCGCTTTTGGTCCTTAGGCGTCCAAGACTCCCTCTTCTCCTTTCGTGAAGCTTTCTTTGGTGTCAAGTAATCCATAAAATTCTGAATTCTACATCATTTATACCTAAAACTTTGCTAATCATGTTCGTTAGCTCACTTACAGGAAAAAGGACTAAAAGTGCATGAAATATATAATTTGTTCTCAAAGCTAGGCTAAAATATAGGCAAAATATAGCACTATAGGCGTGTAAATTCGCCTATCATCAGCAGGCTGAGAGGTTTTAGAGTATAGGAGTTGGTTTTCATGAGTTATGCATATTAAGTTGAGAAATTTTTGGGGAAAAGGGAAAAAGTAAAACGTGAAGGGAATAAGGGGGTTAGAGGTGTGCAGGCATTAGGGGAAAAGGGTAAGTTGGGTTATATATTTTTCTTTTACATAAAAATCAAATCAAATAAAATAAAAAGTACACATAAATGCTAATAAAAAAATAATAACTTATCAATTTACATTAAAAATTATAGGTGGAAAAGTTGAATTGCCAAAAGAACAAAAGGGCAGCTCGGTGCACTAAAGATTCTGCTATGCGTCGTATCTCAAAAAAAATGTTAATAGTAAATATACTAAAATTACTAGCTTATTTATTAAAACATTAACTTAAAACAAAAAATATTTTCTTGAAAAGTTAAAAAATAAGACAGAATCTTAAAATGTGACTCAATCTCTTAAACTTTTTCTTTGAGTAAAATCTTCTATTAATGAAATAAAAGCTAAAACAGAGATTACGAAAAAAATATTTAATTCTAAAATTAGGGAATGCTCAAAGAGGGTCAAAATCAAATATCTACATGTACTGACCCTCTAGGTCATTTTCTGTATTTTTGGTCATTTTTGACATTTAGAGCTTTCCTATATCAATCCTAAGACATTTGTGACTTACTGGACCAATACTTCAAGTAATCGGGTAGTTTGTTTGGTGTTTAGAATCTATTCTCTATTTTAAAGTCTTCGCTAGTTAGAATTGGGTACTGAGGAAAACATTAGACAAATAGCCTCATATGCTAATTCTGAAAGTTCTAACAACTCTAAAACATCTATTTTAGGCTGGGTTGACCTTGGGTTCGAGTTCCAAGGCACCCAAAGACATTCTGAGCTATTGGTCTCAACATAACAAAAATGACACTTAGGTGTGGGGCAACTTTTTATTGAAACAACCTCAGATGGAAATTTTGTTTGAGTCATTGAGTCCGAAGTATCAAAATTGATAGGGTAGCATAGTTCATTTTTGTATATGGATTATGAGTGAATCTTGAGGCATCGGTGAAGACTCAAAAAAAATAAATTCTTCAGCTAGTATGACCGCTAAAGCATCCATTTGGGTGCTTTAGCAGAGGGCGCTTAAGCAGCCTTTCAGGCACTTTAGCGGCCCTGGCCAACTCAGTACGTGCCGTTTAAGAAGAAAGTTAGCCACTAAACTACAAGCTGCTTTACTGTTTCCTTGTTTGCTTAAGCAGCCTTCGAAGTGTGGATTGGTACCACTTAAGCAGTACCTGTGCTCTTTTGAGGATGACCACTAAAGTGGCCCAATGCCCTCCTTAACTGGTCGTGTGAACCTTATAAATTCACCACTTAGCTGATTTTCTCTGATTTTTCACATAAGTTCTAGAGTGAAAACCCCTAGAACTTGGGAGAAATATTTATAGGAGATTTTTGGGTATTCGCAAGCTTATATTACTTATTTTCTCTGAATTCTTAATTAGTTTTCATTGATTCCATGGTTAATTTCTCATAATTTTCCAAAAATTCCTAGAGTGTTGGTTTGTTGAATATAGTACCATCAGAGCTCAAAATTTACTCATTCCTGAGTGTAAACATTCCTTAAGAATAGTGTAATGCGTTATCAAGTTTGAATGTGCGATTTCCCAAGCGGGCGCTACCCAAAATTTTTATGTAACTTTAGACCCGTAGCACATAAGTGCAATATAAGTATCACTGTTCTTATATTAATGAGTAGATTATGATTTTGATAGCGCCGCATCTTGCAGAATCTTTTTGAAGGAGAAATCAATGATTTAGCAGATTTCTTTAGGCTTTTCTTCTGCGTCCAAGTAGGCTAGGTTTACCTTACTTATAGATTGAGCTAATTCATAGTATATCTATGACATTATGCAAGATAGGGTATGGGAATTAGGTCTTGGAGGTATAATTGATGTAATTAGTATCTTTGGATTCTTTCTATTATAATGGAACCATAAATTAGGCGTAATTGACTTAATTATTCATGTTTAGATAGAATTGCTATCTTCGTGTTAATTGAGGATTAATTTAACATCTAGAAGTGAATTTTAATACCTTAGAGTAGTCCAGGGTAGAGTTTACCTTTTAACATATTATAAAGTTTAGAAGAGGGCCCCATCTAGCCCACTTCGACCATGATTCTTGTTAGTTCTCGGTAGACTCAATAGGCGTACGATATCCTTAATATTAAATATTTTATAGTTTGAAGAGACTAGATTCATGATGCTTATACTAGTTTAGTGCTTGTGAGTTGATTTAAGTTTCGGTTTGGTTTTGAGTTCTGATTCAAGTCCAATAAATAATAATGATGATATGAGTTTCGGTTCGAGTCCGACATTAAGAGGTTGTTTGTGGTATGTTATGGCATGGATGAGTTCGCAGTTATGTCTTGATATTTTGTAAATTTATAGAATTTTGGTTATTTACTTTCTTGATTGCATCCTCTGGGCTTATGGGAGCTCACATGGGGATATTTAATTTTATGCACTAACTAGCTTGTAGGGGCCAGTCTTGTAGTATTATTTACGCTTTACTTCATAATATATATGATCCAGTTATTTACTTATATTATTGGAGAATTATTCAAGGTTTTCCCTTTTGCCTTGAATTAGCATATTTATCTTGCATCTTCATTATTCTTATATTATAATTTAGCTTTGTTGACCAATGATGTCTAGTGAGTACTCGTAGTTTTGGTACTCATAATACACTTCTTTACATTTTGGTGCAGATCTGAGTACTAGTGCCCATTACTGACGTTTCGATCATGCTATTTTTCGGAGGCCAGGTGAGCTCTCAGAGTTAGAGTTTCTGACAGTTCCTAAGAACACATCCAAGTGTACGTGGTCTACAAAGTTATATAGTGGCCTTCAAGAAAGATGAATATCGATCCCATAGGGACTTGTGTTAAAGAACTATCCAATTCTAGTTTAACAAATTGAGGATTGTAACAAATAAAGCTTTAGAATTATAAACTAAAAGTAAACTAAACTAATGCAAATAAATAAGTGACTTTGGAGAATCAAAGGATAGAGAACCAGGGTTAAGGCTTATGAACAATCATACTACGCCATTGAACTTCATTTGTTAGATTGTTTATCGTGGTTGTTGATTCATAGGGTTAATCGCATGGTCATGGTCTCCCGACCTCTAACTGTTTACCTACTATGGACATTACAACTAAATCGTTGATCAGGGATGTAATAATCCAGCTAAGTGATTTAAAGATATCATACTACATGTAAATCAAGTAAGGCTTCTAAGTACATCCCTGTCCTAGACTCTAATTCAAAATCCTTATATTATAAAAGTCTACGAACTTTACTTTGCTATCCCCATGTTCTATCATCCTATTCCCTCTCCTGAGATCACACGGTTGATAATTAATATATTATAAGGGTAGATAATCCTTAAAACAGTTAAAACACGGATAAAAAATCAATCATAATGATAAGCAACTCAAACAAACTTAATTCAAAATAAAAGTATTCATGATCTTGGCCTTAACCTCGGAAAGGTAGTTTAGCATTTAATGTAAATATTCATCATCCAATTCCTTGGATTGATGATACAAACTAAAAAGAAACTAAATTAAAGTTGATAAATCCTAAAAATAATTTTTGGTAGCCTCCAATGTTGTCCAAGCTGATCTAGGGTGTTCCAAGATTGTCCAAGATATGTATTGTGATTCCGTGATCCATTCCATGCCTTTTTGAGTTGTTTCCACATGATTTGAAGCTTTTATATCCTTAATATATCATCATAATACATGAATAATCATCCAATAGAATTAAACACAACAATTTAGATCTCAAAACAACTTAACATCCAAGATGGTGAACTAGAAACACAAGCTAAGCATAGGTTTTATTCACTTTGATGTTAAGCTTATTTTTTTTACTCTTGTCTTGATCCAATTGACCCTTAAACGTTATAACTAAGTTTTTTCACATATAAATACGCAATAACAACCTTGGTAACTCATTAAAAACATTATAATCCAACACGATAGACTAGACAAACACCTAGCTCAAGCTAGTCACACTAGTTTTCTCGGCTGACTTCCAAATAATCAATTTAAATCAAAACTTGTGTGAAAACACTATTAAACATTGTGAACACATAAATGGACACTGAGATGCGTATTTATTTCATTATCGACACATTAATCATACGAATCATCCTCAAAACAAGGCCAAAGTAGTAATGCTAGAATGTATAAATACATCCTACACTACCACCCCACACTTAAAGCCTTGTTCGTCCTCGAACAACTCTTAACTATAAACAGCATGAGATGAAGAGACTCTACACTAATACTACAAGTAAAGCATTCATGATAGTTCTACAATGACTACATGGAATGCAAGTTTCTCTACTAAGAATGTTATACGTAATTGAAAGCTCAAGAATCCTATTTCAAAACATCCTAACCTCAAGAATTGACTCCACAAGTGGTAAACTCATGCACCTTGCTAGATTAAAGACATTATATAATTCATGCAAATTCATCAAACATGTGCCCCTAACAATAAGAAAGTTACCTATAATCACCCATAATAATGCAAATTATCACATTCGGTATGCAAATAAAGTTACACTCGCTCTCACAAAAAATTCACACGTTACACTAGATGAACCATAGGCTTTCCCTAAGTTTCATTCTCCACTAATATCAGAATGTCCAGAATAGGATTAATTAGGTCTTTCCATGTTGTAATGTAGACTAAGGGATGGGTAGGATCTATTTGGGAATAATGACTAACCTCTCTAAGTGATTTAATACACTACATTATACATTTAAAACCAATCTACAACGACCAAATTACACTTTTTTCCATCCACCCATATCTTTTGTTTTACTCGATCTCTTTTAATTATTTTCACAAACACATGGTGGAAGTATTATTTGTTACCATATGAATCATTTTTTTTCTTTTTCACAACCTTGGTAATATTACTAGAACAGTGTCTATCACACCCATCCATCGCACATCAATTATCAACCCCAATAACTATTACATTAGGGCATCAAATTCACCTTTTCCCTCTTATTTCTCAAACTTCTTACTCAATTAATTTTTTATTAAAGCACTTAAGAGATTTTGGATCAAATTAAGGTCTATCAAAAAAGAGATTCGACTACTTATAAGGCTACCAAATAAAAAGCTAAAGGCTGAAGGGGGATGACTAAGATGCACATAGTGTAGGTTAAATAAAAGATAAAAACAAGGCTATTAAAGAAATGCCTATATCATCTAATAAACCCACACTTTATTTTTATTTATACATACACTTGGTAAGTTCTAGACATCATATACAACAAGGAATATACAAATATCGTCACACACACAAGGCACATGGTCAACTCACATAGGATCATCATAGACTCCCAACCAATAATATCATGGATTCAAATTTAAGCCACAAGTAAAAAATTCATAAACATGAACCTAAGAGTCTCAAATGTAGCAAATCTCACAATCACATGCTTATATAATCAAAACACTTGTACCATATAATAAAAAATAGCACCAACAAGAATATCTCAGTTATTCCTAACCTAAAATTTTTTAAAACTGTATCCAAAAATGGGAATTTCCTACCCTACACTTAAAAATCTACTTTGTCCCCAAAGTGAACTTAAAAGTAAGAGATAGAAATACTCCTTGAGGCCTCTAGGACTAGCTAGTACCATCATTTAAATATCAAGAGAGTTCTAGGGACCCCACACTTGGTCTTTGCCATGCACCTTGGCTTAGGTTTTTCAGTGCTCAGACTTTCCATCAACCTGCGACTCAACAAAAACAAAAAAACCTATGTGAAATAAAAATTAAAAACTAAAAATAAAACATACCTACTTAACTTGGGTTGCCTCCCAAGCAGCGCCCAATTTAGTATTGCGGCACCATCCAATCAACTTTTTCCTCCACCTTGGGGATATAAATTTCAACCCCAACTTTGCATCCATCTTTTTTCCTTACTCATAGAGTGATGGTACAAAGAATAATGGACTATGTAATGGATAATGCATGGTAAACCACTCTGCCTTGAGGTAAGGTATGTTTTTATGTTGCTTATCCAATGTAAAATTAAGAATATAGGATTCTCGTTTCTCATCTTCACACTCTTCCACTACTTTAAAATATTTCCATAAACAAGACATTATCTAAAAATAATGTAGAAAAGTGCGTTGAGTAAGGCCCAACCAATCCCACTTCAATATTTACACTATCCTAAACACCCTTACTCTTATTGACTTTCTCAAATTTAGGCTCAAGAGAAATATGATAATAGAATGGTTGCGATTCATATTCTTGTGGTGGTATCCCCTTAACCTATTCAACAATAATATTTTTTTGAGTACTCAGACTTCCCCAAATTTTCCGCAACTTTTTCTACAATAGGTTTGGAAGTCAGCTCTGCATCTACCTCCATAATTATCTTTGGAGGTTTTTGTATTGATCTCTGTACCATTCCTCAAATTTATTTCAATTACTTATTTATTGTTACTTGGCAAATCACCTTGAGGTCTGGTATTATGTACCTACTACACTTGCCCTATATACGCCTCTAAGTTCTTTATGATAATCTGTTGACTCTTTAGAATGGACCCATTACTCTTTATATCTACTAACAACTATTCTTGATCACCTAGAAGTTGTTTTAGCATCTCTTCCAAATTGCTTTTCTGAATTGAGGCCTATTTATTCTGAACCTGTGGTTGCTGAAACTATTGTTGCTGATTGTAGGTGTTCACATAGTATTACATTTGATCATAGCCCACAAACATTATTGAATAGGGTTTTACAATAGAAACATCTTCAAAATGACCACTATTTTGACAAATCATACACCAACATGAATTGTCATCACTCAAAAACTATCTATCCTACATTGACATCTCAACAAATGTGAGAAATAAAAAATAATAAAGAAACTACAAAAGAAAAATTACTAAACTATTTACAACTCAATATAGCTAAACTAAAATTAAGATACTTGCCAATTTACAAGTCCCCGACAAAGGTGCCAAAAACTTGACAAACCCCAAGCTCACATGATAGTGTACGTGGGCAACAAAGTAATATAGTGTCCTTCAAGAAAGCCGAATATCAATCCTACAGGGACTTGTGTTAAAAATATATCCAATTCTACTTTAACAAATTAAGGAGAGTAATAAATAAAGTTTTAAAATTGAAAAGTAAAATTAAACTAAACTAATGCGGAAAAGTAAATGACTTTGGACATTCAAAGGATAGACAACCAGGGTTAAGTCTTACGAAAACTCATACTATACCATTGAACTTCATTCATTAGACTACTTATTATGGTTATTGATTCATAGGGTTAATCGCGTGATCATGGTCTTCCGACCTATAACCGTTTACCAAATGTGGAAATTAAAACTACATCATTGAACGAGGATGTAATAATCCAACTAATTGATTTATATCTAACATACTACATGTAAATAAAGAAATGATTCAAAGTACATCCTTGTCCTAGACGCTAATTCAAAATCCTTATTTTAAAAAAGACTACAAACCTTACTTTAATTATCCCCATGTTCTATCTGCCTATTCCTTCTCCTGAGATCACAAAGTTGACAATGAATAAATTATAAGGGTAGATAATACTTAAAACAAGGTAAAACAAACCCATAATTATAAGCAACTCAAACAAACTTAATTCAAAATAAAAGTATTCATGATCTTGGCCTTAATCCTGGAAATGGTGTTTATCCTTTAATAGAAATATTCATCATCCAATTCCTTGGATTGATGATACAAACAATAATAACATTAAATTAAAGAATAATAAAACCTAAGAAAAAGTTTTGGTAGCCTCCAATGTTGTCCAAGACGATCAAGGGTGTTCCAAGATTGTCCAAGATGTATATTGTGCTTCCGTGATAGATTTCAAGCCTTTTTTAGTTGTTTCAACTTGATTTGAAGATTTTATATCCTTAATATATCATAATAATACATTAAAAATCATACTATAGAATTAAAAATGACAATTTTGATCTCAAAACAATACAACATCCAAGATGAACTAGAAACATGAGCTAAGCATAGGTTTTATTCACTTTGATATTAAGCTTATTTTTTGACTCTTGTCTTGATACAATTGACCCTTTAACATTATAACTAAGTTTTTTCACATATAAATACACAATAACAACCTTGGAAACTCATTAAACACATTATAATCGAACACGATGGACTAGACAAACATCTAGCTCAAACTAGTCACACTAGTTTTCTCAGTTGTCTTCCATATAATTAATTGAATCAAAAATTGTGTGAAAAAACTATTAAACATTTTGAAAACATACATGGACACTTATAAAAACATTTATATCATTATCAACACATTAGGCATACTAATTATCCTTAAAACTAGGTTGAAAAGTCTATAATAGTAATGCTATAATGCATAAATACACCCAACATCAGTTTCTTTTTTCTCCATCTACTACTTTTCTTAGTATTTATTTATTTAAGACTGATGTATATTGATTATTACAATAATTTATTTCTTTTTTCTAGTAACTCTTGTACCGACTAGGTCGTGGGATGGTTATTAATGATTTATCTATATTTCAGACCATTATTATTACCCAAATTATTCTTGAATGTCCTATATTAAAATGTTTTTCACTTTTATACCCTTTTCCTACCAAATTAACCCATTGTTTCTAGATCAAGGCTATGGTTTGGTTACCTACTGGCGAGATAAAGTAGGTGTCATTATAACTCATAAAGCATGTATGACAAAGTGGTATTAGAGCTAGGTTAACCACTCTTGTTAGTACAAGAGCAAGTGTATAGTAGAGTCCTATGGCTAACAATGATAAATTCTATTCCTTATCTTTAGGAAACTATAGTAAATTCTTAGGATTTCTTCACTTGTTCCACTTATTTTATGATAAGAGTTTGAGTTAGTTTCTAAAGGTCCCTTTGGTTTCACTATTTTGCAGATGGCTAGGAGACGTTCTACCTATATATGAGATGAGGATCATGAGTCTTTGCCTAGGGATACTATCATTGTTCATGAATGATCTAGAGGTCAAAGATATATAAGAAATGTAGCCTCAGCTAGGGAACATGATAAAAGGGACTTCACCATACATTGTTCCTTTTGTCGAGCTAGAGATTTTTGTACCCCCGCTTGCTATGGGTAAAGGACTAGCCCAGTATATA
Source organism: Capsicum baccatum var. pendulum (assembly GCA_030864225.1). Lineage (NCBI taxonomy): Eukaryota > Viridiplantae > Streptophyta > Magnoliopsida > Solanales > Solanaceae > Capsicum > Capsicum baccatum. The sequence goes on from CM061558.1 coordinate 157,783,868, forward strand.
CAAGGGTTTTGATCATGGATGCATTGGTTATTATTTAAGTATTAGTTGGTTGTGAACCTCTTATGTAACATAATGGTAAAAAGGCAGGGGCACAACTTTTCATTACAGCTCCTAGAGTTTAGTTCCTTCCTGTGTCAGTGGTTGCTCAGTCAGTGGTTTCCAAAAATTCTATGTCTACTGAGAAGCGTAATATGTGAGGTAGATTCTTAAGATTAACTCTACTTAGGTTTTCTGGTGCATCCGGCGAGGATACTTATGAGTTATTGATTACTTATGAGGATAGGCTCCATAATTTAGGCCTAGTTGAGTCCTATGGTGTGGATTACACTAATTTTTAGTTAGAATTGGTAACTCGAAACTGAAGGATAGATCATCTTGATTCCAGGACAGCTGTATCTTCCCCATTGCCATGTACTCACTTCTACAGATCTTTCAGGAAAAGTATATGCCTAGCAGTCTTAGGGATCATTTGAGAGATCAATTTTAGAAGTTGTGGTAGGTATTTATGAGTGTTATGGAGTGTGAGGCCTAATTTCATAAGTTGTCTAGACATGCTACATCTATTTTCCCTAGTAAGTATGAGAGGATTTGGTGCTTTATTCAGGGATTATGAATCTATATCTGCATATCTACAAAGAGTTATGTTGTTATAGGTAGGTGTTCTACTGCAGTAGATGATCATGCTCAGGTTATGGAGGATATGCATTGCAAGGCCCAAGGGGAAAACAATAAGGGTTTGTGATATCAAGGTAGTTTCAGTAGGAGACATAATGGCTCGAGGTTTAAAGGTAGTGGTTCTTAGGGTAGGTACCCTTCACGTTAATTGTATCAATATCAAGGTCATTCTAGTAGGTCCGTTCAGGCCTAATTTAGATAATCAATGAAGTCCAATCTAGTTACAATGATCATCCTAGCCAGAATAGTGGTCAGGCTCTGAGGGGTTTGTCTTTTGTATATTCTAGCCATATTGGTTATTTTGAGTCAGTCAGATCTTCTAGTTTTAGTACACCACATGGGGATTGTTATGGTTGTAGGGACTTCGGCCATTGCCTATGAGAGTGACCCAATTATGGAGTGATGGTTCCTTCAACTCAGAGTATTTTATTAATAAGGAAAGCCCTACCCCCCTAGATAGAGGTGGTATGCATGGTCATCAAAATAGTCTATGGTGCTCATGGAAGTTCTTAGGCAGGTAGGATAGAAGAACAATTTGGAGCCCAACCAGGTGGTGAACATGGTTAGTTGTATGCCATACCTGTTAGGCTGTAGGTTGAATCTTTGGATGCTATTATTAGAGGTATGATTTTAGTTTTCCATCAACTATCTTTTGATTATTTGATCCAAGATCCATTTATTTGTATGTGTATTCTTATTATGCCTTGCAGTTCAAGTTTTCTTAGTATTCTTTATAAGTGTCATTATCTATCTAATCTAGTAGGGTGATTCATTAGTAGTGGATCGGGTTTATAGATCATGTATTATGACTGTTCGAGAGTTTAATACTCAGGTTGATCTTATTATGCTAGACATGGTGATTTTTAATATGATCTTATGTATGGACTTGTAATTCTACTATCACTCAGTGTTGGATTCTTTGCTAAGACTATTACCTTAGCTATGCACAGCATACCCCAGTTGTGTGGTAGGGGCTTTTATCCATGAGGCAATGGGGATTATTTTTTTATGTTTAGTCTAAGAGATTTATTTCAAGGGGTTATGAGTCTTATCTCTCTTATATTTATGATGTTATTATAGGAAGTCCATCGGTTGACTCTATTCCTATAGATTGTGAGTTTTCTAATGTTTTCCCTATCGATCTACCTGGTTTTCCTCCTTAGCATGTTATTGAGTTTATTATTGATCATGAGTCGAACGTCTAACAAATTTCCATGGCACCTTAACCTATTGCTCTGTCAAGCTTAAAGAGTTGAATTCTCAGCTTTGGGATCTTCTTGGTAAGGATTTCATTATTTTATTCGTAAAGAAGATAGCTATTTCCTAGTGTATGTGTATTAAGTCCAAGAAGCTTAATAAGATAAAAATGAAGAGTAGGTATCCTATGCCTCTCATTGATGATTTCTTTGACTAGGCAACAATATTGTTCTCTATGATTTATTTGAGGTTTGGTTACTATCAGTCGAGGATTCATCTAAGGATATCCCAAAGAGAGCCTTTAGGACCTAATATGCTTATTATGAGTGTTTGGTGATGTATTTTGTGTTGACCAATGGCCCTACAATGTTAATAGATTTTATTATCCACGTGTTTAGGCTTTATTTGGATTTCTTTGTGACTATGTTCATCGATGATATCCCTGTGTATTTCAGGAGCACAGAGGAATATATGCAGTATTTAAGGATTAAGCTTCAGACATTGAGAGATGATAAGCTTTTTGCCAAATTCTCTAAGTGTTAGTTCTGGCTTGAGTTAGTAACATACCATGGACATGTGGTATTAAGAATAGGATTATGGTTGATTCAACGTAGATTGAGGCTATTCATGATACGAATAGGACCATATCATTATTAGGGGTGTGTAGCTTCATTGGTTTAGCTAGTTACTATAAACGGTTCGTTGATAGTTTTGGTACTCTTGCAACACCGATGACCAAATTTACTTAGAAGGGGGTTCACTTACGATGGTCAGAGGTGTGTGAGTCGAGATTTAGGAAGCTCAAGGGATTTCTCACTTCATCTTCTATTTTGTCTCTTCCTATTGAATATAAGGGATTCTTCTTATATTATGATGCTTTCAATGTTGGTTTTGTTTGTGTGCTGATGTAATAGGATTTAGTTCTTTCTTATGCATTGAGGCAACTGAAGGAGTACGAGTGAAACTATCCCACTATGATTTGGAGTTAGCAGCAGTAGGTTTCACGCTTAAGATTTAGAGATGTTATTTTTATAGCGTTCATTTTTGATATTTCGCGTATTATCATAGTCTTTAGCATCTTATAACCTAAAGAAAATTTGAGGCAATGTAGATGGTTGGAGTTGGTTAAGTATTATGACATCTTTATTTTGTAGAATCGGAGCAAGTCAAACGTTGTAGCGGATGCTTTCAGCCAAAGAGCGGTGACAATGGGTAGCTTGGCTTCTCTCCCAGTTTCTTAGAGGTCGATGGTGCAGGCCTATTATGACCCGAAATACAAGTCATGATGGCACCTATTCTATCCTGCCAGTAGGTAAGGTAAACCGTAACCTGGATCTAAATGCAAGTGGTTAACTTGATGAAAAATGCCTAATCATAGACAAAAATGAACAACATACTTATAAATAATTTAAGATCTCTAAAAAGATAAACCAATCAATACAAGATACCATCCCATGACCTGGTATAGCCAATACAAGAGTATCTAATAATAATAGAACTCTAAGACTTAGAATAGTCAACAACATGTGTCTCGATAATTAAAGAATTAATATCAAAATATAGAAGGAAATAGGTGACTACAACTCTAAGATCTCACCCTATCTCTAAAAAAATCATCAAAGCACAATTAATGATCACAAGTATCTGTTATTACTCGAATCTGCACCAAAAAGGAACAAAAGTGTAGTATGAGTACAAAAATAATGGGTACTCAGTAGGCAACATCATCCGACTGAGCTAAATCACGATATAAGTAGTCAAGGTATAGACAAACCTAAAATATCTCTAACATTATAGTGTATAGATAAGTAAATCAATCAGAATAATAACGTGACATAAAGCATCAACACATACAGTCATAACTACAAAATTGGGTCGCATACACCAATTAGTAAGGAAAAGTAAATAACTCATCACAGACCCCTATATGCCTAGAGAGTACAATCAAGATAAGATTATCCAATCATCTAAATTAATAACTAACCTTTATCGTCATTTAACGATCATTTCACATTTTACTACCATATAGCAACCTTATCACTATGATTTACTAGTCACCATTTGTCACACCCCTTATTGTTCATTTTCCTTTTCATCCCCACACTTCACTGGAAAAATAAATATAATACTACCCTCGCTACTGGAGTAAACATCAATAATGAAACAGTTCAATTCGTAATCACTAATAATAGACTTTCTTATAATCAACTAAAACAACAAAAAAATCTTAATCCCACTAAAACGAAAATTAATCCAAAAACAAAACAGTAAATGGACATTTTTTAAGAAAAACATTACAATTTTTATTTTTTCATAAACTTTAATATCTATCCTTAGGAAAAATATATCACCAAGAAAAATAAGAAAATAACTCACAACATAACACTGGAAAATCACTGAAAAACTAATTAACATACATTTTTCTTTGATTTAATACAGTAAACAAATAACATCACATGTTAAACTATGAAATCCTTAACATAACTTTAATCATGATTATATTCATAACAAAACTTACAAAAAAGAAAAAAGTAGAAAAGATCTGAATTAGAACATGTGTGATGATTTTAATTGAATATAGATACAAGAACCATATTAACCGAAATTCGAACGATAACTCAAAATTTAAACTTCACACTCTTTTCTTTCCTTTTTTTATCTGATGTTTTCTGGTTGTCTCTGTTTCTCTCTATCTGTGTTTCTCTCTGATGTTGTAGTGTCTGATACAGTGTAGATAGATAGAATGTACATATATCCTTATTTTTTTTGTTTGGGGTGGGAAGTCCTTAAATATAGGATAATTTGGCAGGAACAGTTATAGGTAGATAAGATATAGATCTGAATTTTTTTTAATTACTATTATAGAAAACAAAAATAATAATAATAATAAACAAAAATAAAAATAAATTAATTAAATAATAATAAAATAATAATAATAATAATGATAATAACTAATTAATTTTATATTTAAAAAATCCAAAAAATATTATAAATGGTCAAGAATGAATATAATTAAGGTAGTATTAAAACTACTAGCTTATTTATTAAAATTAAAAGATAAATATATCATTTTGAATTTTTTGTTTTTTTAAAAACAAAAACAAAATAATAATAAAAATAACAATAAAAAATAAAAAATAAAAATATTCCTAAGTGTGATTTTATTTATTTATTTATTTTCAAATAAAATCTATTAAAATGAAACATAAAATTTAAAATTAACTTTAAAAAAAATATGAATTTTTTAATTCCTAAAGAATAGATAAAAGTTATGGGAGGGTCAAAATTATGTGTCTACATTTTGCCTCTCTTTGTTTGAACCCACGAAGTGTTTTCAAACAAAAAATTAGACAGCAAATTAATTTTTGACCCTCCGTTTATTTAAAATGATAGAAGATAAAAAGGAGATGAGACCGAGTCCTAGTTTTTGGACAACCTACATATCCCGGGTTATAAGAAAATCAAGTCACATGTAGTTTGAAAGGGTAAAATGGTGATATGATGAGGTAGAGGTCCATTGAGGTTTTGTCGAGTTTCTGGTTCACAGCTTCTGCTTCTTACATCTTCATGAATAACAAAAATCAAAAATGAAAATTACAAATAAAATATACAATTTCTCTGCAATCTTGATTTGAATCTTTATTACATGAATTTGAAAATTCACCTATTCTTCAAGCGGGTTCCTAACTTGCTATTTTTAATGTTCACCCTATTCTTCAAGCGGGTTCCTGACTTTCTTTTTTTCTTTATCCTGTTCTTCAGGAGGGCTCCTGGACTAACTTTTTCTTCACCCTGTTCTTTAGGTGGGCTCTTGGATTTACTTTTTCTTCACTCTGTTCTTCATGCGGGCTCCTGGACTTACTTTTTCTTGACCCTATTCTTCAGGCGGGCTCCTGGACTTACTTTTTCTTTACCCTGCTTTCTGACCGGGCTCCTGAACTTACTTTTTATTCACCCTATTCTTTATGTGGGTGATGTTGGGCATATTTACACGCCTAAAGTACTATAATTTACACATATTTTAGCTAAGCTTTAAGGACAAAATATATTATTCTTACACTTTTAGTCCTTTTTCCTGTAAGTGAGCTAACCAACATGATTAGCATGTTTTCAGGTATAAATGATGAAGATTTCAGCATTTTGTGGATCTTTGGGTAGCAAAGGGAACTTCACGTAAGAAGGAAGGCAGCTTTTGGAAGCTTGAGGACTAAAAGTGATGTATGGAAAACCTGTCCCGGGCAAAAACAGTATTTCTAAAGACTTGGGGATCAGCAGTAACTTAGTAGGAATAGGATATGGATGCTATAAAAATCCTATTTTGCTGAATTTTTCAGCATTCATTCATTCATTCATTCATTCTCATTGTCGTTATTTTTCTTTTAGACGCCACTTTTGGATTTATTCACGTTACAAATTCTGTAATTTTTAACCGAGAAAAACGCTAACTTGTGGGAAACGCCAAGAGGAAAACGTCAATATTGTTGTGATGCCACATTACTCTTCAACGTGAGATTTCTATGGTTTTGGTATGATGATGATGTCTTCATTGATTTCCGTTACCCTTATGAGTAGCTAAACTTCTCTGTTAGGGTTATGAAAGCCTTATGAGGTACTATCTATTACAATGAGTTTGTGAATTGTTGATACGTATGTTACTTATATCATTACTCTCTTCATCTTAATTAAATTCCTGTGGTTGCAAACATAGGAATACGCCAATATAGCATTAACTTGTTCGAGAGAAAAGTTTCATGTTTGGAAAAGAGAGTGTGACAAGGAAATACGGCTACCAACCCCTGTTTACACGTTAGTGCCGTAACTGGATTAACCTCTTGGAGAGTTCGTACCATTAGTTATACGCTTTAAGCTCGAGAGAGTAAAAGTGAGATAATCCTTGATGGTCGAGACACACTAGGATTTACCATTAGAATACGAATCTCTATAAGTGCATGCATGTCCGAATTCTTCACAACTCATAGTTAATAGATACGTAGAACTCATAAGGTGGACATAACCCTAACTTATAATTCTCATTGATTAAAACTTACTAAACAAAGCATTCCATTTTTTTGTTACTTTGATACTCTTAATTTACGCTACAATTAAATCCCCCCTTTTCGTATAATTTTCGACCAACATCTACTAATAGTTGCATACTTAGTGACCGAGTATTCCCTGTGGGATTCGACACCCAAACCAGTTGGGTTATATATTTGACAATGACCGCTTACACTCTTACGAGAGCTGTAGTTTGAGTGTTATCAAATTTGGGCGCCGTTACCGGGGAATACGGTTGTCTACTAAGTTTGTGATAGTTAATAGACCCTTTAGTCAAAGATTCTTGTATTTTACTTTTAGTTGTTGTTTTATTTTTATTCAGGTTCTTACAGTGCATGCCAAATACTCAAAGTTCTAGTCAACCGTTATTACCTATCAATCCTGAACCTCAACTTATTGGCAGAATAGATGCAAAACGTGACATTGAAGGAAGGGCTGCTCAACAAGAGCAGGCTAGATTAGCTGCATTGGCAGCTGCTCAAGTGCTTCAACAGAATATTGATAACCCAGGGCGAGCAACAAATCCTATTGATGAGGACCTGGGTGATGATGAGTTACTAAACCCAAGGCATGCTGATGAAGTGGCGACACCTGGAAACAGAAAAGATCGTCAAGCTAGATTAAGGCCTAAACGCCGAGCTGTGCAGTTTTCTTTTGATGATGATGATGAAGATTTGGATGGAGCTGGTGCCACACAGGGGCTATTATTCCTCCACCCTTGGCACCTGGAGCCAAGTTCAATATCACTAGCACCATGATTCAGCTGTTGTAGCTCAAAGTGTTATTTGGTGGACTTGCAGGCGATGATCCGAATATGCACCTGATCAACTTTATCTCAACATGCAAGTCATTCGACAATCCAGCCATTGGACAGAATGCAATTCGGCTGCGCGTATTTCCATTGTCTCTATCTGGGGAGGCAACTCTATGGTTGAATGGGCTGACTCCTAATTCTATTACTAATTGGAGGCAATTGAAAGACGCTTTCCTAGAAAGATTCTTTTCGCCATCCAAGAGAGCACAGTTGAGAGATGAGATCAGCAATTTTCAACAGTTTCCAACTGAAGCTCTCCATGAAACATGGGAGAGGTTAAAGAAGAAGCTTATGCGATGCCCAAATCATCATATGACCAATGTCCACTTGATGGAGATATTATACAAGTCATTGAATTTTATGACTAAGCCAGTGGTTGACAATGCTGCAGGAGGGTCATTCATGGACCTTACTTTTGTTCAGGTAGGAGATATGCTAGATCGTATGACAAAGCAGAGTAGAGCTTGGCATACCAGGGATTCTGAGGTAGCAAGCTCTACTATATCTATTGGCATGACTGCAGAACAAAGGCGAAGAGAAGAGGAACGTGATCAAGATATGGCGCACATGAAAATGCAGATGGATCTTCTTACCAAGCATTTATTATCTGGGAAGACCAAAAAAGTCAAAGCAGTTGCATCAAAAGGAAGAGATGAATCTGATTCTGAGAAAGAAGCTAACTACTTCAATAATCAGGGGGGTTCCGAGGGAATGCCCAAGAAAACCAAGGTCGGAGCTATTATGATAAATCTAGAAACAAGGACTGTGATCAAGGTAGTTGGAAGAATAAGATAGACAGGAGTGGTTTGTATGTTCCTCCTGGAAATCGTGAGGCCACGGCATCTGGTTCGGAGAAGATGTCAATGAAAGATATGATGGCAAAGCTGTTGAAAGGAGTAGAGGAAACTAATACGGGAGTGAATGAGGTGAAGAACGACTTGTCTTTAATAAATCAATTGGTTTACTCGCACTCTACTACAATAAAACAGCTAGAGCAGCAATTGAGTCAACTTTCAGCGGCATTAAATCAAAGAAAAGCTGGCACCTTACCTGGCGACACAGTGCAAAATCCAAGGAACGATGGGTCATGCATTGCTATTACTACTAGGAGTGGTAAGGTGTTGGAGAATCTATTCAAAGGGAAGCAGGTGGTTGATGATATAGCAGATAATGTTATTGATGCAGAAGGAGAAGAGGCCAAAGAAGCTGAGAGTGTGTAAATGACGTCACTCCTGGGCATCTGCATCCTGAAAAGGCTGATAATCGGAATCAAGATAAAAAGGAAGTAGTGGAGAAAACTATTCCCCTTCCACCACCACCTTTTCCTTGGAGACTGAAGAAGAAAGCCGACGATACCAAGTTCAATAAATTCATGATGATGTTAAAGTAGCTAACTATTAATGTTCCTTTGGTGGAGGCGCTGGAACAGATGCCTGGGTACGTGAAATTCATGAAGGATCTTTTGACAAAGAAGTGGGCAGCAAGTTATGAGTTGATAGATACTGTACATCATGGTAGTGCAATTGCTACCAGATCATTAGTTCAGAAAAAGACAGATCCTGATGCTTTCACTATTCCTTGCACAGTTGGATCTTTGGATTTTGCTAAGGCATTTTGTGATTTGGGAGCTAGCATCAATTTTATGCCACTATCTATTTACCGAAAGTTGGGGTTGGGTGATCCTACACCAACCAATATGCGGCTCGTGATGGTAGATAGGTTGGTCAAACGACCTGTGGGTATCTTATATGATGTGTTGGTGAAGGTTTCTTCCTTCATCTTTCCTGCAGACTTTGTTATTTTGGACTGTGAGGTGGACTCTGAAGTTCCCATAATCTTGGAGCGTCCCTTCCTTGCAACAGGAAGTGTGCTTATTGATTTGAGAGATAATGAGCTTTTATCCTGGATGAAAGACGAAGTGGTCCGATTTGATGTATGCAAATCAATGAAGCAGCCCAAAGATATGAATGTGTTCTCTGTAGCTGATGTTTATTATGATAATGAGAAAGAATTAGCTAGAGAGAAGCAGCTTATCGTTGATCCATTGGCGGCGGTGCTTATGAATGTTGAGCGTGAGGATGTTGAAGATTATGAAGAAACTATTTGTGCTCTAACAGGAATAGGCTCGTATTCTCATGCTCCTAAGAAGCTGGACCTTGATCTCAAAAATCGACCTACACCACCAGTAAAACCATCCATTGAAGAGCCACCGATGTTAGAATTAAAGGAGCTGCCCAGTCATCTCAAGTATGCATTCTTGGGAAGTGGATACACACTCCCTATTATTGTGGTGGCTGATTTGGGTGAGCGGCAAGTTGCAGCTCTCATCTTTGTTCTTAGGAGATACAAGAGAGCCATTGGTTGGACTATCGCTGATATTATTGGTATTCCGCCTGGGATATGTATGCACAAGATTCAGCTTGAAGAAAATTGCATACCCACTATTGAGCATCAAAGGCGTCTGAATCCACCTATGCAAGAGGTGGTGAAGAAAGAAATTATTAAGTGGTTAGATGCAGGGGTTGTGTACCCAATCTCCGACAGTAAATGGGTGAGCCCGGTACAGTGTGTACCCAAGAAAGGCAACATGATGGTAGTTGCGAACGAAAAGAATGAGCTAATTCCACTCAGACCTGTCACAGGGTGGAGAGTGTGCATGGACTACCAGAAGCTGAATTCATGGACGCTTAAGGATCACTTCCCCATGCCATTCATGGACCAAATGCTTGATCGATTGGCAGGGAAAGGATGGTTTTGTTTATTAGATGGGTATTCCGGCTATAATCAGATTTGTATTGCTCCCGAAGATCAAGAGAAGACAATATTTACATGCCCATATGGTACGTTTGACTTCAAACGGATGCCAATTGGGCTATGTAACGCACCCGCCACTTTTCAGCGTTGTATGATGTCCATTTTTTCTGATATAATTGAAGACACTTTGGAGGTGTTCATGGACGATTTTTCAGTGGTGGGTGAGTCGTTTGAATCATGCCTAGTGAATCTAAGTATGGCATTGCAAGGATGTGTTGAATTCAACTTGGTGCTAAACTGGGAGAAGTGCCACTTTATGGTTAAAGAAGGTATTGTTCTTAGGCATAAAATCTCCGAAAGATGAATTGTGGTTGATCGAGCTAAGATTGAAGTTATTGAGAAGCTACCACCTCCAATTTCTGTTAAGGGAGTTCGTAGTTTCCTCGGACATGCAGGTTTTTATCGAAGGTTCATTAAAGATTTCTCCAAGATTGCTATGTCCATTATGCAAACTTTTGGAGAAGGATGCAAAGTTCGACTTCGGTGAAGACTGTTTGAAGGCATTGGAATGCCTCAAAGGAAAGCTAGTTGAAGCACCTATCATTGTAGCGCCTGATTGGTCTCAACCGTTTGAATTTATATGTGATGCAAGCGGAGTAGCTTTGGGTGCTGTACTTGGTCAGAGAAGAGACAAATTATTTCATCCAATTTACTATGCGAGCAAGGTCTTGAACGGAGCCCAGAAGAACTATACTATCACGGAACAAGAGATTCTAGCAGTTGTTTATGCTTTTGAAACGTTTGTGCTTACTTGTTAGGAACCAAAGTGGTGGTTCATACTGATCATGCAGCCCTGAGATATCTAATGGCGAAGAAGGATGCAAAGCCGAGGCTAATTCGATGGGTGTTATTGCTGCAAGAATTTGATTTCGAGGTAAAAGATAGAAGAGGTTGCGAAAACCAAGTGGCTGATCATCTATTTAGACTTGATAAGGAGGATATAGCGCAGCCTGATCTTGAGATTAATGATGCATTCCCCGACGAAGAGATCCTACCCACGATGGTGGAAGAATTACCATGGTACGCAAACTTTGCGAATTATGTGGTAAGTAATGTGATACCTGCACATCTATCTTTTCATCAAAAGAGGAAGTTCATGCATGATGTAAAACACTACTTCTGGGATGAGCCATATTTGTTTCGACGATGTGCGGATGGTGTTATCAGGCGATGCATATCTCATGTGGAGGTGCCGAGTATATTGGAAGCAAGTCATGCTTCCTAAGTTGGGGGACACCATGCATGTGGTCGGATAGCAAGGAAGGTATTGCAACGCAGCTATTATTGGCCTTCGATATTCAGAGATGCCTACGAATTTGTGAGAAGATGTGACCAATGTCAGATACAAGGCACGATTTCGAAGCACCATGAGATGCCCATGTCAAAAATTCTTGAAGTAGAGTTGTTTGATGTATGGGGTATTGATTTCATGGGCCCATTCGTGAATTCGTTTGGGATGAAATATATCCTAGTTGTTGTGGACTATGTATCCAAATGGGTCGAAGCAGTAGCGTTGGCCGATAATGAAGGAAAGTGTGTTGTAGCATTCTTAAAGAGAAATATCTTCTCTCGTTTTGGGGTACACGTACCATCATAAGCGATGGAGGATCATACTTTTGCAACAAGTAGTTCAAATTTGTGTTGGTGAAATATGGGGTCAAGTAACATAAAGTAGCCATACCTTATCACCCATAAACTAGTGGACAGGTAGAGGTTTCTAATCAAGAGATCAAGCTGATCCTTGCTAAGACTGTAAATGCTAATAGGAAAGATTGGTCCCGGAAGCTGGACGATGCACTATGGGCTTATAGGACTGCATTCAAAACGCCAATTGGCATGTCCCCGTACCAACTAGTTTATGGGAAGGCTTGTCACTTCCCCATTGAGCTCGAGCATAAAGCATTGTGGGAATTGAAGCGACTGAATTTGAATTGGGATGATGCTATAAATATGAGATTGGAGCAGCTGAATGAGATGGATGAATTTCGTCTACATACGTATGAAAGATCAGACCTCTACAAGGAACGGATGAAAAAGTATCATGATCGGCGGATTATCGAATGAAACTTTATGAGGGGAGATATAGTACTTCTTTTCAACTCCAAACTGAAGCTATTTCCAGGTAAGTTGAAGTCTAAATGGTCTGGCCCGTTCAAAATTAGCCAAGTCTACTCGTATGGAGTAGTAGAGTTAGAAGACAATAATGGTGGTGTCTTTAAGGTAAATAGCCAACGAGTGAAGCCATATATCGGTTCTCTTGACTCGATAAAATACATGGCCACCATCTATCTCGATGAAGTCTAAGTAATCGAGGTAACTATGTCGTGCCGCGACAATAAATCAAGCGCTAGATGGGAGGCAACACATCGTCTTTAATTGTATTATTTCACTAGGAGTTTGTTTTTGTAGTCGAGCCACGACCAAAACTAAGGCGCTTGATGGGAGGCAACCCATCGTTCTAATCATTTTTGTTGTTTTTGAGTAAGTGTAGGTGCAAGATGTATTAAGGAGGAGATTGGTCTTAAATTTTTATGTGGACGTGATTCATGTTGAAGGTGGTAAGTTAGGAATGAAGAAGCAAAGGCTATGGGTTAGGCATTGCCTATGCAAATCTAGGCAATGAACAAGGCAAGGCCTATGTAAATCTAGGAAACGAACAAGGCAAGGCCTATGCTATGGCCTTTGGTCTCTGAATCTAGAATGCCATAGCATAGGCCCCGCCTATGCCCAACAATGCCATAACATAGGCGCCGCCTATGCCAAAGACTTTTGTCTCTGAATCTAGAATGCCATAGCATAGGTGCCGCCTATGCTTAACAATGCCATAGCATAGGCGCCGCCAATGCCAAAGTCTTTTGTCTCTGAATCTAGAATGTCATAGCATAGGCGCCGCCTATGCATAACAATGTCATAGCATAGGCGCCGCCTATGCTCAACTACGCTTTGAAAAAGGCGCCACCTATGCCAAGCATAGGCAAAGCATTAGGCGTCGCCTATGCCCACTTTTTGGTCTCCTAATTCGATTCCAAATGTGTCAAAACCTGACCCAAGCTTGTCCTATAAATAGAACCTTAGTCTTAGAACAAAATTTCATTGCAAACTCAACCTAAGCGTCGCCTACCTCTCCAAAATCTCTCAAAAATTTTCTTTTTTCTCTTCTAACTTTGTAAGAACATCTCCCAAAGCCATCAACCAAGTAAGTATTTCTTTGCTCTTCTTTTATATTCCGTAAGTATTACAATACTACGCCTATAATAAGTTGTTAAATCTTGAAGTAGTGTTGGTGATTTTAATGTGGTTGATCTGTTGTGATATAACTAAATGAGTGAAAGAATACGTATGGGTGTTATAGACTTGGTTCAAACCTGTATTTGATTTTGGTACACTGTCATACTTTTGCGGAATCGACATGGTTAAGATAATAGCATAATCTTGTAACTTGAAAGCTTGCATGTTTGAATAACCTGTCCATCGAGATGAAGAGCATGATTGATACAAGCATGATATGTTGCTATTATTTCTATACCATAAACTTGATTCAATCTCTACGTGGTCGTCTTGTTCCAAAAGTGCATGAATCCAAACCATAAAGTATGGTCAAGATCACATAACATAGAGTTGAAAAGAATAGTTAAAGACACCATGAAAGTATGACTGTGCTAAAATGTATTGTTGGAACATATCACCAATATGTATGTCGATGAAGTCTGAGTAATCGATATCATTCACTTAATTAGTTTGTACCAACAAATTAAGTGTGGGGTGGTACCACTACTGTCTGTTTGTCAATTGAATCCTACCAAGATGAAGCTAACATGATTTTATTTGAATCTCAGGTACAATGGCACCAAAAAGTCTACCGAGAAAAGAAAAAGCATCCACCTCACAGAAAGGCAAAAAAAGGGGGAAGAAAAGAGCAAGTTGAATCCTCCTCACTGCACATACCTCGCCGCATGTACGGGATAAAATGGGTCCTAGAGGAGGAAGGAAAGGAGTGGTACAAGAACAACAAAATAAGAAAATATGTTATATGGAGTTGATACAAAAGGAAAGCCTAGCAAAGAAAGAACGTCACATTTTGGCTAAAATAATGGCATTACATCTTGATTTTATTTTCTAAGTTATGGGAGAGTGCAATATCGATCTAACGTGAGAATTCTATGCCAATTGGTCCCCAAAGACTATAGGGAGTAAAGTAAAGATTAGGGGCCAAGTTTTGCAACTAAATGCGGAGTTCTTCAACTCTTTTCTAGGTTTGCCATCTGTTGATGCATCACCACTCAAGGAGCTTTATAATAGGCCTCCGTACAGGGTAATCAAACACACATTGTGCGGAACAAGATCAATGGAACGTTGGAGTCGTCACAAGGATACCGGTCAGCACAACACCTTCCCGTATGCTTTCTTGAACAGAGAAGATTGGATATGGTTGCGAATAGTCAACTCTTGCTTGATTCCAGGGACACAGTACACAAAGATCACACGTGATAGAGTGTTCTTGGTGTATGATTTGATGACAAACATCCCCATCAATATTAGGATGATTATTCGATCTTCAATGCATAAGGCTAGGCTGCACAAGAGGTCCCACTTCAGCTTTGGCAATCTGTTGACTGCGCTATTGAGGAAGGAGGACATTGAAGAGGAACCTGCAGATCATAAGCTTCCACACAACCCAAACAAGGTTGACCTCACAAAGGTTAAAGATGCTGAATCTATGCATGGCGTCAACCTGACCACCGCAGAAAGACATGCTCGTGAAGAAAGCTTCTTCCGCTATTTATATGGCATGACGAGGTTTACCATGATGAGCGGGGGTCGTGTTCCCACTGCTGCAGATCTCCAACAGTTGGATTATGACTATCCAATGAATGAGCATGCGAGGGCTATGTGTGGAGTAGGTGTATATTTTGAGGAACCTCTTAACGATGACGTGCCAACCGACGATGATCGCCGAATGACAGACTCAGATGTGGAGGAGAATTCTGATGACCACAACTCCGATGATGATTCCGATGAAGGGGGTATGACCCCAGACATAGAGGAGGAGTCCGACTATGCCTACCTACAGTTAGTTATGTTCATTTGTTTGGTTTTTAGTAGTAGTTAAATTTTCGAATTTTTTTTTCTTTCCTTAAGTTTCTTTTAGATTTTGCATGAAATGCATGAAATTGTTCTGATAGGCGGCATGGTATTGTGACAAGAGTTGTGCTAAAATCATTACTATTGAGAGGTTTAGGCTCTAAGTGCGACTCACTATGTGATAAGTGTGTGGTTTAATTCCATTATTTGTTGGGTCAAGGGTCTATAATACTCCCAATAAAGTTAACCATGTGCCTTGTGTTTGTGAGATTATAGTATATTCTGTGTTTGTGGTTGATGCTAGAACTTTCCTAGTGTGTATGTAAAGCGAAATAAAGAGTTTAAGTTTAGGAGATGATTTAGGCATTTCTTTGGCAACCTATACTTGTTTACCTTCTTTTTACCTACCCGTGGACATTATCCTAGTTAACCCCCTTTGAGCCTTTAGCTATTTTCTTGGACAGCCTAATATGTAAGCCTAATCTTTTTTTTTCAAGACAATAATTTGATCCAAATTCCTAAGTGCTTTAAATTGTAAAGTCATGTGACAAAATAAGAGGAAATTAGGTGAGAATGATGCCTTAGAGTGTACTGGTACTTGAGTTTGTTATGAAAAAGAGTGGCTATCATAGAGGTGTGTTAAAAAAAAGAGAAGAAAAGAAAAAGAAATAGAAAAATAAATAGATAAATTGTGTTTATGATTAAATAAAAAGATAGTTATGTTTGAATGGCAAAATAGGTGAAAAGGGGTGATAGATGAAAGAAAGGTAGTAGGGTTGATTAAAAGAGAGTGTTAATGGCATAACGTGATGTATCAAAGCGCTTAGGAACATAGTCACTATTTCTGGCCAAAATAGTCCTACCCGTCCCTTAGCCTACATTACAACCTGTAAAAGACCTATTTGATCCTAAGCTTAGCATTCTGATATTAGTAGAGCGTTACACTAAGGGCAAGCCTATGGTCAGCAGTTGCAACATATGAATTCTTTGTGAGAGTGAGAGTAAGAAGAATCTTATACCCATGGTTCGAAAAATACAAAACTGTGAGTGATTATGGGTGATATCTTGTGTCAGACACACATGGTTAATGATTATTGGGTGGTTTTGTATGATTCTTTGTGCCTTAACTTGTGGATACGAATTAACCATCATTATGAGTCTATGTTAGAGGTTAAATTATTTCTAGTAGTGATCAGAAAACTACTCTTTGTTAATGATTGTCGTGCATGTCTTGTTGAACATTTTTTGTTGTTACTGTGAAACCCTAAGTAGATGTTTACATGGACATAATATTTTGTTCGAGGACGAACAAAGCTTTAAGTGTGGGGTGTTGATGTTGGGCGTATTTACACGCCTAAAGTACTATAATTTAGTCATATTTTAGCTAAATCTTAATGACAAAATGTATAATTCCTGCACTTTTAGCCTTTTTCCTGTAAGTGAGCTAACCAACGTGATTAGCATGTTTTCAGGTGTAAATGATAAAGATTTCAGCATTTTGTGGATCTTTGGGTAGCAAAGCAAACTTCACGTAAGAAGGAAGACAGCTTTTGGAAGCTTGAGGACTAAAAGTGATGTATGGAAAACCTGTCCCGGGCAAAAACAGTATTTCTAAAGACATGGGGATCAGCAGTAACTTAGTAGGACTAGGACAAGGATGCAGTAACTTAGTAGGAATAGGATATGGATGCTATAAAAACCCTACTTTGCTGAATTTTTCAGCATTCATTCATTCATTCATTCTCATTGTCGTTATTTTTCTTTTAGACGCCACTTTTGGATTTATTCACGTTACAGATTCTGTAAGTTTTAACCAAAAAAAACGCTAGCTTGTGGGAAACGCCAAGAGGAAAACATCAATCTTGTTGTGACGCCACATTCCTCTTCAACGTGAGATTGCTATATTTTTGGTATGATGATGTTCGTTGATTTCCGTTACCCTCATGAGTAGCTAAACTTCTTTGTTAGGGTTATGGAAGCCTTATGAGATACTATCTATTACTATGAGTTTGAGAATTCTTGATATGTATGCTACTTATATCATTACTCTCTTCATCTTAATTAAATTCTTGTGGTTACAAACATAGGAATACGCCAATATAGCATTAACTTGTTCGAGAGAAAAGTTACATGTTTGGAAAAGAGAGTGTGACAAGGAAATACGGCTACCAACCCCTGTTTACACGTTAGTGCCATAACTGTATTAACCTCTTGGAGAGTTCGTACCATTAGTTATACGCTTTAAGCTCGAGAGAGTTAATGTGAGATAATCCTTGATTGTCGAGAGACACTAGGATTTACCATTAAATACGAATCTCTATAAGTGCATGCATGTTTGAATTCCGCATAACTCATAGTTAATAGATATGTAGAACTCATAAGGTGGACATAACCCTAACTTATAATTCTCATTGATTAAAACGTACTAAACAAAGCATTCCGTTTTTTTGTTACTTTGATACTCTTAATTTACGCTACAATTAAATCCCCCCTTTTCGTAGAATTTTCGACCAATAGTCTACTAATAGTTGCATACTTAGTGACCGAGTATTCCCTGTGGGATTCGACACCCAACCCAGTTGGGTTCTATATTTGACAACGACCGCTTACACTCTTACGAGAGCTGTAGTTTGAGCGTTATCAGTGGGCTCCTGAAATCAAATCAAAACCAGAACGAAAATTATACCACACAAAGATTATGATAAAGCAAGTTTCATTTTCCAAAAAAATAAGGTATGAGTTTTAAGTGGGTCCTAAAGAGAAGTTTCAAGTAACAGTAATTAAATTTTCTTTTTGCCCCAGTTTATCATCAAAAGCTTTTGCAGGCATCAAAATAGGATGGTTGGCTTGCAGCTTTGGATTTTGAGGCAATTGCTCTTGTAGTTGTCCCATTTAATTTTGCTTCCAACTAATAGCATATACCATTATCCTGTTGCACCATTGATCCAAACTCAGGTTATTAAGATTGGCTTTTGAAATGAACCCAATATCTATATTTTGCAATGGTTCTTAGATAAGCCCCTTAAACCTTGGTATTCCACAAAATTTGCCTATCGGTAGAACTTTCAGCATGCCTTATGTTGGCTTACAATCATGTTTCTTTCATGTGCTGGCCTTTTGTCTTGCTTTGTGCAATTGAAGAAATTGGTAGTAAGTTTTGAGATCCTTTTTTACTTGTTTAACATGGACTTGACTCAATGACATGAGAAAAGAAAAAAAATGACAAAGATCTTTCATTTGAATAACCGACTCAAGAAAACAAAAAATAGAAATATAGAAAAGAAAGAAAAGACAATGAGTGTCCCTTTCTAAAAGCAGGAAAAAGAAACATTTATCTGAAAATAACAGTCAATTGTAATGATTATGACATGCATTTTGGATTAAGAAACCTGATATACCCACACTAATCATTACAACTTTTGTCCACTTATTGAGTTTGAAATAGAATCAATCTTGAATATGCACCCTCTAGATCATAATTCTCCTTCGGCTAGTGGCACCTCAATGTGTTTTTTCCAACGAGTCTATCTCATTTTAATTTACTTCTTAGCTCACCGTCGCCTTATGGTGTCCAAAATGGTTTTCACCAATAAGACTCTCATTTTTATTCATCATTTTTTTCATCTTCTTTTCCAAAAATAATGCCGAACATATGAAACATCAAGCACCCAAAACATATTTATCCTTGAAATTCTCAAAGATCGATCTGAAGATCTTTCTTTTGTTGTAATTTGGCTTTTGGAAAGAGTTAAGAAGAAAGGGGGACATGAGGTTAAAAAATTTACATGAGATTGGGTGAAACATACAACTTTTGGAATCGACTCTTAAGCAAATAAATTATGCCCCAATTTTATCACATACTTAGTGTAACGCCGTGAAATTTTATCCCAAGATGCCACATGGTGCTTAGGGCTACACATAGCCCCAAGCTGATCCTCGGATCTAGACACTACCTCAAGGAATGTAATTCAATAATAGTGACGAACAACAAAGAGATATACCACATTGGGTTCAAGAGAAATACTGGAGAATACTAGACTGTACAACAAAAATATATTGAATGACTGTACAACCAAAAACTATTGAATGTATGTACGTACCAACCCTCTTGTCTAACAAACCCTCTATATATCAAAATCAAGGAGCCATTGGGACAAACCCCTAACTGACTCAAACAGTATTGAAAGCCATAAAAACAGAACGATATCACCAAAAATATAGACATGACCCTTGAACTATGAGGACTCACCACTGAGGGAACGTAGTTGAGGCACTCGAATATCGCTAACGCGGCTGCGGCTGAGTGCCTGAACCTACATTACAAGAAAACATAACCCATAGAAAAATATGTGGGTTAGCACTTTAGAATGTACTGAGTGTGTGGGGGTGCATGCAACAATGCAAATATCATCATCAATTTTATAAAAATATGCATATATACAATGATGGATCGCTTGGCTTGAGTTAGATTGAAACATACTCTTCATGATCTCATAGTAAATAAATTATATTATAAAAACCTCATAAATCATCATTAATAACTTAACTCTTCATCTCAAGACTCGAAGTGACTCAGTAATATAAGAAACTCAACTCTTATGGAAATGAGAGGTTCTTATAAGCAACATAAACCATGTGAGCTACATGGATTCAAACATTTTGCACTCCTAGGGAGACAACCCCACATTGTCGAGAGTGCCGTACTCCTGCTAGGGATTACAACCTAAATTTGGAGATCACAATATCATACTCAGCCTCTGGCCCACAATTAACTATATCAATCCTATGGTGGCACATAGTTTCAAGGAAAATATCACATTTCATGCTCGGTGCTAAATACTACTCCCAGACACAAGCTCATAACGCGTTAGGAAATCCATCATAAACATCACAAGGGTGTATCATGAAGACCAAATCAAATCTCTTTTTCATTTATCAAATCATAGTCAATTTGTGGATTCCAACCTCTACTCTACTCAAATCAATCTTTCTCAATATCAAAATATATCCATTTATTAAATCATGACAACATCAATAACTTTGAGGAAATATCAAGACTCATTGTAATAACTCAATTTCATGAATCAATATACTCGATAATACAGTTTGTCATAAGGAAGCTCAAAGCTTGACACATATCTTGAAAGCACTTGAAATATTAACTCATTGTAGAAATATGAAATTCACTATATTAAATATCAAGTCATAACTTGGGAAGAGAAAAATAATCATATATAACAAACCTTAAACAATTTATATTCTCATAATCTCATGATGAAGTAATTTGGGTATAAACCCACTTGAAAAATCATATAAATCCATGACAGAAATCAAAGCTTTGGGCACAATAATGAAAGAATTGCTCTTGTTCAAAACCTCACATACCTTAACCTTTGAAATTTGATGAATTCTAATGATTGAGACTCTATCCGAACTTATAATAAATGATTCTCGAAGCCCACACTATGAGGAACTTGATTCTTGAAGAAATCTTGAAGATTTATGGATGATTTTTGGAAGATTAATATCCTTAAATAAAAATCCTAGATATATTTCTTAAGAGAATTGGAAGAAAGAATGCATAAATTAGGGTTTAAATGGGAATTCTCATTTATATAAGGGCCTCCAAAAGATGGTAAAAAATCAAAATACCCTTGCAAAACGTCCTTTAATTGCTGAAAAAAAATAGCTAACAACATTCGTGAAAAGTTATCAGACTTATGACAAGTCATCACGAAATGTTATCACAAAAGGGTAGATTTTATGATTTTCTGCTTAAGGTTGAGGACATTGGTGATAAGTCATCACACTTGTGACAACATATCACAAAATGTCGTCACTGGGTGTGGAAATCTGCCTAAGGCTAATGACATTGGTGATAAGTCATCACACTTGTGACAGCTTATCACAAATTGTCTTTACTCAGTTTTCCAGCCTGACATGCTGGAGTAAAATGGGCATAACTCTTGGCTCTGATACCAAATTTTGGTGAAATTGGTATAGTTGGAAAGCTAATTCAATTATCTATCTTTTGGTAGGTCATGATCATAATAATTCGTAGTATAACGAGAGATATTCTCAATCATATTAATTCATAGTATAACGAGAGACATGCTCATTTGAAGTTGAATATAGCAATATCCTTCCCAAGAATTCAATTGGTAAGGAATGTTTTGATTCACCTAATCGCTAGGACATCTTTGAGGCCTTAATACACATCACCCTTGATCAGAAAACAACCAAAGCACTATAATTTAATTCTCATGAGCTTGAGCCATGGTTGCACTATAGGTTAGAGTCTCAGGGTATTACAATATCTCTTTCTTGGAAACATTCGTCCTTGAATATTGCTATATAGGCCAAGAAGATTATTTCACTCTATACCTTCAGATACCCTACAAAATGCATGAATTCGTGATGGAAGTAGACACATAGTTGAATCTTTAATAAGAAGAGGGCGTAATTAAGAAAGAATGGTACCTTATGCTCGCTCTGAACTCAAAAAAATGAGGTGAGGGTACTTGGCTCGCATATCATCTTCGGCTTCCCAAGTAGCACTCTCAACAGATCAATTTTGCCAAAGCACTTTAACCAAAGGAACTTCTTTGTTCCTTAGCCTACGGACTTGAAAATCCAAAATCTCAACCGAAATGTCCTCAAATAAAAGGCTATTCTGAATATCTAAACGTTCAGAAGAATCAACCATGACAGAATCACCAATACACTTCTTAAGCTTTGAAACATAAAATACCAGATGCACGATAGATAACTCTATGGCTAACTCCCCCTCATATGCTACTTTCCCAAAACGGCTCAAAATCCAGTACAGACCAAAATAACAGAGACTAAGCTTTCCCTTCTTACCAAATATCTTCACCCCTTTCATGGATGAAACCTTTAAGTACACCAAATCATCAAAATTAAACTCAAGATTTTTTCTTCTCAAATCTGCATACAACTTCTGATGACTTTGAGCGGTCTTCAATCTTTCTTGGATCAATTTAACTTTTTCCATAGCCTCGAACACAGTATCAGGCCCAATCACCGTTGTTTCTCCTACTTCAAACCAACCTATAGGTGATCTACATCTTCTCTCTTACAATGCTTCGAATAGGGCTATCTGAATACTAGCATAGAAACTATTGTTATACGCAAATTCAATCAATGGCAAGTGCTCATCCCAACTACCTTTAAAATCAAGCACACACGCTCTCAATATATCTTCTAAAGTCTGAATGGTTAGCTCAATTTGACCATTTATTTGTAGATGGAAAGTAGAACTTAGACGAACTTAGGTACCAAGACCCTTCTGAAAAGCTCTCCAAAACTGGAAAGTAAACAGAGTACCCCTATAATAGATAATAGCCAAAGAAACTCTATAAAGTCTAATGAATTTTCGAATATACAATCTAGCATAATCTCAGTTGTATAAGATGAATGCACTGGTTAGAAATGAGATGATTTAGTCAACTGGTCTATAATAACCCAAATCGAATAATGATAATGACGAGAAGGAAGCGAACCAATTACGAAATCCATATTCACTTCTTCCCACTTCTAAGTAGGAATGCTAAACTCTTCCATTACACCACCGGGCCTTTGGTGCTCTACCTTAACCTGTATACAAGTAGAATACTTTTCCATAATTGCTACTATGTCTTTCTTAATACCATTCCACCAATAGATTTCCCGCAAATCGCGGTACATCTTGGTAGCACCGGGATGAATAAAATATAGCGCGCCATTCGCTTCAGCCATAATTCTCTACCTTATATCATCAACATCAGGAACACACAATTTACCCTGCAGTCTCAACAAACCATCTCTCTCTTAGAAGAAAACCTCTACCTCTGACGCCTTCAGTCTGGCCAAACTAGGATCCCTTTCTTTCTTCTCATTTACCTCTGAGACTAAAAAGGACTCGGAACTACTCTAAACTAACATACTTCATTCAGTGGAATCAAGAAATCTAACACCCAACCTAGCCAAATGATGCACATCACGAGCCAATTCTTTCTTATCATTCTCTACATAAGCTGCACTACCCATAGACAAACTGTGAAAAGCATTTGCCACAACATCGTCCTTGCTCGGGTAATGCAACACACTCATATCATAGTATTTTAACAACTCTAACCATCTTCTTTGTCTAAGATTCAACTCCCTCTGAGTAAAAACATGCTTATGCTTTTGTGATCAGTAAACTCATCTATATGAATACCATACAAATAATGTCTCCAGATTTTCAAAGCAAAAACTACAACTGCTAATTCAAGATCATGGGTTGGGTAATTCTTTTCATGAGGCTTCAACTGTCTAGAGGCATAAGATATAACTTTACCCCTATGCATCAACACAAAACCCAAACCAACTCTAGAAAAATCACAATACACCAGAAAACCATCAATGCCAATGGGTAAAGATAACACTGGGGATGAAGTGAGTCAAGTCTTTAACTCCTTAAAACTCTACTCGCAAGGTTCCGACCACATGAACTTCACTTTATTTTGGGTCAACCGGGTCATGGGAGATGCAATGGAAGAGAAGACCTCAATAAAAATGATGGTAGTAACCAGCTAGACCCAAGAAAATCCTAATGCCATATGGGGAGGTAGGTCTAGGCAAATTTCTTATAGCGTTTGTCTTTTAGGGATCGACTCTAATGCCTTCGATAGAAATAATGTGACCCAGAAAAGTAATTGACCTTCTCCAAAATTCACACTTGCTAAATTTAGCTAATAATTGATGATCTCTAAGAGGTTACAAGATAATTCTATGATGGTCGATATGATTATCGTTACTTCGGGAATATACAAGAATATCGTCTATGCATACAATGGCAAACATATCAAGATATTGCTTGAACACTCAAGTCATATGGTCTATGAAGGCTACTGGAGCGTTGGTTAACCTAAAAGACATAACAAGAAACTCAAAGTGACAATAATGGGTTTGGAAGGCTGTCTTTGGAATATCACACTCTCTCACTTTAAGCTAATGATAGCCATATCTAAGGTTTATTTTTTAGAAGTAGCTCGCACCTTGTAATTGATCAAACAAGTCATCAATTTGAAGAAGTAGGTACTTGTTCTTGATAGTTACCTTGTTTAGTTGAGGTAATCAATGCACATACATAATGTACCATCTTTTTTATGCACGAATAGAATAGGTGCACCCCATGAGGAAACACTAGGTCTGATAAAGCCTTTGTCTAAGAGATCTTTAAGTTATTCCTTCAACTCTTTAAGTTCTGTGGGATCCATATAATACAGAGGAATGGAAATTGGCTGAGTGTCAGGAAGGAGATCAATCCCGAATTCTATTTCTCTATCAGGTGGGATCCCTGGAAGATCTTTTGGGAAAACATTGGGAAACTCATTATCAATGGTAACTGACTGAATAGTCGGAGTCTCAGACGTGAGGTCTTTAACTTGAACTAGGTGATTGATGAAACCCTTGGAAATCAACTTCCTAGCTTTGAGGTAGGATATGAAATGGCTCTTTGGAGTTACAGAACTCCCCGACCACTCAAAAATGGGTTTATTAAGAAACTGAAACTTGACCACTCGAGTACGACAATCTATAGACGCATAGCATGAGTAAAGACAATCCATAAGAGAATAACATTAAAATCAACCATATCTAGCTCAATAAAATCAGCACATATGACCTAATAAAAGACAGTGACAAGACACTTCTTATACACTCGCATAGGAATAACAGATTCTCCTACCAGGGTAGAATCCAGAATAGGCTCTGGAATCCATTTAGGGTCCATCTCAAAATTTACAGCAACCAGAGGTGTCACATAAGGGAAACTCAAACCGGGGTCCATCAATACCTATACATCAAAATAAAAGACACAAAGCATACCAGTGACAACATTTGGAGAGTCCTCCTACTCTTGGTGAGGTGGTATATTATAGAAGCAATTCTGGTATGAACCGCCAGCAGTACTAGAAGAAGCACCTTGAGGAGGAACTAGGCGGACTATGGGAGCGGCGACACTGGTAGCCTGACTCTGCAGATGAGCATCTCGACTCCCCTGTCTAGCATACGAAAAATATCTAAGTCAGTGGTCCAAATTTCCACAACAGAAGCAACCCCTCTGATCAATAAAAAACTTACCAATATGATCTCTACCACGCTTGGCACATGGAGAAGGATGAGGTCTGTTACTTACACTTTCTTGAGACTTGGAGGGGATAGGACTATTGCCCTGCTCCTGCCTACTTCTAGGTGCGGGAGAAATAAATGAGGAAGGCGCGGGAATAAATGGATATCCCTGAAATTGAGGGAGGCTCCCTTCATAGAATCTAGACTGACTAAATCCCTGCTGCTCTGTTCTAGCTCTTTTATTCCCTCTTACTCTCTCCCTCTCTTTCACCTTATCATCTTTAATCTGTTGGGCATGTATAATCAACAGAGAAAGGTCCATCTCCCTATTAAGCATAATAGATCTACACTATTTCACAACATAAATCGACATGCCGAACATGAACTTACTGATGATGGTCCTGGAGCCAGCCATCCTACTAGGAGCATATTTGGATAACTGATTGAATCTAAAATAATACTCCTTAACATTCATGGAGCCTTGTCTCAAATTCATGAATTCCTATATCTTTGCTTCATTCAACAGGAAGCCAATTCAATACTCTCCTCCTTAGTTACATGCATAATCTGGGTGATCTTTCTTACTACTTCTAAGTACATCTGTGGGTCTTCACCTACCTTTGACCCATAGAACTTAGGATGATTCATCCGTATAAAGTCACAAACTCGAGCTACAGCAGAATTATTCTGTTGCAGAGGTGGAACAGTAGCTTGGGTGTTAGCTTGAGCATTGGCGGTAAGTGCCTGGTCTAGCGACTGAAAAGTTGCTTGAAATTTCGTATGAGACACATACTCGTAGAAGGGATCAACAGGTTGAGGTTGCTCTTTGTTTCTATGTGCTCGACGAGAAGGCATTTTATATTATAAAATAGCATGAGTTAATCGCTGATAAAGAGACAGTTGTAGGCATGATAAACTTTAGAAAGAAAGAAATAACATTTCCTAAAACATTTTATGGCCTCTTGCTCATAGATATGGTGCGCTACATACAGATGATCAAGAATCTATGTAATGCAGCTTGTCAAACTCCCTAGGACTCCTTAAACCATAAACTCTGATACCAAGCTTTGTAACGCCTCAAAATTTCATCTCGAGATGCCACACTATGTTTAGGGATACACATAGCCCCAAGCTAACCCTCGGAGCGAGACACTTCATCAAGGAATTCAATTCAACAAAAGTCATAGACAACAAAGAGATATACGAAATCGGGTTCAAGAGAAATATAGGAGAATACTAGATTATATAACCAAAATATATTAAATGTTTGTACATACCAACCCTCTAGTTTGACAAAGCCTTTATACATCAAAATCAAGGAGCCATTGGGACAAACCCCCAACTAACTCAAAAGGTACTGAAAGCCATAACAATAGAACGATATCACAAAAATATAGACACGGTCCTCGAACCACGAGGACTCACCACTGAGGGAATGTAGTTGAGGCACTCGAATATCACTAACGCGGTTGAGGCTGAGTACCTTAACCTACTTTACGAGAAAATGTAGCCCATAGAAAAATATATGGGTCAGTACTTTGGAATGTACTAAGTATGTGGGGGTACATGGAATAATGCAAATATAATCATCAATTCCATAAAAATATGCATATGTACAATGCAGGATCACTTGGCTTGAGTTAGATTGAAACATACTTTTCATGATCTCATAGTAAATAAATCATATGATAAAAACTACATAAATCATCATAAATAACTCAACTCTTCAACTCAAGACTCAGAGTGACTCGGTAATTCAAGAAACTCAACTCTTATGGACATGGAAGGTTCTTTTAACCGACATAAACCATGTAAGCTACATGGAGTCCAATATTTTATCCTCCTAAGGAGAGAACCCCACATTGGCGGGACCATCGTACTCTTTCCAGGGAGTACAAGATAAATTTCGTGATCACAATCTCATACTCGGCCTTTGGCCCATAATTATCAATACCAATGCCACAGTGGCATGTAATTTCAGGAAAAAAACCTCATTTTCCACTTGGTGCTAATACTACTCCCAGACACAAGCTCAGAACGCATTAGAAAATCCACCACAAACATAACAAGGGTCTATCATGAAGACCAAATCAAATTTTTTCTCATTTATCAAATCATAATCAATTTGTGGATTCCTAAATCGACTTAAATCAAATCAATCTTTCTCAATATCAAAATGTATTAATTCATTAAATCATGACAACATAATAACATAGAGGAAATATCAAGACTCATTGTAACTACTCAATCTCATGAATCAATATACTCAATAATCCAGTTTATCATAAGGAAGCTTAAAGCTTGACACATATCTTAAAAGCACTTGAAATATCAACTCATGGTAGAAATATGAAATTCACAATATTATATTTCAAGTCAGAACTTGAGAATAGCAAAATAATCATGTATAACAAAGCTTGAACAGTTTATATTCTCATAATCACATGATGAAGTAATTTGTGTATAAAACCACTTGCAAAATCATATAAATCCATGATAGAAATCAAAACTTTGGGCACAAGAACGAAAGAATTGCTCTTGTTCGAAACCCCCATACCTTAATCTTTAAAATTTGATGAATTCTAGTGCTTGAGATTCTATTCGTACTTGTAATAAATGATTCTTGAAGCATACTCTCTGATGAACTTGATTCTTGAATAAATCTTAAAGATTTATGAATGATTTTTGGATAATTAATGTCCTTAAATAAAAATGCTAGATATATTTCTTAAGAGAATTGGAAGAGAGAATGAAGAAATTAGGGTTTAGATGGGAATTCTCATAAATATAGGGGCCTCCAAAAGATGGGAAAAGACTAAAATACCCTTGCAAAAAAGGTCCTCTAATTGCTGAAAAGAATAGCTGACGATATTCGTGACAAGTCGTCAGACTTGTGATAAGTCGTCACGAAATGTCGTCACAAAAGGGTGGATTTTATGATTTTCTACTTAAGCTTGACGACATTGGTGATAAGTCATCACACTTGTGACAACTAATCATAAAACGTCGTCACTAGGGCTGAGAATATACCTAAGGATGATGACATTGGAGGTAAGTTGCACACTCGTGACAGGTTATCACAAAATATCGTCACTCAATTTTCCAGGAGTAAAATGGGCATAACTCTTGGCTCCGATACCAGATTTGGGTAAAATTGGTATCGTTGGAAAGCTAATTCAATTATATATCTTTGGGTAGGTCATGATCTCAATAATTTGTAGTATAATAAGAGATATTCTCATTTGAAGTTGAATATCGCAATATCCTTCCAATGAATTCAATCGGTAAGGAATGTTTTTATTCACCTAATTCCTAGAACATCTTTGAGGCCTTAATACATATCACCCTTTATTATAAGACAAGCAAAAAACTATAATTTACTTATCATGAGCTTGATTCATGGTTGCACTATTGGTTAAAGTCTCGGGGTATTACACTAGGTAACTTGAATTTTATCTTAGTTAGACCGAACCACAAAATAAGGCTGCCTACGTATCTCACACTCTAAAGAGGAGAATCAGGTCAAATGTAGTTCCAAAACTTATTCTTCTGCTTGATTCTTATTTCTTTTCTCTTTTTTTATTGACTCTTTTTCTCTTTGAAATTTTTTTAGACTCTATTTTTCTTGGTTCTAAACATAATTGCCTTAATTTTTAAAGAAGGATTCAACTTGATCACCAAATGCCTCAATGCTCTACCTATTTTTTCAGATGCATTTGTTTTCTAACTTTAGCTCTCTAATTCAGAGTTTCATGATAAAATTGTATTTTAAGATCCAGCTAAAAATTTTCAGGCATGTCATAACATTAGAATCAACATAAAATATATTATGTAAAGAAGACACACAAACAAATTAAAATTATGATAAAACAACAAGGACACCACATTTCATTAAACAAAAAGATAGAAGGGTTTAAACGAAAACGACAGACAGAAAAAACAAGATAAATTCCAAACTACAATCCTAAAATAATTCAAAAAATAGAAAAAAAAAATAAAACAAACTACTAACAATCCTTCTAAGTAAGGAAAGAAATGACTTTCCAATTGTTAAACTTGATATCTTAGCCACTGGTTTGCATATCAACATGACTAGAGCTTCCATCACTGTCCAACACATTTTTTTCAACAAATAAATTCTGGATCCCTATGCTTAACTCATTGTTTCCCACGTATTGTGCATTACCGTGTATTGGTGAAGGATTTTGTGTGATGCTCGTAGTGTCAATGTTTTGCACTACAATTAATTTTTCTTTAATCATTCTTTTTATTTCTTTTTTTTAAGCACAACAATCCTTAATACTGTGACCCTGAATATCAGAATGATATGCACATCATATATGAGGATCAAAATTTTTTGAATATGGATCACGACTACACTCAAGGAGATGAGTGATTATGACTGGCTCTCTCAATCTCTAGAATAAACAGGCATACAATTCCTCAATTGGTGTAAAATTATCCTTTAACTTTCTCCTATTTGCAAACTCTGACCTCGATTGAAACTTGAAATTATAAGTTCTTTGATAAATATGTAGGGGTTGAGGGACCGGTGCATGCCATTGTGGATAAGAAAATGGATGAGCATACAATTGTGCATTATTCAAAGGATACTGAGGAAGTTGAATAAAATATCTTGGATTTTGCAAAGAGAAACCTTGTTGCAAGTGAGCATGTCGATTTGATTTGAAAGCGTGGGATTGAAATTGACAACATTGCTGAGTTGGAACTCTTTAGCTCGGCTTTTCCCCTATAGCAACAATAGGTATGTTTTCTTTATTCTTCCCTTTAGTTCCTCTCAAATGATGACAATATTTTCCCAAGTGTTTTATTGAGTCCTTGTACTGATTATGTTCCTTAAATATTGATATCTTAAGGCTTGGAGAAAGGTTAATACTTGAAGACATGCCCCAGTCTTTATATGCAACATCTTTATAATTCATAATTCACCAAGAAGTTTTCAAAGCCTTTTCTACGCTCTTTATTTTCCTAGCCATTTTCTCTTGCTCGTTGCCATGTCAGAATTCTTAGTAAGAAATTTCGGTGGTCCAACTAACATAGGTGTAGGATCAGGAGTATATTAGTGATCATCAGGAATATTGAACAATGATTAACTAGTATTTTGGGGAAGCACAATCACCGAACGAAAAGCCAAGGTGCAAACCTCAGTAGAGGGTTGAGAAACTGAAGCAGAGACTATAGGTGCCGTTCTCGATGTCGTAGATTTATACTGAAGAGATAGATAATGAGTGATGGAAATATTGGGGTGCTTTTAGCTTGGATTAGATTCTGAGGTATGTTGTGGAGCATAACCAACACCAAAAAATTGGCCTTGAAATTTTGGTGAAAACCTCAAGCTATTTGTAGTGCCAATAAGTAAAAATGGAGGAGGAGGCAGCCCACTAACCCAAGATCGATACATTTCCATTATTTGTTATTTAAAACTCAGAATCTCTTACTTTAAAATCTCATTTTCCTGAATCTTTGTTTGATCCATGATGTCGCTTTCTATATTCATGCTGGACATGATTTTCTTCCTTGGACTTGATGTAATATGGTGGACTAGCCAAACAGCCACAAATCAACCACCTTAAACTAACTATATAAGAAATAACGAAGGCGATATAGTGCAATACTTTTTTAAAAACTCTTTCCTTTTATCTTCGTTTTGAAAAGATCACTGAACCCTAGAAGGGAGCCTACGTATCCCACCAAGGTGAGAATCAGGTGTGCGTGGTTTGTGAAAACTGGAGATATGAAGAAACAAACTTTTTAATTATGTTTTTATTATTAGAATAATGAGAAATATTTTTTTAAAATTATTAAATAATATATATATATATATTAATATATATATATATATTAATATATATATATATATATATATATATATATATATATTATATACATATATAAGGATCAAAATCTTTTTTTAATAGGACAGACAATCATTTTTTTAAGATCACCGAATCTATCGAGGACTGCTGACGTATCTCAATAATATGAGAATTAGGTGTGCATAGTTTTTGAATCTGGAGATATGAAGAAAAGCATTTTTCTTTTAATTTGAGAAATAAGAAAGTTTTTTTTTTATTTTTGAATTTATTAATAATGATAAAAACACATTTTTTATTTTTGAAAATAAATAAATTTATTTTTATATACAGATCAAAAAATATTTTCTTATTTGTTTAGAAGGAAAAACAAATATATATATATATATATATATATATATATATATATATATATATATATTTAAAACCACCGAATCAATGAAGGACTGCCTACGTATCTCATTAAGATGAGAATCAAATGTGCATAGTTCTTGAAGCTAGAGATATGAAGAAACATATTTTTGTTGAAATTTGTGAAATGAGAAAGATTTTTTATTTTTTTTTTGAATTTATTATTAATGATAAAAACACATTTATTTATTTTTCAAAAAAATTAATTTATTTTTATATAAAAATAAAAACTCTTTTCTTTATTGGTTTAGACGGAAACACAAATATATATTTTTTCCTTTCAAATTACCGAATTCATGGAGGACTACCTATGTATCTTATTAATATGAGAATCAGGTATGCGTAGTTCTTGAAATATATATCGTACAAAATTCAGCCTCAAGTCCCCTAAAGGTTCAGGGTTGTTAAGATTTATATATATATATATTTTATTTTATCAAAACTTAGCCTCATGTTTCCTAAAGATTCATGGCTATTGATATATATATATATATATATATATATATATATATATATATATATATATATATATCGAACTTGAGTATAAGCAAAATTATTATGAAAGTAATTATATTTTAAAAATATTTCCCAAATAAATCTACGAATAATTTTTCAAAAGCCAGGGTCGTACCACGAAAAGGGTTTCCAACGTATCCCACAAAAGAGTGAGAATCAAACCCTCGTAGTTCATAAAGACAGTAAAACTACGTCACTATATATTTAAAAATTTTCCTTTCTTTTAAAAATAAACTTTTTCTTTTAAAAATGATTCAGTAAATTTGAGAATAATATAATACTTGCATTTCAATGTTGCCTAAAAGCTGGTCAATAATCAAATAGCCTTCCAAAAAAATGTCGAAGAGCACGTGGGATGCACATGTTGGTCAATATAAAATGGTTCACCTGTCTAGACCTATATCGAGTCTCGCTAAGTCAAATTCACATGATACAAATAAAGAAAAACCTAATAGGGATAACTAGATTCTGAGTTGCAATTCTTATAAGTTTAGCCTAATAGGGCTAGGTGTCTAAACTGGCTTACCTGAGCGGAAACTCGAGTCAGGGAGGGACAACTTGTTCGTTAATAGTGCTACTCTAACTTCGTTGTGGATCCAAGGCCCACCTAACATGTGTGACTACTAATCCTTCACCAGGTGCCTTGACACTCCAGCTATCTCAAAAAAAGGCAGGATGCATGCACTGCATTCCTTCTATCCTATTTCAGAGACTCAGAGGAGGTGTATAAGAGAAAACATTTTAAAAATACAGTTCAATAATATCAAAGCAATAAATGAGCAACAAGTAGAATATTATGTCAAAAAATACATTATAAAAATAATTTAAGCAAGTAAAAGCCAATATCCAAAGCTTGAATTCTAATTAGGCCCCAGCACAATCGCCAGAGATGTCACACCCTTTGTTGTTCACTTTCCTTTTCTTCCCCATACTGCACTAGAAGAATAAATATACAACTACTATCACTACTGGAGTAAACATCAATAATGGAACAGTTCAATTCGTAATCACTAATAAAAGACTTTCTTATAATCCACTAAAAGAACAAAAAAAAATCTTAATCCCAATAAAACAAAAATTATTCCAAAACAAAATAGTAAATTGGCATTTTTAAAGAAAAACATTAAATTTTTTATTTTTTAAAATACTTTAATATCTATCCTAAATAAAAACAAATCACCATGAAAAATAAGAAAATAACTGTCAACATAACTATGGAAAATCACTGACAAACTAATTAGCATACGTTTTTCATTGCTTTAATACAGTAAGCAAATAACATCACATGTTAAACTATGAAATCCTTTACATAACTTTAATAATGATTATATTCATAACAAAACTTACAAAAGAGAAAAAAAGTAGTATTAGAACCTGTGTGATGATTTTAATTCAATACAAATACACTGGAAACTCGAACGGAAACTCAAAATTTGAAATTCACACTTTTTTCTTTCCTTTTTTTATCCGATATTTTCTCTCTATCTATTTTTCTCTATATGTGTTTCTCTCTAATTTTTCTCTATACGTCTTCTTTTTTTGTCTGTGGTGGGAACTCCTTAAATATATGATATTTTGAGGGGAAAAGTTATAGGAAGATAGTATAGGGATTTGAAATTTTTATTTTATATTTTATATTATATATATATATATATATTTAATTACTATTATAGAAAATAATAATAATATAATCATAATAAACAAAAAATAAAAATAAAAAAATAAAATAATAATAATAATGATAATAAATAATTAATTTTATATTTATAAAATTTTTTAAAAAATTATAAATTACCAAAAATGAATATAATTAAGGTAGTATTAAAACTCCTAACTTATTTATTAAAATTAAAAGAGAAATATATCCTTTTGAATTTTTTTTATTATTTTAAAAATAAAAAAAATAGCAATAAAAATAAAAAATACAAATATTCCAAAAAGTGATTTTATTTATTTATTTATTTTCAAATAAAATCCATTAAAATTAAAAATAAAAGTCAAAATAAATATTAAACAAAAAATGAATTTTTTAATGCCTTAAAAATAGATACAAGTTATGGGAGGATCAAAATTACATGTCAACACCATTAATAAAGTATATATCTCTTATCACTAATTCCATGGTCAACTAGTCATCATATATCCACTAGTCATCATTTATCAACTAACAATTATTTGGCAGCTAGTCATTTTATCACAAGAGTTCATTTATGTCATGCCACATTATAACCAGTTTCTTTTTTCCAATTTTGACAAATTGCTACTCTCAATCTTATACCCTAATATCGTTAATCATAAAAAGTATTTCATCATAGCACAATAGACATATATAGACTTGAACCGATATATACTATTAATATCTAGACTTGAATTAATAAATAATCAATAGCTATACGTGAACTGGTAAATAATTAACACCCAAACTTAAACCAGTAAATAATCAATAACCGAAATCATATCAGTAAATATAATCATTAGTGTCATATATATATATATATATATATATATAATCAATTTCATGAATAACATCATCAATAGCATAATAATAGCATAATAAATAGGCATCAACCCTCACATTAACAACCATAATCATAAAGTAACAAAGTTTCTCAATATTACCTCAAAAAAGCATTATCTATGTATTCAACAAGCGTATAAGGATTTCAAGAGAAATAACATCAATCTTGGCTTAAGGTGGGTCAAAGAGCCAACTTCTAAATCTCTAAAATATATTCTAATTTAATTTGTACCCTGGAATAGGATAAGATATCTAAATCCACTCTTAGATGTTA
This sequence comes from Capsicum baccatum var. pendulum, assembly GCA_030864225.1. Lineage (NCBI taxonomy): Eukaryota > Viridiplantae > Streptophyta > Magnoliopsida > Solanales > Solanaceae > Capsicum > Capsicum baccatum. The sequence continues at coordinate 157,819,177 of CM061558.1, forward strand.
AACATGCCATAAATAGCCCTATAGTAGAGATTCTTCTTAAGTACTTTAAGTAAGTCAAATGGAACTAAGTCAACCTTCGTTGGTGTAAGCAACAAAGGCCAACTTACCATAAGAATGAGTAACTAGAGCATTTTTACTTAATCTAGATGGATCTAAGGCATCCTCACGCTAAATATGATAAATAAAGTCCAATTAATGTAAATCGTAAGTAATCAAGCTAAGTGTTCAATTCTATAGTTTCAAAATATCCTAAATGATCCAACTAACTCAAGTCATGAATTTAGTCAAACAAACAACTAAAACTAATAACGTCCAAGAAACCACCCCTTGTAGATAGTGATACGGCCGCTGTCAATATATAGTAACCTAACTAAGGTTGGGTTCTAATCCCAAGGAAAATATGGCTTTGCAGATCTCAATAGTTGTGGTCTATGGGCATAACAAAAAAAGTAAATGGTGGCTTTTATTTGTAGTAATCTCAAACAAAACAATATTAACTTGGTTGAAATCAGTTACAAGTAAACACTAGGATTGTGTTCCTCCCTGGCTCCTCAACTCCGTAGGCTTATTGTGCATTGTTGAACTAATCCAATACCTTGCATGCAAAATCAATAAGTTATGTACCTTCTACATTCTTTTTTATGAGTAGAAGAGTTTTACCCTTTACCTTTTAAGTCTCAGGGTGTCGGAATACTAAACATTATCTTGATCCAAGTTAACTTCTACCTTTTGAGCCTCTAGTTATTACATGAAACCCAACCAACTTACGTAGATAGAACATAAAAGCGTAGATCGATAGTTAAATTCCAAATTACTATTATTTTTATCTTTTCTAGTCACTAGTCCTATTTTGGAGTAAGTAACAATATCTAGGCGGTATCCTAATGTGTTCACCCATTAACAAATCAATCATAATAAAGATAAAGTAATGCATGTTATGGGTATTTATTAAGATCAAAAATCGTACTTCCACCTACTTTGTCAATTTGCAAAGGTTTCCACAACCCTAGCTATGGGTTTTAGCCGTTCATGATTATGAAGAAATCCATAACATTCATAATATATAGCATAGATAAAATAACAATTATAAGATAGATAAAAACCAACAACCGTAAATTAAATAATCAATCAAATTCAATAGAAGGAAATCCCAAGATAAAATATGGATCTTGAAATTAAAATATGTTTCTAAGTGTCAAAAGTGCATAACTCAAACTAAAACGAACATAAGGGTTATTTATAGCACAAGTGGAAACCTTAAAAATAAAGGTTGAATAGAATAAGAGAAAACTAGGACGGTGGCCACTTGCTCTTTGTAACTGCGGTCTGGAAGGGCACATGTAGTACCTTAGATCAGGCATAGGGTGTAGGTGCAGACCGCAGCTATCAGAAGGAAAAATTCCTGTAAGTCAGCTCTAGAGATTTTGGGTTTTTGGCACCAACTTTTTCTAAATGTGGTTAGTAGGTCTACATGTAGTCTATATGTTCACTTAATAGGTGTCAGGAGTCAGTTTTTCAGCTTTTCTTCGACTCTCAAACATGCATTGATCATGGTCCTGCTGCAAAACATCCCAAACATCTCTAATCACTCCAAAAGTGTCCAAAAACACCCTTTTCACAAACTTAGCATCCAAAATATGGTTTCCTGCAAAACATACCCAAAATAGATCATATCTAACCAAAAGACCTCAGAAACTTGCATATTTTACTAGTTTTATGCATCGAAAGTGCTATATTTCTATAACACATCAACACCCTCAACTTAGAATATTTTCATGTCCTCAGGCAACTAAAACACAAAAACAGAAATGATGCTTAACTAAGAGAATCCAAGCTATTCAAGGCAGTCAGTTATCATATTTAGTTCAAATCACATCCCCTCCAATATTTATTTTTAAATCCAACTATGTATGAACATGAAGAATAACAATGTTACCCAATGGAATCAGGGTATGACAATTACATTAGCAATGGACAACCACTTATATGTACAAACTACACTTCCTTAAACAAGAAAATAGCTAGCAACTTGACTCAAGTTCCCTCACAACAAAGATATCTCTATCGCTCAATATGAAATCATGCATGTCAATGCAGGGATGGTCAAGAGAAACTCATGCTCAACAAAGAAGTTCCAGTCAACGCATGTCAAATACCATAGGCTAGCCTTCATTTTCTTTATCTTAGAATTCAGATAGTAAAGTTAGGATTATTATAGGACTTTTGTTGGATTATAATGTAGGATTGAAGACTGGTATAATACATATGGATATATCAAGTGTCTAAGCCTCCTTCGAACTACACTATCTTTGGGGTCTCAATTACTAGCCAATTCCCTTTATTCCACCCTTATTTCTTCCTTTTATTCATTTATTTTACTTTTAGGTTGGGTATGGTCTTTTATTTTTCATTTTTTATACCATACCTAGTCCTACTAACTTTTTCTCTAATTTTACCCTTCATCATACCCATTTCATACTATATACCCCTATGATAGCCACCCTTAACTTAGGCATTTTTTCTAAGTTGAGGTGCATAATGTTCAAGGAGGACCTGGGCCAAAACAGGTAAATTGTAATACAAATGGGAAGGTAAATGGTAAAAACAAGAAAAATAGTCTTACAAGGCTCAAAGCATGGATCAAGAGATATCATTCACACATGGAAGGTTGTTTAGGCTAAAAGTGGACTAGAATAAAAAATGGCCTATGATCCTTTCCAAACTAACTATCCTTTAGCCTAGGCAGGACTAACTAGAAAAGTTCTGCTGTCTCTCACACACATTGGTACAGAGTCAACATTACTAACTACTACCTATATTGTTCATGCAAATTTCAGCAAATAGTTATCATGTCCCTAATCCTAATGCCATAACAAGATGCACAAAGTTCAAACATATGTACATTAGTACAGTTCTAAAACATAAAATTTTGGAGGGGTATCAAATTAATCAAAACATGACTACTACCCTAAATACTCAAAATCTTCTAATTACACAACAACACAAAACAATACAAACGAAAAACACAATGTTACACATAATTATCCTACTGCCAATTCTACAAACATATCTCGGCTAACATGAAAAGAAGTATGATAGAAAAAAATCGCAGCAACATGAAGTACACCTCCAACTAAAAATTGTGCCCTGTCCTCAATGCTCTAAAACAAAGGAAAACATAGGGAACTGAGAACAAACCTGGGACACACTAGGCGCCTGAGTTAAGAGCATTCAAAAATGAGGGCATTTCAGCAGGCAGAGATAGTGGTGGTAGTGCACTACTAGTGAATGCACCTTCTACTATAGATAAATGCTTCTTCTTATCGGCTAATGCAGTATCTAAAGAATCATGCATGTCTTTTTTAATGACCTCCTCCCCTGTCATATTAGGATCCTGTAAGTTATCTAAGTGACCTCTCTTGGTCCCAACTATTGGGACCTCCTCTTTATCCTTAACAAAAAAATCAAAGTGTTTTGACGCACATGAAAATTATATCTTAACCACATAGGGTAAAATCGAGGGAGTAGGTACTATATGACTCTCAGCATAAAAGCTTAACTCTACTTGTAGGATATAAGAATTTTCCCTTAACTAATCTAGATCTTGCGCACCTGTCCTTGTATATTAGGATATAAATTTTCTTTTCGTCTTATCAATTCGTGTCTAAAAATCAAAACACAATCGTAATAGTGGAACTCTTTAAGCAGCCTCCCATCTAGCCTCGTCCTACTAAATATGGTCCTAATCTCTGATCTCATCAATTTGATGAGCGTAGTTATCTAGGTCTTGACAATCTTCAATCAAGCAGTTGTATCCCTATAGTCATCCACTAAGCTCTACAAAAACTCATTGGATACAGTAATGACACCTATTGCAGGAGCAATACTAGATGGGTGAGTAGGCTTTGTAGATTCACCAACTAGCTCTGACATTAAAGTCATAGCTAAAGAAGAAGTAGCTTATGTCCCCTCTCCCTAAGTACTCAATTTAGGAGCATCTCTCTGATCCCCTATCTCCATATCCATACCAACATCCATATTATTTTTATATTCCTCATCAGGCACTACAAAAATTTTTGGCTCCTTAGACTGGGCTTACGGTACTACTACGCACTGTCTCGATCTACTAATAGTGTCTGAAGGTGCTAAACCCTTCATGGTCCCTATCTGTGCAGTCATAGTTATAGGTACCCTCTCATCAATACCTGGTATCTCAGGCACTCTGGCCTTATCATATAGCCTATCGATCATTCAAGGAAATGGCAAATTAGTTAGTTCACCAAAGGCACTGTCATGGAAATTATGTCTCAAAATTGTAGAAAAATCAACATCATAACTGGCCATCAGACAGGCAACCAGTGTAACTCTTTCCCATGTCAATATTTTATTTGAAGTAGTGAGTATCAGTTAATATCTAATTAGCATCGACCAAAAGTTGGCATCCAATATCAAGAGGCCCTTCTTTATCATAGCTTGCCCTTCAATCCATGGGTTCGAAACACCCAGTATTGAAATATAACTGGCTATCCACCAAGCAATCTTAACCGTCTATAGATAATGCTCAGTATCTCGCATGATATATCAACTATTTATGATTCTCAATTTGTGGTTATACTCAGCTGTAGATGCAAGAGTGATGCAATCTGGGCCAAATATAACTCTATGGATAGTATATGTTGATATGTCAACTTTGACTACTCTAGTAAGTATGTGATCAAGTTGTGGCTGTCGTGCAAATTTGATAAGGCCTGAATGATGGTGCATAAGAAGGACTATTATAACTCGATAGGATATATAAACTCCCACACTATAATCGAATTATATGATCCAAGTGGGTTTGTCATACACTTTAGTTGATATTTGTCAAATGATGCCTATAGTTGTAGTACTCGCTCTAGCCCCGATAAGTCGGTCAGATTCTTCTCAGAAATAAATTTTGTATGTCTACCCAGCTCCCATACATAATTTTTAAACTCAAATATAAGCCGAATCCCTTGTACACACCATCTCAGATGTCCTTCTTCAAAAAGTACATCTGGATCATGTGCGGGTGTAGGGCTCTGCTGCACTGAAGCATCATGGGAAGGAAGATCAGCACCCTTATTAGACTGGGGTACCTTTATTTTCTATACATGAGTGGTGGTACCTTCTTAAAACTGGGGAACCACAGCTAAATGCTCCTGCTCAACCTTATTAGATAAATTCTACGACCCTTTCTCAAATTGGGGGTCCTGAATATCAATATGTAGAGTAGACTAAAACTTTATCTCCTCCTCCTCATCATCAGGTAAAGGAGTATACGTTGGTGATATTTGTGTGGACTTTATCCATGGATGGTCTACAGCTGACTGAGCATCCTGGAGAGTCTGTCTTCTCATGATTTTATGTGTCACCCAGTCGCAGTGTCTTTTTGTTGCTGCCTCGGATACTCCTCCACAGAACCTATAGGATCAGGAGACTTTTCCTATCTCCTCAAAATACTAGCCTTCTAGTTATTTCTTTCTTTATGTGCCATGTGTACTTGAAAAACCAGTTGTAAGTTTCCAACAAAAGTGAGGGATAAAAAAAGTCAAAGAAAAACTAAAAATTTGAAAAGGTTAAATTTTCCATCAATTTTCACATCCCTATAACCTATTTTAAATCCCAAAAACTCCAACTTATACACACTAATCAAGAATTATGAACAAACATGCTCAACCCATGGTACTAGTCTTATTCATTCAAGTTCAACTTTCGGTTAGGCCCTACATTATTATTGTAGGCTACGTCAAGGCTCCTATATACAAGCATGATAGTTTTTATTTATTTTTCAATGAAATACATATAACAACTTGTTTACACAATATATATACAAATATATAACCATTAGGAGTCGAGAAAGTTATCTTTTATATTAAGATCCGAAAGAGAATAATGAAGAACTCAAGCAAAGCCAAGGTTGAGACTTGTTTTTAGTGTGTTGGGACAAGTTGGTATCTAAAACAAGTGTCAATTTAGCCTTTACTTAAGTGAGGCATTAGTTGGTGTTTTAAGTAGAAAGTTTGAATTCAAAGAGAAAAATGATTTTTTTAGGATTAGATTGAGTTAGAATGAGGGTAAGAATGTTTTAATATAGGTGGGTCTATTTTATGTCATATTTAAATGTTGGTGGGCCCAAAATTTAAATCAAAATTTGGGAACAAAAACTGACTTAGTCGCGGCTTGTACCTGCAGCTTGTAACCGCGGTTAGGCCTTGGGCGCAAGTGTTTGGTCAAAAATTTTATCCCACTAGTATACAACCCAAACTCAGTGTCTTGATATATTTCTGGATACTTATGGTCTCGCAACCTAAGTTTTATGTCACAAAAGTAAAATTAAATGACATAGTTCGTAACTTACTATTTTTCATCCTCAAAATTTTAACTTTTTGAGTTAGTACTCAACTTACCGTATGGGACGTGTGACCTTGAAGGGCGGATCACACTGTCCCCTTACCTGCAAATCAATCAATGTAGAAATTTTTATCGTATTTCAGGTAAGTTCCAAAAGTTAAAAACCTACAAAAATACAAAAACAAGAAAAACATGATCATTAAAAGATAGTGGGTTGCCTCACACTCAACTCTTGATTTAACATTGTGGTACGATGTGGCTATGTTGGTTACTAAGACTTCACCAAAAGTTCCATGTCAACCATATCCCTCCAAGGTTATCAAACCAACCAATCACCAATACTACCTATATGTCAGTTGGATGTTTCATTGACTTTCAGATGCTAAATATTGCCTCCTCACAGTTAACTATTAATTTCAGCTGACCTTTTTCCATGTTAACCATAGCTCTACCTGTATCTATAAATTTTCTTCCCAGTATAATGGGCGTCTTTTTGTCAACCTAACAGTCCAAGATGAAAAAGTTAGCCAAAAAAATAAAGTTATCCACCTTCATAATCACATCAAATGAGATTTCCACAAGATTCTTCACTTTGCGGTCAGTAATCAATAGCCACATTGAAGTCAGTTCTGGAGGGTTCTTGCCCAATCAGTTGAATACAGCCAGCGGCATCAAATTAATGTTGGACCCTAAGTCACACAGGGCTTGGGAAAATTGAGATTACCCAATGGTGCACCGTATAATGAATGCTCTAGGATCACTCTTTTCTGCACCAAGGACCTAGTCGTTACTGCACTACAGTTGTGCACATCATCAATATCCTCAAAAGTATCTCTATTCTTCCTTCTGACCAACTATTTCATGAACTCTGTGTATCCAGGAATCTGCTCTAACGCCTCAAGAAGGGGTTTTTTCAAGCTCAATTCTCTCATCATCTCAATGAACTTCTTGAAATTACTTTTCTATTTATTTTGTCTCAATCACTAAGGAAAAAGTTGGGGTGGTATCAAGATCTGTGTGATTTTTGGCTTAGTGACCAAACCCTTACCATTGTCTTCAGCAACTGTACCTTTATCACTTGTTACTTTCTCAAACTCAGTAGTAGGTGTCTCATTATCAACAACTTCCTTAGTAGGCAGAGGGAGATCCATAGAAGTGATACTACTTCTCTTTCTAATAGCAAGTACATGACCATTGTTTCTCAGATTTTTCATTATGTTGCTTGGAAGGGTACCTGGCTGCCTCTGGTTCAAAGTTGTTGACATCAGCCTAAACAGGTGCTCCAATTGCTTGATAGTATTGGCATGTGACTTGACCTTCTAGATCAACCTTAAATATCAGCTTTAATCTCCTTAATGCCGGTCTCCTGTCTTTCTTGACCCTTCACTAGCTTAGCTAGCACTTCTCCATTTTATATTCTACATTGCGTCTACCAGGTGGAATGTACCTATATCCCTTCTCTCTATAGTTATTCTTATTCCTCCTATCACCATCTCACTCTTTGCTGTGGTCTCTGAATCTATCATAATAATTCCGACCTTTGTTACCTTGCCCTTGGGATCAAAAATTTGCTATTTGATGATCCAAATAATTAGATTTTGTTACTAATTCTAACTCGTATGCTTTGGAAGCTGACCCCTGTATTGCTACTGCATTCACTTTCTCAAAAGTCACTGCTCCAAACTACTTTTATAGCACCCTTAAATTAGTCTTTAGTAACAAAATTTCTTGCACTATTACATCATCAGCTACTCTTTGTTCGCAGGAGCGTCCAATATCATAAGCACCAGATTCCTTCTCAGCTATTGAGTTTGCCACCCTCGATTAATGAGTGAGATTTAATCTAACATTTTCAAAGATGTCTCTAAGCGTAGTATTATAAAAGTCTCTCTAGAGATGGTGTCTGCCATAGCTTTGGAACTGATGATTAGGGATCTGTATAATATCTCTCACATGCTCATCCCTGATAACTGATGATTTAGCACCATGATCAACTTCTTTTTAAACCTAAACGAAACCTCATACATGGACTTTGACTGCAGCTGCCTAAAGTTATAGATCTCATCCTCTAGATGCAATATCCTTCATAGAGGAAAGATCCTTTTTTAAGAATTGCCTATACAATTCGTTCCAAGTCTTGATAGAGCCTCTTGGAAATTCCCCTAACCATAAAGATGCTTCTCTTATAAGTGAGAAAGGGAAAAGCCTTAGTCTAAGTGCTTCTTGATCTACCTCTAGAATAGTATACGAGGTATAGATCCAAAGGATATTTACAAGGTGTAAATTTGCATCATCGATAGAAAATCTTGCAAACAAACCCTTTAAATTTAGAAGTTAGATTATGGCATTCATGATGTAAAATTAAATACTTGGGGGCAAAACAGGAGGTACTATTGCTCCAGTCTTGGTTGGATCAACATATCCCAGATCCTCTTCATTATCTATATATGGATGTATGCACTGATATGCTAGGATTGTTTTAACATGAGAACCTCTAGCTCAGTTCTGGTTTAAATCAAGTACTGTTCAGCGGTCTACTGCTTGTCTCTGCTCATTTAGATTTTCTTCTTTAGATACTCATTGAAATTCTTCCATTGCCTTCTTCTCAGCGCCATCATGAGATAATATCTCACCTATTTGACGATCAACAATATCATACACTCCTTCGGTATGAGGTACAACATCACGAACCCTTTTCGAATTATGCACTCTTTTCTGTTCAGAGATCCTACCAGGTGTTTATAGGATGTTCTCTAGATTTGAATTAACTGGGAGTAAGGCTTTTTCTCTACTCCATGTTCTAGGTATACACCGGTGTATGCCAAATTAAGAACAAAAACCAAAATAAAAGCCCAAAAACTACAACAATCTTAAATTCACAAATAAACACAATATTCCCCGACAACATCGCCAATTTCTTGATGACGTCCAAGAAATACCTCTTTTTAGATGATGGTATGGTCACTTTCAAGTTATAGTAACCCAACTAAGGTTAGGGTCGAATACCAATGGAATACATGGCTTTGCAGATATTAGTAATTATAATCAATGGGCAGAAAATGAAAAGTAAATGGGAGTTTTGTTTTTAGTAATTTCGAACAAGGAACATTATTAACTTGGTTGAAATAAGTTGTAAGTGAACACTAGGATTGTGTTCCTTATGGATTATCAACTCTGTAGGCTTATCGTGTATTGTTAAACAAATCTAATACCTTCTATGGAGAATTGATAGGTTATGTACCTTTTACTCTATTTTGGACGAGTAGAAAGATCTCACCCATTACCATTCAAGTCTCAGGGTGTCACACTACTAAACCTTATCTTGATCCCAGTAAACAATTACCTTTTGAGTCTCTAGTTATTAGATAAAACCTAACAATATTATGTAGATAGAACCTATAAGCGTGGATCGACAGTTAAAATTCAAATTACTCTTGTGTTTATCATTTCATAGTCACTACTCCTCTTTGGAAGTAATTCGTAATATCTAGGTGGGATTGTAATATGTGTACCCATCAAGAAATCAATCATAACGAACATAAAGAAGTGCATGCCATGGGTATTGATTCAGATCAACAATCGCACTTCCCCTTACTTCATTAATTTACCAGGGCTTCCATAACTGTAGCTATAGGTTTTAGCCGCTCATGATTGTAAAGAAATTAATAAGTTTCATAATAGAAAGCATAGATGAAATCTCAATAATAAGATGAATAAAAACTCATAATCATAAACTGAATAATCAATCAATGTCAACACAAAGATATCCCAAGATCAAAGATAGATCTTGAAATTAAAATATGTTTCTAAGTGTCAAAAGTGCATAACTCCTACTAAAAAGTACATAAGGGGTATTTATAGTACATGAAAAAACCCTAAAACAAATATTGAATGAAATAGGAGAAAATTGGGTGTGTGGCCACCTTCTCTCTATACCTGTGGTCTGGCAGGGCGAAAGTAGTACATGCAGTCTAGCATAGGGCACAGGTGCAGACCACAGGTGCTGAAAGGAAAAAATTTAGAAAGTCAGCTCTCGAGATTTTGGTTTTCTAGAACCTGCTTTATTTACATTTGGTTTGTAGGTCTATATACGGTATGTAGGTTGACTTATTAGGTGTCAGGAGTAAGTTTTTCAGCTCTTCTTTGACTCTGGAACATGCATTGATCACGATCAAGATGAAAAAATTCCAAACATCCATCATCGCTCCAAAAGTGGCCAAAAATGCCTTTTTTACCCTTTTCACAAACTTAGTATCCAAAACATAGTTTCTTATAAAACATACCCAAAACAGATCATATCTAACAAAAAGACTAAAAAATGCCTATTTTCCTTATTTTAAGCATCAAAAGTGTTATTTTTACTATAGCACATAAAAAACCCATTCCAAATATATCACTATATCGTAAGGATACAATGAAATAGCTCAATAAAATATGGGATGAAACCTAACCTACCTTGACGATGAAGAAAGCTCACTAAATTACAGATTTTCCCTTTCAAGAAGACTCCTCAAGGTACCAAGTTATAAAAAGTAAATTCTACTAATCAATATAAGAATAATGATATCCATATTACACCATTATGATTTGGGTCCAAAAATCACATAAACACCCCATGTGGGTACAACTTAAGAAAATTAGGTTTTCAAAACCAACCCAGCATTCTTCCATGCTCAAGGAATCATTACCCTAAAAAATAGGAGAAATCCAATCCAAATTAGGGATAATTTCAAGACCTTAAGTCTTTGGTGTTTTGGGAAAGATATCAGTAAAATTAACAAAGAAAAAGGAGAATTCTTACCTCAAATCGGAAGATAATCGTGAAATTAAATGTTAAACAAGTTCCCAAGTCACCCAAGAGTCACAGTTTTAAGATATTTCACTCTATAAGGTTTTTGCTCTTAATTAATGGGTTAGAAATTATTGAATTCGCAACATAAGGGTCTAGTTTTACCCATACCATGTACTTAAGTCCCGCTATCATAGACCCAGACCTGCGATGACACAATATTTGTGACTCGCAACCCGTCTTCCCATAATCACACCTGTTCTCCTACCTAGGGTACCATGATTTTGTTCTTTTGCTTACTATAACAGTTGCACCAGATGATAACTAAAACTTGGAAAATATTTCATGTTTCTTCCAACCCATCGAAATTCATTCAAAATCTCGATTACTCTAACAAACTATATAATCATACCAAATTCTATGTTCCAGACTCAATGGTGCTTTTAAATTTTCCATATGAGGCTATTTTGACCAAATATGGGTCCCACACCCATAAGTTATTTTCTTAATTTTTTGATCTATAGGTTAAAATGAGCTTGGGTGATTAAGGAGCAATAATGCCCCGAGTCTGTAACCCGAACGCTACATGGTACTTATAATCCTGAAGGAGTACAAGCTAACCTATGACTGGTACCTGCTGTAATAATTGACTAGTAATACCGCAATTAAGTGGAAATTTGCCAAAAAACATGCCATAATGTTCAATACTATAATAAAAATGAAAACGGTATAACACTACCAAAACTGAAAACATCTATCTAAAAATACTCTAGTCTAAAAAGCCTCTAAACTATCTGAAATGTGGAGTTGATGGGACAAGTCCCCAACTAACTCCAGCTACTGAAATAATCTAAAATGCTGAAATATAATCATGTTCTCAAACTATGAGGACTCACCACTAAATCTGACTACTAAAATTTTGAACTGCTAAAGGTACTCGGGAGCCCCTGCGTCTGAACCTATGATGTAAAACATTATAGCACAAGATAAAAGTATACGTTAGTACTTTGAATATACTAGTATGCTAAGTGAGGTAGGATAAAATTCATGGGTTCATAGGCATGATCAATACTAACTGAATGACATGAATATAATTGAATGAGAGTACATGCATGGATACCTAAATTGTAACTAAGATCATGATAATACTGAATAGTGAGTCTGAATAATGATTAACTAATATCTAAATATACTGATACTAAATTATTGATATTTGAATGACTATATCTGATTGTCTTGATTATGTGGAAATATACTTAGTTTCGTACTGAACTGAGTGACTGTATCTGACAATCCTGAATCTGTAGAACTGAACTGAGTTCTATTCTAAGACTAGAACAGAAATTGAGACTGTGGAAAGTAATCATCTAACCGACATGCGCCTCTCTGAACTGATTGGGGTCTATCCTGTAACCCCAATTAGAAGGGTGTTAGTACCGTGCCATAGGTAAAGACAAGATGAGTCACCCTCATCTGGTAGGTGCTCTAAACGAGAATGGTGGTACACTCAACTAGAATATAGATCACCTCATCAACCCTCAACTGGCAGGTTGATGTCTCAATCTATGCTGGCTACGTAGTTCTGAAACACAAGGACTATTTCTAAGAATCACACCCTCTACTGACAGGCGAGTCCCTATCCTTGGGTTCACTCGGTACTAAATCCTACTCTCAATTAAATAAACCCTTGACTAATTTCTAAACTGTTCTAAGCAGGACTAAACTGTGACTGATCATAAGATTAACTAAACTTAACTGAGTTCACTAAGTTCTATAGACTGACAGAATGCTATTGAATTCTTTTAACTGACTGGGTAATATTAAGTTTCCCTGAGTTCTATAACTAACTCTATTCTACGGACCGTAACATGGCTGAACACTATTCTATAACTGACACTAGGTTTAGGCATATAACTAAATTGTCGGGTATTAAAAACCCCAGGATTCAATAGGATAAAAAACAAATCACTATATAATTTTAGTGGCAGAATGGTACTAGGTTACTAAAAAAAATTTGCTTATGTATTTCTGTCAAACACTTGATATACATTGGGTATGTGCAAGATTAAATTCACTTAATATCATGTCATACTTGGGCTATTCAATTTGCATAGGCATTTTGACAAACACTTGCAAAGCATGGGTATTTAACCTATCAATACACATGTAGTACTATAATGAATTATACATTCAACTTGCTACTCAAGGGTTTAACATGAAGTTCACAAAGGTCAACTTACAATTAACTAGTTTACATGAAACTTAGGACAAATCATGGAGTTAAATCACCATTAACATCATAATCATGAATACATTTAAGATCCAACACGAAATCCATGAAATCAGTTAACTTAAATTTTGAAAGAGTTTCTTGGACTCCAAGGGTGGAAGGATACCCTTGTATGAACACTTCACATACCTTAGTGCCTGAATTCTGAAAGATTGGTGGTGGTTTCTTGAGTTCTAAATTTGAAATTTATCCCCCATAGGCTTTCTGTTCGTGAGAAATTTAAGAATAATGAATTAATTTAGCCTCTAAAGGGGCTTAATCTCGTATTTTGGGGGATAAAGGTCGTGGGAAAAAACCCAAATACCCCTAAGGACATGACATTTTAATGACTAAAAACCAAACTGTCGATGCATAGACCAACACGCAACATCATTGCCATTGATGCAATAGCCAATGCGCCACATCTAGTCTATATCGATTCACTAGAAATTGCCACCAGAACCAAGGAAAAATATTGATCGATGTGATTGTCGATGCGTCGTGCCGAGATCGTATCGATGCATTATTTTGGTTTCCTAAACATGGTTCCAACGAGGTCCAAAAAATAGAAAACTCATCCGGGAATACTTGCTGACATTCCTAATCATGAATTAACCTAAAGATTGGTATTTTAAGGTCACAGAGGTCATGAACTAGAGTTTCCAACTTATGAAGGCCAAAATGACACTATGTCTTGAATACTTAGCTAGAATTTTCTATGTCTGGAACCCCTTAGCAGGCTTAAAAGACTGAGCTGAGATTAGGATTTTGCGGGGTCTTACAATATCTCCCTCTTGGGAACATTCATCCTTGAATGAGACTGATTAAACTGAGAATACTAATAGATTGGACTTATACACTGAACATGCACAATTGAAACATGATTTCATGACTGAATATACTGAATTATCACACTGAACATGCATATATGATGCATGAGTGTATAACTAAACATAATTCATAAATGCATTATTGGGATTATTGATAAGCTGAGTTTATATACTGAACATGCATGTCTGATGCACAGGTACATGATTGAACTGATTCGTGAATGCATGACTGAGTATTCAACATTAATTAATACCAAGTTCGTAGCTATATCTGATTATTAGACTGAGTAATTCAAAGGAAAACTATTACCTTGGGCTGAGTCTGAATTTGCGGAAAAGATATGAGGATAATTGGTTCACATATCTTCTTCTGTCTCCCAAGTATCTCCCTCAATAGACTCATTCTACCAAAGAACTTTGACTAGAGGGACTTTTTCGTTCCCCAGTCTATTAATTTGATAATCTAGGATTTCGACGGGAGTTTCTTCATAAGAAATGATGTTCTGAATACCTATGCCCTTTATAAGGACTATAACTACTGGGTCACCTATGCATTTCTTAAGCAAGGATACTTGGAACACTGGATGCACTGAAGCTAAGTATGAAGGAAACTTAAGCTCGTAAGCTACCTTTTCAAAATGGCTGAGAATTTGGTAAGGACCGATATATTAGGGACTTATTTTCCCCTTCTTACAAAACCCCTTTGCTCCTTTCATATGAGAGACTTCCAAATACACAAAATCACCAATCTAAAACTCGAGATCCTTTCTACGTAGATCTGCATTCAATTTTTATCAGCTCTGAGCTGTCTTAAGCCTTTCCCTAATCAACTGAACTTTCTCTAAGGTATCAAATACCATGTCAGGTCCTACCACTGCAGCTTCATGCACTTGAAACCAACCAATGGGAGATGTACATCTCCTCCCATAATGCACCTCAAACGGAGCCATCTGAATGCTATAATGACAGTTGTTGTTATATGAATCTTCAATTAAAGATAAGTGATCATCCCAACTACCTTTAAAGTTTATCTCACACGCTTGCAACATATATTCTAAATTCTGAATGGTCCTTTCTGCTTGAATATCTATCTGAGGATGAAAGGTTGTACTGAGATAAGCTCAGGTGCAAAGACCCTTTAGAAATGCCTTCCAGAAATAAATAGTGAATTGGGTACCTCTATTTGAGATAATGAACAACAAAACACCGTGCAATCTGAATAACTCTTTGATATAGAGTTTGGCATAATCCTTGGCCAAATAAGAGGTATAGATTAGTAGGAAATGAGTTGATTTGGTCATCTATTTTACAATGACCCAACTGAATCATGCTAGCGATGAGTACGAGGCAAACCCATCATAAAGTCCATGTTCACTTCTTCCCACTTCCAGGTGGGAATACTAAACTCCTGCATGGAACGACTTGGCTTCTAGTGCTTTATCTTAACATGCTGACATATTGAGCACTTAGCTTAGCCACAAACACTTAAATGTCTCTCTTTATCCCTCTGAATCAATACATCTCCCACAAATCATGGTACATCTTACTGTCCCCTAGTTAAATAGAGTAGAGCGCACCATGCGCTTCTGCAAGAATTTGTTGTCTCAAATCATCTACACGTGGCACACATAGCCGACCCTGGCAGCGCAACACACCATCTCCCCCTTGGGAGAAGACCTCTACTTTTTGATCTATGACTAATTCCTTTAACTTAGCTAGACTAGGAACCCTATCCTACTTTTCCTTCATCTCAGAAATTAGGGATGATTTTGAACTACTTTGCACCCATACACTACCTTCTGATGAATCAACTAAGTGAACACCTAGTTGGATAAGCTGATGAATTTCCTGAGATAACTCTTTCTTACCATCCTCTACATGATCAACACTACCCATACACATCCTATTGAGAGAATCAGCCACTATATTGTCTTTGCCGGAATGATACAGGATGCTAATGTCGTAGTCTTTCAATAAATATACTGCAGGATTTTATGGTCTGTGAACACATACTGCAGGATTTTATGGTCTGTGAACACATAAATATGTAGACCATATAAATAGTGCCTCCAAATCTGTAAGGAAAATACTACTACTTCTAACTAAAGTTTATGAGTAGGATAGTTCTTTTCATGAGCCTTAAGCTGTCTAGAGGCGTTGGCTATGACCTTACCTTTCAGCTTCAAAACACATCCCAAACTGACTCTGAAGGCGTCACAATATACTGCAAATCCATCTGAACCATATGGTAGGATCAAAACTGGAGCTGTAGTGAGTTGTGACTTCAACTCTTGAAAACTCTTCTCACAATAATTGACCACTGGAATTTGACTTTTTCTGAGTCAATCTGAACATAGGGGATGCAATAAATGAAAATCCCTCAATAAACCATCGGTAATAGCCAGCCAAGGAAACTCCTGATATCTAATGGAGAGATTAGTCTAGGCCAGTTTCTCACTGCTTCAGTATTTTAGGGATAAACTTTAATTCCATCACCAAAAATGATATGGCCAAGGAAATCTACTAACCTTAGCCAAAATTTTCACTTGCTGAATTTGGCAAATAGCTAATGGTTTCTAAGAGTCTGCAATAATGTTCTAAGATGGTCTACATGATCATGCTTACTGCAAGAGTAGACAAGAATGTCATCTATGAAGACTATGATGAACATATCCAAGTACTGCATGAAAACACAGTTCATCAAGTCCATAAAGGCCGTAGGGGCATTGGTAAGGCCAAAGTACATGACTGAGAATTCAAAGTGACCATACAGAGTTTTGAAAGCTATCTTTGGGATGCCACATTCCTTGACTCTAATCTAATGATAGCCTGATCTTAGGTCTATCTTAGAAAAGTAACTGGCACCCTGAAGTTAATCAAATAAGTCAATGATTCTGGGAAGTGGATAATTGGTCTTGACCGTGACTTTATTTAGCTGATGGTAGTCAATACACATTCTAAGAGAACCATATTTCTTGCACATGAGTAAAACTAGTGTGCCCCACGAGAACATACTTGGTCTTATAAATCCCTTACCTAGGAGATCTTTTAACTATTCCTTTAATCCTCTGAGTTCTGCTGGAGCCATTCTATATGGTGGAATAGACATGGGTTGAGTGTCTGAAAGAAGGTCTATTTTAAAATGGATTTCCCTTTCAGGAAGAACTTCAAGAAGATCTTTAAGAAACATATCTAGGAATTCACATGCTACTGACACTGATTCAAGAGTAGGGGTTTCTAAACTAGAGTCCTAAACTCGAACGATATGGTAGACACATCCCTTAGATATTATTTTTCTTGCCCGAAGATAAGAAATAAGCTGAACCCTAAGTGCTGAAGTACTACCCCTCCACTCAAGGATGGGTTCATTCAGAAATTAAAACTGGACAATTTTGTTTCTGTAGTTAACTAAGGAATAGCAGGAATGAAGCCAATCCATGTAAAGAATGACATCAAAATCAGCCATCTCTAATTCCACTAAGTCTGCTGAAGTGACTTTTTGAGATATCATAACTAGACTGTTCTTGTATACCCGCCGGACTATAATAGATTTACCTACTAGGGTAGAGACTAAAAAGACTTTTCTAAAATTTTAGGACCGAATCCAAAATCAACAGCTATATATGGAGTAACAAAGGACAATGAAGCTCCTGGATCTAGCAAAGCATAAACATGTAAATGAAACTTATAAAATACCAGTGACCACATCAGGAGCACTTTTCTAATCTTGTCAGGACTAAAGATCATAGAGTCTGTTTTGACGCTACCCACTGGTGGCACTGGAAGTAGCACCCTTCTGATTTGAGTGACCGAACAGAGCTAGGGGACGGTTATACTGACCCTAAGAACCTGATTGGCAGCAATCTCTAATTCGGTGGTCTAGCTTGCCACACTTGAAACATACATCATTGCCAGATCTATAGATACCCTGGTGATTTCTCCCATATTTCTGACATAGAGGATTGGTTTGTGCTCTGTTGACACTACCCTGGAGTTTAAGGTCTGGTTCCCTATATCTATTACCATCTTTGAATTTCAGCACTATACCACTGGCTGAGGACAGAGTTGGAACTGAGGATTTTGGGTGAAACTAAGAATGATTCCCACCCTCTAACTTACGCTAAGAAAAGTTGAAAGTACCTATGCTCACTCTCTTGTTCTCTCTCTCCTTCTCCTTGTTCTCAGCCTCCTTTATCTACTACACATGGACCATGATTATGGAAATGTCCATCTCCTTAATCAACATTGCGGTCCTATACTCCTTGACCACACTATTAGCTATGTCAGACACATACTTACTTATATTAGATCTGCTATTTGTTAACACATAAAGAGTGTATCTGGCTAATTGAGTAAACTTAAGAGAATACTATTTCACTATCATGTTGCCCTGCTTCAGATTTATAAACTCAAAAATATTTTCTTCTCTCAACTCCAATTGGAAGAACCTATTCAGAAAAACAATGGGAAACCCCTCCCATTCTATGGGCCTTGCATCTTCGACCCTTTCTGCTTTCCACTACTTGAACCATGAGTGGGTCGTATCCTATAATTGATATGCGACCAACTCAGCACTCTCAATAGCAGTCAGTCCCATAATATCTGTAACTTTCTGAACCTGATCAAGAAACTCCTGAGGGTCCTTACCTGACTTAAACCCAGTAAAATATGGTGGGTTCATTCAGGTAAAATCCTGAATCCTGGCTATAGTAGAATTGGACAATGGGTTGGCCAAAACAGCAGCTGGACATTCATTATGGGTTGCCAAAAAATAAGCTAGGGTCATGAAAGATGCTCTAAACTAAGCGTAGGAGACATGTTAATACAAAGGATCTGACTAGATGGGTTAGGGTTCTGGATGGTGTCCCGTTCCTCTTTCCTTTTTCCTCTTTGAAGGCATATTCTGTAAATGGAAGAGAAATTTGGATTAGAATAGGAGTTTACTGGATCTTATGCTCTCTCACATGACATGAATACTGAAAGAAGTGAAACTTTTCCTAAAACACCTCATAGACTCCTGTCCATAAGTGTGGATCACTACACACCCATTCACCAGACTCCACTAGATGCGGCTTTTAAACATCCTCGGACTCTGTTGAACCTTAGGCTCTGATACCAAGTTTGTAATGCCAAGAGTCTGTACTCCAGATGCTACACGGTGCTCATAATCCCAAATGACCACAAGATATTACTAGTACCTACTATAACAACTGAATAGTAATACTGTAATTATATGGAAATTAGGTGAAAAACTTTCCATAAAGTTTAATACTGTGATAAAATTGAATGGTATAACAATACCAAAACTAACATCATTTGTTTGAAAATACATTAGTCTGAAAAGCTTCTAAACATTCTGAAATGTGGAGTTGATAGGACAAGTCCCCAACTAATTTTGGCTACTGAAATAAACTGAAATGCTAAAATAATAATCATGTCCTTGAAATATGAGGACTTACCACTAACTCTGACTGATGAAGTTCTGAACTGCTAAGTGTGCTCGGGGGCGTGTGCGTCTTAACCTATGTCATAAAATATCATTGCACAAGAGAAAACTATATGTCAGTACTTTGAATGGACTGGTATACTAAGTGAGGTAGGCTGAAATGCATGGTTTCATAGGCATAAACAATACTGATTGAATCAGATGAATATAATTGAATGAGAGTACATGCATGGATACGTAAACTATAATTGAGATCGTGATAACATTGAATACTAAGTCTGAATACTGATTAATTAATATCTGAGTTTATTGATACCAAATTATCACTAACTGAATGACTATATCTAACAGTCTTGATTCTCTGAATCCAAATTGTGTTTCGTACTGAACTGAGTGACTTTATCTGACAGTCCTAAATCTATAGAACTGAACTGAGTACTATTTTGAGACTGGAACAAAAATTGAGATTGTAGGAAGTAATCATCTAACCGACATTCCCCTCTCTAAATTGATTAGGGTCTAACCTATAATCCCAGTTGAAAGGGTGTCAGTATCGTGCCACAGGTAAGGAAAAGCTTAGTCACCCTCATCTGGCAGGTTCTCTGAACGAGAATGGAGGTACCCTCAACTGGTAGGTAGATTACCTTATCAACCCTCAACTGGCAGGTAGATCGCCTGATCAACCCTAAACTGGCAGGTTGATGTCTTAACATATACCGGATATGTAGTTCTGGAACACAAGGACTGCTTCTAAGGATAACACACTCTACTAGCAGGTGAGTCCCCATCCTTGGGTTCACTCGATGCTAAATCATAATCACAATTGAATCGATTTTTGACTGATTTCTAAACTATTCCAAGATGGACTGAACTGTTACTGATCATACTGTTTAACTAAACTGAACTGAATTGAGTTCACTGAGATCCATGGCCTGATCGAATACTACTAAATTTAGTTAACTGGCTGGGTACTAGTGAGTTTTCTTTAGATTTGTACCTGACTGAACTCTACTGATTGTGACATGGCTGAATACTATTCTATAACTGACACTGGCTCTAGGCATACAGCTAAATTGTTGGGTATTAAATACCCCCAGGACTCTATAAAATGAAAAGAAAATTACTGCAAGATTTTAGTGGCAGAATGTTACTACCTGACTAACTATACATTCACTTAGGCATTTCTATCAAACACTTGATATACATTGGGCAAATGCAAGATTAAATTCATATAATAGCATAACATGCTTTGGCTAGTCAATTCACATAGGAAATTTGACAAATACTTGAGAAGCATGGGTATTTCACCTATAAATACACATGTAGTACTATAATGAATTATACATTCAATTTGCAACTGAAGAGTTTAACATAAAGTTCACAAAGTTCAACTCACAATTAACTAGTTTGCATGAAAGTTGGGACAAATAATGGAGTTAGATCACCATTAACATCATAATAATGAATCCATTCAAGATCTAACAAAAACTTAATGAAATCAATTAACTTAAATTTTAAAAGAGTTTCTTGGACCTCAAGGGTGGAAGGATACCCTTGGATGAACGCTTTGCATACTTTAGTGCCTAAATTCTGAAAGATTGGTAGTGGTTTCTTGAGTTCTTGATTTGAAATTGATCCCCCTAGGGTTTTTATTCTTAAGAAATTTGAGAATAATGAATGAATTTAGCCTCTAAAGGGGCTTAATCTCATATTTTGGGGGCTGAAGGACGTGGAAAAAGACCCAAATACCCTTAAGGACGCAGATTTTTAATGACTAAAGACCAAACTGTTGACACGCAGACTGACGCGCCATGTCGAGTCCACGTTGGTTCACTAGAAATTGCCACTGGAGCCAAGGAAAAATATTGATCGATGCGAGGGCTGCCACGCCGCGCCGAGATCACGTCGATGCACTATTTTGGATTCCCAAACGTGGTTCAAACGATGTCCTAAAAATATAAAACTCGTTTGAGAATACCGACTGACATTCCTAATCATGAATTAACCTAAAGATTGACATTTTACTGTCATAGAGGTCATGAACTAGAGTTCCCAAATTACGAAGGACAAAATCACACTAAGTCTGAATACTTAGCTAGAATTTTCTAAGTTTGGGACCCCTAAGCAAGTTTAAAAGACTGAGTTGAGCTTAAGATTTTGCGGGGTCTTACAAGACCCAAACCAAGGGTCCACCTAGCCTAAAATTGACATTTTAGAGCTACTAGTGTAGTCATAATATGCATACTAGGTTGTTTCACAAAAAATTTTGTCTATTGGCCTTTGAAACTAAGGAAGACTTTAAAATAAGGAATTATCTCTAAAAACCAAAACAACTTATCGATAACCAAACTATCAATTCCACCAAGAAATAAATGACTTCGTACATCTATAGCGAAGTTCTAAAAATGAAAATAAGTGGAAATATTGACAATAACCTGAAGGGTCATCATGATATACACTACTAAAGGAACTTTTATCTGCAAAAGTTAAGGACTAGGATATACCTGAGGTCTCAAATAGGTGATGATACTGGGTTTGCATCTCTGTCTAAATTTCCTAAGTGTCCTCCTCTACTGGGTGGTGCCCCTAATTAACCATAACTATAGTAATTTCTCTTCTGTACAACCAACTGACATCACTAGCAAAAATGAGCACAGGCTCCTCCATAAAGATCAAAAGCTCGTCCAACTGGACTAAGTCACATCTAAGTGCATAAGATGGATCAGGAATGTATAATCTCAATCTAGAAACATGGAAAACTAGGTGGACATCAGCCAAATTTGGAGGTAAATCTAAATCATAAGCCACCTCACCAACTATGTGAAGAGTCTTAAATAATCTAATATATCTAAGGCTGAGCTTGCTCTTTCTCTCGAACCTCTTCACTTCCTTCATGGGTGATACATGAAGGAATACATGATCACCAACTCCAAATCTCAAAGAATGAAGCCTGTAGTATGTATAAGGCTTCTGCCTACTCTGAGCTACTCTCAACCTATCTTGAATCACCTTGACTCTATCAAACAAATTCTAAAGAAAATTAGTACCACATGCCTAACCTCAGAAGTCTCAAACCATCCAACCGGAGAAAGACACCTTCTACCATAAAAACCTCAAAAGGCTTTATTTTGATACTTGAATGGTAGCTATTAATATTTATGAATTATGCCAAGGCTAATTGTTGCTCCCACTGGCCTCCAAAATC
Organism: Capsicum baccatum var. pendulum; assembly: GCA_030864225.1. NCBI lineage: Eukaryota > Viridiplantae > Streptophyta > Magnoliopsida > Solanales > Solanaceae > Capsicum > Capsicum baccatum. The sequence goes on from CM061558.1 coordinate 157,842,088, forward strand.
CATAACACATGCTTTGAGCATGTTCTCAGGAACCTGAATTGTTCGCTTCGACTTACCATATGCCCGCAGCTGAAAAATTGTACTAAAATCCACCTAAGTACCCAACTCCTTCTAAAATATTCTCCAAAATCTCAAAGTAAACATAGAATCATGATCTAAAATGATAGAAATGAGTATACCATAAAAATGAACTATCTCCTGAACATAGTCATGGGTTAACCTCTCAATACTGAAGGATACTTTAATAGGGATGAAATATGCAGACTTGGTCAAATGATCCACAATTACCAAATACCATCAGAACCATGGGAAGTACAAGGAAAGTTACTAAAGAAATCCATGGTTATTCACTCTCATTTCCACTCAGGAATAGGTAACCTCTAAGTCAAACCATCTGGTTGTTGATGTTCGTCCTTTACCTGTTAACAACATATGCAAATAGCTACAAAGTCTCCCCATAATGCTCTTCATACCACTCCAAAGAAATGCTATCTCTAATTCGTATACATCTTGTATGTGCTAGGATGAATAGAATATCTAGAGTTATGAGCCTTATTCAAAATCAACCAGTTAAACTAATTGATCCTCGAAACATAAATATAGCCGTTGAATCTAAAAGAACCCTCAAAAGGTATGGTGTTTCTCTTGGATTCAACACTCAACACTTGATCACGAAGGAAGCAAAGCTTACAATCCCCAAACTGATGATCTTGAATCTACTCAAATAGCGAGGACCTTACCTCCACACTAGCCAAAATCCTCCTAGGATCTACAATATCATGGTGAATAATAAACAAAAAGATCCATAATGATAACAAGATCTCTATGTTGGACCAAAATGAATAGATTTGGCTAACCCAAAATAACCACCACAACTAGAACGCGAAGAAGATGAACCCCTCAAAGACTGACTACCATCTTTACCTGGGTGGTCTCTGACACTAGAATGACCTTCTTTTATAATATAAAGCACTACTTGAATAGGTCAACTAGGCTGACTCTAAGTATGATAGGAATGGTGTAGATAATAACCATTATGAGAACTACTACCCCTAAATAGGGAACTACTATGGCTCCTATTAAAATTTCCCTAATATATATTCTTCTTATCGTTGCCCCCTTAGGCCTCATGACGTATCTTTTTCATTACCTGAGTGTGATATAAAACCTTAGAAAAATACCTACCTATACTGACTAAACTCTAAGTAGACATATAAATGTGAAGTCTCAACTCTCTATCAAAGTAGCAAACTCTCTTATACTCCGTATCCGTAATAGAAGTAGCATGTCTAGCTAGCTCATGGAAATGAACCTCATACTTAATAAGTGTCATAGATTCTTGGTCCAATCTCGTAAACTAATCTCTCAAATGATCCCTAAGGCTGTGAGGCGTATACTTCTCGAAGAATATCTTAGATTATTGAGTCTATGACAAAGAAGAAGGTCCAGCTAGTCTAGAATCCACATAACCTCTCCACCAAAGTCAACAAACCAAATCCAACTAAAATGTGGTGTATTCCACACCACAATTATCAATAAGGCCAAAATTATGAAGCCTATCTAAACAAGTCACTTAGTACTTATATGCATCTTCGCTTGGTGCACTAGAAAACCTAGGCAGAGAAAATCTCCAGAGTCTACCCAATATTTTTTGCTCCTAAGAAAACATAACAAACTGAGAAACCACCGGTGCAGAAGGTACCTTAACTCTGAGATCCACAACTACAGACTACTCCCTTGCAATAGTACCACTCTAACTAGTATATTATGTACTATCAGACGTCACACCACCAACTATCCCTAAAATCTTAACCAATGCATATTTGAGCATTGAAAAAGAAACAAAACCTAGTGGAGCCTAGGCTAGTCCTTGGCTTACTGCTTTCTGGGGTAGAGGAATCTCTAGCTCATAAGAGGGTATAAGAGCTGAGGATGGTGGCCTATCCTGATCCCTAGTTGAGGACACATCACACAGCTGTCCACAACCTTTGGGGCATCTACAAATAGGGGTAGGATCCCTAGGATCGGTCTTGGGACCCTCATCTCATGTACCGATATTATGTGGCCTAGCCATCCCTTAAAGAGTAAAGTCATGAGAATACTCCTAAAAACCAACTTAGACTTTTAACATGAAATGGCTAAAAGAAGTTCTGAACTCTAAAAAATTTTCTATAGCCTCCCAAAAATAGGAAATGGATGTCATCATTTCTATTTGCAGGACTCTACGAGATATTTTCTCTTATACCCATAATACCAGTGAAGTGCAAGATATGATATCAATTTTTCATGACCCGGTTTATGAGTTATGATGGCATCTAATCTACCCCACTAGTAGGGAAGCCAAAAAATAACTCAGAGCTAAATCCATTGGGTTAACTTAGTGGAAAATGTCCAATTATAGATGAAAATAAATAACACACTTATAAACAAATAAAGAGTTCTAAATAGATAAACCAGTTAATAAAATATGCCATCCCATGACCTGGTAGAGCCAGTATAAAAGCATCTAATAATAGTACAACTCAAAGACTTAGAATACTCAATAATATTTTTTCAATAACTAAAGACTGAATATGAAAAGATAGAAGGAAATAGGAGACTTCAACTTAAGAGCTCACCCTATCTCCAAAAAAACCCAACACAAACCAATGAATGATTAATGGTGAGAGCTAGTACTCGGATCTGCACCAAAAAGGTATAAAAGTGTAGTATAAGAACAAAAACAATAGGTACTCAGTAGATATCATCGACCGACTGAGCTAAATTATGATATAAGTATGATAGAATGCAAGATAACATAACTAAGTCGAGGTATAAACAAGCCTAAAATAGCTCTAACATCGTTCTACATAGATAATTAAATAAATTAGAATAATAAGATAGCATAAAGTATCAAAACATGCATTCATAGCTACAAAATTGGATCCTATATGCCAATTAGTGAGAAAAATTAAATAACTCATCACAGACTCTATATTCTTGGAGAGTACAATAAAGATAGAATAATTCAACCGTCCAATGTTATAACTAACCTTCATCATAAGTTAACCATTTTTTCACAATTTTACCCTCATATAGCAACCTTATCATCATGATATGCTAGTCACCATTAATCAACAATCCATCTCTTATTACTAATTCCATTATCAGCTAGTCATCATGTATCCACTAGTTATCATTTATGAACTAAGCATCATTTGTTAACTAGGCATTTTCCACTAGAGTCCATTTAGGCCATGCCACATTATAACCCTTTTCCTCATTTTCTAACTTAGTCAAATTGGTATTCTCAATATCATACCCTTATATCATTAATAATAAAAAGTATGTTATCATAACATAATAGGTAGATCCAGACTCAAGCCAATAAATATAATCTTTAATCTTGAACAAGTAAATAATCAATAGCTGAACTCAAATTGCTTAATATAGAGTCAATATCATCCTCTAGACTCAAATCGGGTATATAATCAAAGGCATAATAATCTTTTAGACTCAAACCAGATATATATTTATGTATATATACAATAGACTCAAACCATATATATATATATATATATATAAAATCAAAACCATGAATAATATCATCAATAGAATAAATAATAGCATAATTAATAGACATTAACCTTCACATTAACTAATATAACCATTAAGTATTAAAGTTTTTAAATATTGCATCAAAAGGTCATTCCTTAGGTATTCAACAAGCATATAAGGATTTTAAGAGAACTAACATCGATCTTGGGTTAAGGTGGGTCGATAAAGTATCTAAATCTATTCTTAGATGATAATAAAGGTACAAATAGCCATAAGATAGAGATTCTTCTCAAGAACTTTAACTAAGTCAAATAGAACTAAGGCAACAATTGTTAGTGTAAGAAACTAAGGCCAACTTACCCTAAGCATAAATAACTAGATAATTTTAACTTAATCTAGAGTTATCTATTGCATTCTCATTCTAAACTTGAGAAATGATGTCCAATTTACATAAAGCATAAGCAAACAAGATATGTTTTCAACTCTACAATTTCAAAATAGACTAAATGGTCCAACTAACGAAAGTCTTGAATTTCGATAGTAAAATACACAAAATTAATCCCAAATATAACACAATATTATTATAATACTATGAAATAGCTCAATCCATAAGGGATAAAACCTAACTTACCTGGATGTCAAAAAAATCTCAATAAACAGCTATACAACTACCTTTCCCTTTTGAGAAGCTTCTGCAAGGTGCCAAGATATCAAAAACACATTCTACTCATCAATACAATAATAATGATACTAATATTGCACCATTGTGCTTCAAGTCCAAAAATTACATCCAAACCTATGCCAATACCACTTAGAAAAATCAGGTTTCTGAAACTAACCCAATGTTCTTACATGCTCAAGATATCATTACCCTAAAAATGGGTGAAATCCAAGACAAATTGGGGCTAAAAAAAACCCTTAAGGTCTTACTATTTTGGGTAATAAATAAATTAAATCCATCATAAAAAGGTGAATTCTACCTTAAATTAAAAGACAGTCATGAAAATAAATATTATTCAAGCTCTCAAGTTACCTACAGTTGTTATTTTAAGATATTTCACTCTTTAGGTTTTTTGCTCACAAATAATGGGTGAGAAATGGATGAATTAAAGACATAAGGGTCTATTTATACCCATATTAGGTACTCGAGTCTTGCTTCTCGGACCTAAATATGTGAGTGCACTATCTTGGTGAATGAAAAAAGGGTTGTGATTGCATCACTTCTTCTCACGATCACCAGTTCTCCTGCTGAGGGTACTGTGACCGCGAACTTTGTCTTGCGATAGCAGCTACACCAAATGATAGTTGAAACTTGGAAAATCTTCCAAGTTTTTACCAAGCCTTCAGGATTTATTTAGAATCTGGTATATAAAACGAAATATGTAATCATACAAAATTAGATATTCCGAAATCAATGGCATAATCGAATTTTCCATCCGAGATTGTTTTGATCAAATGTGGATCCCACACCTCTATTTCATTTTCTTAACTTTCTGACTAATATATTAAAATGAGCTTGGGTGTCTTGATACTTGAACCAAAGGTCCACCTAGCCTGAAGTTGATATTTTAGAGTTTCTGGCACAACTAGAATTCTAATTCGAGGTCATTTCGCTAATTTTTTGCCCCGTGGCCATTTGACACCAAGGAAGACTTCAAAATAGAAAATTACCTATAAAAACCCAATGAACTATTCGGTAATCAAACTATTAATTCCAGCAAGTTATAAATGACTTAAGATACCTATAGAGAAGATATATCAGAGAAAATAATTAAAACTTTCAAAATTAACTTGAAGGGTCATTATGGGGATGTCTATTCCTTAAAAACCTTGATAGTATGACTTGATATTTCAGACCATAGGAGTATTATTGATAGTTTAAAAGTGAGCTCCTTATTATTTGAGGAGATTTAGCATCATCAGTTTGGGGATATTAGAATTTTCATCACTCATGATTAGGTGTTGAGTGGCAAGTCCAAAAGGGATACCATAGATTTTGATGGTGTTTTGAGATTTGATAGATGCTTTTGTGTTTTTGAGGGTTGGAGATTTTATTTAGTCAATTTTGCATGAGGCTCATAGCTCCATATATTCTATTCATCCGGGTACAACTAAGATATATAGAGATTTGAGGTAGTATTATTGGTGGAGTAGGATAAAAAGTGATATGGTGGACTTTATATCTCATTGCCTATGTTTTTAGTAGGTAAAGACAAAGCTTTAGAGATCTAGTGGCTTAATTTAGAGTTTTCACATTCTCCAGTAAAAGTGTAAGTGGATTACCTTGGACTTTGTTAGTTGTTTGTCTTACACTTCTTATAATTTTGATGGTATTTTTGTTACTGCAGATTGGATGACCAAATCAATACATTTCATTTATATATAGATGTCCTTCAGTGTTGAGAGATAAACCCTTATCTATATATGAGGACACATCTATCAATTTATACCATGGGTGAGTTTTCACTTCTAGCTTTTGGAGAGATTTTAAGGAAGATTTGGGTGCCCAAGTGGATCTTAGCAAATACTTCCAACCTTAGACTGATGGGAAGTTAGAGAAGACTATTTAGGTTCTTAAGGATATGCTTTGATCCTGTGTTATATATTTTGGAGGTTAGTGGGAGCAGCACTTAACTTTGGCTGACCTCATATATAATAATAGCTATCATTTGAGTTTTGATATGGAACCTTTTGAGGATTTGCTTGATAGGAAATTCCATTCCTTGATTGGGTGGTTTGATACCTCTAAGTTTATCCCCCATGGTACTGACTTACTTCAAGAGTTGTTGGGTGAAGTCATGGTGATTCAAGATAGTAGCTTAGAGTAGACAGAAGGCTTATATAGATTTTAGACTCTATGCCTTGAGATTTCGAGTTAATTACCAGGTATTTATTCTAGTCCCTCCTATGAAGGGTGTAAAAAGGTTCGGAAGAAAAGACAAGCTCAAAACCAGATATAATAGACCTTTTGAGATACTTTACACAATTGGTGAGGTGGATTATGAGTTAGCCTCATCCCCAAATTTTACTGTTGTTCATCTGGTTTTCCATGTTTCTATGTTGTGGTAAAACTCACCTATACCATTAAAACTTTTAGAGGACGATCGTTATCAATAGCTATGTTAAGGTCGAATCCATGAGAAGTGAAATTAGATTTATATTCCTATGGGTTTTAATAGTTACTAAAAATATACCCATAATAAAAACAAAGTAAATGTCATGATTCAAAATGAGAGGTTGGTTTGGAACAAGGATTTATAAATATAAACTCAAGTTAACAAATTAAGGCAACACTTGATTTAAAATTCTAAATGAGAAGGATCTTTGGATTATGTTTGACTAAGGGAAAGTTATGCATGGAAACATGATGATTTGGTGCAGATTCTAGTTATTAATGATGTGGTAGGCTAAGTCGAAGGTCCTTGAGGCTAGTTTATCAATAAAGCCTTATGAATATTATCTATTGACCCTTTTGAGTACCTAATAATTGTGTCAATTAAAACCACCTAATACCTCAATTGGGCATCTATATTTCACGAAAGATGCCAAAAACATAGCTAACTCTCTATTCACCCTTATTTTTAAGAAGACAAAAGATAGCAAACTACATTCATTAATTGTCCACTATTTCTTTGTCACGCATATCCCTCTTTCAAGGATGTCATGGGTTCCAAAAGTTCACCCACACCCCTCTTTCAAGGATGATGTAAGCTTTAAACATAAATCAATTTTGGATATTTGGGGCCCCTATATCCTAAATTATTAAACAAAGAAATAGTGAAACACATCATCAACAAACAAGAATCAACACAAATACATCACAACCCATACATGATTACACCTTAGTTTAACATAATCCCATGGCAAGAAAAGTTTAGCTACTCGTGAAGTAAAGGGAAAGACATATACCTTAAGGTTCAATCATAGAATCCATCCTTCAATTTCCCTAAATTTAAAGCATGAAATTTAAATACAATAGTTGCAATTGAGAGAGATTCTAGGAGTTAAGGTTTAGTGGAGACACTTCCCATAAGAGGAGGCTACTTGTGAGTTCGACAGTGATGTGTGGGCCCAATATCCTACCCTATTTGATGCTTTAGGTACTTTCAAATCCTTTACATTCATGGGAGAAAGTTCTTTTAGTAGTGGATGTTGTAATGACCATTCGGGGCATTTTTTTGAATTTTTACTCATTTTTATTCTTTAGAGTTTTCCTATAGCTTCCATAATTCATGTATGACTTTGTGTAGATGACTATTTACCGAGAATTTCAATAGGTTTTTAAAGCTAATTCCTTATTTTGAAGTCTTTGTTGGTTAGAATTGGTTACCAAAAAAATACCTTAGTCAAACGTATGCCTATTCCGATAGTTACAACATCTCCAAAATATTGATTTTAACCTAGGTGGACCTTTGGGTTGGGTCCAAAGGCTTGCGCACTCATTTTAGGCTACTGGTCAAAACTTATAAAAAATACACTTGGGTGTAGGGCCTACTTTTTCTCGAAATGATCTAGAATAGAAATTTCAACAGTGCCATTAACTATGGAACATCAAAATTGACAGGGTAGCATAGTTTTTTTTGCATATATGGGATTCCAAATAAGTCTCAAGGGATTGGTGGATACTCAAAAAAATACCATGTCTCCAGATGGTGTGACTACTAAAGTGGCCCTGTGTGTCCTTAAGTGGCCCAGGCCATCTCAGTGTGTGCTGCTAAAGTGCAAACATCTTTAGCATTGGCTTCTCTGATTTAGTGGACTATACTTTAGTGATGATTGCTAAGGCGGACTAGTGTTCGCTTTAGCAACACCTGGGATCCTTATAAAATTCATACTAAGCTGATTTTCTCCCATTTTTCACACAAGTTCTAGAGTAGAAAATACTAGAATATATGGGAACTTGGTAGAAACATCAATTGGAGATTTCTTGTTATTCATAAGCTTGGACTTCTCATTTATTATCCAAATTCTTGGTGAGTGTTCCGTGATTTCAAGGTTAATTTCTTATCATTTCCCTAAAATCCCTAGAATGTTGGTGGGTTCATTGTAGTATGATGATCCGTGAAAACATCACAATGGATGCCATAAAGGAAATATCTCTAAATCTTAAGTGTAAAAACTACTACCACCAACTCAAATCATGAGTGAAGTTGTTATGCTCGTGCACCTTTAGCTGCCATAAAGAATAAGCAATAACTTCACCCTGTTGCATTAACATACAACACAAACCAACATTAGAAAACTCATAATATAAGGTGAATCCGTCACCCTAAATAAGAAAAGACAACACAGGAGATAAAGTGATAAATCCCTTGAGCTTCCTAATGCTCGACTCATACTCCTTAGACCATACAAAATGAACCTTTTTCTGAGTCAATTGGGTCTTTGGTGCTGCAGTAGTAGTAAAACCCTTAATGAATCATCTACAATAACAAGACAAACTAATGAAGTTGCAAACCTTAGATGGAGATATACGCCTTTCCCAATGATAAAAAGCCCCAATCTTTTTTGGAAATACCATAATGCCATCCTTAGATACCACATATCCAAGGAATGTCTCTGACTCAAGCTGGAACTTACACATATAGAATTTTGATAAATGCCTATGATCTCTCAAAGTCTGGAGCACAATCCTCAAATGTTGCATATGCTTCTCTTTACTACTTGAATACAAAAAGATGTTGTCATAGAACACAGTCACAAAGTAATCCAAATAAATCCTAAACACATGGTTCATCAAATTAATGAACATGACTGGGGAATTTGTCAATCCAGAAGCCATCACTAGGAACTTATAATGGCCATAATAGGTCCTACAAGATGTCTTTGGGATATCATAAGCCTGAACCCTCAACTGATGGTAATCGAATCTCAAGTCAATCTTAGTGAACACTGCTGCTCCTTGAAGCTAGTCAAATAAATCAATAATACGAGGCATAGGATACTGGTTCTTTACCATCACCTTATTAAACTATATGTATCAACACACATACTATAGAAACCATCCTTCTTCATTACAAACAAGACATGAGCACCATCAGGAGACATACTCTATATAATTAAACCCTTACCCAGAAGATCCAAAAATTGAGAATTTAGTCCTTAGGATCAATGGATTCATACCATAAAGTGCCATAAAAATAGGTTGAGTGTTTTTCTTAGTGTAAATAATAAACTCAATACCATGCTCAGGAGGAAGACTAGGTACATCAGTAGGGAAAACATAACAAAACTCATAAAAATAGTGTCAAGCGACGGACTCTCCACGCTAAAATCAAGAATATACGTGAGATAAGACTCGCAACCCCTCAAAATAAGTCTTAAAGCCAAATATAAGAAATAATCCCCATTGACTTATGACTAATATCTCTCTGCCACACAATTATAGGTATGCCAAGCATGGCGAAGGTAACAGTCTGGGCAAAGCAATCCAAGACCACATAGTAGTAGAATGACCAGTCCAAGCCCAAAATTATATAAAACTCCACCATGTCTAAAAAAATACGATTAACCTATGTATTAAACTCTCGTATAGTCATAACACATGAGTTCAAAATGTCAAATTTAGAAGGGTAGCATAGTTCATTTGTGCATATGGGATTCCTAACAAATCCCAATGGGTTGACAGAGACTTGGAAAACTTCCACATCTTCAACTGGTATATCCGATAAAGTGGCCCTTTGGGAACTTAAGCAGAGGTAGCTTTAGTGGTTTGATCCACCCCAGCAATCCTCTTTAGCATTAAGCTGACTACTAAAGCATAAGACGCTTTATCATTGACTTGTCTTCTTTAGAGACATGCCAGGTATTAACATGTACCCACTTAGTGGCACCTGGGCACTTTAGAAGTGACTTCCAAACTGGACCAATGCCGTCTTTGGTTGCACCTGGGATCCATTAAATGCCCCAATTAGTCTGATTTTCCCCCTTTTAACACAAGTTATAAAGGAAGAAACCATAGAACATATAAAAATGTGAGAGAAACATTAATAGGAGGTTTGGGATTGTTCGTGATCTTGGATTACTTATTTTTTTCTGAATAATTGTAAGTTTTCATTAATTTCATAGTCAAATTCTCTTATTTTCCAAAATCACTTAAAAATTGGGAAATTAATTTTAGCACCATCTAAGCCCAAAATTTACCCATTCTTAAAGGTAAATATTCCTTTAGCATACAAAGACTCATTGCCGATTTTAAAAGTGTGATTTTGCAAGCTGGCCCTTATGGAATTTTTGAGTAATTTTGGACCCAAAGCATAACAATGCAATATGTGTAACATTGTTCTCATATTCATGAGTAGATTAATGTGTTGATAAAATGGCAATATGCATAAACTTCTCGGAAGAGAAAATCACCGACTTAGCAGATTTCTTTGGTGTCTAGATTTACCTTTCCTTTAGATTGAGATTAGTAGTCTGTTTGGCATTGCTTTTTTCTAAAAAAAAATTTTTTGAGAAAAAACACTTTTTTTAAAAAAGAAAGGTCTTTGATAAACTTTCAAAAGTTTTTTAGAAAGAAGCAGAAGTAGTTTTTCTGCTTCTGGGAAGAAGCAAAAAGTTTTTGCTTTACAAAAAGAGTAGAAGAAGTAGAAAATTATATTTTTATGACGGTACATTCCTATCACTTATATATATACACACACACATACATACCTACGTTACTAATTAATTAACATATCTTATAGGTTTGATTTTAAAATTTTATACTTTATATTTACGTCATAATTCTTTATTCTATTTTCTATAATTAAAATTAAAAATATTATTGATAATGATGGTAAATGAATATATAACTCTTTATTTTTATTATTATGATAATAAATGTCAGACGAATCACGTTGCAAGATCAAATGATATTTTTGCAACAGTTAGAAATATTTTTTTTGAATATTTAATTTTAAATAAAATTAGGAAAAGTGATATATTTTTTATCATGTGGTGAATTCTTTAATATTTGTATATTTAATTTACGAAATAATTTTTAAATTCATTCTTGTTTGATATTTTTAGGTAAAATTTAATTTTGAAGTAACTTATCATTATATAAATTTTTGTAACGTATCTATCTATTTAAATATTGATTTAAAATTTAATAGTAAGTAATTTTAATTAAATGAAAATAAATTTTAACTAAACACACTATAATAGATATTTAAAATAACTTTTTTCTACAAAATTATTTTAGTAGTAAAAGTCTATTGATACATGTTCTTTTTGGTCATTTGTCAGTCAAAAGCACTTCGTGAAAATAATTATCCAAACACAATCTCTTTATAAAAATCACTTTTATAATAAATTTACCAAAGTTAAAATGTTTTTTTTAGAATAACTTTTCAGAATAGTTATTTTATAAAAGTGCTTATCAAATAAACAGTTTTCTAACAGTATTCCCAAACGGGCCCTAATAGTAGTATAGTAATGATAATGTGCTACATACGGGTTAAAACATAGGAATTGGAGGAATATTTAGTGGAATTTTAATTATTGAGCCTCTTAAGAAATGGTAAACTTGGCATAATCGACTTAATTACTCATGCTCTAGGTAGAATTTATATCTTAGGCCCTAAATGTGGCTCACTTAATATCTAGTAGGGATTTTAGACACCTTAACTTATACTAGGGTAGAATTTTTAGACCGGGGTAGAACTTTCCTTAGAATGAATTTTTAGGGATTTAAAGTGGGCTGACCCACCTTAGGCCATGAGTATTATTAGGTTCTTGTAGACTTTATAGGCATATTTACCCTTTAAATTGTATATTTAGGATCTTGAATAGGTTGGTTACATGATACTTATGCTATATTGATACTTGGGAGTAGATGCTAATTCCTTTTCAAGTTAGACCATTTTATGTTCAAGTCCGGTGGTTCATAATATATAGATTTTGTTCAAATCTTGCTAATGATGATGATGATATTGAGTTTCAATTTGAGTTTGGCATTGGGAGGTTATTTATGATATGTTTATGGAATGTATGGATTCATAGTTATGGCTTGAGTTTCATAGTTATGGCTTGAGATAAAATTAATTAGAATAAATCTGACTACATCTCTTTGATTGTACCCACCAGGCTTATTTGGGCCCTGTATTAGATTATTTTCTTTTTCTCCACTTACTGGCTTAGGGGGACCATTTTTGTAGTGATATTATATGTTTTCCTATACATATTATTCTAGTTTATTTATTTATTTATTTATTTATAGTACACGGAGCATTGTTCTAGGTTTAACCTTTTACCCTAATTTAGCATATAAATCTTAAATTCTTATTATACCTATATTATAATTTAGCTCAATAGATCAATTATACCTATTGAGCACCCGTAGTTTTAGTACAAATACTACACTTTTCTATCTGTTTGGTTCAAATATAAGTATTAGTTGTTGTTGCGGTCTTTACGATCATGTTTCTTAGACTTCAAAGATAGGGTGAGCTCTTAGAGCTGGGGTTTACCTTTGCTCCTTCTTCTACCTTTGCTTAGTCTTTCATTATTCAAGATTGATGTAGATTTGACTATATAGTACTTATATTTTTTTGTTATTGTTCTTATATAGATACTACTAAATTATTGGATCATTATCTATCATTCGTATTATTATTATTATTATTACCTAATTTATTTTTGTAAGTCTTTGCTTGCAAATTTATGGTATTTATGTCATTTTTCTCCAAACTAGCCCATTGTTTATAGCTTCAAACTATGTTTTGGCTTACCTATAAGTAGGATAACATAGGTGCTAGAATGACTCAAAAATTAGGCTGTGACATATTGGTATCAGAGTAATAGGCTCACCTGTATTGTTAGAATAATAGTAACCATCAATTAGAGTCTTGGAGATTAGATTGATGATGTTTGTTTATTATCTTTAGAAGGCTATAGGATATTCTTAGGAGATCTTCACTTCTTTAACTTATTTTTGTAAAGGGTGTTATTTGGTTTCACAAATAGCTAGGACGTGTATTACCACTACACAAGATGAGGACATTGAGTACATAACTAGGGATCCTGTTGTATTCTTTTGATGATTAAGATGTTAAGGATAGGTGAGAGTTGTATTCCCATATATATACCAGGGTAGAGAGCCTTCACCAGATCCTGTTCCTTTCCCTAAGTCAGCATTTCCTCTACCCTAGCTAGTGGTGGACTAGGGACCAGGCCAATATCCACTAAGATTTATTTCTTCTTCATTGCTCAGGGATGAATTAGTTTAGCTCTTTAGATTAGTTAGTAGTTTACCATTTGATGGTGTATAATCTATGAATCAGAGTGGTCTTGAGGTTGGGGTGCAGCTTATAGCTGTGGCTTCTAGAGTTGAGGTCCGCCCTGAATTGGTGGTTTCTCAGCTGATATTTTCCCGGTCAAGGGTTTCTCATCCTATTATGTATTTGGAGGAGTAGAGTATATTGAGTAAATTCTTAAGATTGGTTCTGCCTAGGTTTTCTGGTTCACCGGGCAAGAATGCTTATAAGTTCTTGGTTGCTTGCGAGGATAGTCTCCATAATTTAGGTATAGGTGAGAATTCTAGTATACACTAATATTAATTTGGATTTTGGTAACTTGACATTGGTGGAGAGGTCATCTTTAATCCAGACTAGCTAGACCTCCCTCGCTAGCCTTTCTCTTTGATATGTACCCAATTCTTTGAGGTTTTCTTAGAGGAGTATATGTATTATAGTCTTAGATATTAGTTTAATGACCAGTTCATGAGTTTGAAGTAGTGATCCATGTATGTTATGAAGTAAGAGGCTAAGTTTATCAATTATCTACGCATGCTGCATTTATCATATCAGTCGAGTATGAGTGGGTTTGATATTTTGTTTTCGGATTGACAATACCTCTATGCATACCTATTTTAATTTAGTTATGGATGATAGGTCTTTTGTTAAGGTATCTAATCATGCTCAAGTTATGAAGGATATGCATTATAAGGCCTAATAGGAAAGCAATAAGAGGTCATGATATCAGGGTTCTTTTTATGGCAACTATAGTTGCTCATGATTCAGAGGAAGTGGTTCTTAGGATAGGTACTCTATACATTAGCCTTATCAGCATCAATGTCAGTCCAGTAGGTTAATTCATATCGTGCTTTCAATTACCGATGGAGGATTGCCTAGTTATAGTAATTATTTAGCCAGAGTAGTGGACAACCTTTAAGAGGTTCATCTTATGGTTATTCTAGTAGTGGTTCTTATTCTGAGTTAGCCTGGTCTTTTTGTTTTAATGTAATTCTAGGGGTATGTAATACTTGTAGGGCCTTTAGCCATTATTCAATAAAGTGCCACAGTCCTGGAGATATAGTTTCATTAGCTCAGAGTGCTCTACCAATTAGGGCAGTACCTCTACCAGCTAGAGGTAATATCCTTGGTCTTCGAGGTGGTTCTTGGATTGTCATTGAGGTCCTCAGGCAGGTAGGATAGGAGATTAGTTAGGAGCACAGACAGGAGGAAGACATGGTTTGTTGTATATTGTGTTTGCTAAACCCGAGGTAGATTCTTTGAATGCTATAATTGTAGGTATAATTTTAGTGTGCCATAATCCAAATTTAGTTGTATTTGAGTTTTGATCAACATATTCTTATGTATCTTATTTTTATGCCTGATGATTTGAGTTATCTTGGGATTCTTTATTTGTGCATTATGTGTATCTGCTCATATGGGTGATTCTTTAATAGTGGATTGGGTTTATAGATTATGTATTGTGATTGTTCGAGTGTTTGATACATATATTGATCTTATTGTGTTAGATATAATTGATTTTTATGTCATTCTAGGCTTGGTTTGTTATCACCTATCATGCAATCTTAGGTTATTTTTTCCAAGACCGTTACCTTAGTTATGCTTGGCATACCCCTCAATTTTATGGAAGTAACCTATTAGCCCTGAGAAAACGAGGGTTATTTATTATGTTCATGCTAAGAGACTTATTTTTAGGGGTTATAAGTCTTACTTAGCTTATATTTGGGATGTTAGTGTGGAGTGTCCCACCTTAAATCTTTTACTCTAGTCTGTGAGTTTCCTTTTGTTTTCCTGACTAATATATGTAGTCTACTTCCTAATTGCAATATTTTGTTGATTATTGATCATGATCCAATCATCGAACCTATTTCTATGTCACTATGCTTTATGACTCTTTTCGATCTTAAGAAGCTAAATTTTTAGCTTTAGGATCTTCCGGGTAAGGATTTCGTTAGATCGAGTATGTCTTCTTGGGGTGCTCCTTTATTGTTCAAGAATAAGAAAGATTTTTCCTTGCATATGTGTATTGACTATAGCCAACTAAATAAGGTGACGATAGAGAATAAGTATTATATGCCTAGCATTGATGATCTATATGACCAGCTTTTGGGAGCAACAATGTTCCTGTAGATTAATTTAAGGTATGGTTACCATCAGTTGATGATTTAGTTTGAGGACATTCCAAAGACAACCTTCAGGACTCGTTATGGATATTATGAGTTCTTGGAGATATCTTTTGGGTTGTCCAATGCTCCACCAATATTTATGGATTTAATAAACCATATGTTCCAAACATATTTAGATTCTAGCATGATTTAGTTCATCAACAAAATCCTTGTATTTTTGAAGAGTAGTTAGGAGAATATAGAGTATTTGAAGATTGTGTTCCAGAATTTAAGAGATCATAGGCTTTTTCCCTAAATTCTCTAAATATGAGTTCTACCTTGAGAGATCATAGGCTTTTTTCCAAATTCTCTAAGTGTGAGATCTACATGAATCATCATAGTCTTTAACTTTTTTATGATCCAATAAGAGCTTAATTCTGGAGAGTGTATATGGTTGGTAATTCTTAAAGATTATGATATTTGTATCTTATATCATCCAAGCAAGGCAAATGTGGTAGCGGACGCCTTGAGTCGAAAAATAGTGAGTATGGATAGTTTAACTTTTATCTCAATTTCATAGAAGTTGTTGGTGTTGCACATCCAGTGCTTAGCAAACTTAATGATGTGACTTGATATTTTTGATCCCAAGAGGATTCTTGCTAGATTGAGTAGATTTAGAGTCGCCAGTTTGAGTATATGAGTCTTGGTATTATCTGTGATAAAATGTTGAATGGTGAGTCCAAGAGGCTACCATAGATTTAGAGGGTGTAATGATATATTATGGTTGCATTTATATTCCAAGGATTGAATACTTGACTTAGTTGTGTTTGTGTGAGGCTCACAACTCCAGATATTTCATTCACCCAAGTACAACTAGGATATTTAGGGATTTGAGGTAGTATTATTAGTGGATTGGTGTGAATATAGAAGTGGCAGACTTCGTAGCCTGTTGCCTATATTGTTAGCCGATAAAGGTCAAACATTAGAGACATGGTGTCTTGATTTAGAGATAGTTCATTGCTGAGTGTAAGTGGGAGTAGATCTCTATGGACTTCGTTAATGGATTACCTCGCACTTTCTGCAGTTTCGAAGGAATATGGGTCATTGTAGTTCGGTTGACTAAATCAGCATATTTCATTCTATTCTAAAATCCTTGAGCATTAAGAGGTTAGACCGTATCAATGTACAATAGATAGTTCATTCTCATGGAGTGCCTATATCTATCATTTGAGAATCGGGCTTAATGTTTTGTTCAAGCTTTTGGAGAGATTTTCATGAGGAATTGAGTACTCACCTACATCTTAGCATAACGTTCAAAGCTTACACTAACGGGTAATCGGATCGGACTATTCAGGTTCTTCAGAATTACTTTGAGCATATGTTATGGAATTAATGGTCAGTTGGAGCAACAGTTAGCTTTGGTAGAGATCCTATATAATAATAGCTACCATTTGAGTATTAAGATGGCAACATTTGTGGCAATATATTATGGGAATTTTTGTTTTCCAATTAGATGGTTATGACATTCCAGATTAGACCCTATGATATTGACTTGCTTCATAAGTCATTAGATAGGGTTTGAGTGATTCAGGATAGGTTGAGGGAAACTCAGAGCAAGAACAATTCTTAAGCATATCGTATACTTTATGCCTTGATATTTAAAGTTGGTGATAGGGTATTTCTTTAACTATCGCCCATATCGGGTGTAATGAGGTTTAGGAGGAAAGATAAGATCATACTTAGATATATTGAACCTTTTGAGATCCTTCAGATAGTTGGTAAGCTTTCTTATGAGTTAGACTTGCACTTACATTTTTCTATTGTCCATTCATTCTTTCATGTTTCTATGTTTTGGCAGTATATTCTTGATACATCTCAGTTGGATGAGAGATTGACTTTTGTAAAACAACTGGTGTTTATATTAGCCATGGACGTTAGGCGGTGGCTTTCTAGAGAGATTTAAGCGGTTAAGTTTAGTGGAGACACTTCCAAGTAGAAGAGTCTACACAGGGATCGAGAGCAATATGTAGACTCAATACCTTACCTATTAGAGCCTTCAGGTACACTCCAACCCTTTACTTTCATAGATAAAAGTTCTATTAGTAGTGGATATTGTAATAACCTCCTAGTTATTTTCAACGTTTTTTCTTAATTTTTCTATTTAGAGATTTCCAATAGCTGCCCAAGTCATTATGACTTGTTGGAGCTAATAGTTCAATCACTGAGTGGTTTGTTTGGTTTTCAGAGTCAATTTCCTATTTTGATGTCGTTGTTGGTAAATATTGACTACCATATAAAAAAATTATCCAGATAGTCTTGTATGCCAATTCTAGAAGTTTTATAAGCTCCAAACTATTGATTTTAAGCTAGGGGAACCTTTCAATTAGGTCCTAAGGCTTCCATACTTATTCCGAGCTATTGATCAAAAAATTAATAAAAATGGCATTTAGGTATGGACCCAATTTTTGTTGAAATTAGCCCAGATGGAAAATTTAACTATGTGATTGAATTCAGAACATGGAATTTAATAGGGTAGAATAGATTGTTTGTGTATACATTATTCTTAAAAATATTGAGGGGTCAGAGGAGACTTGGATAAATTCAAAGACTTTAGCTTGTGCATCCGCTGAAGTGGTATTTGGGCGCTTTAGCGGAGGATACTTTAGCAGTCTACCCTGCCTCGATGAGCTGCTTCAGTGGCAAGCTAACTGCTAAAGCGCAAGACACTTTGGTGCTGACTTGTCTACTTTAGTGGCATGCCAATATAAATATGTATCGTTTTACTGGTACATGGGTTCTTTAGCAGCACCTGGGAGCCATTGAATGCCCCAATTAGTTCAATTTTCATCCATTTTTCACACAATAAAGAGTGAGAAACCCTAGAACGTGCAAGAACTTAGGATAAACATTAATACAAAATTTTGGGGTGTTCCTGATCTTTGTTTACTCGTTTATTCTCTAAATTCTTAGTAAGTTTCTATTAATTTCATGGTTAGATTATTAGTTATTTCCCAAAATCCTTAGTATATTCATTTGTGGATTTTTTTCCCCATTTGAGCTCAAAATTTACACATTCTTGTGAGTAAATATCCCTTGAGTATAGAGGGATGCGTTAACAGTTTTGAAAATGTGATTTCACAAGCGGGACCCACATGAGATTTTTATGTAATTTTTGACGTAACACATAACAATGCAATATGGGTATCCCCGTTATCGTATTGATATGTGGATTATTATTTTGATTGTGTGACACCATTCCTAAGCTACTCAAAAGGAAAAATCACCAATTCTCACAAATTTCTTTATCTTTCTTCAGCGTCCATCTAGGCTAGGTTTAACTTTCTTTTAGACTGGTATTAATCATAATATATTTATGATTATGTGGTCGATAGAGGTTGAAACTTAGGCCTTGGAGGCGTATTTAGTAGAATTTGAATAACTTAGCATATAAAAGAACTATAAACTAGGCGTAATCTACTTAGTTACTCATTCTATAGGTAGGATTGCTATCATTGGCCTAAATGTGGCTCACATAATATCTAGTAGAATTTTAGATACCTTAGCTTAGTCTAGGGTAGAGTTTTAATTATAATAGATTTTAAAGTATTAGAAGTGGACCGTTTAGCCCACCTTAGGCCAAGACTAATATTATTTCCTTATAGAATTTATAGGCATATTTTAGACTTTAAATTGTATGTTTAGGAGCTTTATTTAGTCAGTTACATGATACTTATGAAAGATTTGTACTTGGGAGTGGACACTTGTTTCTATTCAAGTCCGGTGATTTTATGGTTTTTACTTTTGATTCATATCAGGCGATTGATGATATTGAGTTTTGTTTCAAATATGACAAATGATGATTATGATATTGAGTTTAGGTTCAAGTCCAAAATGTGGAGGTTATTTACAATATGCTTATGTCATGGATGGATTAAGGATTATGACTTGAGATGTAATTAATTAGTATAACTCTGATTACTTCTTATCTTTTATTGCACCCTTAGGCTTATGAGGGGACACATTAGGTATTTACTTTTTGGCAATTACAGCCTTATGGGGGCAAGTTTTGTAGTAATAGCTATGTGTTCCTATACATTATTGTTCCAATTTATTTATTTGTTTAAAGTACATAGAACATCCTTCTAGGATTTCCCTCTTACCTCTACTTAGCTTACTTATCTTGCATTCTTATTATACTTATATTATGGATTAGCTCAATTTGCCGATGATGCCTACTGAGTACCCATGGCTTTGGTACTCCTACTACACTTTTACACCTCTTATTAGAGTTTCCCTTTTCTTCTACTTTTATCTTTGCTTAGTCTTTTATTATTCGAGACTAATGTATATCTACTATTATAGTAATTATGTTCCTTTTATTCTAGTGGCTCTTGTACTCACACTACAAGATCGTGGGATGTTATTTTTATCTTATCTATCTTTAGACTGTTATTATTACTTGAATTATTAGTTGAACTCCTTACTTGCAAATTTTTAGCTTCAAGTCTTTTTCTACCAATTTAGACCATTTCTTATAGGTACGGTCTACGGTTGAGCATACTTATTGGAGGGATAAATTAGGTGCCATAATGATTTGTAAATAGGGCAGTGAAATGATTTTACCATAGACTTCCTAGTCCCTAACATTGCTGCTTTCTATAATCTATTATTAGGAAGGTCATGGGTTCATAGAGCTGGGGAAGTCCTACTTACATAGTATCGAATGATCAAGTTTGAACACGACATTTAAGAAATAGTAGTTTATGCTGAAGGGGAGTTGTCTATTTACAAGTAATCTTTAATTTGCTTCACAGAGGCAAGCAATGTAGATGGAGCATCAATTTTTAAAATTTTTGAGGTAGTGGTTATTGAGCATATCCTTGAGGGGTATAAAGCATTTGGGTAGTGGTTGTTGAGGATATCCTTGAGGGGAATCTTATCCTTGGACCACAATTTCAAATGTCATAGTGGTGAATGAAATGTTAAAGAATAGTCTTAAATAAGGAAATGGTTTAGGGATGTCTTTACAAGGTAGAACATATGTCACGACATGATTTTTAAGTCATGTTGGCACCTACTTTATCTAAACAGTTGGTAAGCCAAACTATAGATCGGAGTTATGTGCAATGGGCTAACTTTGTGGAAAATGGCATAAACATTAGAAATCTTCAAATAAAGGCCTATAACAATAAATTAGGTAATAATAATACAAATGGTAGATAAGGTATAAACAATATCCCACCTTGTAATTTCAGACAAGAGCCACTAAAAAAAAAGAATATGATCATTGTAATAGTTAATATTACATCAATATCTAATAATGAAGGACTAACAAAAATAAGAAGAAGGAGAAAAGGACAATACCAACTTCGAGAGCTCACCCTATATATAAAGACTAAGCAGTACGATTGTAAAATCAGCGGCGGCTATATGTCACGACCCAAATTAGGGACCAGTAGTGAAAGGTATCTCAGTCCCACCCTGGACTGAAGACCAACCCCTTAGCCTAACCTCAATATTATAATAATCTTACAAATAAGGAAAAACTAGGACTAACCATACTTGTCCAAGAAACCTCTAGAACCAGAATAACTTCTAAGTTGGTAATTCCCCCGACTATAACCAAAAATAATCCAAAAGTACAATGACAATTAAAAAAGAGTAATGAAATAACAGGGCCTTTTGAAGGAGGGAGGCTCACCACTTTAGAGCAACTCCACAGACGTTCTGAACCACGTAACACTGCACAAGAGTAATAGGAAACCCTTCGAACCCTACATCATAAAATGATATAGCGTCCAGGGACGGTCAGTCGGATAAGCTATGGCATGTAACTCAAGAAATAAGGATAAAATAATGCAATTACCAAAATCCAGTGATAAACCATGGGCTATATGGTCCTTCTCCCTATGACGAAAGAACCTCAGTGCGCATTAGCCACACATATTGAGGAAAAACAGTAGGAAAAAAAAGATACCAAGAAAATAGTCGTCCTAAAATACATATATACATCAATTATGCACCAAGCATATGGTTATAAATACCCTCAACACTAGCAAAAGTGGTTTCCAGTGTTTGTCCCCTTAGGACTTACACCTTTACGGTGAGCTACACAATTCTCTTTAAACCCAAATTAAAACAATTAGCACATGAAACCAATCAGTAACCTAGGAGTCATTCATTTAGGAATTTACCACTTGGTATCGCCATACCAATGTGCTTGAAAGCTAATATATTTATGTCAAACCAGTCCACATTACAAAATTGGACTCCCAATTTCCATTTAAAATCAAAAACAAATGCCACCAAGGCTATCCAACACTATTTTAATTAATTTATCCTTTAAGGCAATGCTTTCAATTCAAAAATAAGATAAACCATGCAATTTTCCATATTCATAATCAAGCTTACAAGCTGGGTTGAGGTTAATGCAATTATCAAGCCAAAATTCCATCAACTTAGGGAAAATCATTTCCTCATTCCAATCAGTTATACTATGCATTAAGTCAGTCCCAAAAGCATAGATTTAAAGCATGAATAATCAATTTAGAACATGGGACAAATAATTCAATTAGTAATAACTAAAATGCCTCAGCCCAACTTCAAAACCAAGAATTAATCACATGAAAAAACGTTCAATTAATGACACACTATAAAATCAAGGTTAGAAAAAGAGAAACGTGCCTGAAATATACAAGGAGTTGAAAACAATTCAGAGTTTAGAGATTTAATGGAGAATCCCTTGTGAAACCCTTGAAGTTTCATGGTTTAAGTGTTGAAGAGGAAGAAAATGGTCTTTGTTTTATGAATCTAATAGAAAAAAGTGTATTTTATGTTGAAAGGTTATACACGGGTTTAAAAGACTAAAAGCTCCTTACCCCATATGGAAAAAACAAAAATAGATGAATGTGAAACAATGGTGTCACACTCCATTATCAAGGAGGTTATCCACCATTCCACGCCTATATCGTAGAGGATAACCTTTGTCACACGACCTTATTGAAGAAGATTACTGCCCCGAGGTCCAAAAATCACCTCGAACCCTTTTTAAAAAATCTAAAACTTTCCGAAAATAGCCTTTTAACATCCCTGAACATATTTCAAGTAAAAAACTGACAATACATATGAGTAGGGTCAAAAATAAAATCATTAGAATTTTTACAGGGTCTCGCATTATCACCTTTTGAGAACATTCATCCCCGAATGATGAGTTGGGACACTTTTATCATAAGAATAGCAAGAATACACCATAATCAAATAAGAAACACGAAAGTGAAAAGAGGAAAATAAAACTCATACCTTAAGCACTTGCACCCAACATGTGGAACAATAATGGCTATTTGGCCTTCAAATTTTCCTCAGCTTCCCATGTAGCATCTTCCACCTTTTGGTTTCTCTATAGGACTTTTACCAAAGATATATCATTTTTCCTTAATCTACGAACATGTGTATCCAATATCCCAATTGGGTCTTCCTTATAAGACTAAGAATATTTAACACCTGCATCCCCAATATGCACTATAAAAGAAGGTTTAGCCATACACTTTTAAGCATGGACACATGAAAAATATGATGAATCGAATCTAAACTTGTAGGCAAATCAAACATATACATGATATTCCCTACTATCCTCATAATTTGATATAGGACAACATAACTAGGACTAAGCTTCCCCTTCATCCCAAACCTCAAGACTCCTTCATAAGCAACACCTTCAAGAATACCCAATTATTTACTTCAAACTCCAAATGACTCCTCCTCACATCCATATAATACTTTTGGTGAGTATAAGCAGTGTTAAGTCTTTATCTAATCTTTTATACCCTTTTCATGGCTTGGTGAACCATGTCAGGACAAAAAAACCTAATCTCACCAACCTCAAACCACCCAGTAGAAGACCTTCACCTCCTATCATGAAGACCCTCAAAAGGAGCCAGTTGAATACAAGAATCATAACTATTGTTGTAAAAGAACTCTATAAGAGGAAAATGATCAACCCAACTCCCTTTAAACTCAATCCCACAAGCCTTTAGAATATCTTCCAAAGTTGGAATAGTATGCTCTACTTACCCATGTGTTTAATGATAGAAAGTGGTGCTAAGGTTCACCTGAGTGCCTACACCTTTTTAAAACAAACGCAAGAAGTGAGAAAAGAACTGTGTACCTTGGTTTGAAATAATAGACACTAGCACACCATGTAACGTTACTACTTCCTAATGAACAACTTAGAATAATCCTCTCCTGAGTAGTTGCTCTTCACAAAATAGAAGTGAGCAGCCTTAGTCAGCCTATCTACAATAACCTAAAGAGAATCATACTACTTGGGAGACCGTGGAAGACCCATAATAAAATCTATACTATTTATCTCCCACTTCCATATAGGCAACTCTATCTCTTGACATATGCCACAAAGCCTCAAGTGTTTATCCTTAACTTGCTGACAGACCATACACTTAGCCATAAAGTTCGCTATATCTTTCTTCATTTTATTCCTCTACTAGATTTCTTTCAAGTCATGATACATTTTAGTTGAATCTGGATAAACTATAAATCTAGACTCATGAGCTGAAGTAAAAATCCTTTCCTGCGCATCAACATCATGAAGACATAACAATACTTGAAACCTCAAAATACCATCTCCCCCAATTTCAATGCCATAACCTTTTGTTGACCCACATTATCTTTAATGTGCATAAGTTTGGGATCCAAATCCTTCTTTTTGTTCAAATAAATGATTTAACCACTTTCTGAAGAAAAACTCCTCCATCCTCAAAGTCCAAGAGGAGAACCCCTAAATTAGACAACCTGTGACTATACTTTACCAACTCATTTTTCTCCTCATCAATGTGAGATAAGATTCCCATCAACAACCATTTAAAAGCATCAGCAAGAATACTTGCTTTACCTTTGTAGTAGTACAAACCCATGTGGTAATCCTTAAGTAGCTCCAGCTACTATCTCATCCTGAGGTTCAATTCGTTCTACGTAAACACATACTAAAAGTTCTTATGATCTGAAAAGATGTCCATATTCACTCCATACATATAATGGCACCAAATGTTTAAGAAAAAGACCATATCCGCCAACTCTAGATCATGAGTTGGGTAATTCCTCTCATGAACCTTAAGCTTTCTAGAAGCATAGTCTACAACCCTACTATGTTGCATCAAAACCCAATGCAATCACATATGGGACCTATCATAAAACATAACAAAATAATTAATACCCCTCGAGTAGGGTCAGAACTAGCGCAAAAGTGAACTTATCCTTCAACTGCTCAAAACTATCCCCACAAGCATCGGAGCAGAAAAACATAACCTTTTTCTGAGTTAACTTTTACAACAGAGCATCAATAGACAAGAAAATTTCCATAAATCTCCAATAATATGCAGCAAAGCCCAAGAAGCTCCGAATGCCAGTTGTGTCATGGGTCTAGTCCCTTTGTTAACTGTCTTAACTTTTTATGGATCCACCTTGATCTCTTTACTATATACAACACGCCCAATAAAGGACATAACATTCAAGCAGAACTCACACTCAAAAAACTTGGCATACAATCTCTGATCCTTATGAGTTTGAAACAATATTCACGGGTAATAGGCACGATCCTCCTAACTCCTAGAGTACACCAAGATGTCATCAATAAAGACTATTACAAATAAATCTAGGAACTATCTGACCACCCGATTCATAAGTTCCTTAATAATAGTTAGAGCATTAGTCAATTGAAATGACATAACTACAAACTCATGATAGTTATATTGGGTTTGGAAAGCAGTCTTAGGAATATTAACCTCTCTAATTTTCAACTGATGATAGCACAAACTAATATCGATCTTAGAGAAACACCTAGCACCCTAAAGCTAGATGAAAAGATAATTAATCCTTGGAAGAGGATACTTATTCTTCATTGTAACCTTATTCGGCTAACAATAGTCTATTCACATCCAAAGAGACCTATATTTCTTTCCCAAAAAAAGTACAGGATCAACCCATAGAGAAACACTGATATGAATAAAGACCTCATCAAGAAGATCCTTTAATTTCTCCTTTAGTTCAACCAGAGTTATTCTATAAGGAGTAATAGATATAGGACGGGTATCCTGTGGAAGATCAATCCCAAAAATTTGTTTCCCTCTTAGGAGGAATTCCAGGAAGATCATTGAGAAAAACTCTAGGAAATTCGCTAACCACAGGGATAGATTGCCTAGAAGGACTTTCAGAATTAAAATCCATAACTTGAGCTAGATGATACAGACACCCTTTAGAAAAAAAATTTTGGGATCTAAGATAGAAAATAAACCTCCCTTTGGGCACTAAGGAACTCTATAACTATTCTAATATCTGCTCATTAGGAAAGTAAAAATTGACCCTTAAACTCCTACAATCTAGAGAAGCATAGTACTAATGGAGCCAATCCATTCTCAAGATTACATGAAAGTCTACCATATCAAGTTCTATTAAATGCACCAATGTTTCCCTATTAAAGATAAACACCACACAACCCCTATGGATTTTTTTAGCAAGAATAGACTCACCCACTAGAGTTGAAATAGAGTGAAGGGGTCAGAAAATTTATTAGGACCAAAACCAAAATACATAGACACAGAAGGGGTCACATAAGAAAGGGTAGAATCTAGATCAAGAAATTAGTAAACATAATCGAAAAAGAGTTGTAACATACTGGTAACAACATCTAGAGATGGCTTACATTATTGATGAATAGCAAGTGCTAATAGTTGATTTTATCCTATGTTAGTACCAGAAGTAGCACCCTTAGGGGCATGAGTTGAAAAAGTGGCAACAAAAACTTTATTAGCCACTGGAAACCATAGATAAAGGACAGTATAATTGGATATGACCAAGCTGACCATAATTATAGTACTAATTTCTCCCCACCTCATAATAAGAAGCAAGATCATAACATCAGCAACATCTAATAGTACTCAAATTCACACCAAGTAGGTATAAAAGCATAGTATGAGTACCAAAGCCATAGGTACTCAGTAGGCATCATAGACATACCGAGCTAAAGCATGACATATGTATAATAAAGATGCAAGAGAAATAAAATAAGTCATGGTAAAATGACAAACCTAGAATAATTATCCAACACTGTAAATAAACAACTAAAATGGATATAACATGAAACAAAGCATATTTAATACTACTAGACTGGACTCCATAAACCACTAAGTGCAGAAAAGTTAATAAATGATGGAACGTAAGCGGGTTGCACCACAATATGAGGGACCAGTTCCCTAAGAGTCCGACACAGGAAATAAAAATGTATAGCACTGAGAAAGTAAGACCTTGTAGGAAAGTAAAGAACACGGTGATTTAACGTGGAAACCTTATTGCTCAAGGAAGGAAAAACCATAGCTTGCCCTCACAATCACTCAATGATCCATTATAGTTGAACTTTTCACTATAGAGTTGATTTGAACCTAACTCTAGGCTCAGCGAGTTTGTAACAACTCGATTACAAACCTACCTTGACAACTCTGCTAAGAACTCACCTTGATATTGATTATCTCTAACAAATATCAAACTCAGGTAACTTTACCTAAGCACTCTCAAGAACAAAAAAAGGCATTAGTCTTATACCCCGAGAAAGTAAGTTGCAGACCATGACTTAACCCAAGAACACTCACTCTTTTAGTACATAAGGAAATTAAGAATATGAGCAATACTATAAATTTATTTTTTTTCGTATTTCCCTCTCCTCTATTCTAATTTTGAAAAAACTCCCTAATTGACAAACATACTTTTCATTTTATAGTGTAATAATAATTAGGGTAGAAATCTAATTGGTCCAGGTGTCGTAATGGGTGCAAACTCACCTACATAGTTTGTTAAACTAGAAAACAAATAGTGTAGGAAAGTGACAGTTGTACAAGATTCTTAAGGCCCAAGGACCTAGTCCCTTATTGTCAGTTGCTCACCATCAATACATGATATAGCTATTCAAAGACCAAAGGACATGGTCCCTTATTGTCAGCTGATCATCATCAAAACAAGATAGATCAATTTTCCCCATTTTTGATTATTAAAAACCAACCACTGACTTTCAGCATCAATGTTCATTCATCATATATAATTTGAGTGATCACCACTATTGTCGATAAATATTTTCCTATGACTATGCACCTTGCTTCCACCTATCAATAGGATATGCAACTTAGGGACCTGGTCCCTTATTGTTAATTGACATAAAAAATTCAACTTATTCACTATGTTACAATGTTCCACCTGTAAATCTACTTACATTAAATGCTCATTCAGTTCATTATTCCACCTATCACAATACTCCCCTATCAGTCTGCCTTGATGCTTTATAATCATTCTTCTCCCTATTAATTTCTCCATTTTTTTCTGCTTCATACTTTTCATCTACTTTTTTTCCTTCTGTGCTAATAGAATTTTCCTTGGTATCATATGCAACCAAAAGTAAACTTTTTTGCTACTCAATTCACACCGCTGGATAGATTAGACCTCTTTAAAGGTATTTATTCCTCCTATGGTTGAGAAAATATGGGGATTAACTCTGGAGGAGTGGGAGAACCCGGTACTTGTGAGATTTTTGAGAGTTTAGTATTTTCTAATTCTTCAAAAAAATAAGGATTTAAGAGTCTTTATGTAATTTTTATTCTTCTGAGGAAGGAGAAACTTCATATTAAGTGATTTCTTGTTCTTTTGGTTAGCCAAAACCTAGATTCAAATCCCATACCATGGTAGATACAACAGATATTTCAATGGTTGAGGAAGTTACGACGGGGACAGACTTAGCTACGGTTTTTATAATTTATAAAGAAGATTCAGTAAGAAGAGTTAACATAGGTTCTCGTTGAGGAATTAAGGTGATTTCTTCTATGGTTCTAGATGTTAATGGATCAGTATGTTCAATTAGGGATTGTTTAGATTGAATTTGGGGGCTTTATCTACTTCTAGGACTCTAAGGGGAATTGAGAAAGTGGGAATGTCTGCCAATTCAAATTTTTATGTGAGAGAGAATGGGACTAGTTTAATTTTGAGATGATGGAAGATTGAGGTCGACAATTTGAATTTCTTTAGAGAATTATTAAGTAAAAAGCTTTGGTTTTGTAATTAACAGAGGTGACTGATTATAATTTAAAAGTTCCCTTTTTGAAGTAACATATCATACTATAATAGGTGCAACTCTTCACATTTACTGTGGATTAACATCTTTTATTTAGGTAAGGAAAGACATGGCTTTTAAGATTGAATTTTATGATTTTTAAAGCACAATATTTTTTTTAAAACCTGAGATATCGGATCATGTCCCACTCTTTCTTAAGTGAATTCTCCATTTGTGTTTGCCTCAACCATCTCCCCCCAAAATGGTTCCCATAGGTGTATACCTGCAAAGGTTTAGTACTGAGTTAGCCAAATATGTACCACCTTTACCAAAGATACTTGTCTCCTTATCATAATGAAATTAAGGAATAGAAGCTAATTCATTTCGTAGATAAAGTTAATTTGTTCAATTCTAGCCTTAACTTGTTTGGTTCAGTACACCCCTTTATTCTAAAAATTATGTTGTCAATGGGTTTGGGGACCAGGCCCCAGAATTGACATCCTTTAAACCACCGAGGTTCCTTTTGCATTGCATTAAACCAATCAATATATTACAGAACCTCTACATTATGTTTAGCTTACTTTGGGACAAAATGTTGAGAAAACCATAAAATTTATGACTTAAGCTCTTATTTTGTGGCCAGTCTCCAAAGGTAAGGTTAGAATGTCAAGGGGCGAGGAGATTTATGCCTATAGTTTTACTTTCTTAGATAAGTTTCACTCTAACCAGGTCCCTGAATATTTTAACGAGACCTTTCTTATTTTTCTTCAATTGGAGTTGGGGTTTGTGACTAAAATCTTGGATCACTATCACTTTCATCATTCCCTTCTTCATTAATTTATACTTGACCATCAACTTTATCAATACGATCTCTTTGAACAGAGATGAGTTCTTTAAGTTTAGAATCTTCCTCATCACCTGGATTTACCAGCTTTTCTGACTCTACAACAATTACATTCACACTTTCAGTAAGACAAAGTTCACTTTTGTTGAAAACTATGTATGGTTGTCTTAATGAGGTGTAGCCCACAAGTATATCTTCATTTAAGTTTGCTGGGAAAAATTAACCAGAGCCTTATAGATTTTATCCCTAGTTCTTAAGAATATTTTCCTGGTAAACCTGGAGATGTCATCCATAATGACAAACATATACTTCTTTTCTCCTTTAGTTTGGTCTTATTGCCTAGAAAATTCAGCTTTGGCATCCTAAGGACCCGATCCTTTGAAATCAACTACTCCTACAAAGTGGAACTTACACAATCCAGCATATTTGTAATCTTTTGGACTTTGAGAATGAATTTTCTAGACTCTAAGCTTGACATAGTACTTCCATCAAATAAGAATTTAAGTTGATTGCAATTTCCAAATAAGACACCTCCACCTTGAAGTGTCTTGAGAGAGAGAATATAGTTTGACCTTCAAGTCATATGCTTTGAACATTTACTGTCAACGAATTAGTTTTAACTACAATCCCTTTCCCTCACCTATAAATAAAGTAATTTGTTAGATTTGGTAACCTATTTGTGTTTGAGTTCCCAGTAGGAAGCCAAGGCTGCGATCATCTCTCTCTTTGTCTACCTAGGTAATGAGGATTTTTTATATTCTTTAAATGTTTAGAACTCTTAGATTAGGTATTCCTTTGTTGGATATATCTAACACCATTTATTCTTGCTCGAAACTAGCTTTGACAGTTTTTCTTCATGCTGTCATCTTTTCCTTAATGACTACACGGAGGTTTATGTACCCTATTTCTCACATTATGAATATCTTCTCTTTAGACCCAAGTGATTGTGTTTGGTAATTATATCCAAACCTTTTAAAATTATTGACACTCTGACCAATTAATTGGAAATGCTTTGAGAGGTTGTGGTCCATTTTAGAGATTTATTAAGTTTTTCTTTTAGATGGACCAGGTTTCTTTCTATATCGTTATTCTTATGTAGTGTAGTCATGAGATGCGTTTGTGAATCCTTCAATTTTTCTTCAAGCTCAATTTGAAACCATGAAGCTTTTTTCTTCCCTTTGTCATCGGTATGATTTACTTTCTCTAGTTGACCTAAGAAATTAAGATTTTCATATTTCAACTTATTAACCTGTTCCTTATTTTCATATATCTAGAGAGTTAAATAAATTAATTCAAGTTCTTGATTTTCTACCTACTATTCAAGAGTATTCTTCTTACCTTTATCATAAGTATTATTCACTTTCTCTAGTTGACTCACGAGACTCAAATTTTTAGAATTCAACTTAGTAACCTATTCCCCAGTTTCAGATATCTAGAGAGTTAAAGCAATTAGTTCAAGCTCCAGCTTCTATACCTTATCTTCTATAGAATATTTCTCAACAGTCAGTTCACACATAGAGTAAATCAACACATTAGCAAGATTTTTTATCTTTCTAGAAGAGTAGTTTTCCATGTTTTTTTTAATGTTATAAAGAGTTAATTCGTTTTCTTGTTCATCATTAGTGTTTTCCATGTGAGAATACAAGGAATCAAAATTCACTTTCTTATTCTCCACTGCTAGCATGGAAACATCTTCATGCTTTGCATCTACAAAAAATTCACTAGAAAAATCCCCCTAAACAGCTAAGGCCTCTTAATTACAAAATTAGATGAAACCTTTCTTTTTGACTATATAGGGACTAGGTCCCTTCTCTTTCCTTTATTATCTCCAGTCTTGAGATATTCTTGATAGTCCATTTTGTGTATTAGATATTTCTTAGTGAAATGGTCAGGACTTTCACATATGTTATTGACCTCCACCGTTCTTACCTTTTCCCTACTACTTCCTCTTCTTTGAAACTAACTACTTTTCTTCATTGCGCTAACAATTCTTTTTGCCAAATAGGCTAAATCTATGTCTTGTTCACTAGAATAAGATTTTATAACATTAAAAGCTAGAGATTTTTCTCTTTTTGCTTTTTTCTTTTCTTGTCCTTGCAGTTTCTTGATCTCATGAGTCTTGAAATTACCAGTAAGCTCATTCATTGTGAGCGTTTTCAGGTTTCTGTCCTTAGTGACAACATCCATTTTCCTTTACAAAGATTTACGAAGAATACTTCAAATTTTTCTCACCTATTTTTACAGAGGAATTACTTCTCCTAAGCAGTGCAACTTATTGGTGATTAAAGTGAATCTTTTATACATTTCTTTGATAGTTTCTCCTTCTTTCATGGTGAAGCTTTCATGCAGAGTAGTCAGCATATCAATTTTCGAATCCTTCATATCAGTGGTTACTTTATGAGCAGTCTTTTAACAACTCAGGACTACCCCCTAGTTGTCACTTGGTTCTTACGACCCGGAAGGACCACAATCTAACCCATGATTGATATTTTCTGTGAGCACTAAATAATAATATAGTAATTAATGTAAAAAATGGGCTGAATTCCATAAGGTTCAAAACATCTGAAATACTGATAAAATATAACACCTATAAAGCTTAATACTATCTGAAAATCTAGTGTGAAAAGCTTCTAACTGAATCTGATTTATATTAGAGTTGATAGGACAATCCCCCAACTAACTCCATCTACTTAACTACTACATCTACTAAAAATATAAAATAATAGAGTATCCTCAAATGATGAGGACTCATGGCTAAATCTGCTGCTACTGGCTGAATCTGAATCTACCATGCATGGTCGGGAACCTAAGTGTTCGAACCTATGATATGAAACATCATAGTGCAGGAAAGTATGTGTTAGTACATTGGAATATAATGGTATTATAGATGAGGTAAGGCTGAATTCAAGGGTTCATATGCATAAATAATAACTAACTAAATGATATAGAATAACTGAACATGACAGTACATAGATAATCTAAACTATGGCAAATATTGAGTATGCAACATTGTGCGTTTATATACATGATGTAATTGAGTTTTTCTGCAGCTAATTATTGAATTCTAATAACTAAGTAACTGATATCTTAGTTACTGATAACTAAATTACTAGTTCTGAATTGACTATGTATGATAGTCCTGATTATGTAGAACTTAACTGAGTTCCCTACTGAAGATCGAAACTGAACTGAAACTATGGGAGGTCTTAGTCTAACCGACATGCCCCTCTTTGATCTTATTAGGCTCAAACCTGTAAACCCAGTAAAAAGGGTGCTATTATTGTGCCATGGATACTAACACTAGAAAACAAGGATGCCAAGCATATATAATGGGTGACACCTAGGAGGTAGTCAAGACTAATCTGATGGTTGACTCCTTATCCTATGTTGGATACACAGTTTTGGAATACAGGGACTGCCGCTAATGACTCTGCCTATATGACGAAGAATCCGTCGTCCCTACACTCGCTCAATGCTAAATCCTACTCCCAACTGAATAGACACTAAAATGTTATACTGGACTGAATTGGACTGAATTCACTATGTTTCCTGAGTGCTAAAACAGATTGAGTTCTACTGAGTTCTGTATTTAACTGAGAGTACTATTATTCGTGACAACACTGACACTATTTTGTAATAAACACTGGCTCTAAATAAACAACTAAATTTTTGGGTATTAAATACCACCAACACTCAATAGCATTAAAAGTAAAGCATCACATGACCTTGCAAAGCATAACAATGTACACACATATTCATATATAATCTATAGAGACAATTTATCAAACACTTGTAGGGCATAAGATTATTCATATACTAACATGTCATGATTTCATCACTTTATTCCCATGGAAATTCTATCAAACACTTTGGGAGCACAAATTCATGAACATAATCATGGATACCATATAAACGTGGCAACTACATTGCTAGACTTACAATTTCATGGGTTTAGCATGCAATTCGTACAATTCGCCATAAAATACTAATCTAATTTCACGAATCATATAATAATCATGGATTCAAACCCAATTAACATCATAAACATATTAATCACTTTGAAAATTTTAGGGTTTATCACGATAATCATATATTCATCAAACATGCCATTCAATTTCATGAAACCTGCACTTAAATCATGGATTGAAATCCAACTACTATCATGAACATGAATTCAATCTAATTCAAATTTGGAAATCATAAATCGGAGATCTTGTATAATTAAAATAGGATTCTTGGACTCTATGTGTGTAAGGAACCCATAGATGAACACTTAACATTCCTTAATTTGTGAGATTCTTAAATTTCTTAAAGGATTTTTTGGGCTTGACCTTGATTTGTGGAACTAGCGTTTCTGCCTCTTGAGAAAAAATGATTTTTTCTTTGAGAGGAAGTGAGGAAAAAAATACATAATAGGGTATTTAGGGCATAATTTTGTATTTAAATGCTGATGTGGGTCATGGAAAAAGACGTTATTGCCCCTAGAAACTTTTAAATTTTCATCACTGAACACCCAAGTTGGGAACCTGGCGCGACGCGGCACTGTTGCGTGTGTCACTGGAAACTGATGATTGGGAACTGTGCTGATGGTGTGATGCGGCACCATCGCGCTGCCTCACTGTTGAATAATTTTCCTTTTGGTGCGACACTCTATGATTGCAGAGTCATACTGGAAAGTGATAATTGGGTAAAAGGATAGTAGCGCGATGTGGTGGTATCACAATGTCTCACTAGAAAATGACAAATGCCATTTGGATTGCCTCCGTGATGTGGTAGAGTACCAGGTGGTACACTTTCTTCCTAAAATAGTTCTAACTCTTCGCCCGGGCGTCGGATTTTGGAGAATTTCGTATCGATGGAAAGCTTGTTCAATTTACCACACTTGAAGATTCCACATGTATAAAAGTGTATTCATCTTTAAAGAAAGTCTTTTGACATTTTTGGGATGAATTTAAGCCAGGTGAAAGTATGGCGTGTTACAAGTATTTAAGCAATACCAGATTTCTTTAGTATTTTCACATGCAGATATCCTATTGTATTCATCAGTCCCTATGCCATAAACTATCAGTTTCTTGGCATTATAATTCTTCTTGACTTTCCTTCTATCTTTATTATCATAGGCTCTCCTACTTTTAGTTGTCATTCTAGTTGTGTCTCCTTATTTGACCTCTATAATTGGCACATGAGTACTATCCAGTATTACATCAATCAGCTTACTGTCCTCCTCCATAATAAAGTCATTCATCCTTGTTTTCCACTACCCATATAACTGGCCATTAAATATTGGTTGTCTAGTTGTAGATTGCCCTTCTTTCAGATTAGGATGAGCAGTCATGATAACCAAATCACTCTAGGTGTCAACCTTTTAGAATATTTTGTATTTGATACCAATTGATGGAACGTAAAGGGGTTGCACCACACAATGAGGGAAAAGGTCTGTTAGGGTTAGACATAGGCAAAAAATAGTAAAATACTGAAAAATTAAAACTTTATAGGAAAGTAAGGAACACAATAATTTAACATGGAAACTACCTTGATCTAGGGAGGAAAAAACACGACATTCCCTCCCAAGCGCTCAACAATACACTATAATGAAAATCTTGATTACAAACTTAATTTGAACCTAACCCTAGGCTCAGCTAGTTTGTAACAACTCTATTACAAACCTACCTTGACAACTTTGCCAAGAGCTAACTTTGATATTGATTAAGTGTAACAAATATGAAACTCAGGTAACTCTACCTAATCACTCACAAGAACACAAATAAGGTATTACTCTTTTAGCATGAGTAATTTTGTTACAGACCATGACTTGACTCAAGAACACTTACTCTTTCTGTACATAAAGAAAATAAGAGCTTGAGAAATATTGAAAGGTTTTGTTTTCTCCTATTTCCCTCTCCTCTATTGTGATTTTGGAAGCATTCTTTTCCTTTTATAGTGGAATAATTATTATGGTAGAAATTTGAACGGGCTAGGTCTCTTGATGGGTACAAGCTCACCTAGGCAGTTTGTTACACTAGAAGACAAAAATGAGCAAGACAGTGATAGTTGTATTGGATTGATCAAGGCCTAAGGACAAGGTCCCTTATTGTCAGCTGCTCACCATGAAGAAAAGATATAGCAATTCAAAGACCCAGGGACATGGTCCCTTGTTGTCAGTTGATCATCATAAAAATAAGATAAAGTAACAACCCAATGAGGGCCCCCATAATCTTGGAGGGTAGAATCAAAGAAAGTAAGTAACCAAAATTTCATAAATCAACCATATCTCAAGCGATAATTCCAAATCCATATACACCATAGCATGTCATAAATAGCCTCTAAACATCAGACTCAATTTCAATATAATCCACAATTGTTAGACTAGATATGTAACATATTTTATTGATTGAAGGACTCAGATCATCACTTAATATCAATCATCAAACTTGAACTAAAACTCAATATCAGTAAATTGTAGAACTCAGTCCAAAGCTATCACAAACTCCAATGTACCTAACTAGTATAAGCATCAAGAATCCAGTAGCTTCAAACTAAAAAGTAAGTGATTTAAGAATGTAAGTGTATAATGAGCTAACAAGAGTCTTTCTCTAAAGTGGGCAGAGGTTCCCACTTTTAATCTATGACTATGTTAATGGCAAAATCTACCCCAGACTATACTAAGGTATATAAATTTGCTTCAAGATTCTAAATAAGCCACATTAGAACTAAGATAGAAATTTTACGTAAATCATGACTAAATATGTCAATTATGCCAAATTTACGATTCCTTAATAGGCTAAATATTCTAAATATGACTAATTATATCCCCAAGACATAATTTCCAAACCATATCCAGCGTAATATCATAAATATGCTATGACTTATCTCAATCTATAAGAAAGGTAAATCTGTTCTCCCCGGACGCTGATGAAAAGATTGAAAAAAATCAACTAAGTCATCTATTTCACTTTCCAAGAAGCTTCTGTAAGGTGCCACACTATCAAATCAGAATCTACATGCAATTATGAGTAAAATGATACTCATATTGCATTTTTGTGCTTTGGGTCCAAAATAACATAAAAATTCCATGTGTGGCCCACTTGTAGAATCACTCTTTCAAAACTGACAATACATCCCTTGATGCGTAATGAACATATATCCTCATGAATAGATAATTGCGAGTTCAAATGTTGCTATAATCAATCCAGTAATAATCTAGGGATTTCAGTGAAATTATGAGAAATTAACAAATGAATTGATGAAATGTTACCAAGAATTAATGAGGAATTTGAGCTCACAAGCACCCTAAAATAACCTAGTAATGTTTTCTCCTAAGTTTCAACACTTTCTAGGATATACACTCTCAAACATATGTGAAAATGGGAGAAAAATCAGGCAAAGGTGTATTGAAGGTTACCCAGGTGTAACTTAAGATGACACTAGGCCGCTTAAGCGATCACCGATATCAAGTTCGATATTTCGAACCTAATGGTGTAGCAGAAATTTCCATCTTAGGTCATTTCAATAAAAAGTGGGTTCCACACCGAAGTGTCATTTCTCTTTGCTTTTTACCAAAAGCTCGAAAGAAGTTTGGAGTTCTTTGACCCGTATAAAAGCCCAACCTTGCCAAAAATTGGCATTTCAAAGCAATTGCAAGTATTAAAATTTCCATACGAGATTGTTTGACTAATGTTTTTGCTTGTTGCTGATTTTAAAAAGGGAAATAGGGAATTTCCTCTAAAAATCAAATAAATTGTCTGGTAACTAAACTGTCAGCTCTAGCAAGTCTTAAATGACTTGGCGTGGCTGTAGGAAAGAAATAAATAATGAAATGAGAAAAAATACAAAAAAATAAATTGAAAGGTTACCATAATATCCACTATTAGAAGAAATTTTGTCTACCAAAGTAAAGGGTTAGGATGTACTTGAAGCCTTGAACAGGTGAAAATATACGGCTTGCATTTCTCTTTTGATCTCCCAAGTAACCTACTCTACTGGGTGGTGTCTCCACTAAACCTTAACTATTGGAATATCTCTAGTTTGCAAACACTTGACATCCCTGGCTAATATGAACATAGGCTCTTCCTCGAAGGTCAAACACTCATCCAACTAAATTGAGTCCCACCAAAGTAAATAGGATGCATCAGGAATGTACTACCGCAACATAGAAACATGGAAAATTAGATGGACAATAGAAAAATCTAGCGATAAGGATAACTGATATTCCACTTCACCAACCATGCAAAATATTTCTAAGGGTTCAATATACCTGGGACTAATCTTACCCTTCCTTCCGAACCTTATCACACCCTTTATGGATGATACTTTTAGAAATACCTAATCTCCAGGCACCAAGTCTTTGATTTGTGCAAGACCTCTGCTACTGTGAGCTTCCCTAAAACTATCATGAATCACCTTGAATGTATCCAATGACTTTTGAAGAAAGTCAATAGCGTTGATAACGCTCAATCTACAGCTCTCGTTTGAGCGTAAAGCGGTCGTTAGCAAATATAGAACCCAACCTGGGTTGGGTGTCGATCCCACAGGGAATAGCTTGGCCAACAAGTAAGTAAAATTAATAGACTTTTGGTGCAAGTCTCGTAAACAAGGGGGGATTGTAATAAGTAACAAAAGTAATAAAAGCTGAAAATAGTAAAGTAAAAAGAGAGTATTTCGTAGGTTGTGAAACAATGAGAATTGAGGCGTTGGGGTTATGTCCACCTTCTGAGGTATACGTCTCTATTGGCTATGAGTATGTAGAGTCTTGACATGCAATTGCTTATAGAGAATTGTAGTCGATGGTAAATCCAAGCGTCTCTCGACCTCAACAAGGACTATTTCACTTTAACTCTCTCGAGCTTAAAGTGTGTCTAGCGGTACAAATTCTCCAAGAGGTTAGTCCAGTTACGGCACTAGCTTTTTAATAGGAAAGGGTGTCCTACTACCTTGACATTATCTCTTTTCCAGACAAATAACCTTTCTCTCGAACAAGTTAAATGTTAGACTGGCGTTATTCTATGCGTTTTCTTTTCTAGACAAATAACCTTTCTTTCGAACAGGTTAGATGTTAGAATGGCGTGTTCTTGTGTTTGTAACCGCAAAGAATGTAGATTTAAGATGAAGAGCGTAATGATATAAGCAATATACTTGTCTTGAACTCACAAACTCACAGCTATAGATAGTAACTCATTCGGCTTCCATAACCCCAACTAAGAGGTTTAGTTACCCATGAATGCGAAGGATATCACGTTTTGCATGGTGGTTGGCGTGAATAGTAGGTGTTTGGCATGTGGTTTTGGTGATTCCTTAGCAAGTAACGATTCTCTTGTTGTGGAATTTAAGAATAGAAGAATAGATTAGAAGTGTTTGTAGTGGAAGATGAGAAGGATGGAAGAAAATTGATTGTTGAATTGATAGTTGAAGAATGAATAAAAATCTCTAACATGATAGGGTATTTATAATACTCCTATCCTACTCCTACTAAGCTAATGAAATAAATAACTAAATCCTAATATACTAATGAAATCCTTAACCCAAATGTACTAGGGTAAGGTTACAATATCATAATCCAAGTAGTATAGTGAAATACATAACCTAATTGTACTAGGTTAATGTATCTTTGTAAAAATCCAGCTTTGTGTCTGTAAGTCCCCAAAGTCTTCAGAAATGTTGTTTTAGCCCGGGACAGATTTTCCATGCAGCAGATTTGGTCCTTTAGGCGTCCAGCTCCTTTCTACTTCGTTTGTGAGCTTTCTTTTGCGTCAAGTAAGCCATAAAATGCTGTATTTTGCATCATTTATACCTGAAACTTTCCTAATCATGTTTGTTAGCTCATTTACAGGAAAAAGGACTAAAAGTGCATGAAATAGATAATTTGTTCTCAAAACTAAGCTAAAATATGGGCAAAATATATTGATATAGGCGTGTAAATTCGCCTATCATCAACACCCCACACTTGCAGCTTTGTTCGTCCTCGAACAAAATATTATGTCGTTCTAACATCAACTTAGGGTTTTTACAGCCAAAACACAAAACATTCTTCAAGACAAGCACAACAACTATCAACAAAGAGTAGCTTTCCGATTATAAGTAGAAACAATTTAACCTCTAGCATAGACTCGTGATGGTGATCAACTCGCATGCAAACGTTAAGGTACATAGAATCATATACAACTATCCAAAACTCATCAACCATGTGTGTCTCACAATATAGTACCCATAATCACTCACAAATATAGCATATTTTTCAAACATGGGTATCAAAGTGTCCTTGCTCTCACTCTCACAAAGAATTCATATGTAGCAACTAATGACCATAAGCTTGCCCTTAATGTAATACTCTACTAAATGTCGGAATGTTAAGATTAGGATCAAGTAGGTCTTTTGATGGTTGTAATGTAGGCTAAGGGACGGGTAGGATCAGCTATTTTGGCCAGAAATAGTGACTAGGTTCCTAAGCACTTTAATACCTCACATTGTATCATTGACACTTTTTTCTTTCAACCTTTCTTCTTTCCTTTTTATTCTACCACCCTTGTTCTCCTCTTTTGTTTTTCATTTTTAAGCACAACTTACTTTTCAGCTTTCTTTTCCTTTTTCTTTTCACAACATACCTCTTATGATAGCACTTTCTTTCTTTTTCATAACACATTCAAGAACCATTCCAATTTATAGCATCATACTCACCCAATTTCCTCTTATGTTGTCACATGACTTGTTCACTTTAAAGCACTTAGGAATTTGGATCAAATTACGGTCTTGAAAGAAATGGATTAGGCTTACATACAAGGTTGTCAAAGAAATAGGCTAAAGGCTCAAAAGGGTTTAACTAGGATGATTTACATGGGTAGGAAAAACTGAAGGTAAACATGTATAGGTTGCCAAAGAAATGCCTAAATCATATCCTAAACTTACACTCCTTATTTTCGCTTTGCATACATACCAGGCAAGTTCTAGCATCAGCCACAAGCATAGAATATACTATTAATCTCACACACACAAGGCACATGGTCGACTTGATTGGAAGTAATATAGACTCTTGACCCAACAAGTGAAGGATTGAGTCACATAATATCACATAATGAGTCACAACTAGAGCCTAAACGTCTCAATAGTCACAATTGTAGCACATACTCTTGTTATAATCTCATGCTGCCTATCAAAATAATTTCATGCGAAGCTAGAAAAAAAATTTTACTACTAAAAAAAAAACGTCAAACGAAAAAAAACAAAAAAAAATGGAGACTAAAATAAACAAAGTAAAGAAACATAGGTGCAAACAAAGAAGTATAGCATGCGATACCGCCACCCCACACTTAGTCGGGACACTTCCTCAGTGGAAAATAAATACGAGGAACCTGGTTGGTCGGACTTATCCTCTATGTCTGGGGTCATACCCCTTTGCATTGGAATCATCATCAGAGTTGTCATCCTCAGGCGTTCCTCATAAGTATCCCACTTAATTCCAAGCGTGAGTTGAGGTATTTGCTGTGAGGAGGGTTCTCCTTGGTCCTTGCGACTTCTCTTTTTGCCCTTTAGGGAGGTGGTAGCCTTCTCCTTGCCTTGTCTCGCTTTAGGTGCCATTGTACCTGGGACTAGAAATAATGTTAGTTGCAGCACAATCTCACTTGATACAATCTATATGCAAGTACTAGGGGTACCACCC
Source organism: Capsicum baccatum var. pendulum (assembly GCA_030864225.1). NCBI lineage: Eukaryota > Viridiplantae > Streptophyta > Magnoliopsida > Solanales > Solanaceae > Capsicum > Capsicum baccatum. Next base: position 157,883,558 of record CM061558.1, read on the forward strand.
CACACTTAGTTTTGTTGCACAAATCAGCGAGGTGAATGTAGTCGATTTACTCAGATTTCGTCGACATACGTTTTAGGATTGTATTCTAACAAGAAAATCAGCATTGTATCACTTATTTGCAGCCAATGGACTACTTTCATGGTAGATATAGCAACACTACGACATAGGGGTTACCACATGGAATCGTTATTCTTACAACAAGCACAACCTCCTAAGTCGATAGGTACTATAATCTTATCCCGATGGCCGGGATAGTCTAACATGTAAGCATCCAAACAACACTCTTAAGCAATATCCATAGTCATATCAATTCAGCAAATATCATAACAATGCTATTGAAACCAAATTCAAGTCGGAAATAAGTCAAGAATTCCCTACGTATATGTTCACTCACATGATTATGCAACAACAATTCAAACACATGAACATCACCAACAATCTTATATGATTTAGCAATTTATAATAAGCATATCAACGTAGTACTTACGATAAATAAATGAAGAATAAGAGGGTACTTACTTGCTTGTGGAGACGGTGTTGTGAATTGGAAGAGCAAAAGAAGAAAATTTTGAGAAGATTTGGAAGGTTATGTGGCGTCTTTAGGGTGTTTTCTAATGTGGTTGTGTTGTAAAATTATGTCCCCTTTATATAGGAAGAGTATGGGTCGGGTTATGACCCATTTACAATCGGATTTGGGGACAAAATCACCACATATGCGGCGCATATCTCTTGGCATATCAATGACATATGCGGCGCATTGTCCATGGCATAATGGGACATATGCGCCGCATAGTCTATGGCATTTCTAGACATATGCGCCGCATAGTCTATGGCATTTGGTCCTAGCATCTCAAATGCCATAGCATAGGCGGCGCATAGTCAAAAGCATACCTAGGAATAGGCGGCGCATAGTGTATAGCACACTAGATTCCGAGTCCTTAGGCTATAGAATAGGTTGTGCATCGTTCGTGGCCTATTTTTACCAAGGCCTAGCCTTCCTCAAAGCCTATTATGACGTGAGAAAGGCTCACTTCATAGCCTTATGCATCACCATTCCTAACTTACCGACTTTACCATACAATGCGACCAAATCGTCAATTGAAATCAATCTCCTCGTTGCATACTTCTTGCACCTATTTTTGCTCAAAACCAAATGAAAACGATTAGTACGATGGGTTGCCTCCCACCAAGCACCTTAGTTTTGGTCGTGGCACGACTCTTATTTTTGGTTTTTTCATAAAACAAAACAAGTACTAGGATGAAAGGAAAAACGATAAAACAATAAAACGATAAAACGATGGGTTGCCTCCCATCTAGCGCCTTATTTATTGTCGTGGCTTGACATAGTTACCTCGAGTACTTAGACTTCGTCGAGGTAAGTGTTGGATCGTTTTCTAAAAGGATTTAGACGACAATGAGGCTTACCTGTGGGCATGCGATCTTCTTCAAGATGGTTCATACGTTTCCCCGGAGAGTCTCCAATTATATCATCAATAGTCCAACCCATAGCTCTCTTGTATCTCTTCAGAGCAGAGATGAGAGCCTCTACGTGTTGTTCACTTAAATCATCTGCACTCTCCGGAAGTATATTTCTACTTTCCAAGAACACATACCTTAGATAATCGGGGAGCTCTTGTGATTCTAGCATTGGTGGCTCATTAATGAAAGTCTTCGCTGTTGGTGATGGTTGATTCTTGGGATCACAATCCGGTTGCTTAGGAGTATACGGCTCTATTTCTGTTAGAGCGCCCATAAGTTCTTCATTATCCTCATGCTCAATTTTTAGTGGCGCAACAGATAATGGCTCAACAGTAGGTTGTTTCTCTATAGATAATGCTTTCATATCCTTATGATGAACATCAGCTACAGATAACTCATTCATATCGCTGGGCTGCTTCATTGTTTTGCATATATCAAACCGTACCACTTCGTCATTAATTCGAAACAAAAGCTCATTATCTTTCATGTCAATAAGCACACTTCCAGTTGCAAGGAAGGGACGTCCCAAGATGATGGGAACTTCAGAATCCTCCTTACAATCCAGAATAACGAAGTCGGCAGGAAATATGAATGAAGAAACCTTCACCAACACATCATTCAAGATACCCACAGGTCGTTTTACCGACCTATCAGCCATCACGAGCCTCATATTGGTTGGTGTAGGGTCTCCCAACCCCAACTTTCTGTAGATAGATAGTGGCATCAAATTGATGCTAGCTCCCAAATCGCACAATGCCTTAGCAAAATCCAACGATTCAATTGTGCAAGGAATAGTGAAAGCTCCGGGATCTGCCTTCTTTTGAACTAGCGATCTTGTAGCGACTGCACTACAATGATGAACATTATCCGCCAAGTCATAACTTGCTGCCCGCTTCTTTGTCAAGAGATCCTTCATAAATTTTGCATACCCAGGCATTTGTTCAAGTGCCTCCACCAATGGAACATTAATGGTGAGCTGCTTTAACATATTCATGAATTTGCTAAACTTTGTGTCATCCGCCACCTTCTTCAATCTTTGGGGAAAAGGTGGTGGTGGGTATGGAAGTGTTCTCTCCACGGTTTTCTTCTCCTCTTGCTTCTGTTTTTCCACTTTTTCAGGCTGCACAGTGCTGGATGTGGTGTCCTTAACGTCAGGAGTAGTAGCTGGGGCATCTTCTCCTTTTGCGTTGTCATCTATGTCCGCAACTTCGTCAATCACTTTCTTGCCTTTTGCTGAAGTTTCCAGCACCTTACCACTTTTGGTAGTGATGGCCATGCATGATCCATCATTCCTTGGGTTTTGCACAGTATCGCTAGGTAAGGTGCCGGATTTTCTTTGGTTGAGTGCTTCTGAAAGTTGACTGAATTGCTGCTCTAGTTGTCTTATTGCAATGGAATGTGAGTTTACCAACTGATTCATTGAAGACAAATCATTCTTCACCTCGGTTACGCCCATATTTGTTGCCTCTACTCCTTTCAGCAGCTTGGCCATCATATCTTCCATAGACATCTTTTCAGAACCAGACGCCTCAGCCTCATAATTTCTAGGAGGAATATACACACCACTCCTGTCTGAATTATTCTTCCAACTACCATGATCACGGTCCTTGTATCCAGATTCATTATAATAGTTCCGACCTTGGTTTCCTTGGGCATTGCCTCGGAAACCCCCTTGATTGTTCAAGTAGTTGGCTTCTTCCTCAGAATCAGATTCATCTCTTCTATGTGGTCCAACGGCCTTAACTTTTTCGGTCTTCCCTGATAATAGATGCTTGGTAAGAAGATTCATTTGCGTCTTCATGTGAGCCATATCTTGATCGCATTCCTCTTCTCTTCTCCTTTGTTCTGCAGTCATGCCAATAGATAAAGTGGGGCTTGCTACCTCAGAATCCCTGGTATGCCAAGCTCTACTTTGCTTTGTCATTCGGTCTAGCATATTGCTTGCCTGAACAAAGGTGAGGTCCATAAATGATCCTCCAGCCGCATTATCAACCACTGGCTTAGTCACTGAATTCAAGGCTCTATATAATATCTCCATCAAATGGACATTGGTCATATGATGGTTTGGGCACCGCATTAGCTTCGTCTTGAACCTCTCCCATGTTTCGTGGAGAGCTTCAGTTGGAAGCTGTCGAAGATTGATGATCTCATCTCTCAACTGTGCTCTTTTGGATGGTGGAAAGAATCTTTCTATGAAAGCGTCTCTCAATTGCCTCCAATTTGTAATAGAATCAGGAGTCAGCCCATTTAACCATAATGTTGCCTCCCCAGACAGAGACAATGGAAATAGACGTAATCGAATAGCATTCTGACCAACACCAGGATTGTCAAAAGACTTGCATGTAGAAATAAAGTTGATGAGATGCATATTCGGATCATCGCCTGCTAGTCCACCAAATAATCCCTTGAGTTGCAAAAGCTTAATCATGGTGCTAGTGATATTGAACTTTGCTCCAGGTGCTAAGGGAGGAAGAATAATAGCTCCTGTGGAACCAGCTTCATCAAGATCATCTTCATCATCATCGAACAACATTGGTACAGTTCGACGTTCAGGCCTATATCTTGCTTGACGATCTCTTCTGTTTGCTGGTGTCGCCATCTCAGCAGTATGCTGTGGGTTTAATAGCTCTTCATCGCCCAGATCCTCATCGTCAGGATTTGTTGCTCGCCTACGGTTATCAATATTTTGTTAATGCACTTGAGCAGCCATCCTTTCAATTTCTTGTTGTGCCTCCATTGATGCACTGAATAAACCTAAAAAAAACAAAAACAACAACTAAAAGTAAAAGTACGAGAATCTTTGACCAAAGGGTCTAGTAATTATCACGAACTTGATTGACACTCGTATTCCCCGGCAACGGCGCCAATTTTTGATAACGCTCAATCTACAGCTCTCGTTTGAGTGTAAAGTGGTCGTTAGAAAATATAGAACCCAACCTGGGTTGGGTGTCGATCCCACAGGGAATAGCTTGGCCAACAAGTAAGTAAAATTAATAGACTTTTGGTGCAAGTCTCGTAAACAAGGGGGGATTGTAATAAGTAACAAAAGTAATAAAAGCTTAAAATAGTAAAGTAAATAGAGAGTATTTCGTAGGTTGTGAAACAATGAGAATTGAGGCGTTGGGGTTATGTCCACCTTCTGAGGTATACGTCTCTATTGCCTATGAGTGTGTAGAGTCTTGACATGCAATTGCTTATAGAGAATTGTAGTCGATGGTAAATCCAAGTGTCTCTCGACCTCAACAAGGACTATTTCACTTTAACTCTCTCGAGCTTAAAGTGTGTCTAGCGGTACAAATTCTCCAAGAGGTTAGTCCAGTTACGGCACTAGCTTTTTAATAGGAAAGGGTGTCCTACTACCTTGACATTATCTCTTTTCCAGACAAATAACCTTTCTCTCGAACAAGTTAAATGTTAGACTGGCGTTATTCTATGCGTTTTTTTTTCTAGACAAATAACCTTTCTCTCGAACAGGTTAGATGTTAGAATGGCGTGTTCTTGTGTTTGTAACCGCAAAGAATGTAGATTTAAGATGAAGAGCGTAATGATATAAGCAATATACTTGTCTTGAACTCACAAACTCACAGCTATAGATAGTAACTCATTCGGCTTCCATAACCCCAACTAAGAGGTTTAGTTACCCATGAATGTGAAGGATATCACGTTTTGCATGGTGGTTGGCGTGAATAGTAGGTGTTTGGCGTGTGGTTTTGGTGATTCCTTAGCAAGTAACGATTCTCTTGTTGTGGAATTTAAGAATAGAAGAATAGATTAGAAGTGTTTGTAGTGGAAGATGAGAAGGATGGAAGAAAATTGATTGTTGAATTGATAGTTGAAGAATGAATAAAAATCTCTAACATGATAGGGTATTTATAATACTCCTATCCTACTCCTACTAAGCTAATGAAATAAATAACTAAATCCTAATATACTAATGAAATCCTTAACCCAAATGTACTAGGGTAAGGTTACAATATCATAATCCAAGTAGTATAGTGAAATACATAACCTAATTGTACTAGGTTAATGTATCTTTGTAAAAATCCAGCTTTGTGTCTGTAAGTCCCCAAAGTCTTCAGAAATGCTGTTTTAGCCCGGGACAGATTTTCCATGCAGCAGATTTGGTCCTTTAAGCGTCCAGCTACTTTCTACTTCGTTTGTGAGCTTTCTTTTGCGTCAAGTAAGCCATAAAATGCTGTATTTTGCATCATTTATACCTGAAACTTTCCTAATCATGTTTGTTAGCTCATTTACAGGAAAAAGGACTAAAAGTGCATGAAATAGATAATTTGTTCTCAAAACTAAGCTAAAATATGGGCAAAATATATTGATATAGGCGTGTAAATTCGCCTATCATCAAGCGTGGGGTATAATATTGAAGCTCTCCAGCGACCCAATAAGATAACGACATTGCCTACAATACAAAGTCTCTAAGGGTTCCATCTCAGTACTTTTATGGTAGCTATTATTATACGTGAACTCTGCCAAACCTATGTATCTTCCACTTAACTCCAAAATATATAACACAAGATAAGAGCATATCCTCGAGAACCTGAATAATTTTCATTGACTTCCCATCGGTCTGAGGATGAAAAGTTAACTAAGATCCACTCAAGTGCCAAACTTTCATAAAATGAGGCTACCCCCTAGTCGCGAGAACGGTGCTTATAGTCACGAGTGACAACAAGCTAACAAATGAACTAGTACCGGCCGTGAGTAAAGAAAAAATGAGTAATAAAAACAACATTTATGGAAGATAATCTTATAAAATACTAAGAATCTAGAATACTGAAATACATAATATTGGCATGTCTGAAATAATTGATAAAACTAGAATTAACTGACTAACTATCTAACATCTTTTAAATATCATGAGGAGTTGATAAGACAAGCCACAACTAACTCCAATTGATTGAAGATAAGGAAATACCAAATAATTAGGATAAATAAATCATGTCCTCAATGGATGAGGACTCACCACTGCTGCTACTGAGTAATACTGAGCTATCTAAGAATGGTTGAGAAATTAAACATCCGAACTTATGTTATAAGATTACATAGCGTAAATAAAATTTTACAGTCAGTACTTTGAATGTAATGGTATATGAGAAGAGGACTGGCTGAAACTAATGAGATATCTAAGCATGAATGCATGAACATTTAATATCTTTGAATTTAAGACCAAGCATAAACATGGTACTTGACTAATATGTAAGACAAAAGGCTAAAATCTATATAACTGAATAACTAAAAATCTGTACACTTGGTCAAGCAAACCTGAGCTAAGATATACTGATATACTAATTAAAACTATGGGAGGTATCATATGACCGACATGTCCCAATCTGAGCTAATCAGGTTCCAATTTGTAACCCCAATTAGAAGGTTGTTAGTACCATAACATGGTACTAACACATGGCTTTGTGGATCCACCAAACTCGTGTCCTAAAGGATTAAGGAATCACCCTTTACTGGTAGGTGCTCTTATGAGACATACATCAACCTTTAATTGGCAAGTAGATATCATAAACCTAAACTGGCAATATAGTTCTATAACTCAGGATTGATACTAAAGGTCACACCCTCTACTGGCAGGTGATCCCACACCCCTAGGTTCACTCAGTGCTAAATCCTACTCCCAACTAAACTAAAACTGGTACTGAACTGAACTTAACCCAAATGGAAATTATTACATCACTGATACTAACTTAGTACTTGAAATTCTAAAATTATGTAAATCACATATGTATCGAGTGTTCATAACCCGCTAGCACTGAATGGTCAAAATTATGATATCAAAGCTTAAAAATTGAAATGTGAAATCATGGTTCAAAGACCAAAAATTGAAGCATTCACTAAAAAAGTTAAAAGTATGAACATAAAGATCGGAATGTCTTAAAACATGAGAAAAAGAACATAATTACATGGCTAGATTCACAATTTAATTTTTATAACAAAAAATTCAATTAGATATGGCATGGGAAATTGAAACTTGAAAATGAGATAACCTAAATTTTTGATGGAATCATTCTCAGACATGAATTGAGTCAAACTACCTAGGAAAAATATGAATTAAACTCATCTTGAACATATGCATCTTCATAATAAAGGAAAGCTCATGTTTTAAATAAAAGATAGGTTTTTGAGCTCCATGGGTTAAAGGGACCAATGGATGAACACCCCACATACCTTATTGACTGAATTCTTGATGATTTATTTGATTTGAAGCTTGAAATCTTGATTTCTTGGGAAAAAATCTTGAGTTTGTTCTTGGGAAAAAAGGAGGGTTTCTTGAGAGCAATTTGGAATAAAAGGGGAAAATAATGCCCTTTTTGAAGCCCCAAATTATGTGAAGGACGAAATGGGCTGGGGGAAATGACATAAATGCCCCTTGGGCACTTAAACCATATAATTGAGTGGGACAGATCCATGACTTATGCCTCTCTCTTTTTGGGAGAATGGAACACGCCACACAACTTACTCTAAGGGAGAAAGCCACGCATCGCGGACTACTTCACCTTGGAAGAGAGCAATGTATCATGATCTTATTGCCTTGCTTCACTATTTCAGCCATCCAAACACGTTTGGATCCTTATTTGAAAATCCCAAACTCTCCTGAGATGTACTTTTGACCTCCCTAAACATTAATCAACATAAAAAAGAAAATTTCAAGGTTGAGAAAGGCCAAACTAAAAATCCACAAAGTATAGGGGTCTTGTAAATGAATAAGTCCTTAACACTTGGTGAAAATTTCAAGTCTTTGACCCCTTAAGCATGCAACTACAACTTAATCAAGAATAGGATCTTTTGGGGTAGTATAATATCTCACCTTTAGGAACATTCTTCATCGAGTAAGATTCAATAGGCTGAGAATACTAAGGAAACTAAGATCATTTATTGACCAAGCATGACTTGGAACATGATTACATAGCTGTAGCTAAAGCATGATACATGAACAAAACTGAATTTGTGAATGCATGTAATGATACAAGAATTATTATATAGCTGAAACTGAGAGGAAAGTTGAGTCAGTCTAAGAAAACTCATTAACTTAAGCTGAATATGAGTTTGTAGAGAAAATATGCGGGGTACTTGGTCCATATATCTGCTTCTGATTCCAAAAGAACTCCCTCAATGGACTGATACCGCCAATGAAATTTAACCAACAGAACTTCTTTTTTCCTTAGCCTATAAATCAGACGATCAAGGATATGAATTATGACTTTTTCATATGAAAGACAATCCTAAGAATCCATACTTTCTAAAGTAACAACAACAGCTAAATCACTAATACATTTCTTTAACAAAGAAACATCAAACACTGGATGTACTTACACTGAATCTGCAGGAAACTCAAGCTCTTAAGCTACCTTTCTAAAATGTTTCCAAATCCTATAAGGGCCAACATAGCGGGGACTATGTTTCCCCTTCTTTCCAAATCTCTCCACTCCCTTCATATTAAAAGTCATAAAATAGACCAAATTACCACCCTTAAACTAAAGATCTCTTTTTCTCACGTTTGCATAAAATTTCTGATGGGTTTGGGTTGTCTTCAACCTCTCTTGAATCAACTGAAAATTCTTCATTACCTCTAACACTAAATCTGGCCCTATCAAAGTAGCTTCACCTACTTCAAATGAACCAATAGTATACCTACAGCTTTTCCCATAGAGAGCCTCAAACAGAGCTATCTAAATACTTGAGTTATAACTATTGTTATAGGAAAATTCAATCAAAGGCAAGTGGTCATCCCAGCCACTTTTAAAGTTAATAACACATTTGCTGAACATGTCCTTTAAGGTTTGAATGGTCCTCAGTGCCTAACTATCTATCTGAGGATGAAAGGCTGTACTGCAATGGACTTTTTTTCATGACCATTCTAAAAATCCATCAAAAACTAACAGGTAAATTGAGTACCTCTATCTAAAATAATAGACAACAAAACTCCATGCAACTTATAAAACTCTCTAAGATAAAGCATGGCATAATCCTTAACTGAGTACAAAGTATGAACTTGCAAGAAATGGGCTGACTTGGTCACTTTATCAATAATAACACAAATTGAATCTTGTTGATGATGCATACGAGGTAATCATTTCATAAAATTAATGTTCACCACTACCGAGTTCAAAGTGGGGATTCTGAGCTCCTATAAAGGGATATAAAGCCTCTGGTGCTTAACTTTAACCTGTTGATAATTTGAATACTTAGTCACATAATATCCTTCTTCATACCACTCCACTAATAGATTTCTCACAAATAATAGTACATCTTAGTAGCTCCTAGGTTGATAGAATATCGTGGACCATGTGCTTCTACAAGAATTTTCTTGTAATAACCTGGGACTACCCCCTAGTTTTCATATGGTGCTTACAACACCAAAGGACCATAACCTAACCTATGAATGATAATTGCTATGAGCACTGAACAATAATATTGAAATAAATATGGAATAATAGACTGAAATGCCACAAGGTTCAAAACATCTAACATACTGATAAAATATAAAATCTGTGATAATATCTATAAAATTGAATACTAATTGAAACTAGTCTGAAAAACCTCTATTTGAAACTATCTAAAAGTGAAGTTGATGGGACAATCCCCCAATTAACTCCATCTACTAAAATACTGAGTATACTAAGATAATGATATAAAAGAATTTTCTCAAATGATGAGGACTCACTGCTAAATATGTTGTTGCTGGCTTAATTTGAATCTACTATGCATGGTGGGGAACCTGAGCATCTGAACCTATGATAAGAAACATCATTGCATAGAAAAGTATTTGTCAGTACATGGGAATGTACTGGTATGCTAGGATGAGGTAAGGCTGAATGAAAGGGTTCATATGTAAGAATAATAACTAACTAAATGATATAGACTAACTAAATATAAGAGTACTTGTATAAAATAACTGAGATTTTATGAAGCTAAGTACTAAGTTCTGATATCTATTTAAATGATATCTGAAGCTATTGATAATTTATTTGCTGATACTGCTTGACTGTGTCTGATAGTTCTAAATGTGTAGAATTAGACTGAGTTCTTGATTGTAGGTTGAAACTGAAATTATGAGAGGTAATTATCTAACCGACATAGCCCAAATAAAAAAAGATAACTAGCTGGTGTCCAATATGTAACCCCAATTAGAAGGGGGTTAGTACTGTGCCATGAGTAAATACAACTATTGTGAAGTCAGTCCTAACTAATGGGTGACCCCTGAGATCAGTCCTAATCTAGAGGGTGATCCCTGAGTATGTCTGTCCTATCTAACGGGTGATATCTCATAACCTACACTGGCCATGTAGTTCTAGAGCTTAGGGATTTCTTCTAGGGACCTAGTCCTACCTAACGAGTGTGCCCCTATCCCTAGGCTCGCTAGGTGTTGAATCCTACTCGCAACTGAAAGGCAGTGAACTGAGTATACTGAATTATACTTTACTGATACTGAGATTACTGAGTTTTCCTAAGTTCTTTAAGTGACTGAATTCTACTGAGTTTTGAAATGGAGTAAGAGTACTACTGATCATAACATGACTGCTACTATTCTGTAACTGACACTGGCTCTAAGTAACAGCTAGATTGTCGGGTAATAAATACCCTAGGACTCAATAGAACAAAAAGTAAAGCAAAGCATAATCTTCAATAAAATGACAATGTTCACTTAGTCATAATTCATTCATAGAGACATTTTATCAAATACTTATGGTGCATTAACTTGTACATGAATGAGGATTACATGTTAGCATGCTATAATGGCATTATTTCATTCTCATAGACAATTTATCTAACACATAGGAAACATACTTGGTTTAATAAATCATAAACACTTAGGGTTAACATGGATAAATAATCCACTTGCAAATTCATGGATTATAACATGGGGATTAGTCAATTCAACATGCATTCTATAAAACTTCATGGAATCTACCATTAATCATGGATTGAAATTCAACAAATGTCAAAACATGAACACAATCCAATTTCATATCTGTAAATCATTAATCATAATTCTTGAAGTTTTAAAAATGGATTGTTTGACTCTATGGGTGGAAGGAAACCATAGATGTACATCTAACATATCTTAATTTGTGATATTCTTGAAGTACTTGAAGAAATTTTTGGGATTGACCTTTATTCTTGAGAGCAAGGGTTTGTTTCTTGAGATAGAACTACCTTTCAATTTTGGGGAAAAGACATTAATGAAGGGTTATACACATTTTTAGGGCTTAAATCCCACATCTAGGTGGAATAAAAAGATGGAAAAGACTGTTTTAACCCTAGGCATAACTGTAATTTTTGTGAAATTTTCCCGATCTGGGCCCCTAGCGCGACACGCTTCTATTGCGCTAGGCCACTGGAAAATGATGAATGGGAAGTTGTATAGTGGAACGACACAATTGAATCGAATTGCCACTTTTTTTGTAACTTGGAAGTTCATCGCGATACGGTGGTATCGCGTCGGAACACTGGAAAAGGACAATTTTTAAATTGATCCTTGGTGCAAAGCGTCAATATCGCGAAGCCTCTCTGGTTCTTGACAATTGCTATTTTGGCTGGCTCCGTGACGTATTCATGGCTCAGGTGGTACACTATCTTACTAAGATGGCTCTAACTCTTCGCTCGAGTGCCGAATTTGGGACAATTTGGTATCGATGGAAAGCTTATTCAATTTCCCACACTTGAAGATTCCACATGTATAAAAGTGTATTTATCTTTAAGAAAAGTCGTTGATATTTTTGGGATAAATTTAACCTAGGTAAAAGTATGGGGTGTTACATCGCTGTCTTAGACAATCAAGACACGAAACACACAACCTACCTTGACAATAAAGCACACCATCTCCCTTTTGGGAGAAAACCCCCATATTTGGGTCTCTAACGGCCACTTTCAACTTATCAAAACTAGGATCCCTGTCTTGCTTTTCTTTTAATTCAGCAACCAAAGAAGATTATGAATCATTCAGAACCCATATACTACCTTCAGCTAAATCAACCAACCTAACGTCTAATCTACCAAGAAGATAAACCTCACATACTAACTTCTTCTTATCTCCCTTTACATTAGCAACACTACCTATAGACAATCTACTAAGGGCATTTACAACTACATTAGCCTTGCTCGGATGATACAACACACTCATATCATAATCTTTAAATAACTCAAGCCACCTTTACCGACAAAGATTCAGATCTTTCTGCGTGAACACGTACGGTAAACTCTTATCGTCAGTGAACACATCAACATGAACCCAATAAAGATAGTGCCTCAAAATTTTCAAGGCAAAAACAATAGCTTCCAACTCAAGATCATGGGTAAGATAATTATTTAAATGGGGTTTAAGCTGTCTGGAGGTGTAGGTTATGACCTTATATCTCCGCATCAATACACAACCAATACCAACTCTGGAAGCATTATAGTATACTACCAACCTATCTGTGCCATCTGGAGAAGTCAAAACTTAGGAGGAAGTGAATTGAATCTTCAACTTCTAAAAACTCTTCTCACAGAAATATGACCACTAAAATTTGACTTTCTCCTGATTCAATCGAGACATTAGAGAGGCAATAGAAGAAAACCCTTCAACAAACAATCTGTAATAGCTAGCCAAACCTATAAACTCTGAATATTTGATGGAGAGATGGATCTAGGAAAGTTTCTCACTACTTTTGTCTTTTGAGGGTCAACTCAGATGCCCTCTCCGAAAACTATATGACCAAGGAAAGCTATGGATCTTAGTCAAAATTTTCACTTATTGAATTTAGCGAATAACTGATATCTCTAAGGGTACGCAACACAACTCTCAGATAATTTTCATGATCATTCTCATTATGGGGATAGACAAGGAAACCACCAATGAAGTCAATAATAAACATGTCCAAGTACTACTTGATCACCCCATTCATCAAGTTTAAGAAAGTTATAGGAGCATCGACTAGTTCGAAGGACATAACTAGATTTTGGTGTTTTGTCACATCTCGAGGCTACCCCCTAGTATCGACAACAATGCTTATATTCATGAATGACCATAAGCTAATCTATGAGTTGGTACCTTCAGTGAGCACTGGACAAAAGAGTAATAAAAATGACAAGTATGGAAGATAATTTGATAAGATACTATAAATCTGGAATACTATTATACGTATTACTGACATGACTAAACCAACAAATAAAACTTGAAATAACTACTTCCTATCTAAATAATTATCTGAAATCCTCTAAACATCTTGAGGAGTTGATGGGACAAGACCCCAACAAACTTTGACTGACTAAACATAAGGAAATACTACAGTAAATAGGATAAATAAATCATTTCCTTAATGGATGGGGACTCACCGCTGCTATTGCTGAGTAACATTGAGCTGGTTTAGAAGGGTCGAGAAATAGAGTGTTCGAACCAAGGTTATAAGACAAAATAGTGCAAAGAAAATTCTGCATTCAGTTTTTTGAATGTATTGGTATATGAGATGACGACTGGCTGAAATGAATGAGATAATTGAGCATGAATACATGAACATGTAATATCTGATAATGCAATACCAAGCATAAACACAATACTGGAGTAATTTGTAAGATGAAACATTAAAATCTATATATCTGAATAACTAACAATCTGTATTCTTGATCAAGCAAACCTATGCTAAGATACACTAAGATATTGAGTGAAACTATGGAAGGTATCATATAACTGTCAAGCCCCAATCTTAAAAATTTGAGGTCCAAATTATATCCCTAATTGTACGGGTGTCAGTACCGTGCAATGGGTACTAACGTATGACTGTATGGATCCATTGGGCTGTTGTCCCAAAGGACTAAGGAGTCACCCTGTACTGGCAGGTGCTATAATTAGATATATGTTAACCCCCAAAATAGCAGGTAGAAATTTCAAATCTATACTGTCTACGTAGTTTGTATAACTCAGGGATTGCTATTAAGGGTCACACACTCTACTGGTAAGGAACCCCCACCCCTGGGTTTGCTCGGTGCTAAAACCTATACCTAAATATACTGACACTGGGACTGAACTAAACTAAAATCATGCCTACATTAATACATAATAGATAGTGCTCATCGTGATTATATATATCTGAGTATACTGATAAGATTCATGAGTTAACTAACTTCATACTTAAAATTCTAAAATCATGTAAAAGACATAGGTATTGGGTGTACATAACTCGCCAACACTAAATGATAAAAATTTATGATATCAAAGCTTAAAAATTGAAATGTGAAATCATGGAAGAATTCACTAAAAAAGTGAAAACTATAAGCTTAAAGATTGAAATGTCTTAAAACAAGAGAAACAACATAATTACATGGCTAGATTCACAATTCAATTTTTATAACACGAAATTCAATTAGATATAGCAAGGGAAATTTAAAATTTAAACATCAGATAACCTAAATTTTCATTGGAATCATACTAGGACATAGATTGAGTCAACTACTAAGAGAAAATATGGATTAAACTCATCTTGAACATGTACATCTTCGTAGTAAAAGAAAACTCATATTTTTATCAAATATAGGTTTTGGGCTCTATAGGTGAAAGGGACCCATGGATGAACACCCCACATACCTTAATAACTAATTTATTTAAGATTTCTTGGATTGGAAGCTTCAACTCTTGATTTCCTAAGGAAAATGCTTGAGTTTGTTAGAAAAGAGAAGGGTTTTGTGAAAGAAATTATGAGTGAAAGTGGAAAATAATGCCCTTTTGCAATTCCCAAATTATGTAAAGGATGAATTGGGTTTAGAGAAATGACTTAAATGCACCTTGGTCATTTAAACAATCTAATCGTATGGGACAGAGCCATGAATCATGCCTCTCTCTCCATGAGAGAAAGCAACATGCCGCACAACATACTTTTGGGGAGAAACCCATGCATTGTGGACCACTCCACCTTGGGAAAGATCAATACAATATGGCCTTATCACATTGCTTCACTATTTCAGCTAGCCAAATATGCCCCGATCCTCATTTGAAAATCCCAACACTCTTACAAGATGTAATTTTATGCTCCCTAAACATAAATCAAGTTAAAAATCAATATTTTAAGGTTGAGAAGGCAAAGATAAAAATTTGTGAAAACTAGGAATCTTAAAAATGAGGAAATCTTTAACACTTAGTGAAGATTTTAAGTCTTAGACCCCTTATAAATGAAACTACAATTGAACAGAGCTTAGCATCTTACAAGGTATTACACCAACTCTTTACGAAAAGCTCTCCAAAATCTAGATGTAAAAACTGAACACCAATTTAACATGATAAATATAGACAAACATGCAAATGGGCTATCTCACTAACTTAGATATGAACTTATCACTCGTTACTAAATAAAAGTTGTATAAGAATGAAATTTTCCAATTTTGTCAACTTATCCACAATGACCCAAATCCCATAAATCCATAGAAGGTGCAAGGCAACTGATAAGTTTTCAATCTGACAACTTGCTAGCATCTTTTAAGCTTAAATTATCATACTTTTCCATTAATATGGTTTTAATCTCATGTATAATGCTCATTTCTATAGGTAAAGGTTGAATATGATGATAAACAATCAATTTAAGTCCACGAGAAATCAAATATAAATGAAAAGAGACCTTAAGTTCACATGGATGTGTTGGGAGACCATCAACACAATCGAGTGTAAACAATGGCCAAAATAATGTTATATACACCCACGGTGCACCTAGTGTGAGTTCCACGTACTCTCTACCTACTTTGGATCTTCTATCTATCTGTTTTGCATCTACTCAAGCAAATAAAGAGTGTAGTAGGATTTTTGTAATAAATAGTAAACATGAATTTAGGGCTAAATTGGGTTTGTTTTAGTTTATTTCCAAAATTATTAAATGTTATTGTACTACACTTGAGCTAAGAGCCTATTATAATGACTTTGTAGTGGAGAGTTAAGGATTTCTATTGAATGTTTATTTAAATTAAAGATTTGATTTAGCATTCCCTTTATTTTATATCGATAAAATTGATGGAAATTTTTGTATATATCAAGTTTCTCTCTTTGTGAGTAGCTAATTCTTCTTCTTGGAGTTATGCTTGAATAGGTTGTTATTAGTGCATGGCTTTTATTTATTTGTCCTCTTAATTAGCCATTGGATATGAATTTTGCATTGATTCCATATTTTAACTAAGTATTAGGGGTTACAAACCCCATTTACCTAAAAACCCATATCATCCTTAAAAGAGGGGATATGGGTAAGGAATGATTTTGAACAATAACTTGAATTAGTTCATTTAATAGAATCTTTATGACATAAGAATATTAATTGAGGCCATAGATTTTTAAAATTATTACACGTATGAGGTGTTCAAAGAACTCATTTGTGATATTTGGCGTTTTATTGAAAAATTGATGTTAATACCTCTATATCTAGCCACCCCCCAACTTCTAGCTAAATTTGGACATAATCAAATACCCATGCATGAACCCTTATATAGTAAGGCATAATCCCATGTCCCGTCAACACTTTATTATCGCGAATATTTTCTAGCTTTGAAGCAGTACTCTTACAACAACAAAATTGATAAATTAAAAACTATTCAAACAAACACTCTATTTTTAATTTTATGTTTATTTACCATATATTATGGTTCAATATCTAGTTGAAATCTAATACTCTCGTGTATTGAAATCCTTGTATTCATTCCCTGTGGATTAGACCCCTACTCTATTGGGTTATTTTACAGATGATGATCACTTACACTTCACGAGTGTAGTTTAGGTATCATCAAATTTTGATGTTTTTTTTCAGGGAATGAAAAATAGTATTCATTCTTATAGTGTTTTTAGTCACTTTGGGTTAGCTGTAGTGTTTTATTTTACATTGTTTATAATTTTTTTTTCTTTCTCAAGTAAGGATAATAGTATACATGATACTATGACCCAACGTGGTATTAATACTGGTACATTTGTTGGGCATCTTAAGGACAAAAATCACATTAGAGATGCAGATTGAGCTATTGCTATTCGTATTAAAATCTATGGAAGGAAATAAAGTATTTCATATTACTAGTGCATCTTTTTCTTCAAATGAAATGATTATTTGGAGAGAAAGAAAATGAGGACGCCAATCTACACTTAAAGAGTTTTGTTGATGTGTGTTCTCTATTTGATATAGATCACATATCTTAAGAATCAATTTGTTTGAGTCATTTCTCATTATCATTTATATGAGAGAACTCTTATGGTTTTGGTATTTTCCCGTAGTATCTATCATTTCATGGGTGGAGCACATAGTAACATTCTTGGATAGGTACTTTCCTCCTTCTCAGATGATGCAACTAAGTGATGAAATCATCAATTTTTTAAAATTAATGGGATGCAATTATCAATTTGTGCAAGGCCAATGGGTTGATTGCCTAGTGACACAGTTACTAATCCTAATAATGATGCTCATGTCATGGCCAATGCCACTAGGAGTATGTCATTGTTATTGATGAAGATCAAAATGAATAGAGAAGTTATTAACAAAAAAATAAAAATAAAAGGCAGCTCATTAAGTCTTATGATGTGTTTCCTAACACCAATGTGTCTATTATTGAATAAACAAAGGTAGTTAATGATAAAGGTAAAAGTGAGGAAGCTCAATAAATGGTTAAGGATAATGCTCCAAAAATAGATACAACTCTGATTTTTCCATTGCCACAAATTAAAATTCCTTGCTCATTCCCATAAAGACTTAAAAATAAAGAAGATGATAGCAAGTTCACAAAATTTCTTGCAAAATTTAGCAATCTATCGGTGAATATGCTAAGGTTAAAATCTTTATAAGAAATGCTCGAGTATGCTAAAATCATGAAGGACTTGGTTACTATGAAATATATCATGGATGTTGAAACTATAGAGGTAACCCATAATTGTAGTGCCATAATTTCTAGCTAAATAGTGGAAAAGAAAAAAGATCCAGGTGCATTCACTATTCCTTGTATTATTATGTTGAACAAGTTTGGGAAAGTATTGTGTGATCTTGAGGAAAGCATTAATTTGATGCCATTTTCCAAGTTTCAAAAGTTAGTTTTGTGTGTCCCCACGACAACCCAATAAGGCTTTTAATGGCTGATCGTTATATCAAGAGGCCCGTGGGAATTCTATGTTATGTTTCTGTTAAAGTGGAGAAGTGTATCTTTTCAATTTACTTTGTTATTTTGGACTATGAAATAGATCACTGATTCCCCATCATTTTGGGTAGGCCAGTCATAGCTATAGGAAAATCCATAGTGGATGTTTAAGGTGGTAAAATGACTTTTTGAGTGAATAATCAAGAGGACTCATTCAATATGTGTAAGTCTACAAAACAACCTAAGGATTTGAAAGTCTTTTGGGTGATTAATATGGTTGATGATAAGGTGACAAATACTATAAAGATGATTCTTATGGATGACCCCTTAGTGGGTACATTATGGAACTTGGGGAGTGAGGCAATTGAAGAAAAGGCTGATTTAATGATGATTATTTTCTCTTGCAATATAAATCCATATGAAATTAATACATTGCCAACCGTTGTTGTTGATGATCTATTGCCTCGACAAATATAAACCTCAAAATCTATGGTTAAAAAGTTCATTCGTCCTATTGGCTGGCTCGTAAGGGACATAAAAGCCATTATTCTCAAACTTTGTTCAAATAAATCCAAAAAAGGTGGAATTATTTTATGACATTATATCAAAAATTTTGTAGCAGTGATAATGTGCTCCTCTTCAACTATAGTTTGAAATAATACACGAAAAGCTTAAAACAAAGTGGTTGGGACCGTTCATGTCTAAATCTTTTATTCAAATTAAAAAATTAAATTAAAAGACCATGAGAAAATGAAGTTTATAGTGAATGGACAATAATTGAGGCATTACTATATGGATGGATTCGGAGAGTCTACGATTGAGTCTCTTGAATTCAAGGATCTAAATTGATGATCAATTTATTTCACACCATGATAATAACTAAGTCACTTATTAGGAGGTAACCCAAATTCTATTCTTGTTTATTCATAGTGTTTTAGATTCTAATTTTAACTTGATTGTTGTATTTGCAGGTGATAACATATGTTGGAATGGGTTAAGGAAGGTGTAGGGGCTCAAACCTACGCCTTAAGCTAGTATTGATTCAAACATTTGCACCAAATTTTGTTGTTCCGGCCTAGACCTATTCTAGACATGCTTCATTAGTCCAGGTATAGGTTAGGAGAATCCTGAACGCAGCTATCAAGAACCTTTACTACCTGGACATACTGGAGTAGTCCAAGCTCATAAGGCACGTAATAAACAACAATAACATTGCATGGACTTGCATTGTACATGCTTGAGTAGACCAGGCATAGCCCTGAATGCTTGAGAGAAAGAAAATCATTGGGAAAATCTATTTTTACATATTTTGAACATGCTTGAGCAGACCCGGCGCAAGTCAAGCACATCTTACGCTCAACTTGGATGTTTTAAAGCCAAATTGCTAAAGAATTTCACTTGCATTCAACCTCATTTCAATTCTCTCAATTTCTTATCTAAATAATGCAACATTGGATAGTTGAGTTTGGTATTTATTTTATCTTTTTCCTCTCTTAAGTAAACTTAGAAGATATGTTCTTTTGTAATATTCTCATTGAATTCAATCTAGATTGAAAATTGTACTTTATATCTCATGGTACTTTTCTTTGAATTTAATTTAGATTAGCTTATTTTTGTAATTTGTGATTGTTACAGTGAATTGTTTTTAATGTGTACCTTGTTTTACATGCAAAATTTTAATTTATTGATTCTTTAAACTAGTGCACCATGTGTTTGATGAAATACCCACTTAAAGTTTGGTTTATAAACTGAGCAGTGAGTGATCTACATTTCTAGTATGAATACTAATAGTGTGTTTGGATGAATGAGTGAATTTGTATGACCCCACAAAATTCTAATCTTAACTCTGTCCCTAAAAGCTTTCTAAGGGGGGCCAGACTTAGAAAATTCTTGCTAAGTATTTAGACTTGGTATTACTATGGCCTTCGTAAGTTGGCAATGCTATTTCAAGATCTCTATGACATTAAAATTTCAATCTTTATGTTAATTCATGATTAGGAATGTCAGTAGGCATTCCCGAATGAGTGTTGAATTTTTCAAACATCATTTGAACCATGTTTGGGAATCAAAAATAGTGTATCGATGCAATCTCGATGCGGCGTGTTGATTAATATTTTACTTGACTTCCAATGGAAATTTCTAGTGAACTGACACAAACTTGACGTGGCGCATTTGTAATCGCATTGATGCCAACGACGCAATGCATCGGCCTACGCATCGGTGGTTTCACTTTTAGTCTTTTAAACCCACGTCCAGAAGGGTACATGGTTCTTTTGCCACATTATATCAGTGCCCAAAACATATCATTAAGCCATCTAAGAGGAAAAATATACTCATTCTCTCCAGAATTTATAAAGAACAAACCCTAGTTCATCACATTCAAGATCCAAGACTAAAGGTTTTCATTATTATTCTTCAAGAATTAACCAACTAATGTATGTGAAGGTTTTCATCCAAGGGTTCCTTCCACCCTTGTAGTCCAAGAAAATCTTTTAAACTTTAAGCTGTTGGAATTTATGACTTCCATGATTGGAATTAAAGTGTATTAATAATTACCATTTGAATTAGATATCTATTTCATGATTTATTATACGTTTCATGTGGAATTGGTTATATGTGTGTAGATTCGTATAAATCCATGTTATACCCCTTGAAATTATAAAAATAGAAGTGAATTATGATACCCTCTTATTATGTGCATATATTATGCTCACCAAGTGCTTGATGAATTGTTCATGTGAACTAATAAGGGAAAGAAATCATGTCATGCTAGCTTATGTGTAAGTTATATAATTCAAGTATTTGATAAAATATTTCTATAGATACATTACAAACAAGTATGCATTTTATGCTATGCAAGATCATGTGATGCTTTACTTTTCATGCTATCGAGTCTTAGGGGTATTTCTTACCTGACGACTCTTCATCAGTCTAGTCCAGTTTAGTATTCAGTTTAGACCTCAGTAAATTCAGTCTGGTAATAGAATTTATTAGTATACCATCAGTTAAAGGAACTCAATGAACTTAGTTTAGTTTTGTTATACAGTATAATCAGTAAAAGTCCAATCAAGCCTAGTATAAACTAGGAAATAAGTTCAGTGTCTGTTCAAATGGGAGTAGGATTCAGCACCGAGTTAACCCAGGGATGGGGGCATTCCTGCCAGCAGAGGGTTTGACCCTTAGTAATAATACCTATGTTATAGAACTACATAGCCAACACAGGTTTAGATATCTTCCTACCAGATATTATGAGGGTTGATACTTCTCATTCGAGTTTTCCTACTAGTGAGGGTTGACGAAAGATCTTTCTGTCAGAGAAGGTTATCTCACAGCTTGTCTTTACCCATGACACGATATTGACACCCTTCCGATTGGGGTTACAAGTTGGGCCCCAATCTATGTGGAAAAGGTAATGTCGGTTAGATGATTACCTCCCACATTCTCAGTATAGAACTTAGTTCAGTTATACATATTAAGGACTATCAGACATAGTCACTTAGCTAAGTACGGAACTTAGTATAGTTCTATAAAATCAAGACCATCAGATATAGTCATTCAGTATCAGTATACTAAGATATCAGTTAATCAGTATTCAGACTCAGTATTCAGTGTTATCACGATCTTAGTTAAAGTTTACGTATTGATGCATATACTCTCATTCAGTTATATTCATGTCATTCAGTCAGTATTTTTCATGCCTATGAACCCATGCATTTCAGCCTACCTCACATAGCATACCAGTATATTCAAAGTACTAATGCATACTCTTCTCTTGTGCTATGCTATTTTATATCATATGTTCAGACACAGACTCTCGAGCACCGTTAGTAATTCAGAACATCAGTAATTAGAGTTAGTTGTGAGTCATCATAGATGAAGGACATGTTTATTATTTTATCATTTCAATTTATTTTAGTAGCCAAAGTTAGTTGGGGACTTGTCCCATCAACTCCACATTTCAGACAATTTAGAGGCTTTTCAGACTAGAGTACTTTCAGACAGATATTTTCAGTTTTGATATTGTTAGACCATATTAAATGTTATGAAAGTATTGAACCTTATGGCATGTTTTTTGCCTAATTACTACATAATTATAGAATTACCATTCAATTATTACAGCAGGTACCAGTCATGGGTTAGCTTGTGCTCTTTTGAGATTATGAGCACCGTGTAGCATCTGGGATACAGACTCGGGGCATTACCAAATTGGGCCTGCTCACATGTGTTTTTGCTCTATTTTCCCATGTTATTATGCTTCACAGATACCATATATTTGTAAAACTTCAATGATAGAAGAATGTTTTTGATGTTACTAATAGATACTATATTCATTCTTATGGAATAAATATGAGTCCAATTGCTCCTTAATGGTAGAAAATAGGTTATTTTTTGGGTGAATTTTTTGATAAATTATTCTTCCATGGATTGTACGATAAATGTTCTTATCACAACATTCATAGGTGAAGTCTAAATAACCTAAGAGATATGAATGCTTGCCTTGCCCTATGATAGATTAGGAGATACTATTCAGAAAAATATTGGATTATTCTTTTTTCCATTGGGGTTGGTGGATGTACTATGAGTTTGAATGGTGAAATGTGAAGAATGTGTGACAATGTAGATTCCAAATAAGTGAGTGTTGTAATGAAAGAATCCCAAGAGTTGTAATGATGAAGTTATCTTGCATCCACCTTCATTTTTTATTAGCTTCATTTTCTTTCTTAGTATATTAAAATCACAAAAACATGTTTTATCCTTTTTATTTTGCATTGGTTTTGCAATTTCATTTTTCATATGTATGTCTCCAAAGATATATTGCCACAGTATTCTAAGAAGGGCACCGCTCCGAATAAGGATAAGACATAAGATACAACAAAAAAGGGGAAAGGAACTAACCTCTAAAGTAATCCAAAAGGGCCTAAAAGTGCAAACCAATATTAGTAGTAAACCCGCTTAGAGGAAGCACATCTTATAAGGCTCATACTGAGATAGTACAACTACCCACTGATATAGACTCGAGTGCCTAGTGTGCTACAAGGAGCCTTTTACCTTTCTATACTCTCTTTTTATTTTTGTATTGGGTACAATGTGATGATTTTTAGTGGATGGTGAGGCATTCTTATTATTCATTTGATGGTCTTCCCCTATTATTTCATTTTATGGATTTGGTTTGATTGATTGTAACGACATACTCATACTCTAATTTTCATTTATCATTTTTATGTATATTTTTATTTTACATTTGTGTTATTTATGTACTTTATCCCTTGTGGGGTTTGCTATTTGATGCTTATTTACTTTAGCCCTTGCGGAGCTTGTTCCTCATTGTCGACATAGATTTGGATTGGCCCTAATTGGGTATATTGATGATAATGTTGTATGGCGCTCTTTTTGGGCTTGTGTCATGCAATTAATACTAATGTGATACACAACTTTTTATGCATTCTTCTCATCGCCTTTTGTATATACACGTTCAATAAATTCCAAGGGTTTTCTTCAAAACTGAATTCTTTCCTCAGAAGAAAAATTTTATTTCATCTTTCCTTTGATCCTTCGTATTTATTTTAGTTTACTTTATCTGTTGAACCGAGTGATAGTTCACCCACAATGGATGATAAGGCGACATCCTTAGGTGAAGTATCTTGTATTTTGAATTTTTTAGGAATATGCAAAAGTTTGAAAATACTTTCAAAATGTCATTGGCAAGAAATGAAATAATTTTAAGAAAAGCTGAAAATATATTTATCAGTTTCAAAAACAATAATGATGTTTATGATCTTTCTCCTAGGTGAGACCACTAAATTCATTTTTTGGCTCTCTCTTTATGAGGATGACTCTTTGTCTCGTAGTAACTTATTAATCTCAAATATCTCAAATTGTTTGGAAAACTAACATTTTACTCTATGAGTTAGATCCCATGTGTGGTGATATTTTTGAATAATTCCTGTACATACGTGTAGCCTAGGACTTTTCCCAAGTTCATTTAAAGTGAAATCCTAGGCAAGCTTGTTTTAGAGGATGACTCAACGATATATTTGACCCATCACATAGCCAAAGTCCTACCTTAAAATTGTTCCCTAGTTAACCCCTTTGAGACTTTTGCCAATTTTTCTTTCTTCTTGTAATTATAAATATGCTAAAACACCTAAAACCTTTTGAAATCTAACATTTAGCACTTAACCTCCTTTGATTCAATGCATGATTCTAATTAATGAATTATAGTCAAAAGCTTAGGTTTGGGGGTTGTGTATTTGGGAAAATAATGTAAGGGTGGTTCAAACTCCACCTTTGGGGAAAGAATGTGATATCCAAAGATAAGACAAGAAAGGTGTATGGAAGGCTGTCAAATCATGGGCTTATGTGATACGATATGCTTGACGATAAAAGTTGAATAGCCTAGCCTAAAAAAAATTGACAAATGAGCAGCTAAGAAGAGCTTAAAGTTAGAAATCTCACAAAAAAGTAAAAGAAGAGAATAAAGAAAATGGTGTGTTTGATTGGTTTTGTAAATACTAAGCTACAGGTTAAGGAAAGTAAGGGAATTGAATTGAAGGTTAATATGGCAGATAATTTGAAAATTTTGTGATAGAAGGGGATAACCAATTATGTTTAAGGTGATATTTTAATCACTTGATTCATATATTGTATCCCGTACCTTAAACCTTTATCTAAACCTACAAGATATTGGGGATTTCAAGCTAGGTCAGTCTACATTAGCGGAGAAAAAACAAAGGGCATGCCTACGGTTCTACTCATTGTAATTGATTTTTTTTGCGAGAGAGTGTGTGAAATCTTTGAATATTTGATCTTCTTTATAAATTGAAATATCTTGTATGTATTTAGATAACTCTTGTATGTGAGTGGCATCTCTACTTTGGGGTAAAGGGGTGAAGTCTTACTCTCAGTTTGGATAAATAGTTGAGGTAAGTTGCATTGTGAAGATTGAGATGTTCTTTGAAAATTTTGTATCACCTCTGGAGATTCCATGTTGATTTGAAAGGTTGACTGGATACAAACTTACATCCTTGCTTCATAGATATGTTCTTATTGAAAAAAAAATTTGTTTACTTGTTGCCATAACATGTTTGAGAAGTCATTGTAAAGCTCTGTTAGCCTAGATCCTTAGTATAGCTTTCTTCTAAGTCATTTTGCATCATAGGTACCCTATGTTATTGAATTATTCTTGGTTTCTTGGGGACAAGCAATTGTTAAAGTTTGAAGGATTTGATAAGTCATCAATTTGATGACTTTCTAGAACCTTTTAAGATTAAATTATTATGATTTTCCTTTGATTTGGTTCTAATATCATGTATAATGCTCATTTGTTTTGGTAAAGGTTGAAAAGTTAAATGAGTAATCCATTCAAGTCAATTAAGGATCAAATATGAAAAAAGAGCTTTAAAGTTCAAATAGATGTGTCGGGACACCAATCAGGCAAGCGAGTAAAAAAAATGGAAAAAATAATGTAATCTGCGCCTATGGTGCACCCTATTTGTGCCCAAGATGTGCCTCAAATTCTCTCCATCAACCATTGATCAGTTGTCCACTTGCTTTGCATCTGCTCAAGCAGATCTAGAGTGTGTTGGAATTTTTGAAATATTTGGAAAACATGAATTTTGGGCTAAATTGGGGGTTTCTATTAATTCTCATAATTATTGATCGTTATTATGCTAATTTTAAGAGAAAAACACATTACAATGACCCATAAGTGAAGAATTAGGGATTTTGATTGGAGATCTTTTAAAATTATAGATTGGATTTACCATTATCTTTATTTTTCTGTGGATCAATTTGATGGAAAATTTGGTATATCTCTACTTTCTCTCTCTGTGAGTAGCTAATTCTTCTTCTTGGGGATATACTTGTATAGGTTGTGATTTGTGCATAGGTTTTATTTATTTGTTCTCCTAAATTGTCATTTGATATGGGTTTTGTATTCATTCCATGATTTAACAAAGAATTGGGGGTTGCAAACCCCATTACCTCAGGACTCACCTAATTATTAAAAAGGGGTATATGGGTGACGAATGGGTGTGGATAATAACTTGAATTAGTTCATTTTATAGAATTTCATAGATATAAGGATGTTAACCGAGGCCATAGATTGGTAAAATTATTACACTTATGATGTGTTCGAACGATCCCATTTGTGATATTTTATGATAGAGGCACTTGTATTCAACCGATATTTCTCCAATTGGTGGCACTTGTGCTCAGTCACCTCAGGGAGATATTACTAATGTTGAGTTTTGCCAATTCATTCATTTTTTTATCCATTTGGTGACATCTCAGTCACTTCAGACAGGTCCTACTCATAGTTCATTTGTGGCCACTGGAGTTGGATAGTTTATGGGGTTGAGTCCTCCAAGTTTCACTTGCACTATGGTTAAAGAGGACCCTCAAGGATTTATAAATTAAATGGTGAAGATATTTTAGGTTATGTATTCTAATGATTTAGAGGGTGTGGAATTCATTTCTTATCTATTGAAGGATGTAGCATATCAATGGTAAGAAAAGTGGGATAAGTCTAGGGATAATGATGTGGAGGTGGCACTGCGGGATGACTTTTCTTGTTCCTTTCTGGATTGCTTATTTTCTTAATAGTTGAAGGAGGCAAAATTTGAGTAGTTCGTGACTTTGAAGTAAGGAAAAATAATTGTAAAGGATTATGCCTTGAATTTTTATAAGTTGTCCCATTATTCTCCTGAGTTAGTGTCTAGCATAAGGGCTAGAATGAGAGTTGACTTTTGGACTGTCCAGTGATTTTGTTTTGGAAATCAAGGCTTCCTTATTGAGCAAGGATATGGATATCTCGAGACCTGTGCTGTATATGTAAAAAGTTAAAGCTGAAAAGAAAAAATAAACAGAGATGGGGGAGAGGTAAAGTAGGAAGTTTTGATATTCAAATTAGAGTGGAGGTAAGTAGCAGAGTGGTAGTGAGGGTGGAAAATGGTCTAAGAAGAAGTGGGGAAATTTGGGTTCTTTTTCAATGGCCTATTCTCCTTATATTAAGTTGTTCGATGATTTCTTTAAGGAATAAGGTTCCTAATTTTAGGCCAGTGGGGCCAAGTCAAGCCCATTGCATCTTTTTTGTAGATTTTGTGAACGGTAATGACACAACTTTTGCGAGGAGAGAAGGAAAGGTTTTCAAGTATGTCCAGCCTGACCACATTCAGATGAATTATCCTTCAGGTGACAATTCTATAGGGGCTAATAAGATTCAGGTTGCTGCTTCTTTAGGTCATGTACCAAGGGATGATATTTCTAGTTTTGGCACTAGTCGGAATCATCTGTATGATCTTGTCACCTATTAGGATTCTAAGATAACTCCTAATGTTTTTACTGGTACACTAAAACTCTTCTCTTGAGATGTATATTGTCTGCTTGATTCGGGGTCTACCCTTTCTTATGTGACCCAATTTGTGACATTGTATTTTGGTATTAGTGTTAAGTGTATTTTAAACCTCTTTTCTGTTTCTACCCTAATGGGTGACTCGATGGTTGCTCGAAGGATCTATAGGGGTTTTGTGGTGTCTGTTGGTCCTAGGAAAACTTTTATGGATTTGATTGATTTAGATAAGCTAGATTTTGATGTCATCCAGTGGATGGACTGGTTGCATTTGTGCTATGCCTCTTTAGACTATCGAACCCGCGAGGTCATTTTGAAAATTCCTTTTGAGCCAATTATTAAGTAGGAAGGGAGTTATCTAGTGCCTAAGGAAATGTTCATATCATATCTTAGATCCCGAAAAATTGATTTCCATAGGGTGTCAATAATTTGGTCAAGGTTCAAGATTCTAAATCCGAGGGTCATTCTTTACAATCTATTTCTGTGGTTAGTGAATTTCCTTAGGTTTTCCTTCATGATCTTTTTTGGCACCCTCTTGATAAGATAATTATGTTTAGGATTTATCTTCTTCCTCACACGCCTCCTTTTTCTATTCCTCCTTATAAAATGGCTCCAACTGAGTTGAAGGAACTTAAGAGGCAATTGAAAGATTTTCTTGAAGGTTTTGTTCAACATATTGTGTCACCGTAGGGTGTCCCCATTTATTTTCTTTAAGAAATATGGTTATATTTGGATGTTTATTAATTACCGTTAGTTAAATAAGGCAACAATAAAGAATCAATACCTTCTTCCTAGGATCATAGACCTATTTGAGCAATTTTAGGGTGTTAAGGATTTCTCTAACAATGACCTTCGGTCGGGTTATTATCTGTTAAAGATAAGGGAGGATTATATCCCTAGATTACCTTTTATACTCGATATGGAGATTTTAAGTTCTTGATCTTTTCATTTTGGATGATCAATGCCTCGACAATATTTATGGATAACATGAACCGAGTTTTTTTTTAGTTTTTGGACTCATCCTTGATTGCGTTTATATATGAGAATTTGTTATATTGTAATAGTAAAGTGGATCATACCAATCACCTACGTATTGTGTTGCGGGCCCTAATAGATCAACCTTAAGTTTTCCAAATATAATTTTTGCTGAATGTCGTTACTATTCTAGGTCACGTTATTTCTAGAGAAGGGATCATGGGGGCTCCACAGAAAGTTGTAGTGGTTAAGAAGTGGCCTAAACCCATGACTCCAACGGATTTTTAGAGATTTTTAGCTTTAGCTGGGTATCATAGGAGGTTTGTTGAGAGATTATCATTGGTTTCCTTACCTTTGACTAAGTTTCCTTAGAAAAAGGTAAAGTTCATGTGGTTCAATTTTTTTGAGGAGAGTTTTGAGAAGCTGAAAGATTAAGTAACTTCTATTTTAATTATGATCCTGCGTGAGGGTACAGATGGCTCTATGGTGTATTGTGATATATCCCTTGTGGGACTTGGTTATGTTTTAATGAATCATTGCAAGGTAGTAGTATATGCTTCTAGGTAGTTGAAAGTTTATGAGAGGAATTATCCAACTCATGATTCATAGTTGCTGGCTATGGTGTCTGCATTGATGATTTGGCGACACTATCTATATAGGGTTCATTTGATATTTATTTAGATCATAAGAGCCTTCAATACATATTCACCCAGATGTAGTTTAATATTAGGACAAGAAGATGGATTGAGTTGCTCAAGGATTATGGCATGAGTCTCCATTATTACCCAGGTAAGGCTAACATTGTTATTGATGCTCTTAGAAGGCTATCTATATGGATTTTATCCCATGTGCATGATGAAAAGCAGGACTTGGTGAAGGATATTCACCGTTTGGCTAATCTTTGAGTTCATTTCTTAGATTCTAAGGATGGTGGTGTGTTTGTCCAAGAGGTGGCAAAGTCATCTCTTCATGCTAACGGAAAGAAAAATAGGTGTTGGGTCCTATCTGTATGCAAATCACGGATGATGTGGGTAAGCAAAAGGTGATGGCTTTCGAGATTGGTGGTGATGGTATCTTGAGGTACCGAGGGAGGTTATGTGTTTCCAATGTGGATGGGTTGTGAGGTAGAACCTTGGTTGAAGCTTATGTGTCACGTTATTTGGTTCATCCTGGTTCGACGAAGATGTATCATAAACTTAAGGATATTTATTGGTGGAATAACATAAAGAGGGAGGTGGCTAATTTAGTTTCTAAGTTCATGTTGTGTCAACAAGTTAAGGTGGAGCAATTGAGGCCTGATGGGTTGTCTTAAGAAATTGAGTTGCTTGTGTGGAGGTATAAAGTGATTAATATGGATTTTATTATTGGTCTTCCATAATCTCAAAACCAATGTGACTTAAATTAGGTCATCGTGGATAGGATGACAAAGTCTGCTCACTTCTGGCCATTGATGACTAATTTTACTACTGAGGATTATGCAACATTATTTATTTAGGAAATCATAAAAATTGCATAGTACTCTAGTTTCTATCATTTCAGATAGAGGTACTGAAACAACCTAGTTTCTAGCCCTGTGAAAATTCTTGAGCTTTAAGCTCAATGTTTTATTAACAACTCATTATATGAGTTGTATGGTATGGGTATAAGTCAGGTAACCCAATTTTTTAGTGTCTAGTGGATGGTTTTTTAGGTTTTGTTATGATTACGGTCTGGTGGTACGAGTCATTAGGGGTGGTGACGAGCCGTTAGGACAATCTTTAAAAAAATAAGAAAGTTAGTGACTTGACTTAGCTTTAAGTACCAGTGGTTCACTAAGAGCCGTGATGATAGGCTACGAGCAGTAGGGTTAAGTCTTATGTTGTCTAGTGTTCAATCCCTTGGATACAACTAGCCCAAATGATTTATATGGTGTTTTAATGATTGGGGTCATGGGTTCATATGGAGGATATTGTATGGGTGTTCAATTCACTGTATTGGTGATGAAAATACGGTAAGAGTCATATGTTGTGGTCACGAGTTAAGGGGGTCGACTCATAACCACCTGCAGTTTTTTGACAGTTTTTAATAGGGGAACTTTAGACATTTCCCACTTAAAACACTTAGGGCCTCACTTCCTTATAACACTTTTTGATCAGTCATTCCATTATTTACTAGATTAAACATCCTCTTTGCCCTCTCAAAATCCTCTCAAGAATAATTGGCTAGGGTTTCCCCATAGTGGTCTTCAGGATCAATCTCTCTTCGTGAATTTTTGTAATTCAGGCATGTTACGCTTCCATCATTGTTAGTTTTCTAAAAGAACATATTTAAAACACTGTTCGTGAATCACTGATGGTGATTTTGAAATCAAGGTTGAGGGGTTTGATTGAACATTATTGAATATTATTTTCTATGGTTTAAATTGTGATCACGCATGTTTACATTATGGTTATCTTACTAAAAGCACATGTGTAAAGCATTGTTCGTGAATCATTAATTATGGTTGTAAAATCAAGGTTGAGGGGTATGAATGCGTATTATTGAATATTGTTTTGTATTGTTTAAAATACGATTATACATGTTTAAATATGGTATTGCACATGTGGGTGCATGGGAATGGTGATTTAATGAAGGGGTCATGGTTGAACCCCCACAATTAGATAAGTTTTGCTTTGATAATGGCATACGCTCTACCTATTTGACAAATTGTTAATGAGAATGATTTTGTCTCATAGTTTAATTATTCATGGAGCCCTAGCATTGCATAAATGGTCAAGGAAATATTAATTGGTTTTAGTTGGTTTTATATGGTTTTAGAAAGGCCTTGGTGGTGATTGTTTGATTATAAATGAATTTTGTTAAATGGAAATGATGGAGTCTAATTGGTTTAAGAGTTTATATGGCATAAGGTAATATACTTGAAAACTCTAATTTTATATGATGATACCTATAGTTAATTCCTAATTAAAAGACTTATTGGTAAATGGTTGGGAATGTTTAGATATTTTAATATTGGCTTAAAGGGAATTGGGTAGCAAAGCTATGGAAGGTGGGATCTTGGGGGGTCGACACTGAAACTCACATTTACTGATGTGAGGGTGGTCTTGGTGACCGTGTGCATGATATGACAATTTATATTTTTAAGATGTACTAGTCATCTCAGGTTCTTTTCTTTGGTCGTGCAGCTAACATGCACCGGGGCCCTTTCAGTAGGGGAAACTGAAACCCTATAGCCCATTGGTGGAGGTTTAAAATGGCAAAGCTACATAGACCAGGTTAAGGTTTTAAATGAATGCTAAACCTTCTTCCCAACCGCGACATAATATATATATGTATATATGTATATATGTATTTGCATATTGTTATTTATTTTGGTTTTGAATGATGGCATTGGCTAATCTCTATCCCTAAGTTACATGCAAGTGTTCAATCTTTTAACTATCTTTAGGCAATGTATTACTAGGAAATATAGGAACCAAACATACATTTATTCTCCTTCTTAATGACTTGGATTCGATGACAATTTTGAGTTAGATTAAAGTGGTGATCGTCAATACTCTGGAACACTCTATTTCATGGAATTGACTTCTTTTAATTATTGTTATTTCTTTGGTTTTGGTTTTGGATGTAGTTGGGGGCATGTACCGATCGAATATTCATTGATTCTTGATAGTGGCTTTGTCGGACTACTATGGGAATGGGCATTATCGATATTAGTGTTAGCCTTTGTATTGGTATTGCCGTTGGGAGTGATACTAGTTGGACATTTGCTTGTGGTTGATTAGTTATGGTTATAAACTTTATCTAATGTCTTTAAATTATTATAATTTTATCTTATTATATGTTCGAAATTCATATGACTTGGGATGTAGGGAGGTTAATAATGGGGTGTTGGGGATGGTTTCCTATCCCAGCCCCTAGTTCGTGTTATGTCAGGTATAGAGTTCTCATGTCACTTGTTTTATTCATTCTAGAGAAGTTTGGGGGCTAAGGTGAACCTTAGCACATGTTTCCACCCTCAAAGAGATGGACAAGCAAAGAGGATGATTTAGACTTTTGAGGATATGCCGAGTATTGCATGATTGAATTTGATGGTGAATAGGTTAATCATTTGTCTCTCATAAAATTTGCTTATAACAACAACTATCACTCTAGTATCAACATGGCTCTATTTGAGGCTTTGTATACTAGGAGGTGTACATCTCCCATTGGTTGGTTTTGAAGTTGGTGAGGTAGGATTGTTTGGTCCTAACTTGGTTCATGAAGATACAAAAATATAAAGGTGATTCGGGATAGGCTTCGATAGCCCAAATTTGTCAAATGTCCTATACGGACGTCAGGCAAAGAGGTTTAGAATTCAATGTTGGTGATAAGGTATTTTTGAAGGTACCTCCCAAGATGGGAGTGGTGAAATTTGGAAAGAAGAGAAAGCTTAGTCCCTGATATATCATCCCCTATTTGATTTTGAAAAGAGTGGGCATTATCGCTTATGAGCTAGAATTACCTAAAATTTAATGCTCTATTCACCCCGTGTTTCATGTGACTATGCTAAAGAAGTGCGTTGGTGATCCTTCGTTGATCATTCCTTTGGAAAGTATGGTTATTTTGGACTATTTGTATTCAGAAGAAGACCTGGTAGAGATATTGGATAGGCATGTCCAACATTTATTGACAAAGGATGTTGATTTTGTGAAGGTTCTATGGAGACACCAAAAGTTTGACGAAGCTACTTGGGAAGCCCAAGAGGATATCAAGTCTAAGTATCGGTTCTTATTTCCCTCTCTGGATAACAGTACTTGAGGTAAAGGTTTCATTTTCCTCTTACAAATTTCAGAGACTTTCATTTGATTCTGGTATACTATTGTTATTTCTCGTGCCATAAGTATCCTATCTCATCATTCGAGGATAAATGATCCTAAGGAGGGAAAATAAAACACCCTCAAAATTTTAGAATTATATGTTTACCCCTCTTGTGTTCGAAATGTTTTTTTCACTTAAATTATGTTTAGGTATGTGAATAGGGCATCCCTGGAATGTTTCAGAATTTTTGGATGGGGTTCGAGGTGGTTTTTGACCATAGATGTAGTAAATCTCTGTAATATCCCTCTGTCATAAAGGATAATCTCCGTAATAGGATCCTTAACATGTAGAATAATCTCCAAATTAGGGTTCGTGCAGTTAGCCTCCACAATAAGGTCTATGCTATGCGCCTATGTTAAATCCGTGTTGTTTAGTCTTATTTAATTAGGATGAGGGGTTTTTGGGTCCTTTCACCTATGTACGACCCTCAAGCGTTATATAGCCTATTTTCTTTAGTTTTAAGTAGTTAATTTCCCTAATTACACTCTCAAACTCAAAACACCAAGAAAGCATACAGATTTCATCATATATTCATCCTCTAGGTCCTAAGCTCCGAATTACTTTCCAATTCTCATATATATAAGCATGTTACTCTTTCCCCACTCTTGCTTTATCAAAATGATGTGTTTTCAATTATATCCATGTGATTAAATTATTATTTGTGAATATGGATTTTAGAATTTTGGAATGAATGGATCTTGAATTCATTTCCCATGGTTTTAATAAAATTTCTCATGCTCTGTTTTTATGTTTTGAACTAATGGGGTGCATAGGTGTAAGAATATTCCCCCAATTTGATGATTTTTGAATTGAAATTGGTTTGGAAATAGTGTTACCCCACCCCATTATCTAATTGGTCTTGAACTATGATTTGTCTCATGATTTGACTTTGTCATGTATACTATTGTAGTGCATAAATGGTTAAAAGATTAAACATAGATTTTGAAGGCCTTGTGGGCCATGTTTTCATTAAAATTAAAACATCAGCGGTCCACATATTCCACCAGGTTTATTTGATAATCTAAAGGAGGTTGAGACAATCCTCTAACTTTCTTTAATAAACTAAAGGGGGACGAGGCATTTCCCCAAGTTAACGGAATTAGATGGCATAGGTATAAGCTTGCAAGCGTACGGTATGAAAATACATATGTTGTGCCTTGATGTATAATTTCGTGGTTAATGAATGAGTTATTTGAAACTGGTTTTAAGTTTTTCTTAATGGTTTTATGTAGATAAGTCATGAAGGTATAGGTCTCAATTGTTTTATACTGGAAACTCATGTATGCCAACATGAGGTTTGGTCTTAATGACATGTGTGCATAGTTCACACTATTGATATATTTGGATTTTTTATTGAAGTGGGGTCGGGGCATTCCCTGGTCTTCCTTGATACTTTTTGTTCATATATCTAGCACTCGTTGGGGACCTTTCAGCAACAGAAGCTGAACCCAAATAGCCTATGAGTGCCTGTTATGACAATTGAGAAACATAGTCCAGGAAAAAGTTTTACTTAATGCTAAGCCTTGTAGCCTTTCCCGGCATGATATGCTTATATATATGTGTGTGTGTGTGTGATTGTGATTGTGTGCATTGCCTTTGAATAATTTTGAGATATTAATCATGGCATTAATTTATCCCTATTCCTTGAGTTAAATACTAGTGCTCATCCCATTGACCATCTCCCAACATTATATTCCCACATAACTGAAAATAATTCTAGTTTTCCTTCATAGTGACTAGGTAATCATGGGATATCTCGTGAGTCAACTTAGGGTTCTTTTATGGTTACGATCTGGTGGTATGATTCATTAGGGGTAGCGATGAGTCGTTAGGATAATATTTAAACAAATAAGACACTTAGTGACTTGACTTAGCTCTGAGTAAAAGTGGCTCACTAAGATCTATGAGGATAGGTTATGTCGAGTAATAGGGTTAAGTCATATGTTGTCTAGTGTCTAGTCCCTTTGATTTTGTCTTGGATAAGTCTAGGCCATACTAGTCATATAGTCTAGTGATATTGGAGTAATGGGGTCGTATGGTGGATAGTGTATGGGTGTTCAACTCACTATCTTGGTGATGACTTAAGTTTACTAGTCGTATATTATGGTCACGAGTCAAGAGTGTCGACTTGTAACCCCCTGTGGTCATTTTTACAGATTTAAACTGCGGGAACTTTTGATATTTACCACTTAAAACCCTTAAGATCCCATACCCCTATTATAATTTTTGGTCATTCATTCC
The DNA here is from genome assembly GCA_030864225.1 of Capsicum baccatum var. pendulum. Classification (NCBI taxonomy): domain Eukaryota; kingdom Viridiplantae; phylum Streptophyta; class Magnoliopsida; order Solanales; family Solanaceae; genus Capsicum; species Capsicum baccatum. The sequence continues at coordinate 157,919,526 of CM061558.1, forward strand.
ACACTTTACAAGATTAAACATCCTCATTATCTTTTAATAACCCTGTCAAGCAGAATTGTCTAGGGTTTCGCCAGAGTGGTCATCTAAGGGCTTAAGTATCAAAAACTCTCCACTAATCTTTATAATTAAGGAATATTACTCTTCCCTCATTGTTATTTTACTAAAAACACATGTTTAAAGCATTGTTCGTGAAATATTAATGCTGGTTTTGAAATCAATGTTGAGGGGTTTGAATGCATATTATTGAATATTGTTTTCTATGGTTTAAATTGTGATTATGCATGTTTAAATTAAGGTTTCCACATGTGGGTGCATGGAAATGGTTATTTAATGACGGGGTCATGGTTGAAACACCACAATCTTATGAGTTTTACTTTGATAATGGCATGCCCTCAGCCTGTTGGTAAAATTCTCAATGAAAAATATTTAGTCACATAGTTTAATTATTCTTAGAGTCCGTGCATAACAAAAATTGTTAAAGAAACAACAATTAGTTCTGGTTTGTTTCATATATTTTTGGAAAGGCATGTGTGGCTATGGTTTGATTATAAATGGTTTTGGTTAATTAGAAATGATAGAGTCTAATTTGGTCTAATATTTTACAGGGCATAAGGAAATAGACATGCAAGCTCTTATTTTTATATGAAGGTACTAATGTTAAATGCCTAGTTAAAAAACACTTAGTAAATGTTTGGAATATGTAAACGATTTAGTATAGGCTTGAAGGGGGTTGAGTAGCAATGCCGTAGAGGGTGGGGGTCCTGAGAAAGGGGGTTGAAATTGGAAACTATCATTTGTCGATGTGAGGTTGGTCTTGGAGACCGTGTGAATGATTTCACACATTATATTTTTATATACTAGTCATCTCAGGTTCTTTTCTCCAGTCGTGCGGCTATCATGCACTGGGGACCTTTTAGGTGGAAAAACTGATCTGATATAACTCGTGGGTGGATGTTTAGAATGGTAAATCTACACAGCCTAGGTTAAGGTTTTAAGTGAATGCTAAACGTTGTTTCCTAATCCATAACACTATATATATGTGTGTGTGTGTGTGTATGTATATATTTATTTGTATAGGGTTATTTGATTTGGTTTATAATGATGGCACTACTTATATTTATTCCTGAGTTACATCATAGCTTTAATTTACTACCCATCTTCAAGCATTGTATCCCCACGCGATGCAGGAACTATTACTACCATTCCTTTAACTTAGTAAATTGGATTTGGGGGCAGCTTTGAGACACATTGAAGTTGTGCGCTTCCACACTCCTTAAGACTCCATTTCATGCTATTGACTTTTGTCATTATTTTTATTTCTTTAGTATTGATTTTGGCTATGGTCGGGTGGATGTCTTGACTAGATATTTATTGATTCTGGATAGGGTTTTATCAGACTACTATGATTATGGACGGTATCGGTATTAGTGTTAGCCTTGGTATTGGTATTGGCATTGGATTGGTATTAGTTAGACATTTGGTCATAGTTGTTTGGTTATGGTTATAAACTTCAGCTAATGTAATTAAATTATTATTATTTTATCTTATTTTTGTTCGAAATTCAGTCAATATAGGATGTTGGGTGGTTAACAGTCTTGTGTTAGGGGTAGTTTTCAGAATTGGTTAAACTTGAGAAACTCGACACGACTAGGTCCTATTTTGGGTCATGCTTGATTGGTATCAGAGCTCTAGGTTAATGGTCTATTTGGAGTCCACAAAGCCATGAAGAGTAGAGTCTCTGTTAAGGGTATATAGTGTGCCACACTCATAAGGGCTCAGTTACAAGGCATTTAGGAATATTTCTCTTTCTTGTTGTCTATTTTTGGGCTATAGACTCTAAGGTACTTAAATCTTCTCTAATTCTCTCTTGTTCGCTTTTTAGATCATGCCACCCAGAGGATTTGAAGCTTACAGAAACTCCTGTGTCCCACCCAAGGACAAGGTTGATGGGATCCATCCTTCTTATAAAGCACAAACCCATTCTAAGGGTCAAATTCTAGATTGCTCACCTGGAGTTCCATATATCCCCTCTAGTCCTTCTCAAGCTCCTCAGGTTGATGTAATAAATGCTGAGTTTCATTAATCTATTCATATGTTGGAGAAGATAGTAGCTTCTCAGTCTAAGCGTGGTGCTTCTGTTACTCAATCTTCTAAGGACACAAGGGTTGGACATTTTATGAGGTTGGACCCTCCTGTGTTCACTGATGTTGAGGTTGAGAAGGATTCTCAAGATTTTCTTGATGAGATAAAGAAGATATTATGCTTTATACTATCTATGAATGTGGAGGGTGTGGAATTTGCTGCCTATCAACTAAAAGATGTGGCACACAAATCGTATGAGGAATGATAACAGTATGGGGGTGACGATGTTGAGTCAGCAGTGTGATGATTTCTCTAGTGCTTTTTTGGACTGTTTCTTTCCTCAAGAGTTGAGGGAGCAAAGGATGGAAGAGTTTGTTAAAGTGAATCAAGGAAAGATATCAGTCCAGGAATATGCCTTAAAGGTTCACCAATTATCTTGGCATTCTTAGGAGTTGGTGTCTAGCATGAGGGATAGAATTAGGAATTTTGCTTGTTAGTTTTCCTGTGACTTGATATTAGAAAGTAAGTCTGCCTTGTTGAACAAAGACATGGACAGCTCCAGGTTGGTTCTGTATATGCATCAAGTTGAAGAGGATAAGACGAAGAAGGAAAAGATAGGTGAAAGGCGGAGCAAGAAGTTGAGATTTTCCAAACATAGTAGTGTATAGCAAAAGAGTGGTAGGGATGGTCGAAAGTGGCCCAAAAAGAAGTGGGTCAACTCGGGATCTTGTTTAATGGCTAGTGATCCCCACCTAAAGCCTTTATGTGATAGGCATTTCCATAGTTTTTACTATTATGGGGCATAGGGTGCCCATTCTTAAGCTGTTGGAGCCTAATCAGCTCTATCTTATCCTTCTTGTAGATTTTGTGGTTGATTGCATCGGCGATACTGTGATGAAGGAAAGGAAAAGTGTTTCAACTATAGTCAGCTAGGGCACATTAATAGAAATTATCCTGTTGGTAAGGTTTTTTTCGGGGCATATAAGGTTCTTGTTACCTCTTCTTCATCTTTGGCACCAAAGGGTGACCTATCTGGCTCTGGCACATGTTGGAACATACTCTATGCTCTCACTACTCTTTATGAATTGGAGGCATCACCTAATATCGTTGCTTGTATATGAAAACTCTTTTCTCGTAATGTGTATTATTTACTTGACTTGGGGTCCACTCTTTTTTATGTCACCCCATTTTCGGTTGTGCATTTTGATTTTAGTCCTGAGTGTATTTCGGACCATATTTTTGTTTCTACCTTGGTGGGTGAATCTGTGGTTGCTAAGAGAGTCTGTACAGGTTGTGCAGTATCTATTGGCAGTCAGGAGACTTTGTTGGATCTATTTGAGTTAGACATGGTTGATTTTGATGTCATACTAGGCTGGATTGTTTGCACTCGTGCTACACATTTTTAAAGTATCATACCAGCAAGATCATTTTTAAATTCTGTATTGAATCGATTATTGAATCGGAGGGTGGTTCCCTAGCTCCTCAAAGAAGGTTCATATCATATCTTAGAACTCGGAGATTAATCTTCAAGGGGTGTGTCTATCATCTGGTCTGTGTTGATAATTCTAACTTGGAGGGTCCTTTCTTACATTCTATCATGGTGACGAATGAATTTACTATGGTCTTTCTCGATGACCTTCCTGGTGTTCCTATATATCTTGTTCAAGGCACTCTTCCTCTTTCTATTCCCCCGTATAGAATGGCACCAACTAACTTAATAGAGCTTAAGGAGAAACTGCCGAATCTTTTATACAATGGTTTCATCTATCCTAGTGTCTATTTATGGGGTGCACTAATGTTGTTTGTGCATAAGAAGGATGGTTTCCTTCATATGTTTATTGATTATCGGCAATTAAATAAGGTAATGGTAAAGAATAAATAACCACTTCCATGGATAGATGATTTGTTTGATTACATTTAGGGTGACAAGTTTTCCTCCAAGATTGACCTTTGATTCGGGTATCATCAGTTAATGATTAGGGAAATGAATATCCTATGACTATTTTTTGTACACAATATGGGCATTTTGAGTTCTTAGTTATGTCTTTTAGGTTGTTGTTTCCCCAACAACATTCATAGACTTGATGAATAGATTCTTTCCTTAGTTTTTGGATTTTTTCATCATCTTATTAATAAATGACATTCTGGTGTGTTCTAGGAGTGCGGTGGATCATACCGATCACCTCCACATCGTATTACTAACCTTAAAGGACCAACAATTATATTCAAAAAATTTGAAAATGTGAATTCTAGTTGAACACTGTCAATTTTCTTGGTCATATCATCTCTAGTGAATGGATTAGTGGATTCTCAGAAAGTTATAGTGGTTAAGAAATGGCCTAGACCTACAACTCCAGCCAATACTCGAAGCTTCTTGGGCTTACTGGTTACTATAGGAGGTTTGTGGAATGTTACTCATCTATAACTAGCCCATTGACTAAGCTAACTAAGAAGAAGGTGAAGTTCTTATGTTCTGATACTTGAGAGGGTAGTTTTCAGAAGATGAAGGATAAGCTGGCTCTGGCTCCACTCTTGACTTTTTCTGAAGGCACTGATAGGTTTGATATATATTATGATGCATCCAGTGTGAGGCTTGGTTGCATTTTGATTTAGCAAGGAAAAGTGATAGTTTATGCCTCTAGACAGTTCAAGGTGCATGATAAGAATTATAAGACTCATGACTTGGAATTTTTGGTTATGGTATTCACTTTGAAAATCTAGCATCACTATTTACATAGAGTGCTTATGGATATCTTTATAAATCATAAGATCCTGCAATATTTGTTTACTCAGAAAGAGATGAACCTCAGGAAAATGAGATTGTTTGAGCTGTTCAAGGATTTTAACATTAGTCTTCACTTCCATCCAGGTAAAGCTAACATGGTTACTGATCCTTATAGAAGGTTATCCATGAGATTCTAGCTCATGTGGATGAAGGAAAGTTGACATTGGTTAAAGATATTCACTATTTAGCTAACATTAGAGTTCATCTCTTGGACTCCGAGGATGGTGGTGTATTTGTTAAAAAGGTGGCAAGGTCATCTCTTAGTGCGAAAATAAGAGAAAAGTAGGCGTTAGATCCTATCTTATGAGGATTGAGGGTGATACAGGTGGTTAGAAAGTGATGGCCTTCAAGATTAGTGGTGATTGTACCTTATCGTACCAAGGGTGGCTATATGTTATTGACATAGATGGACTGTGATTAAGGATCTTGACTAAGGCGCATAAGTCGTACTACGCTATCCAGCGTGGTTCGACAAAAATATATCATGACTTTAAGGAAATGTATTGTTGGAAAAATGGGAAGCGAGATGCAACTAGTTTTGTGTCTAAGTGGATGGTGTACCAACAGGTAAAAGTTGAGCACATAACGTCCAGAGGATTGTATGAAGAAATTAAGTTGTCTGTGTGGAAGTGGGAGGTGATCAATAATAATTTTACTACAAGTCTTCCTCGATCTCAAAATTAGTTTGATTTGGTTATGGTTATCGTGGATAGGATGATCAAGTATGCTCATTTCTTGCCAGTGAGGACAAATTTTTCGTAGAGGATTATGCAATGTTATACCTCCAAGAAATTGTGAAGTTGAATGGGGTGCCTATTTCTATCATCTCAGATCGTGGTATGCAGTTTTCATGGCAATTTTGAAAATTAATTCAGAAATGTTTGGGAACCATGGTGAGTCTTAGTACTGCTTTCTACCCACAATCAGATGGGCAAGTGGAAAAAAACTATTCAGGTATTGGAGGATATGCTTCAAGCTTGTATGATTGACTATGGAGGTAGTTGGGTTGAAAAGTTGCCCCTTATAGATTTTGCATATAACAACAGCTACCACTCTAGTACTGGGATGGCTCTGTTTTAGGTCTGGTATAATAAAAGGTATAGGTCTCCTACTGGATGGTTCGAGGTTGGTGAGGCAAAGATGTTTGGTCCAGATTTTGTTAACCAAGCCATGAAGAAGGTGAAGGTGATTCGGGATAAGCTTAAAACCACCTAAAGTTGCTAAGATTCCTATTCAGATATGAGGCATAGAAAGTTAGAGCACTAGGTTGGGGATAGGGTTTTCTCAAAGGTATCTCCCATGAAGGGAGTGTTGCAGTTTGGGAAGAAGGGGAAGCATAATCCCTTGTATATTGGTCCATACCTGGTTTTGAGAATGGTTGGTAACATTGCTTAGTAATTTGAGTTTCCTTCTACTCTGATCTCTATTCAACCGATGTTCCATGTGTCTATGTTGAGGAAGTGTGTGGTTGATTATTCGCAAATTGTGCCTATCAAGGATATTCGTATTTCAGATTCCTTATCTTATAAGGAGGTCTCAGTTAAATCTTGGAGCGGTAATTTCGTCGGTTGCAGGCCGAGGATGTAGCTTTTGTATAGGTTCTGTGGAGGAACAACAAGGTTAAAGAGGCTACTTGAGAAGTCGAAGACAACATGAAGTCAGAGTATCCATTCTTTTTTTCCGCTCTAGAAGATCATGCATAAGGTAGGTCTTATTCTTAAAATCTTCATTTTCTAACATAATTAAAGGTAAGGGTCGAGGAATATAGGGTTTAAACATGCTAGTCAATGCCTTGTTACATCATTTGAGGATGAATAATGAAAGTAGGGGAGAATTGAAACACCTTAGTTTTTGGCCCTTGGAAAATTCTTGAGCTTTGAGTTCACTGTCCTATTAAGAACTCATCATTTGAGTCATATGTTTTGGGTACAGGATAGGTGAACCATATTGTTAGTTTCCAGTAATGGTTGTTGGGGTTCTATTATGGTTACAGTTTGGTGGTACAAGTCGTTATGGGTGGTGACGAGTCGTTAGGATGATCCATAACAAAATTAGATACTTAGTGATTTCACTTTGCTTTGAGTATGACTGGCTCACTAATAGATATGATGATAGGCTACGAGCAGTAGGGTTAAGTCATATGTTGACCAGTGTTCAATCCCTTGATTCTGTCTTGGATATAACTAGGGCATGCATATTGTATGATGTGGTAATGATTAGGGTCATGGTGTTGTATAGTTGATAGTTTATTGTTGTTCAACTCACTATCTTGGTGTTGAATCTAGGGTACTAGTCGTATGTTGTGGTCACGAGTGATAGGGGTTGACTCTTAATGACCTGCGATCTTTTTAAAAGTTTTAACTAGGGGATATTTGGACATTTCCCACTAAAAACACTTTAGGTCCCACATCCCTATAACACTTTTTTTTAATTCATTTCATACTTTACAATATTAAATATCCTTTTTACCCTCTAAAAATCCTCTCAAGAATAATTGTCTAGGGTTCTCCAAAGTGGTTATTAGTGGGCCTCAGGAATAATATATCTCTATGAATCTTTGTAATTCAGACATGTTATTCTTCCTTCATTATTAGTTTACTAAAAGCACATGCTTAGACCATTGCTTGTGAATCATTAATGGTGGTTTTGAAATCATTATTGAGGGTTTTAAATACATATTATTGAATACTATTTTCAATAGTTTAAACTGTGATCATGAATGTTTAAATTATGGTTAGTTTACTAAAAACATATGTATAAAGCATTGTTCGTGAATCATTAATGGTGGTTTTAAAATCATGGTTGAAATGTTTGAATGCATATTATTGAATATTATTTTCTATGGTTTAAATTGTGATTATGCATGTTTAAATTATGGTTTTACATATGTGGGTACATAGGAATGGTGATTTAATGAAAGAGTCATGGTTGAACCCCACAATTTGATAAGTTTGGCTTTGATAATGGCATGCCCTCAAACTGTTTATGAAATTGTCAATGAGAATGATTTTTCACATAATTTAATTATTCTTAGATCCCTCGTATTGCTTAAATTGTCAAAGCAACATGAATTGGTTTAAAATGGTTTTGGAAAGTCCTCGGTGACCATGGTGTGATTATATATGGTTTTGGTTAACTGGAAATGATGGAGTCAAATTTGGTCAAACGGTTTACATGACATAATGTTATAGACTTTCAAGCTCTAATTTTTTGTATGATGACACCTACGATTAATTCATAATTAAAAGACTCCGTAATTTGCTGGGAATGTGCAAATGTTTTAATATGGGCTTAATGGGGGTTATGTAGCAATATTGTGGAAGGTGGTTTTCCCGAGGGGCCAACACTGAAACTCATTTTTGTCGATTTAAGGGAGGTCTTGATGACAGTGTCCATGTTGTCATATTTTATATTTTTGAGATATACTAGTCATCTCAGGTTGTTTTCTCTATTCGAGTGGCTAACACACGCTGGGGCCCTTTTAGTAATGGGAGCATAACCCATATAGCCCCATGGTTGTGGTTTAGAACGACAAAGCTGTACAATCCAGGTTAAGGTTTTAAATAAATGCTAAACCTCGTTCACTACCACAGCACGATATTTATATATATATGTATATATTTGTTTACATATAGCTATTTGTTTTGGTTTTGAATGATGGGATTTCTTTATCTTTACCCTTGAGTTAAATATTAGTGCTCACTCCGCTAACTGACTTCATGCGTTTTATCACCACGCGATGTAGGAACCGATCATACTACTATTCCTCCTGCTCAGTGACTTGGATTTGAGGTTAGCTTTAAGTTAGATTGAAGTGGTGATCTTCCATACTCTAGAAGACTCCATTAAATTCAATGTACTTTTTTTCATTATTGTTATTTCTTGGGTTTTGATTTTTTCTATGGTCACGGCATGTCCCAATTGGATATTCATTGATTATTGAGAGTGTCTTTGATGAACTACTATGGTCATGGGTGGTGTTCGTATTAGTGTCAGCCTTTGTATTGGTATTGGCATTGGGATTGGTATTTGTTGGATATTTGGTTGTGATTGTTTGGTTATGATTATAAACTTCATCTAAGGTTTTTAAATTATTTGTGTTTTATCATGTTATATGTTTGAAATTCATCCGACATGAGATATAAGGTGGTTAACGCTGGGGTGTTGGGGGTGGTCTCCGGTCCTGGTTGGACTTGAAATACCTGACATAACTAGACCCTAGTTCGGGTCATATTATGGATGCAGTTCTCAACTCACTTTTGTCATTCTTTCCACAGAGATTTGGGAACTAAGGTTAACCTTAGCACAAATTCCACCCCTCAGAGGGATGGACAAGTAGAGAGGATGATTTAGAGTTTGGAGGATATCCAGAGGTATTACATGAATGAATTTCGTGGTGGTGGGGTCAATCATTTGCCTCTTATCAAATTTTCTTATAACAATAGCTGTCACTAAAGTATTGGCATGGCTTAATTTGAGGCTTTGTATGGTAGGAGGTGTACATCTCCCATTGGGTAGTTTGAAGTTTTTGAAGCTGGATTTTTTGGTCCTGACTTGGTTTATCAAGCTATAGAGAAGGTGAAAATGATTTGGGATAGGCTTAAGATAGCCCAAAGTCGTCAAAAGTCCTATGCACCTTAGGTCAAATAGATTTGGAATTTGATATTAGTGATCAGGTGTTTTTCAAGGTTCTCCCATGATGGGAGTGAAGCGGTTTTGAAAGAAGAGGAAGCTCAGTCCCTAATACGTCATCCCCTATTTGATTCTGAAGAGAGTGGGAAATGTTACCTATTAGCTAGAATTTCCAGCAATTAAGGTTTTATTCACCCTGTGTTTTATGTGACTATGTTGAAGAAGTGCATGGGTGATCCTTCCTTGATCATTTCTTTGGAAAGTATTGGTATTGTGGACTCCTTGTCTTCTAAGAAAGTCCAAGTTGAGATATCGGATAGGCATGCCGGATATTTAAAGAAAAAGTACATAGCTTTAGTGAAGGTTCTATGGAGAAACGAAAAGCTTGAGGAAGCTACTTGGGAAGCTGGAGAGCATATCAAGTCCAAGTATCCATTCTTATTTCCCACATTAGATAACACTGCTTAAGGTATGGGTTTCGTTTTTCTCATTCAACTTTCTGAGATTTTTATTTGATGTTGGTATAATCTTGCTATTTCTCATGCTATAGGTATGCTAACTCATCATTTGGTAATGAGTGATCCCTAGGGCAAGATAATAAAACACCCTCATAATTTTCAGAATTTTATTTTTAGCCCTCCCTTGTTCGAAACATCAATTTTTAACTTAAATTGTATTTAGGTGTATGAATATGGTTTCCCGAGAGAGTTTCAGAATTATTAGATGGGGTTCGGAGTGGTTTTGGACCACAGAGGAAGTAAGGCTCTGTATATTCCCATGTCACAAAGGATAATCTCCATAATAAAATCTCTGACACAGAGGATAATCTCTGCGTTAGGGTCTATAGCTTCGAGGTTACCCTTTGCGATAAGGTCTATTCCATGCCCTTATGTAAACTCATTACATTTTGTTATATTTTATTGGGATGAGGGGTATTAGGGACATTTTACCTATCTGCAACCCTAAAGCATTATATAGCCCGTTTTCTTCAGTTTATAGAGAGGTTAATTTCCCCAATTACACTCTCTAACTCAAAACACCAGATAAGCATAAGGATTCCATTGTATATTCATCTCTAAGTTTCAAGCTCCGAATTACATTCCAATTCTCATGTATCTAAGAAAATTACTCTTCCCCCATTATATTATATCAAAAACATATGTTTATAATTGTAACCATGTAATTTAATTAAGATTTGCGAATATGGGTTTGAAGTTTTGGAATTAACGCATCTTGAATTGATTTCCATGGTTTTAATACAATTGTTCATGCTTTGTATTCATGTTTCAAACTAATGGGGCGTATGGATGCAAGAATTGGAACAAGGGTTGAGGTATTCCCCCAATTTAATAATTTTTGTATTAAAATTAGTTTGTAATATGTATCCCCTACCTCATTTGTGTAATTGATCTTAAACTATAATTTGTCATATAGTTTGACTTACTTATGTACACTATTGCATTGCATAAATCATTAAAAGATTAAACATGGATTTTGAAGGCCTTGTTGGTCGAGTTTTGTTTGAAATTAAAACATCGGGGGACGATGCATTCCCCAAGGTTTATTTGATAAGCTAAAGGAGGTTGAGGCAGTCTTCTAACTTCATTGAGTAAACTAAAGGGAGTTGCGACATTCCCTAAAGTTAATGAAATTGTATGGCATATTTATAAGCTTACAAGTATATGGTATCACAATACCTGTGGTGTGCCTTAATGTTTAATATTGTGGTTACTGAATGACTTATGTGAAACTTGTTTTAAATTTTGCTTAATGGGTATTATGTATCTATTCCATGAAGGTGTGGTTCTTGGCTGACCAATACTGGAAACTCATGCGTGTTGACATGAGGTTTTGTCTTAATGACCTGTGTGCATGGTTCACACTATTGATATATTTTTTTATTGATGTGGGGTTAGGGAATTCCTTGGTTTTCCTTGATACCGCTGGTTTGTATGGCTAACATGCATTAGGGACCTTTCAACAAGGAAAGTTAAACCCATATAGCGTGTGGGTGCCTGCTATGATGGTTTTGCTACATAGTCCAGGATAAAGTTTTACTTCATGCTAAGCCTTGTAGCCTTTGCCCGACATGACATTCTTATATATATATGTATATATATGATTATGTTCATTGGGTTAAAATGATTTTTAAATGTTGATCATTGCATTTTTTTATTCCTGTTCGTTGAGATATATGCTAGTGCTTGTCCCACTAACCGTCTTCGAACGTTGTATCCTCACACGACCAAAAATAATTCTACTTTTCCTGCGCAGTGACTAGGTGGTCATGGTATAGCCCGTGAGTCATATTGAAGTGGTAAGCTTCCATACTTCGGAAGACCTTATTTCATATTTTGATTTCCCTATGTCATATACTTTCCCTTGGTGTAGTTTTGCCTATCGTCGTGGGTATGGCCCGACTTAGATTGATTTTTTTTTAGTTTAGAGGATTTGTGTAATACTATTGACTTGGGATTTGTTGTTGAATTCTTAGACTTCTTTTAAGTCATTCTCTTCTACCTCATTTTACGTTTGGAATTCCATTTATCAGATTTTATTGTTTTTTGACTAGGAGAAGCCAGTGGTCTTCGATCCTTGGTGGACTCGAGATACTCGTCACGGTCAGGCCCTAATTCAGGTCGTGACAGTTAAGGTATCTAAATTTACTTCTAGATGCTTAATAAGCCATAATTAGCCCTAAGATATCAATTTTACCTAAAGAATGAGTAATAAGCTTATTATGCCTAATTTACGTTTTCTTAATAGGCTAGATATTCCAGTTAATACTAATTATATATCCATGACCTAATTATCAATCTATATCTAGCATAATATCAAAAATGTACTATGAATTAGATCATCTATGAGGAATGTAAACTAAGCCTACCTAGATGCAGAAGAAAAGCCTAAAGAAATATACTAAGTCATGAATTTCCCTTCCTGAGAAGCTTCCAAAAGATGCTATGCTATCAAAATCATAATCTACACATCAATAGGAGAACAATGGTACCCATATTGTATTTGTTTGTTTTAGGTCAAAATTAAGTAAAACTGCCATGAGGAGTTTGTTTTCGGAATTAAACTTTTGAAATTTATAACACATCCTTCTATGCTCAAGAAATATACCCTCAAGAATTGGTAACTTCTGAGATCAAATGTTGCTACAATCAACCTTCCAATTTTCTAGGAATTTTGGAAAAATTATAAGAAATTAACCATGGACTTGATGAAAATTTACCAAGAATTCAAAGAAAAAAAAAAGTATTTGATCTTGCAAACACCAAAAATCACCTACTTAATGTTTTCTCCAAGTTTCTAATCTTTTGAGGGTTTTAAACTCTTAAATTATTTTTCAATGGAAGAGAAATCAGATAAATAGGTATTTAAGGCTAACCAAGTGTCGCTTAATAAGATACTAGGCATCTTAAACGATCACCGCTTTCATGGACAAGTGGCGCTTTATCAGTTACCGTTGCATGCAGTCCAACCCCTTAATTTTTTTTCTTGCTTCTTAAGCATTGAGGGATCTACTTTAGCGGACCTAAGCATGGCAAACCTGAATGCTCAAGCTACTTGTTGTCCACTTTAACATCCCTTCACTTAAGCAAACCAAAGGGTGCTTAAGTGGGTTCACTAGTAAAGTGCACCAACTAGAGTCTTGTGTTGTTTGAAGTTTCAACCGAATCCTCAATATTCATTTAGATTCCTATATAAGAAAACAAACTATGCTACCTTATAAAATCTGTTGTTTCGCACTCAATAGTGTAGTCAAAATTTTCGTCCGAGGTCTTTTTAATAAAAATTAGGCCACACACCTAAGTGCCATTTTTCTCAATTCCAACCAATAGCTCAAAATGTGTTTGGAATCTTTAGGATAAAAAATAAAGGTCCACTTAACCTAAAATCAATGTTCCGGTGTTTTTAGATCTATCAGAATTGGCATACAAGGTGGTTTGACTGAAGTTATTGTACAGTGGCCAATTCTAACTTGCGAAGACTTTAAAACAAAGAATTATATCTTAAAAATAAATTAACTACACGATAACTACATTGTCATCTCCAATATGTCATATATGATTAGGGGTAGCCATAGTAAATTTCTATATGGCAAAAGTAATCACTAATTCAGAAAATGACCTAGAGTGTTATTACAAATCAATTGTCCTTATTGTCACCACAAGCTCTATCACACCAATAATGTCTATTTTTTCTCCATCAATGGGTATAACATATACATTATTGGTTTAGATCTATTCCATGCTAACATTTAACTTTTTGAATACCAATAGAGGACAAAAGTTTGCAGCAGGTCCTCCATTAATTAGGACTCAAATATCATAGGATTACTCATATTTTACAATAATATAGAGGCTGCAATTATGTCTAATACCTTCCATGAGTAGTTATTCATTTGAGAAGGTGACCCTATTTACCTTAAAGATTCTTCCAACAATTTTCTCCAATTATTTCTTTAAAATACAACTGACATATGTGTATCATTCAAAATTTTCACTATAGCTTTTCAATTCAAATTTTAGTGTATCCACAAAGACAACAAAGTTATTTGAGCTAGAGTTTTCCTCAACTATACTTTAAAATCTTTACAAATTCTATAGCCTCTTCCTAAGTAACCAACTTCTTGACTAGAATTTGGTAATCCGACCTTCTTTTCTTTCATAACTCTTCTGAGAAAAATCATCACCTGGAATAATATAATCCATCTACTCCATCAAATTCTTTAATAATTTCCTTTCCCTTGTGAATCTCTACAGTGCAATTATAGTTTCAAGAGACTACCTTGGTGTTAACCATAGGAAGTTGTGACTCTAGTTTAATAATAAAATGTGTGATAAAAGCTTATTTCACAACTAAGAGGGGCTTGGTGGGCATTCCTAGAATAATTAACTTTGATTTATTATCTTTCCCCAACACTTTATGAAGTTTTTTCACAGCTTGCGTAGGAGTATTTGATGGGTTGGGCATTACTAGCATCTCATTTACTCCTAAAGGCATTGCTTTTGTCAAATCGTCAACATTTGTAAACGTTTTCATATCAGTTGTCATCTTAATGATAGGTTTGTCTGAATCTATGGAATCTTCTCCATAATGTATCAATTTGAGTATATTTGTTTCAACATGATTCAATAGTGAGTTTTGATTAATGTTTGGGGCATCCAAGTTTTGTGATAAGTTGGAAAATTGACAACTTTGCACTTTTTACGCTTGAATTTTATGTATTCTCCATTAATTTCAGGTGACTTTTATTTTATGATGCTCATTTATGTAGGTAAGGAATGAATACGAGGTTGTGCTATCCATAAGACTAAATTAAAGTGTGAGAAGTGAAGAAAAAAAATATAAAAGTAACACTTGGGTAATTTAGAGGCCACCTACACATGCATGTGCTATGATTTTCTCGCATATGGCTAAGGAAGCTCAAGTTAGTGTCATCTATGTGAGGTACCTACACCTGTCATCGCCTGTACTGGCACCTGCCAGCAAGTGACCGGTGCGTTGGAAATTTTGTTAATATGCAAGAACATGAATTTGGGGGTTTAAAATGGGGGTTTCCATCTCTAGAACTCCATCTTTGTACTTTTTGAAGCTTTAGAAATATACTATGAAATTAGGGACTTTCATTTTCTTATTATTGAATTCAGATCTCTAGAATTATGATAATCTTTTGTTCAATGGAGCAATGGGTTGAGAATTTGGATAATTTTTCCTCTTTCTCTCTCTATGACTAGGTAATTAATTTGTTTGAGGCTATGCTTGAGTAAGTTATGATTATTGTACGGTCGTTGTTTATTTGTCTTACTAATTAGCTAATTGACATGGGTTTATTCCTATTCTATGTTTAAATCTATAATTTGAGGTTACAAACTCTAGTTAACTTTATAACCCTTATTATCTTTGACAAAGGGGTTGAGGGTAAGAGATAAGAGTGAATAACATCTTGATATATGTCATTTAATAGTATCTCTTATATGTAAGGACACTAATTGAGGTTTTAGATTTTTCAAACAATTGTACTTGTGTGTTGTGTAAAAGACCCCATTTGTGAAACTTTAGCATTTGATTGATAAATTCACACTAAATACCCATAATCTAGACTACCCATGAACCTTAGCAAAATCTATACAAATGTTCATTACCCAGCCATACAATGACACAATACAAAGTCTCAGTCCACACTTTATTTCAACTCTACTTATCTAAACTTCAAATTATGTATTTCTACAATTATTAAATTGTTAACTATCAATTGTTTGAAACAACCCCTCTCCCCTCCATTTTACTTTCTCATTTGATTTACATTGCATTTCGAGTCAACTTCTAGTAAATCTTAACACTTTAGATTGAATTTTATGTTCTTATTTCCTAAGGATATGATCTCAACTTTTTTTGTAAAAAAGATTGACGATGACTACTTATACCTGTAAGGTGTAATTTGATCTTCATCAAATTTTTACATTATTGTCGAATAATGAAACAGAGTTTACATTTTTTTAGTGTTATAAGTAACCTTAAGTTATCCTTAGTGTTTATTTTACCTTATTTGTTGTTTTTCTTCTCTCTCAAGTGAGAACTAATGTTTACACTATACCATGATCCTAAATGGTAGGACTACCGCTACTTTTGATGGCATCTCGAGGACGAAGATCTACTCGGAGATGTAGGCAGATCTGTTGTCATTCACATACCACCAGTAGAAGGGAATGGATATATCATATTGCTCTTATGATACTTCATTTACAATAGATGGAGGTATTATTTGGGAGTCAAACCCATGACAACATCAACCTTCATTTGAAATATTTCATTGATATGTGTATTCCATTCGATATCGCCCACACATCTCAAGAATCAATCTATTTGCATCTATATCCATTCTCATTAATAGAAGAATTGGTCTTATGGTTTCGAGAGTTTCCCGTGGGTTCTATCACCTCACGGGTTGAATTTACTGAAAAATTCTTGGATCAATTCCTGGATTTGCATTTAAGGGATGAAATTATTAACTTTTTGCCAACTTAACAACAAACCATTACACAAGGTCTGGTAAATATTTACCAAAAAGTTATTAAAATATCCAAATTATGAGATCTAAGAAAACATTCTCCCTCTAATCTTCGATAGGGAATTGGACCAATTGTGAAAGATGGTAGCCGATAATGCAGTTGAATGTTCCTCCATAAGACTGGACCAAAGGTAACGAGAAAAGATTCATTGATATAGAGAAGTTTAATAATGAAAATGACCATGCTTGTATCCTTATGGGTGTTGAAGGAAGTGATAGGATGTTTATGGAGATAAAGAGAAATTTTTCACAACTCAATCAAACGATTATCTCACATTCAACCTTTATCAAGCAATCTAAAAATCAATTCAGCCAAATCTTTTCTAACCTAAATGCAAGACAGAAGATAGATTACGCGGTGACACAATAGCTAATAAAAAATGTTGCTCACATCATGGCAATTGTAATTAGGGGTGGTTGAACTCTTGTTTAGGTAAATCTTAATCTTGATGAATACCCCAACAGTATGGGAAGTGATTAACAAGCTAATGGAAAAAATGTTGATGGCAAAAACAAATGAAGATATCTCAAATATTAATGAACCAAGTGTTGAAAAGACTAGAGTAGTGGATGAAATGGTTGAAAGTAAAGAAGCAGCAAAAGTGGTTGATGGAAATGTTCCAAAAATGGAAGGAAGTCACTTTGAATTAGGGACACAAATAAAAATTCCTCCACCATTTCTACAAAGGCTTAAGAAGAAGGAATATAACTCTATGTTCAAGAAACTCCTAGTAAAATTTAGCAACTTATCATTGAATATACCATTATTGGAAGCTTTACAAGAGATGCTTGGGTATGCTAAATTCATGAAAGATTTGGCCAAAAAGAAATGAGTCATGGCTTTGGTAACAATTAAAGTGACATATAATTTTAGTACAATAATTTCTAGCATAATGGGGGTAAAGAAATAAGATCAGGAGAATTCACCATTCCATGCACATTATGGTGTACAAGTTTCATACATCATTATGTGATCTTGGGGTGGGAATCAATTTTAGGCAATTTGAATTATTTCAAAATCAATGTTTGGATACTCAAGATCCAACTGCAATAAGGGTCGTAATAGATAATTGATCCATCAAGAAGCCCGTGGGTGTGTTTTATGATGTATTTGTGAAAGTGGACCTCTTTTTTTCTAAATAATGTTATCATTATAGATTGTAAAATTGATTATCAGGCCCCTATAGCTATCATTCTTGGTAGGATATTTTTGGCTACCATTTAAGCTTTAGTTGATGTAGAGTGTGGTGAAATAAAATTCTAGGTAAATAATGAGAAGGTGCCATTCAATGTGTGTAAGTCCACGAAACAACCTATGGATTTACCGGTTTTCTATGTGATCGATGTGGTTGATGATGAAGTGACTAATACCATGGAGGTATCTTTTGTAAGTGACCCCTTGATAGGTGTCTCATAGAACTTAGGTAGTATTAAGATTGAATAATATGATGATTTGGTTACTTTATTGATTAGTCTTGGCTTCTATACTAGCGATCCTTATATGTTGGATCTTGACTTGAGGAATTTAGAAAGCACCCCACCCCTACAAGATCTTATATTATTGAACCACCTAAAATTAAACTTAAGTTGTTGCCTTCAGTCTTCATTATATCTTTTTGGGTGAGAATAATACCTTGCTAATCATTGTTTCATATAGTCTATTGCCTTGGCAAATAGAGGCCCTAAAGTCTATTGTGAAAAATTTTATCTGAATTATTGTGTGGACCATAGTGGACATCATAGGGATGGTTCCTGGAATTTTCACCCACAAAATTATGTTAGAGGGTTATTATGTGCCTAATGTACAACATTATCAAAGTCTAAACACAATGATGGAAGAGCTGGTCAAGAAGCAGATTATCAAGTGGATTGATATGGGTATTGTATACCCGATTTTGAATAGTATGTCGGTTAGTTCAAAAAATGTGTTCCAAAGAAGGTAGTATGACAGTAGTCCTAAATAAGAACAACGATCTTATACCCGTCCGTCTAGTCACAAGTTGGTAGGTATGTATAAATTACCAAAATTTGATTTTTGAATTGAAAGATACTAATTTCCATGTCATTCATGGACCAAATGCTAGATCAGTTATCTTGGTGGGGTGGTATTATTTTCTTGACGAGTAATCAGGTTATAACAATATTTGTATTGCACCCAGAGATCTAGAGAAAACCAAATTCATATGCCCCTATAGGACCCTTTCTTTTAAATACATGCCCTTAGGGCTATGCAATGCGCCCACTTTCTTTCAATGATGTATGTTGTGTATATTCTTGAACATGGTATAAGACACCATGGAAGTGCTCATGGATGATTTTTCCATGGTCGATGGCTTATTCGAATCATGCCTTAAATATTTGACTATGGTCTTTGAGTGGTATGTGGAGATTAAACCTTGTTTTGAATTGGGAAAAATATCATTTCATGGTCAAAACGGGTATCATGCTTTGACATAAGATTTTAGGTAAGGGCATCAATGTTGATAAAGTAGAGGTAGAAGTGATTGCTAAATTACCTTCCACCATTTGCATAAGAAATCTTAGAAGTTTTCTTGGTCACGCCGGGTTTTACAGACATTTTGTCAAAGATTTTTCTAAGATTGCTCACCCTTTATGCAAACTCCTAGAAAAGAAAGTGATGTTTTAATTTGATGGTGATTGTTTCAGAGCTTTTCATTTTCTCAAAGAGATACTTATGTCTGATCATATCATCATGTAATTTTATTAGGCAATTACTTTAGAAATAAAGTATGATGCGTGTGGTTTGGCACTGGGTGCGGTGTTGGGCGAAAGAAATGATAAGTTATTTCACCCGGTCAACTATTCTAGCAAATCATTGAATGATACCCAACATAAAATGTGATTATGGATGAAGATTTTCTAACAGTGTTGTATCTTTTTAAAACATTTTGACCCTATTTGTTAGGTATGAAAGTCGTTGTGCACTTAAACCATGGAACTCTTCGATATTTAATGGTGAGAAAAAAAGCAAAACTATAGTTTAGTAGATGGATATTACTCCTCAAAGAGTTTTATTTTGAGGTTAAGGATTGGGAGGGCTGTGAAAATCAAGAAGACCAACTCTCTCGCCTTGAATCTATTTATGAGAAATTGGATTAAATCAATATTGATAAAACCTCTCCTAATGGACTAGTCATGTAACTTTTGGGGAGTATAGGGCCTTGGTAATAACACTTTACCAATTATATTATTTGTAGTTTGGATTGATTCCCAATGATATCAACCATTATCAAAAGAAGTGGTTCTAATATCATATGAAGAAATACTTTTGTGATGAACCATAATTATTTAGATATTGTCGATAGAATGATTTGTCAGTATGTTATGGAGTCTAAAATACGGGTCATTCTGGATACTTGCCACTCATCTCAATTTGGTGGACATCATGGTGATATTATAATGGCTGCAAAAGTTCTTCAAAGTGAATACTATTGGCCTACTCGGCATAGAGATGCTCATGAGTTGGTCAAAATATGCACTCAATATACACATGCAAGAGTGTATATTTAGAAGGCATGAGATGTCTTTAAAACTTAAATTTGAGTTGGATTTACTTGATGTATGGGTCATTGTCTTCATGGGTCCCTTCGTGAGTTCGTATGGGAATAAGTGTATTTTGGTGGCCGTCAATTATGTGTCCAAATGGGTGGATGCAATTGATCTACCGAACAATAAAATAAAGAGTGTCAAATTCTTCTTAAAGAAGTATATCTTAACCATCTTTGGGACTGCACGAGCATTCATTAGTGATGGTTAATCACACATTTATAAGAACATTTCTTGATAAATATAGGGTGAAGCATGAGTTGGCTACTCCATATTATCCCTAAATGTGTGGACAAGTTGAGGTCTCTAATTAAGATACCAATGAATCTTAGAGAAAACGATAAATATTGGATGCACAAATTTGGCATAATAACTTGATGATGCTCTTTGGGCATATAGAATCGCATTTAAGACTCTTATCGCCATGTCACCCTATCAATTAGTGTTTCTATAGGGTTTTCACCTTCCAATAACGTTTGAGCATAAAGCATTATGTGCGATACATAAGTTTAACATAACTTGGGATGGTGCCTGCAAGACAATATTGGAACAATTACATGAGTTAGAAGAGTTCTGGCTTAAGGCGTATGTGAGCTCGGGTTATACAAAGAGAAAATAAAGAAATGGCAAGATGCTAAGACTTGAAAAGAGAGCTTTGTATGGGTAATAAAGTCCTACTAATCAATGAAACTATTTGTATATAAGAAAAAATCTAAGTGGTCGATCCTGTATGTGGTAATATATGTATATTAGAGTAGGTCTATTGAATTGGAGTATCATGAGAAGAGAAAGTTCACAGTGGAAGGTCAACGATGGAAAAATTATCATGTGGGTAGACCCCGACATACAAGGTTGAGTTTCTTTGCTTCAAGGATATCTATTTATGTGAAACAACATAGTTCCTCAAAGATAACCAAGGAACTTCTTGGGAAGAAACCTAGGTTCATTATTTTCTTTGTGTTAATTATAGTCTATTTTGGAGAATGTAGGTGAAAATTTTATGAAAGAAAGGAATCACACATAGTTTTGGCTAAAATTGAGCACCCTCTAGCACATATGTCGACATCGCCATACATGTTAGGATGCATGTGTCTAGCATGAGACTCTAGCAAACTACCTTATGATCCAAAGTACACCTACGGGTTCATTCCAAGAACATACATGGCGTAGGATGGCCGTGCAGGTCGCTTGAAATTATCAATGAGAATTGCCTCTTAGTGCTTTGCCACCTATGGGCGCATATCAAGCACCTACTGGAACATGCCAACACCTGTGTATACAAGCCAATCACCTACTTATGTAGGATGCCTATGCAGATGGCTTTAAATTCCAAAGGCATACTAGCTATTGCTCAAAGGCTACCTGGCTATACATGGCAGGCACATGTTTGCGCAAGCTGGCCACATAGGTAAGACTTTGTGCAACTTAATTGGGTAAGTTTTTCTTATGCTTATATTTCCCGATAATACCAGTACCATTTTCATTATATCATTTTAATCTTTTATACTTTCATTTATCATTTATTCATAGTCTCCTCCACCCCAAAAGATTCGATTTTTCTTCTCTCTTTGCAAAAAAATTCTCTCGGTTCAAACTTTAAAAAAAATTTCAACATTTTTTCAAGAACACACACACACTTCATCAATTACATCTCTAGGGTTCTTAATCTTCATACTCTCTTATCATCATCTTACATCTTGAATAGATTAGGTAAATTCACTTTGTATAAAAATTTTCAAATTTCCCTTTAGTTCAAATAGTGAAATATATCTCATTCTACTTTCTAGTGATGATTTGGTTTAAATGAATCAATTTTCTTATATGATGTATTTTTGAATGGATAATCTGTAATGGGTGCCATCTTTTATATGAAAATTAGGGAATACTTGAGAACCCAACTTTATGCACACATATGTTTGATGAAATTCCCACATGAACTTTTGTTTGAATTTTCCCTTTGTGGGTACTCTAAATGAGCTAGTGGGATTTTCTTGTGTATGTTCGGAGTAAAATTCATTTTTGTAGTAAAGATTCTTAACTTGTATTGCTTTAAAGTGTCATCTTCATTATTTTCCAAGTCTATTTTCTAATAAGCACCAAGTGTTTGTTAAAATGCTAAGGAGAAATTTTTTGCATGATTGCCACTACTTGTTGGTGAATTCAATTTTGGGGAGTCATTTGGCTATTTAATGAGTCATATTGTCTTTTCACTAGTCTCTTAATAAATGCAAACCGGTAGTTAAAGTTGATGAAGTGAATTGCGAAAATTAGTCTTCCATGACTTTGGTTGCTTTGGCTGCTTGATGTAGAACCCATGGGTGAAGTCTAAGTAATCTGGTAGGAAAAAATGCATGATTTGTCATATGATAGATTAGGCGACACCATTCTTAAGTTTAAATAGTCATTTTTGCTATTGCGAAGGTCATGAGTGTAAGAGCCCGCAAAATTTCTAAGCTTAATTCATATTTTTAGGCTTGTCAAGGGCTCTCAGACTTAGAAAATTCTAGCTAAGTTCCCAGACATAGATTATTTTTGGCCGTCGAAAGTAGGCAATCTCATTTCCTAAGCTTTATGTCCCTTAATGGTCCAAATTTTTGTTGATTCATGATCAAAGAGGTCGATAGGTGTTTTGGGACAAGTCTTGGAATTTTTGAAACTCGTTTAAACCACGTTTGGTATCCCAAAATAGTGGACCAACACGATCTTAGATCACCCCATTTCCTATTGAGTTGGTTAATATTATTGTATGGACTGCCATTAAAAGACTACTAAGGCTTTGCGCAATCATGGAATGATGCGTCGGGTATCGCGTCGATGCTATCGACGTGCAGCATTGCCAATCACGTCGATGCCCAATTTTAGGTCAGTAAGTGTCCACATCTTCAAGGGCAAAAGGATCAATTTCCCACCCCTATATAAGCCTATAATACAAGATACAACTATATTTTCACCAAAATATTGTTGTTTCTCTCAAATTCCCTCAAGATAAAGTCTAGGGTTTTCAATTGAAGGTTCTAATCTAGGAGATTCCACCGTTAATCTTCAAGAAACATCCTTCAAAGGTATGTAAAGTGTTAATTCATGGGTTCCTTTCACCCATGAAGCTCAAGAAACCCTTTCAAAAATATTAATTTTGAATTTCATGTTATTAATTGAATCATATCCATGTCTATGTTGTTTAATGATTACCAAGTTGAAATCTTTAATACATACAATGAAATTATGTTTGCATGTGGTTGGAATTCTTGTATTTGAAGTGAAAAAAAATGTTTCCATGATTTATTATTTTAATGTTCATTCCTAAGTCTCAAGTTATGCATGCAAGGCGCTTGCTAGAATGCCTAAGAGAATAAGAGTTATACTTTATGACTTAATTGTGACAAAATTGATTAGTCTATGCTTTACATTTATGTTCACAATGACCGCCTTGTTATTGTTATGCATTGTAATGGTTTAGTGGAATGCTCATGAGATTAGACTTGCAAAATTATGACATGTTTATATGTATTCCTATTCATGTGTAAGCTTATGACATACAAATACTTTATGAAAATCCCCAATGTTTGTGTTGAAAATTGTTAACTATGGTCATATGTTCAAGATATGTCATGTCTTGTTAGTATCATGCTATCGAGTCTTGAGGTGCTTGTAATCGACAATTTTTTTATGTGCCTAGATCCAGTGTCATTTTCAAAATGATCTCAGTCATACCATGATCAGTAGTATTGTTAGTAAGTTTCAAAATTCAGTATAATTCAGTCAGTTAAATGATGGGAAAAACTCAGTAATCTCATGAACTTAATCAGTTAATATAATTCAGTAGCTTTCCTTCAGTTCATGGAACTCAATGAACTCAGTCCATTTTATCTCACTATAATCTGTTCAATGTCTACTCAGTTGGAATTAGGATTAAGCACTGAGCAAATCCAAAGATAAGGGCATACATCGACAGTAGAGTGTGTGATCCTTAGAAGCAATCCTTGTATTCAAGAACTATTTAGCTAGCATAGGATTGAGACATCAATACTGACTGTTGAGGGTTGATGAGGTGGTTTAACCAGATAGATGAGGGTCTTACCATTCTCCTTTGGGGATACTTCCATATGAGCATCACTCATAGCTTGTCCTTACCAGGGGCACGGTATTGACACCCTTCCAATTGGGGTTACAGATTAGACCCCAACTCTATACAGAAAAGGGTCATGTTGGTTAAATGACTACTTCTCACAGTCTCAGTTTTAGTCTGAATAAAAGAACTCAGATAGTTCTTTAGATTCAAGACTATCAGATGCAGTCAATTAGTTTAGTACTAAACTCAGCTAGTTCCATCAGAATCAGGACTGTCAGACACGGTCACTTAGTTAATATATTAGTTATACGAAACTCATGTTATCAGTATTCAGAATCAGTAGTCAGTATTATCACGATCTCATTTACAATTAATATTCATACATGTATTCTCATATTCATGTTTTTCAGTGAGCTAGTAATGTTCATACATATTAACCCGATGCATTTAGACTACCTCACATTACATAACAGTATATTCTGATGTAGTGACACATACTTTTCTTCTACACTATGGTGTTTTATAACATAGGTTCAGACGCTCAAGTTACCAATTGTACTTTTGTTTCAGATTCAACTAGCAGCAGTAGATTTTTAGTGAGTCCTTAGTATTTGAGGATAGCATGATTATTTCTTTAATTCATTACATTATTTTTAGTAGATAGAGTTAGTTAGGGACATGTCCTATCAACTCCACAGTTTTCAAATAGTTTAGAGGCTTTTGAACTAGCATCTTCAGACAGCTTATTTTAGTTTTAGTATTGATATACCGTATTTCTAGATGTTATGTTTTATCAGATATTTGAACCTTATGACCTTTCATCCCTTTGATTTCGTATTTATACATCATATTACACTGTGCTCAGTTACCAATATTAGTTATGGGTTAGCTTTTTCTCCTTTGGGATTGCTAGTACCGTGTAGCATTCCGAGTATCAAATTTAGGGAATTAAAAAATTGGCATCTAATCCTAAGTTTTATCTGTGTCATAGGAAGTCCGAAAAGAGGCATCTAGTAGAGTATTGTGCATAGGTGTGTTGCACACCACATTTATATATAGGAGGCTGTAAGATGCTTTAGGAATAGTTTCCCTTCTTTTAGTATTCATGTCGTGCCAGTGAACATGAGCTCAAATTTAACTCTCAGTGTAATACATTTCTCCCTTTTTTCTTAAAGAATAGGCCTCCAAAATGAAGAGACAGAAATTAGTCAGCCCCTCAGCCTGTCCAAGCAGATCCTTTGGCCGAACATGTTTCTCATGCAGAGTTAAAAGTTACATTACCTACTCTTGATAATTCAGTTGCTGCCCAGATTGAATGACCAGCTATTGTTCTAGCCAACCCAGTGGCCAATTCAGCTGCACCCAGGATTTGGGACTTCACCCGAATGAATCCTTCCTCCTTCTTCGATTTTAAGATAGATAAGAAACCTTGGTGATTCATTGATTAGGTTCATAAGGTTAAAAATATCACAGGGGTTACCACTTTTGAGTGTACTGAGATAGCGACATATTAGTTGCAAGATATGGCTCATACTTGGTTCAAATAGTGAGAGGCAGAGAGGGCTATAGATGCAGTGTCTATTGAGTGGGAGGAGTTTGCCACTATATTTCTTGATAGATTCTTTCCCATAGAGCTTAGTGAAGCTAAGGTGTTAGAATTTATCAACCTCAGGTAGGGAAACATGATAGTTAAAGAGTATTCTCTTAAGTTTACTCAATTTGCTGGATACGTTCCTCATGTAGTGACAGACAAAGGTCTAAGATGAGTAAGTTTATTTCTGGAGTGCATGATAGTGTGCTCAATGAGTACAGGTCCGTGATGTTGATTAGTGAGACAGACATAGCCAGGATTATGATTCATGCTCAATAGATAGAAGAACAGAAGATTAAGATAAGAGAAAAGTAAAATAACAGAGCAAGGACAGATAGTTTTGACTTTGCTTAGCCTATGTTAGAGGGTGGGAATTATTCTCAAGTCCGTCCAAAGTCATCCATTCTATCTCATTTCTAAGCCTGTACTCCAGTGCAAAAATTCATAGATGGCAGCAGGGATAAAGCGTCAGGACCTAAACCTCAGGGCAGTGTTAGTAGTGCCCGTACTCATCCACTTTGTCAGACATGTGTCAAAACCCATCAGGGTATTTGCGGAGCTGGAAATGACGTCTATTTTGGATGTGGAAAGCCAGGCCACTGTGTCAAAGATTGTCCCCATTCAGGCTTTTAGGGTCAGTGTAATTTTTTTCTCAACTCAGTTTAGTCACCCAAACCAGCAGGGTGCCACTGCTAGCGCCACCATTGGGCAACGTCCAAATAGACTTCATGCTTTCAGTCACGACAGGATTAGGAAAAATCTCCCGATTTAGTTACTTGTACGTTAAAGATCTTCCACTTGCATGTTTACCCTTTTCTATATCTAGGAGTTTCTTTGTCTTTTAGTACTCCTTATATAGAAGTTTATTTGGGAGTCAGTCCCAAAATTCTAGTAGAGCCCTTTTCAGTCTCTACCCCAGAGGATAAAGCTATCATAGTCTGGAATTATTCTGTTATGGTATCTAAAAAAGTTACATCAGCAAATTAAGTCGAATTAGAGATGACTGATTTTGATGTCATTCTTGGCATTAATTGAATCTATTCCTACTATACCATTGTTGACTTTAGAAACAAAGCTATCCAGTTTCAATTTCTGAATAAACCTATCCTAGAGTGGAGGGGTAGTACTTCAGCTTTCATAGGTCATCTTGTTTCCTACCTTTGGGTATAGAAAATGATATCTAAGGAATGTGTGTATCATTTTGTTTGAGTTAAGGACACTAGTTCCGAAACAGCCAGTCTTAAATCAGTCCTGGTAGTGAATGAATACTCATATGTCTTTCCCAAAGATCTTCCAGGAAATCCTCCCAGAAAGGAAATAGATTTTGTCATTGTTCTTCTTCTAGAAACTAAGCCTATATCTATTCATCCATACAAAATAGCAAAAGCAAAACTCAGAGAATTAAAAGAGCAGTTGAAGGATCTCCTAGATAACGGATTCATCAGACCTAGTGTGTCCCCATAGGGCGCACCAGTCTTATCCATGCGAAAAATATTATTCTCTCATAATGTGCATTGATTACTGTTAGATCAATAAGCTCACGGTCAACAACAAGTATCCACTTCCCAGAATTGATGACTTGTTTGACCAACTTCAGGGTGCCAGTTACTTCTCTATGATAGACCTCTAATTAGCTTATCATCGGCTCAGAGTCAGAGAATGTGACATTTCAAAAATAGCTTTCCAAACTCGGTATAGTCACTTTGAATTCTTAGTCATATCCTTTGGTTGTACCGATTCCCCAGTGGCCTCCATCGACTTGATGAATCGAGTGTTTATGAAGTACTTTGACATATTCATCATAGTCTTCATAGATGACATCCTTGTTTACTCCCACAATGAGTATGATTATGTAGAACATCTCAGAATAGTTATACAGACTGTCACAAATCATCAGCTATTCACCAAATTTTATAGGTGCAAATTTTGGCTAAGTTCAGTATCCTTCCTTGGTCATATTATTTTTGGAGATGGAATTAGAGTTGATCCTCAAAAGACCAAAGTAGTAAGAAACTGTCCTCGCCTTATCTATCCATCAAATATCAAGATTTTCTTGATTTTTATGGCTATTATAGATGGTTTGCTTAGGGATTTTCTTCTATTACATCCCCTAAGTCTAGACTAACTTAGATATAAGTTAAGTTTCAGTGGTCAGATCTAGCGAGAAGAGTTTTCAGGAGTTGAAGACTTGACTCACCTCAGCTCCAGTATTGGTTTTCTAGATAGTTTAGAAGGGTTTATTATGTACTTTGATGCATCCAGAGATGGTTTTGGTTGTGTCCTCCTTCAACATAGTAAGGTCATAGACTACGCCTCCAGATATCTTAAACCCCGTGATAAGAATTATCCAACTCATGATCTTGAGTTAGCAGCGGTAGTTTTTAACTTAAAGATTTGGAGGCATTACTTATATGGGGTGCATGTAAATGTGTTCACTGATCACAAAATCCTTAAGTATGTATTCTCTCAGAAAGATCTTAAGCTCCATCAAAGAACGTTGTTAGATCTTTTGAAAGACTATGATATGAGTGTTATTTACCATTCGAGAAAAGCCAATGTAGTGGTGAATGATATCAGTACACTGTCTATGGGTAGTATTGCTCATGTTGGGGACAGTAAGAAGAAGTTAGCTCAAGAAGTCTAGCAGCTTGCGTAAATAGGTATTTGCTTAGTTTATTCAGCAAAAGGTAGTATATTGGCTCAGAACAGCTCAAAATCATCTTTAGTTTCCGAGGTAAAGAAAAACAAGATAGAGATTCAAGTATAGTCAAGTTAAAAGACATAGTCAGAGATCAGAAGGTTGAGGTTTTCTCCTAAGGGGGAGAGGGTGTATTGCATTGTCAAGTTCGTCTTTGTGTGCCAGGTGTAGATAACTTAAGTCAATGAATTCTTATAGAAGCACATGGTGCACAATACTTTATTTATCAGTGGTCACTAAAATGTTCCACAACTTGTGGGAGATCTATTGGTGGAGTGGTATGAAGAGAGGTTGAAAAGTTTATTATTAAGTTCTCCACATGTTAGTAGGTTAAGATAGAGTATCAAAAGCTTAGTGGATCCATACAAGAGTTTAATATTTCCACTTGGAAATGGGAAGAAGTGAACATGGACTTTGTGATGGGTTTACCGTGTATTCATCATTAGCATGATTCAGTTTGGGTCATTGTAGACAAGATAACCAAATCAGCTCATTTTCTTCCAGTCTGTACCTTTTATTTTGTCGAGGATTATGCCAAACTCTAAATCTGGGAGTTGGTTAGGTTACACAGTGTCCTATTGTCTATTGTCTCAGATAGAGGTACCCAGTTCCCCTATTAGTTCTGGAAGGCATTCTAAAAGAGCCTAGGTACTCGAGTTTACCTAAGTACAGCCTTCCATCTCCTGATAGATGGTCAAGCAGAAAAGACCATCCAGACTTGAGAAGATATGCTGCAAGCGTGTACAATTGATTTCAAGGGTCGATGGGATGACCACTTTCTTTTGATTGAGTTTGCGTACAACAATAGCTATAATTGCAGTATTAAGATGGCTTCATTTGATGCTCTCAATGAAAGGAGATGTAGAACTTCAATCGGTTTTTTTGAATTGGGTGAGCCCATAGTAGTAGGGCCTGACTTGGTATTCAATAACTTAGAGAAATTCTAGTTGATTAGAGAAGGGCTTAAGATAGCTTAGAGGCAACAGAAATCGTACGCACATGTGCACAAGAAATATCTTGAGTTTGGGATTGGTGATCAGGTATATTTGAAAATCTCTCCCATGAAGTAAGAAAAACGGTTCAGCCAGAAGGGAAAGCTCAGTCCCCATTAGGTTTGTCACTTTAAAATTATCAGTCTCTTTGGTAAGGTAGCTTATGAGCTAGAATTGCCTTCTGATCTCGCCTCAAAACATTCAGTGTTTTATGTCTGCTTGCTTAAGAAGTGCATAGGTGACCCAACATTTGTAGTCCCTATAGAGGGCATATACATTAAGAAAAACCCCTATTATGAAGAGATTACAGTCAAAATCCTTGTCTACCAGACTCACAGACTTAGGAACAAAAAGTTCCTCTAGTCAAAGTTCTTTGGTGGAATCAGTCCATTGAGGGAGCCGCATAGGAAGAAGAAGTAGACATGCGAACCAAGTACCCTCACCTTTTCTTTGCAAACTCAACCTCAGCCCAAGGTAGTAGCTTTTCTTAAAGCTTATTCATTTTCATGTTCATATTTTAGTTACAACTTGGTATTTAGTTTCATGCTCAGATTTTCATTATAAACTAGGTATCCATTACCATTGCATATTCAGGTATGTGTTCATGCATCATGGCAGTCATGCAGTTGTGCATTAGATATGAATGAACAGGTGAATCAGTACTCCTAGTCATACATCCATACATCCATGCATCAGCTCAGACATAAAATGATGTATCAGATATGCATTCTCAGTATGAATCTTAGTAAATCAGTAATGTCAGTTATGTACTAATGTTCAGTTGTTCAAGATCAGTATATACTTCAACTTATCATTTCTCCCATCTTAGTTAGTCTCATTTGAGGATGAATATTCCAAAGGGGGAGATATTATAAGACTCTATAAAATTTCTAAGCTCAATTCATCCTTTTAGGTTTGTCAAGGGGTCTCAGACTTAGAAAAATCTAGCTAAGTTGCTAAACATAGTTATTTTGGCCTTCAAAAGTTAACAATCTTATTTTGTGACCTTAATGGTCCATATTTTTGTTAATTCATGATCAGAGAGGTCGATAGGTTTTCCTGCATGAGTCACAAATTTTTTGAAACTCATTTAGACAACATTTGGTGTCCCAAAATAGTGGACCAATGTGATCTTGGAGCGCCGCATCGCCTATCACGTTGTTTAATCCAGAAGATTCCACCGTTAATATTTATGAAACTTACATCTAAGGTATGTAAAGTGTTTATTCATGGGTTTCTTTCACCCATGAAGCTCAAGAAACCCTTTTAAAAATATAAAGTTTGAATTGAATCATATCCATGTTTATGTTGTTGTATCATTACCAAGTTGAAATCTTTAATACATATAATGAAATTATGTTTGTATGTGGTGGGAATTCTTCTATTTGAACTAAAAAAATGTTGCCATGATGTATTATTTTAATGTTTATGCCTAAGACTCAAGTTATGTATGCAAGGTGGTTGCTAAAATGACTAAGAGAATAAGAATTCTTCTTTATGACTCATTTTGACCAAATTGATGAATCCATGCTTTGCCATTATGTTCACAATGACCTCCATGTTATTATTATGCATTGTAATGGTTTAGTGAAATGCTCATGAGATTAGACATATGAAACTATGACATGTTTATATGCATTCCTATTCATGTGTAAGCTTATGACATACAAATACTTCATGAAAATCCCCAATATTTGTACTATGAATTGGTGACAATGGTCATGTGTTCATGATGTGTCATGTCTTGTTAGTATCATGCTATCGAGTCCTGGGGGTACTTGTACCTGACCATTTAGTTGTGTTTCTAGAGCCAGTATCAGTTTCAAGATAATCTCAGTCATGCCATAATCAATAATATTCTTAGTCAGTTTTAAAACTCAATAGAATTCTGTCAGTTATATGACTTAGGAAAAACTTAGTAATCTCATGAACTACGTCAGTTGACAAAATTTAGTAGCATTTCATCATTCCGCAGAACTCAGTGAACTCAGTCTAGTTCGTCTTAGTATAATCAGTTCAGTTTCTACTCAGTTGGGAGTAGGATTCAACATTGAGCAAACCCAAAAATGAGGGCACATACTGATAATAGAGGGTATGATCCTTATAAGCAATCCTTGCATTCCAAAACTATGTAGCTATCATAGGATTGAGACATCAACACTGCCAGTTTAGGATTGATGAGATGGTTCAACATGACAGATGAGGATCCCACCATTCTTCTTTAGGGGAACTGCCAGAAGAGGGTCACTCACAGCTTGTCCTTACCAGTGAAACAGTATTGACCCCTTTCTAATTGGTGTTATAGATTTGACCCCAACTCGATGCAGAAATTGGGTATGCCGGTTAGATGACTATATTCCACATTCTCAGTCTTAGTCTTAGTAAAATAACTCAAATAGTTTTTTAGATTTAGGGCTGTCAGATGCAACCACTTAATTCAGTATGGAACTCAGCTAGTTCAATAAGAATCATGACTGTTAGACACGGTCACTCAGTCAATAGTATATATCAATTATACAAAAATCATATTATCATTATACAGACTTAGTAGTCAGTATTATCACAATCTCGTTTACAGTTACGTATTCATACACGTATTCCCTTATTTATATTATTCAGTCAGTTTGTATTGTTCATGCATATGAACCCTATGCATTCAGCCTACCTCTCTTTACATACCAGTATATTCAGATGTACTGACGCATACTTTTCTTCTGTGCTATGGTGTTTTATGCCCTAGGTTTAGACTCTCAAGTTCCCGATCGCACTTAGCTTCTGATTCAGCAAGTAGTAGTAGATTTGCAGTGAGTCCTCAACATTCAAGGATAGAATGATTATTTTATTACTTAATTATTTCAGTTTTTGTAGACAAAGTTAGTTGGGGACATGTCCCATTAACTCCACAGTTTTCAGATAGTTTAGAGGATTTTAGACTAGCATGTTTAGACAGTTTGTTTTAGTTTTGGTTTTGATATACGGTATTCCATATGTTATGTTTTATCAGATATTTGAACCTTATAACCTTTCAGCCCTTTTATTCTGCATTTATATAGTATATTATGCATTGCCCAGTTATAGATATGAGTCATGGGTTAGCTTATGGTCGTTCAGAATTTCTAGCACCTTATAGCATTCTAGGTATCGCATTTGGGGCACTACAATGAGTAACATAAATGCTTAATTAGAAAGTGGGTAGAATATTTGTGGATGTTTCTATTTAAATGTTTGAATCTTAACAACAATGATTCTCATGTGATCCTATATGTTAATTCTCCTTGCATTTACCTTAATTATCTTAACTTTATTTTCTCTTATAATTTATAAAAAATTCCAAGAAATATGTTATACTTTTGCTTTGATTTGTTTGTTTCTTTTTGATTTAATTATGAATGAGTCCAATGAAACAAATACCAAGGGCTGCAAAGAGGGGTAACACCAAAGATATAGGCAAGCCTATAGCTACTACCTCTAAAGGATAGTTTTTGGCCAATCAAGAGGCCACTAGAGGTACCAAATTAGAGGTATTGCAAGAGCTACATGATGAACGGGTTGACACTTGGGGTTCAAATCTCAAGAAAGTATTTATCATGAAGGGTGTCCAAGATCACTTCACCGATATTATATAGAAAGTCAAAAAGTGTGTATGGTATGTCTTCATCGATCTTGATTCCATGTCCCATCCTTCTTGCTATTAACAAAAACTTTGTAAGTAGTTCTATTTTTCCTACACAGTCTTCAACAACCAACATAGATATAAACCACCAATGTGGAAAAAACTTTGCTTACCAAGAATGCTTGTTCAAAGTGCTGAGGTACCATTCTCCCCATAAAAAATTGGCACGATTTATTTTAATTGAGATCTTACACCAATGATTTAAGGTAAGTAGAGGGTGTAAGGTGGGTGTGTATATTTTCCTTGGCTTTCCTATACTATTGCAAAAAGCCTTCCTTGATGTGCCAATAGTGTTGGACAAATAAAAAGGAGGGATCTCTCTATCCAAGCCATGAATTGTCTTATATTTGTAGGTAATCAATCGCTTCCTTCCACCCACAATCAAGACATCATTATTAAAAGGGAAATTAATAGTAGGTGCATTATGGTCATTGTTGTTGAATATCCAAGAGAGATAATAGCTAAAATAATTAATCTAAGGTCAAAGAAACTGGGAATCTTGTTTACTTTTCTTACTCTTAAACCCATGCTATGCTTTGTACACAATGTGCATATATTCTCCAAGATTGACAAAAAATCAAGTGTACTAGGTTGATTGACATTACTCATAGACAAGATAGTCAGAATCCCACAGGGATTGACATGAAAGCCTATGGAGTTGGATGACAAGAACTCAGAATCTTGTTTCATTTTCCTACTCTTCAATCCATGCTATGCTTTGTGCAAAATGTGCATATCTTCTCCAAGATTGACCAAAAATCAAGTGTACTAGGGTGATTGACATTAATCATAGCCAAGATAGTGATAATCCCACGGGGATTGAGATGAAAACCTATGGAATTGGATGATTTTCTTTGGGTGAGTTACCTAGTTTTGAGGAAATAAATACCTCTCTGGTTTATTTACTTACTTCGGATACTCCCCAGGTCTCTAGCAATACTACATCAGTGGTTGATTCTTTTCATGCATCACCTTTCTTGAGAACTACCATTTACTCAATATACTTAGTCTCCTTAGTCAACCACTATTATATATGATAAGGTTTCTGATATGAATTTGAAAAACAATAATACCATTACAAGGTTGGGGGTTTACATCACCTAGTTCTTTTAGACAACTATTGAGAGGAGTCTTGGGCCTCCACATGCTCATATAGCAGATTATCATCAGAGATTAGTTGCATTAAAGGAACGAGGGGATAGTGAGGTGGTTGCTACTTCAAGGTCTAATATTGGTAATCTACGTGCATAGTTTTCATCCATATATCACTCCATTACTCTTGATATAGCTGAGGTTACCATTCCCCACGTTTTTATATGCTCGATGTTTCCATTTTTCAAACTTGTTTAGGCACTTCATTGTTATAGATAATATAGGAATTGATTTAATTGAATCCTTTACCGAGGTACAATTGGTAGAGCTAGCAAAGAAGTAATCTAGAGATGCGTAGGATGTGAGGATATTGGGTCTAGTTCTCGATCTTGGCAAATAAAGGAGGTGCACTCTACAGTGAAAGAAGCCCATTCTGAGGAGGATATTAGTATTTCAATTTTTGATCACTCACAGACATTATATGATATGGAAACATGCATCTAGCATAATACAGAGAGTCTTTACCCTCCTTTTTTTATCTTTTTATAGTTGCATTGGTGCCAAAGCAAGGCTCTTTAGTTAGGGGTGGTATATTTTACATTTAATGGGGGTTGTATGTTACTTATTGATACAAAATTATGATGTTATTTATATATTTCCCTTATTGGGCTTGCTTGTTATGATATTGTTCTGATATTGCCATTGTCGGGCTCAATTGTAATGATTTTGTTTGGTTATTTCCCTTGTTGGTCCTGTGTTATGTACTTTCTATTATTTTAAGCCTGATTGTATTTTCATTATGTTGTTTCTTGTTTGAGTGATGTCTATAAGGATTATGCACATCATTCTATCCGATGTCTGTAAATATATGTCAAATAAAATCCATGGTTTTTATTGAAACTCGGTTCTTTGCCAAGGAGAAAATTTTTTTTTTGTTGTTTCTTTTTTGTCTATTTTATTCTCTTCAAAGAAAAAATTGGTACTTATTCTATGATATATGAACTAGATGACATTCTTAAAGTAAATTCCTATTGTGTTGAGTTGGAGTCACGTAGTAGTCAAAATCTTTTGATTAGAAAGATCCCCTCTAATATCATTTGCAAGAAAAAATGATCGTGAAAATAGTTTTCAAAAAATAAAAAAATGATTCAAGAAAACCAAAAATAGGTTTTGAAAGGAGCAAGGAGGTTTAAACTTTCTCTTAAGTTATGACCATTAAATTCATTTATCGGCTCTTTGTTCGAGAAGATAAGATTCCAACTTGATAGAGGGGTGCATGATTGTAATAATGACAAGGATGTGTCTAAAATTCTATGTTTGGGGGAAAAGATATATGATAGATTGGCTAGGAAAGGTGTATGCTTAGTTGGCCAAATCGGTAGTTTATGGGACAAGATAAATGCTTGGAAATAAAGGTAATAGCCAACCCTTAGAATATGGTCAAAGAAATGAATGAAAAGGGAGTTCTTAAATTTAATTTGTCAAGGAAGGAGATGGATATTAAGGGAAACACGAAAAGCAATGAAGGAGAATAAGGTGGAGAAGTTGAAAAAAGTGGACTAGAAGATGATAAAGTGAGTTAATTTAGGGAGGTCTTGTAGTCACTTGATTCATATAATTCTTTCCTCACCCTAATATTCATCTACGAACGCAAGTCATTATTGATTTCAAATCTTATAGGTCCATTAGTGGCCAACAACACAAAGGGAAAACCTATGTTCTACTCATTTTACTTGAAATTATTTGTGAGTGTGTGAAAATTCTTTTGGTATTGATGCTCATTTGAATTTAAATATTTTATATGAGTAGAGAAAACTCTTTCATGTTAGTGGCATCAATATCTTGGAGTGGACAATGATGTCTTATTACAAGTTAGGGTAATGAGTACAATAAGTTGTAAGGTAAAATTGAGACAATCTTCGAAAATCTTGAGTCACCCCTTGAGAATTTTTTTATTTGAAATTAATATTTGTTAATATCTTACATCTCTACGACATAAAAAAATGTGCATCTTGAAAAAATTGTGATTTACTTTTGGCCATGACTTGTTGGAGGAATCATATAAACTTTGTGATTATATATATCTAGCATAGTCTTTTGTGATTGTTTTAGAGATTTTAAAGTCATTTATTCACTGTGAATGTTCTGGGTTTCTTGTGGAGAAGCAATAGTTTCAGTTTTGGGGTTGATAAGTTTGCTCTTGCCAACTTATTAGCACATTTTAAGCTTAAATGATCCTTTTTTTCATTAATTCGTGGTGATTCTCATGTTATAATACTCATTTGTAATGGTAAGGAATGAATACGAGATTTAGTTGTCCATACAAGTAAAACGAAGTATGAGAAGTAAAGAAATGAGCTAAAAATAACAGTTGGTCGACTTAGAGTCCACCTGCACTTATAGCTGGATAAGAAAGTTGGAGGCAGTGTCATCTGTGTTGGGTACCTGCGTGTGCTGGGTACCTGCTTGTGTAGGTCTCTCACATACACCAATAGGTGACCAATGTAGTGGAAAATACATAAATATGTTATAAGGTTAATTTGGGGATTTAAAGGGGGGAGGGTTAGCTCTAGAACTCTATCTTTGTACTTTCTAAGACTTTAGAAACATAGAGTGAAACCCTAAGAGTGATTCTAGTGAATTTATTTCACTAAATATTAAATTTGGATATCTATTGTTGTGATAATCTTTGGTTGAACGGAGTAATGGGTTTAGAATTTGGGTAATTTTCCTCTTTCTCTCTCTATTAGTAGCTAATTTATTTACGTGGGGTCTGCTTGAGTAAGTTGGGATTATTGTATGGGTGTTATTTATTTATCTTTATAATTAGTTAATTTAGAAGGTTTTAATCCTATTCTATGATTTAATCTGTAATTCGAGGTTGTAAACTCTAGTTAACTTTACAGCAGTTATCATCCTTTATAAAGAGGATGAGGGAAGGAGTGGGAGTGAACAATAACTTGACGTATATCATTTAATAGTATCTCTTCTATGTGGGGATACTAATTAATGTTTTAGATTGTCAAATGGAATACTTTTGAGGTGTTCAACAGAAGAAAGTTGTGAGATTTTGGTGTTTGATAGATAAATTAACACTAAATACCCATAACTTAGCTTATCCATTATACTAATATAAATCTAGAAAAATGTTCAATTAAAAATGCATAAAACCACAATTCAAATAGCATAGAACCAAGTCTCATTCCACAATTGATTTGAACTCTACTTATCTAAACTCCAAATTTTGCATTTCTACCATGACTAAATTGTTAACTATAAATTGTTTGAAGAAACCCCCTCCCCCGAGCAATTTTCATTTCTCATTTAATTTACATTATATTAGGAGTAACCTTCTAGTAACTCCTAACACTTGATATTGAATTCCATGTTCTCATTCACTGAGGATTCGATGGTGACTCTTGTTGGGTAAATTATATTGAAATCACTTATACATTTAAGGTGTAATTTTGTGTCATTATCTTGCACCATAATTTGTAGTGTGTCAATAAAATCTTGGACTGATGTCCTTGAGTAGAAACATTTCTCTATGTCTAGTCCCAAGAAATAAAAAGAATATCCACATCTTTGAGAATAATCAAAATTTTTCAAGGGAGGGTTCCAGATCCTTATCTTTATTGGGCTCAAAACATTTAAAGTTGTCAATTTCTAAAACAAGCACGCATCTAACTCTCCAATAGTTGTAAAATTATATTGTGCTACATTATCATTCTTATACTTAGCCTTATGTAAAAAAAATTATTTAGAAGGGTCTTGGTAAACATGTAAGGGTTAAGAATGATTTTAAGGGTCTGGTCTATACCATTGAGGAAAAGAAGGAGGTTGGACTATGCTTGTTCATTCTAAATTGGATACTAAGGGGATGGGATAGAATATCGTGGGTATTGCGGAGGAGCATCATGTTTTAGGTTTAAATGGCATACTAAGGGGATGGTATAGAATATAGTGGGTATTGGGGAGGACCATTATGTTTTAGGTTTTTTGTATGGGTTTTAGGTATAGACTAGGGGCTGAGATGACAAGTACATGTGATATGACCTTATATATTTTGTTATGGCCCTGACATAACCATAGTAATATCCTCCTTCCTTTTCTTCCCTCCAAGACCTGCCAATCCATTTTGAATCACCTGCATTGTAGCTTTTAAAATATTTTGGGTTATGATCTTTTTGAACTTAATTCAATTTTATATCACTTCGTTAACGTTAATGAATTTAGCAAATGTTTTTACAACAATAGAAAGCAAATGATGCAAATAGTTAGATTCTTGCACTGGAGAAAAATATCAATTATCTCAAACTCATTGATATATCGCTTAACTCTAGTAGCTTGTTCCCTGCACCTAATACCATACTTATTGAAACATTCAATGGTATTTTTTTCTTATGTTGGCAAGTCTAGTGTAATTTTGTATTATGTCAACACTTTTATAAAATTTGTATATGAAATCCCCTTCCATGTCAGCCCATTTATTGAAATGAGAGATATCTTGATAGATAAACCATTATGAAGTTATCCCCACCAAACACTCGCCAAAGTAAGCCATAAGTAGCTTTTCTTTGCCCTGCTCTTCCTAGCTAATTACAAAACCTTATCAAATGACTTAAAGGATCTTTGGGGCCTTCATACTTTTCAAACTTTAGGGTTTTGAACCCTATAGGCAAATGGACATTAGTAAATATGCACAAATCACCATAAAAAACACTCTTATTCCCTACCAATCCTTACAAGTGCCTCATACTCCATACTTCTCATATTTTTGGCCATCTC
Organism: Capsicum baccatum var. pendulum; assembly: GCA_030864225.1. Classification (NCBI taxonomy): domain Eukaryota; kingdom Viridiplantae; phylum Streptophyta; class Magnoliopsida; order Solanales; family Solanaceae; genus Capsicum; species Capsicum baccatum. Next base: position 157,958,576 of record CM061558.1, read on the forward strand.
CTCTTGTTCCTCATTCTTAGTGATTTTTTATCACTATATAGGAATTATGTAAATGAGTAGGGTTTGAGGATTTTGGGACTTTAAAAGTTAAATATAGGTAATAGGATTGATCCGGATATAGCTTATAAATAAACTTCTTTATCAACTTCAGTTGAGTGTTTACAATGGCTTGCACTGCAGGAACGAAATGGGTTATTTGTGAAAGATGGATTTGTAAGGCCCATAGTTGATGTCCCAGACACGCGAGGAACATTAGTGTATGGGCTAAATCTTGTTGGGTAAAGTGGATCACCCATTTGGGACCGAGTGGATATTGGGATATTCATGTTAAAAAGTCAAAGAATTGAAGATAATGGCGTTTACCCATTTATCCAGAGTCCACTATCTATTGTTTCAATAACCTATTCTCTTCCATTTATGTGAATTCTTATGGAATCAGCTAATTTTGATCTTATTTGATATCGGACTCTAGCACATCTTTCGGTGTAAGTTTGCTATTTTCCTTCGATATAGTGTTATGTAGATAAGATGTTAGCTTTACGATAAACCATCCGCCTTATAAATTTCATATTTTCTTTTTTACGAGTGGAAATGGATTCTGGAAATGTAGTTGGACTCTCATTTCGATCCAAATGAATTATCCTTTCCACGGAGGTAAATCTTTGCCTGCTAGGCAAGCAGATAGCAAGTTCAAAATTCTATCTCGGTAGGACATGTATTTCTATTAATATGAAATTCATAAACGTAGTAGTTAATGGTAGGGTGGGGTGAGTGTTGCACATTTAGCATCTTATAATTACACATTGTGTATTATGCCACTAAATTCACTTTCCTCCCAACATGAAAGGCCTTATGTTTCATCTCGTCTTATCAAGGTGTGTACTCTCTTTGCACTTTATTTCTCAAAAGTTTGATTGAACCCATTGGAGGTTGCCTACGTATCATGTCGAGAAATGAGTTATATCTTTGTGTTGATTAAAGAATAATAAATTAGAGTATTCTTATTTTAAATATATAATAAAATAAAAAAAATTTAAATAAAAGCAAATATTTTTTATAAATTTACAAACTTTTTTTGTACAATGACACAGTAGGAACTGATAAAAGTAATCAAACTCCAACAGACACAAAGTAAATTTAAAACTATAGATAAAATCAAACAACTTAAAAAAAGACTCCATAAAGGACCATAGGAAAGGACATCTTCTTTAAGGTGCTTTATGACCTTAACTACCCGTAGACGATAGTAGACTATAGATAATTCCATTAGTATATGTTGGGAGAGAACATGTTCCTATCATCCGAGACACTCATCGTCATGGTGGAGATAACCATCATAGACATCAATGATAGTATCCTTAAGCCAAAGCACTCGCTCTTTTGCCTCATTCATATTTTTGTGGAAATTCTACAACCATTCTTATAAAGTACAAATTGTATCCCTCAAATTACGATATCATTACTAATGCTCCTGAACTTGGTGGTGAAGCACACCGAGGTTAGTCACCTATTGGTTTTTTTAACATTTACACTTTACTTAATGAGTTGTGAAGCACCTAGCTATTTCTCTCTCCTTATCCATAGATGCTTCTACTTGAGCTTGAAGCTTGGCCAAGGTGTTCATCTTCTAGGCCTTTTGATTTTTGAACTCATCCTGTTGTTTCCCCGTTACGACTTCAACGATAACCTAATTTTCTCGCAATACTTGGGTCAAGTGTTTGTAGACTTAGGATATCAACTCCATATTCACTGGAGGGTATGAATAATCAAAATATACACAATACCCCATAAAGTTCATAAATCATACAACCAATGAGAAAAACTCTAGTAACTTAGAGTAATGTAACTCAAGCCGAAAAACCGATATAACACTCCATCTCTACAGAGAATAGCCATAGGCACATATCATTGACTCGAAACTCTCCAGGAAGCCTCATTAGGCCGAACAAACTCGGAAAGAGGATCAAACTCATCCATATAGAAGAGTTACCACTCAATCCATCCATGAATTATATCATTGAAGAAGAAAATTGCAATCTCAAAACCAAGTTCTAAGTGAAGACCACCACTAGAAAAACAACAACTCCCGATAGAGAATTTCCAAATTTCTAATTTAATAAGTGATCATAGAAAAGGTCATCTGCCTCTATCTCCCTAACTCCATGAATGACAATAATCACATCACGGTGTGAACGAAGCATCCAATCCTGATTCTAATATCAAGGGCAAGTCAACATAAAGAGCTGAATCCAACAAATCTAAGAAATGAACTTAGGACATCTTAATGTCAAAATCAAATGCACTATCAGGTAATAAAATAACCACAAGAAAATAAAGAACCCAAAACAGGTCAATCTCAAAGATAGGCTATATAGAAAGTGATACAAAATAAGAACCTTCGCACACAAAAGGCAATTCGAAGAGTCTCAAACTCAACAAAGGATAGTATAGCTAAGCTGAGAAACTTAGAACCATATTGAACCATGGAAGGTCAACTTAACTTTGATAACACAATAAATTCCAAAATCAATCCGGCCCAGCTATCTAAGAGAGAAAACAATCAACCTTAACTCACTGTGGGAAAGAAATCATCCAAAATGGCAATATCTACTAAAGCCAAAAAATAAGAATTAGAAGGAAATGAAATTCTAAATAGATAACACTACTCTATACAACCACCCAGCGACGATCAATTACATCACATAATAATATCAAGTAATATCAATAACCTCAAGCACTGATAGAAATAGTAACACCATATCAATTTACGTATAATTAATAGGTGGTACCAAAATGAACATCAATATCATGTATCAATCAAGACCAAAATAAGTCCAATATGCCAAGATAAATAGGACTCAAAAACTAAAGCTATTACCATAGTGAAAAAATGTTAATACAGGTTTACTCCATCAACTACTAAAAGAAATAATCCATGAAGTAGTCATAAAATCAGGAATTCAATAACAAGGCACACAATAAATAGTATAAATTCATGAAGCATACAATCATCAATCGGTACAAGACCCTAGTTCACATAATAAAAGAAGTAAATATGGTAACTAAAAGCACACCAATCATAGTGACATCTTAAACCATATACCTAATGAATCTACAGTAGAATAAATCTAAATGGATCCAAACTCAAAATGATTAATTGAATAATTGATTTAGGCATTAAGCACATTATCTCTTACTAAAGGTATCACACTCACCAAAAGGTTTATTTGAATGAGCTAAAAGACTATAAATCTCATATTAGGAAACTCTCTAGACCAATAAATGATCTCTCTATAGTCATAGAAAACTCCTGAAGCACCAATATGGAGAGAACATAAATTGACCCGAAATGACTTGCCAACTAATGCTTAGAGCACTTTTTATTATCAATGATCATTCTTTCTCCAGTCATAGCCTATCTAAGGAACTCTAGGTTGGTGGGGAATATATGCTAGCTTTTTCTAATAACTAACTCGTATCTGGGGAACTCTCTGGACCAATGTCTTATATCAATACAACTAAAAAAAAGTTCATCGAATACTCTAAGATATTGTACCTCATCATTCAAAATGGCTAAAATGGCCTGAAGACGCATACTAAAGCTCTGCAAGGTCCGGTGAGAACTCTGCCCGCTATGATCATCATGACTAAGAACCACTCATTGTTGGAAATACTACCTACATAGAGTTGATAGGATGAAAGTAAAATTGATCTCCCTCAGAAGGATCCTCAATCTAAGGTGAAATACCAACAGCATAATGATAATGGCATGGCCCCCTATGGCCCTTGCATAATCAATAATTTGAGAAGATGAGGCCTAAAATCTATCAGGTGCTCCGACGCCCAATAGAGTGGCTATACTAATCCACCAATAAATCTACACACCATGCACTCATCAAAGGAATACAACATAGGAAAATACCAAGCCCTGTCAAGAAATATAATCTCTTACTTAGAAACTGGTAAAGAAACTTGATAAACATTAATAGAATCAACTTCGGTCTGAGAACTACTCGATAAATCAAATATCATACATGGCTAGGAGGGATCTACAACATACTTGAGACCCCTAATGCTAATGCTCAAAGAGATGAAGTAGTCATGATCTTTACTAGAGCATACAATTGTCTCAAATCCTATGGCTGACGCTGACGATCTTTGATATCTATCTTTGATTCTCTGGTACAACACTATGCTAAATCTATAAAGTACATATATCAAGTCTCATCCACATTTATCGACCGTTTTGTGTCACTCATTAAGGGATAAAATAGAGTCAAAAATATATGTTTAAGGTTCATAGAAATACGGGTACATGACAAGGTCGAAAGAAATGAGTTTCCTAGAATGTCCATGTAGCCTTCTGAATATAGGTTACGAATGTCTTCACATCGATCTGCATAACTTTACTGACACATATTTCTTGTAAAAATACACTGGTTAAAATCTTTATAAGAGATGCTCGGGTATGCTAAATTCATGAAGGTCTTGGTTACAATGAAATGAGTCATAGATACTTAACTTATAGAGGTAACCCATAATTATAGTGCAATAATGTCTAGGATAATGATGGCAAAGAAGAAAGATACGGGTGCATTCACTATTTCTTTCCTTATTGTGCTGCACAAATTTGTAAAAGCATTGTATGATCTTGGGGAAAGTGTTAATTTGATACCATTTTCCAAGTCTCAAAAGTTAGGTTTGCGTGTCCCCATGACAACCTAATAAGACTTTTAATGGCCGATTATTATATTAAGAAGCCTAATTGGAATTCTAAGTTATGTTTTTGTTAAAGTGGAGAAATTCATCTTTTTAATTAAATTTATTGTTCTGGAATGTGAAATAGATCACAGATTCCCTATTATTTTAGGTAGTTCATTCTTAGCTACAGAAAAATCCATAGTGGATGTTTAAGGTGGTAAGATGACTTTTCATATGAATAATAAAGAGGTCTCATTCAATTTGTATAAGTCTATGAAACAACCTAAGGATTTGCAAGTTTTTTGGGTGATTAATATGGTTGATGATATTGTGAAAAACACCATAAAGGGGATTCTTATGGATAACCCCTTAGTGGGTACATTATGGAACTTGGGGAGTGAGGAAATTAAAAAAATGATGATTTGATGATGAGTCTTTGCTCTTGCAATAGAAACCCTTGTGAAAGTAATACTCTGCCAACCATTGCTATTGATGATCTATTTCCTCGATAAATATAAACCTCAAAATCTATGGTGAAAAAGTTCATTCATACTATTAATTGGCTCATAGTGGACATAAAAGCCATTGTTCTTGAATGTTGTTTAAGTTAATCCAAAAAAAGGTGGAATGATTTTATGATATTGAAGAGAAAATTTTGTATTGGTGAGAATGTGCTCCTCTTCAAGTATAGGTTGAAATAATTCACGAAAAGCTTAAAATAAAGTGGTTGGGCCCGTTCATGTCTAAATTTTTAATTCAAATTGTAAAATTAAATTAAAAGACCATGAGAAAATGAAGTTTATGGTGAATAGACAACAATTTAGGCATTACTATGTGGATGGATTCAGAGCATCTACAGTTGAGTCTCTTGAATTCAAGGATCTAAATTGATGATCAATTGATTTCGCACCATGATAATAACTAAGTTGCTTCGTAGAAGCCAACGCAAAGTTTATTCTTGTTGACTCATAGTGTTTTAGATTCTAATTTTAACTTAATTTTGGTATTTGCAGGTGATAACATAAGTTGGAATGGGTTAAGGAAGGTTCGGGGGCTCAAAACTATGCCCTAAGCCAATATTGATTCAAAATTTTTATCCAAATTTTGTTGTTCCATCCTGGACCTGTGCTACATATGCTTTAGTAGTCCAGATGCAGGTCAGGAGAATCCTAAAAGCAGATAGTAACAACCTTCACTACCTTAACATGCTGGAGCAGTCTAATCTTATATGGAACATAATAAACAACAACAACATTGCCTGGACCTGCATTGTACATACTTAAGTAGTCCATGCGTAGTCTGAAAGCTAGAGAGAAAGAAAATGATTGAGAAAAAATATTTTTACATGTGTTGTACATGCTTGACCAGACCTGGCGCAGGTTTAGCACATCTTGCGCACAACTTAGATGTTTTAAAATAAAATCGCTAAAGAATTTCACATGAATTCAACCTCATTTCAATTCTCTCAATTTATTATCTCGAGAATGCAACACTAGATAGCTAAATTGGGTTTTTATTTTATCTTTGTCCTTTCTTAAGTAAACATACAAGATATGTTCTTTCGTAATATTCACATTGAATTCTATCTAGATTGAAAATGTTACTTAATATCCCATGGTACTTCTGCTTTGAATTTAATTTAGTTTAGCTTATGTTTATAAATTATGATTGGTACAGTGAGTAGTTTTTAATGTGTACCTTGTTTTATATGAAAAATTTTCATTTATTGAATCTTTAAACTAGTGCACCATGTGTTCGACGAAATACCCACTTGAAGTTTGGTTGCTAGATTGAGCAGTGAGTGATCTAATTTTGTTATTATGAGTACTAATGGTGTGTTTGGTGATGAATGACCGAATTGTAAGACCCCGCAAAATCGCAAGCTTAAATCAGTCCTTAAAAGCAGGCCAAGGGGTCCCAGACTTAGAAAATTCTAGCAAAGTATTCAGACTTAGTATTATTTTGGCCTTCGTAAGTTGGAAATGCTATTTCACGACCTCTGTGACCTTAAAATGAAAATATTTAGGTTGATTCATGATTAGGAATGTTAGTAGGTGTTCTCAAAAGAGTTTTAGATTTTTCTGACCTTATTTGAACCACGTTTAAGAATCCAAAATAGTGTGTCAATATGATCTCGGCGCGATGCGTTGGCCATCACATCAATCAATATTTTGCTTGTATTCCAATGGCAATTTCTAGTGAACCGATGTGGATTTGATGAGGGACATTGGTTATCACGTCAATTCCAATGACGTAGTGCGTTAGCCTGCGCTATGATGGTTCAACTTTCAGTCTTTTAAACCCACGTCTAGAGGGCTAAATGGGTCTTTTCCCACCTTATATCAGCTCCCAAAACATATCATTATACCATCTAAGAGGTAAAATATACTCATTCTCTCTAGAATTTATCAACAACAAACCCTAGTTCATCATATTCAAGATCCAACATTCAAGGTTTCCACCAATATTCTTAAAGAATTCCCCAACTAAGGTATGTGAAGTGTTCATCCAAGGGTTCCTTCAACCCTTGGAGTCTAAGAAACTCTTTTAAACTTTAAATAGCTGGAATTTATGATTTCCATGATTGGAATAAAAATGTATTCATGATTATTATTTTAATTAGATTTCTATTTCATGATTTAATATACGTTTCATGTGAAATTGGTTATTATGTGTGTAGATTTGTATAAATCCATGTTAAATTCCTTGAAATTATGAAATTGGAAGTGAATTATGATGCCTTCTTATTATGTGCCTATATGATGCTCACCAAGTGTTTGATGAATTATTTATGTGAACTAATAAGGGGAAGAAATCATGCCATGCTAGCTTATGTGCAAGTTATACCGTGCAAGTGTTTGATCAAATGTTTCTATAGATACATTCAGAATATATGTACATTTTATGGAATGCAAGATCATGTGATGCTTTCCTTTTAATGCTATCGAATCCTGGGGTATTTAATACTCGACAATTTAGTTGTTTACCTAGAGCCAGTGTTAGATATAGAATAATCGCAATTGTGTCATGATCAGTAGTACTCTCAGTCAGTTACAGGACTCATAAAAACTCAGTAGACTCTACATCAATCCAGTCCAGTCCAGTATTCAGTTCAGACCTCAAAAAATTTAGTCAGATAATAGAATTTAGTAGTATTATGTCAGTCAACAAACTCAGTGAACTTAGTTTAGTTCATTTAGACAGTATAATCAATAATAGTCCAGTCAAGCCTAGTATGAAATAGGAAATCAGTTCAGTGTCTGTTCAGACTTGAGTAGGATTCAACACTGAGTTAACCCAAAAATGAGGGCATTCCTTCTAGTAGAGGGTTTGACCCTTAGTAGCAATCCCAGCATTACAGAACTATGTAGCCAACGTATGTTGAGATACCTTTTTGCTAAATATTATGAGGGTTGATGCATCTCATTTAAGTTTTCCTACTAGCGAGGGTTAACGAAAGAGCTTCCTATCAGAGAGGGTTAACTTACAGCTTGTCTTTACCATGGAACTGGTACTGACACCCTTCAACTGGGGTTATAGTTTGGACCCTAATCTATGAAGAAAGCGGCATGTCGGTTAGATGATTACCTCCCACAGTCTAAGTTTTAGATTCAGTCTCAGTATAGAACTCAGTTCAGTTCTACAAATCTAGAACTATGAGACACAGTCACTTAGCTCGGTACAAAACTCATTATAGTTCCATAAAATTAGGACTGTCAGATACAATCATTCATTTATCAGTAACTCAGTATCAATATACTTAGATATCATTTAAATAGTATTCAGACTCAGTATTCAATATTTTCATGATTTTAGTTATAGTTTACGTATCCATACATGTACCCTCATTTAGTTATATTCATGTCATTCAATCAGTATTTTTCATGTCTTTGAACCCATGCATTTTATTCTACCTCACTTAGCATACCAGTACATTCAAAGTACTAACTCATACTCTTCTCTTATGCTATAATGTTTTATATCATAGGTTCAGACGCATGGGCTCCCGAGTACCCTTAGCTGTTAAGAACTTCAGCAGTCAAAGATTGTGGTGAGTCCTCATAGTTCATCAGTGTTTGAATTTAGTTTATTAGCTAGAGTTAGTTGGGGACTTGTCCCATCAACTACACATTTTAGACAGTTTAGAAGGTTTTTAGATTAGAGTATTTTCAGATAGATGTTTTCAATTTTTGTATTATTATACCGTATTCAGTTTTATTACAGTATCGATCTTTATGGCATGTTTTCCACCTAATTTTTGCATAATTTCTATATTAGCATTCAGTTGCTGCAGCAGGTACCAATCATTATTTAGCTTGTGGTCCTTCAGGATTATGAGCATCATGTAGCGTCCGGGGTACAGACTCAAACGTTAAAGAATTAGGCCTGCTCACATGTGATTTTAGTCTATTTTCCATGTTATCTTTCACACATACCATATTTTTGTAAAACATCAATGATAGAGGGATGTCTTGGATGTTACTAATGGATATTGTATTCATTATTATGGAATAAATATGAGTCGAATTTCTCCTTAATGGTAGAAAATAGGTTATTGTTTGGGTGAAATTTTTTATAAATTATTCTTCGATGATTTGTACGATAAATGTTCTTATCACAACATTAACAGGTGAAGTCTAAATAATCTAAGAGACATGAATGTTTTCCTTGCCCTATTAAATATTGAGAGACACTATTCTTAAGGATATTGGTTAATTCTTATTTCCATTGGGGTTTATGGATGTGCTATGAGTTTGAATAGTGAAATACGAAGAATGCGTGACAATGTATAGTCCAAATAAGTGAGTGTTGTAATGAAAGAATCCCATGAGCTGTAATGTTGAAGTTATCTTGGATCCACCTTCATTTTTCTTTAGGTTTAATTTCCTTCTTAATATATGAAAATCATGAAAACATGTTTTATCCTATTAATTTTACATTGGTTTTGGTCTTTCATTTTTCATATGTATGTCTCCAAACATATATTTCCATGTTATTATAAAAAGGGCACCACTCTGAATAAGGACAAGACACAAGATTCAACCAAAAAGAGCAAAGAACCAACCTTTAGAGTAATCCAACAGGGCCTGAAAGTGCAAACCAAGATTAGTTACCGTTTATAGTAAACCCACTTAGAGGAACCACATTTTATGAGGCTCCTACTGAGATAGTACAATAACCAACTAACATAGAGCCGAGCGCCTAGTGCCCTACAAGAGACCTTTACCTTTTTATACACTCTTTTTATTTTTGTATTGGGTATAATGAAATGATTTTGAGTAAAAAGTGAGGAATTCTTATTATTCATTTGATGGTTTTCCCTTATTATTTCATTTTATGGCTTTGATTTGATTGATTATATTTGCATACTCATACACTATTTTTACATTTATCATTATTATGTGTATTTACATTTTACATTTGTGTTATTTATGTACTTTATCCCTCCTGGAGTTTCCAATTTGATGCTTTTTTACTTTAGCCCTTGTGGAGCTTGTTCCTCATTGTCGACATGGATTTGGATTGGCCCTTATTTGGTATATTGATGATAATGTTGGATGGCGCCCATTTTGAAGTTGTGTCATGCGCTTAATATTAATATGATACCCAATTTTTTGTGCATTCTTCTCATCACCTTTTTATATATGCGTCGAATAAACTCCAAAGGTTTTCTTCGAAACTCAATTATTTCCTAAGAAGAGAAAATTTATTTCATCTTTTGTTTGATCTTTTGTTTTTATTTTAGCTTAGTTTCTCTGTTAAACTGATTGATAGTTCACCCACTGTGGATGATAAGGCAACATCCTTAGGTGAAGTATCTAGTCTTTTGAATTTATTAGGAAATGGCAAAAGTTTGAAAATACTTTCAAAATGTCATTGGCAAGGAATGAAATGATTTTAAGAAAATCTAAAAATATAGTTTTCTTTATTAAAAAGAATAATGATGTTTATGATCTTTCTCATGAGTGAGACTACTAAATTCAGTTTTTGGCACTCTCTTTACAAGGATGGGTCTTTGGCTCGAAGTAACTTATTAATCTCAAATATCATAATTTGTTTGGAATACTAACATTTTACTCTATTAGTTCGATCTCATGTGTTGTAATTTTTTGAATAATTCTTGCACTTACATGTATTCTAGCACTATCCCCAAGTGCATTTAAAGTGAAATCCAAGGAAACCTTCTTTTGGAGGATGGCTAGAGGATATTTCTGACCCATCACATAGCAAAAGTCCTACCTTAACATTGTTCCCTTGTTAACCACTATGAGCATTTTGCTAATTTTTCATCTTTTAATTATAAATATGCTAAAACACCTAAAACCTTTTGAAATATTACATTTAGTACTTAACCTCCTTTGATGCATTGCATGATTCTAATTAATAAATTATTGTAGAAATCATAGGTTTAGGGGTTTTGTATTTTGGAGAATAATGTAAGGGTGGTTCAAACTCCAACTTTGGTGGAAGAATATGATATTCTCGGATTAGAAAAAAAAAATTTATGGAAGGTTGTCAAATCATATGCTTAAGTGATGAGATATGCTGGATGATAAAAGTTGAATAGCCTAGCCCAAAAAATTTGACAAATAAGAGGCTAAGAAGAGCTTAAAGTTATCTGACAAAAAAGTAAAAGAAGTGAAGAAAGAAAATGGCGTATTGGATTTGTTTGGTAAAAGCTAAGCTAGGGGTTAGGGGAAATAAAGTAATTGATTTAAAGGTGAATAAAGTGGAGAAGTTGAAAATTTTAGGGTAGAAGTGGATAAGAAATTGCATTGAAGGTGGTATTTTAATCACTTGATCCATATGTTGTATCTCGTACCTTAAACCTTCATCTAAACCAGTAAGACCTTGGGGATTCTAAGCTAGATAAGTCTACATGAGTGGCAAAAAAATAAAGGGCATGGCTATGGTTCTACTCATTGTAATTGATTTTTTTTGCAAGAGTGAGTGTGAATTCTTTGATTATTTGATGTCCTTTATGAATTGAAATATCTTTTATGTATTGAGATAACTCTTGTATGTGAGAGGCATTGCTACTAAGGGATAGGGGTGAAGTCTTATTCTCCATTTGGATAAATAGGTGAGGTAAGTTGCATTGTGAAGATTGAGATGATCTTTGAATATCTCATGTAACCTCTTGAGATTCCTTACTGATTTGATAGGATCACTTGATTAAAACTTGCATCCTTGCATCATAGATATGTTCTTATTGAAAAAATCGATTTACTTATTGCCATAACATGTTTGAGAAGTCTTTATAGAGCTCTATTAGCCTAGATCCTTAGTATAGCTTTCTTCTGAGTCATTTTGCATCATAAGTACCCTATCACATTCAATTATTCTTGTCTTCTTAGGGATAAGCAATGGTTAAAGTTTGTGGGGTTTGATAAGTCATCAATTTGATGAATTTTAGCACTTTTTAAGATTAAATTATCATGATTTTCCTTTAATTTGATTCTAATATCATTTATAATGCTCATTTGTTTAGGTAAAGGTTGAAAATTATGATAAGCAAGCCATTAAAGTTAATTAAAGATCTAATATGAAAGAAAAAGACCCTTAAAGTTCAAATAGATATGTCGGGATACCACTCGTTCAAGAGACTGGCAAAAATAGGAAAAATAATGTAATCTGCGCACATGGTGCGCCTTATTTGTGCCCAAGGTGTACCCCAAATTCTCTCCATCAACTTTGAATCATCTCTCCACTTGCTTTACATCTGCTCAAGCAGACCAAGAGTATGTTAGGATTTTTGTTATATTTGGAAAACATGAATTTTAGGCTAAATTGGCAGTTTTTAGTTAATTTCAATAATTATTGAACATTATTATGCTAGTTTTGATAAAAAAACACATTATAGTGACCCTTAGGTGAAGAATTAGGGATTTCTATATGGTATATCTCTACTTTCTCTCTCTATAAGTAGCAAATTTTTTTCTTAGGGATATGCTTGTATCTTCACATTGAGGGGAGAGAAAAATAGTTGTTGGATCCTATCTTTATGATATCCATGTTTGATGTGGGTAAGAAAAAGGTGATGGATTTTGAGATTAGTGGTGGTGGTATCTTGAATTACTGAGGGAGGTATGTGTTCCCAATAAGGATGGGCTATGAAATTGAATCTTAGTTGAAGCTCATAAGTCATGTTATTCGGTTCATCCTAGTTCAACGAAGATGTACCATAAAATTAAGGAAATTTATTATTGGAATAACATAAAGAGGGATGTGGATAATTTTGGTGCTAAGTACATGGTGTGTTAATAAGTGAGGATGGATCATTTGAGGTCCAAAGGGTTATCTTAAGAAATTGAGTTGCCTGTGTGGAAGTATAAAGTGATTGATATGGATTATGTAATCAGTCTTCCACTATCTCAAAACCACTGTGACTCAAATTAGGTCATCATGGATATGATGACAAAGTCTGCTCACTTCTGTCCATTAAGGACTAATTTTACTGCTGATAATTACGCAACATTATTAATCAATAAATCATCAAATTGTATAGTGCTCTAGTTTCTATCATTTTAGATAGAGATACTGAAATAACCTAGTTTATATCCCTCTAAAAATTCTTGAGCTTTGAGGTCATTATCCTATTAACGACTCATCATATGATTTATATGGTGCGGGTACGGGTGAAGTAACCCAAATTGTTAGGTGTCCAGTGGAAGGTGGTTGGGTTTCTATTATGGTTACGGTATGGTGGTAAGATTTATTAAGGGTGGTGACAAGTCGTTAGGACTATCCTTAATAAAATAAGAAACATAGTGACTTGACTTGGCTCTAAGTACCAGTGGCTCACTAAGATCCTTCATGATAGTCTATGAGTAGTATTGTTAAGTCTTTTGTTGTCCATTTTCAATTCCTTGGATGATGTCTTGAATACAACTAGGCCAAATAATTCATATTTTGTGGTAATAATTGGGGTCATAGGGTCATATATTGGATAGTGTATGGGTGTTCAATTCTCTATATTGGTGATGAATTGAGGGTACGAGTTGTATGTTGTGATCATGAGTCTAGGGTGTCGACTCATGACCACCTGTAGTCTTTTTTGTTGTTTTTAACTAGGGGAATAGTGGACATTTCCCACTTAAAATACTTAGGGCCCCACGTCCTTATAACACTTTTTTATCATTCGTTCCATACTTTACAAGATTAAACATCCTCTTTGCCCTCTCATAATCCTCTTAAGAATAATTGGCTAGGGTTTCCCCATAGTTGTCTTCAATGGGCTTAAGGATCAATCTTTTTTCGTGAATATTTATAATTTAGGCATATTACTCTTCCCTTATTGTTAATTTACTAAAAACACATGTTTAAAGAATTGTTCGTGAATCATTGAGGGTGGTTTTGAAATCAAGGTTGAGGGGTTTGAATGCATATTATTGAATATTATTTTATTTGGTATAAATTCTGATCATGCATGTTTAAATTATGGTTATCTTACTTAAAGCACATGTGTAAAGCATTGTTCGTGAATCATTAATGGTGGTTTTAAAATCAAGGTTGAGGGGCTTGAATGAATATTATTTAATATAATTTTCTATTATTTAAATTGTGATTATGCATGTTTAAATTATGGTATTGCACATGTGGGTGCATAGGAATGGTGATTTATTAAAGGGGTCATGGTTGAACCCCCACAATTAGATAAGTTTGGCTTTGATAATGGCATGCCCTAAACCTATTTGTGAAATTGTCAATGGGAATGATTTTGTCACATAGTTTAATTATTCTTGGAGCCATAGCATTGTATAAATTGTCAAAGAAACCTAAACTGATTTTAGTTGGTTTCATATCGTTTTGGAAAGGCCTTGGTGGCCATTGTTTGATTATAAATAATTTTTGTTAATTGAAAATAATGGAGTCTAATTTGGTCTAATGGTTTATATAGCATAAGGTAATAGACTTGAAAGCTCTAATTTTGTATGACGATACCTATGGTTAATTCCTAATTAAAAGACTTCTTGGTAAATTGTTGGGAATGTGTAAATATTTTAATATGGGCTTAAAGGGGATTGAATAGAAAAGTCGTGAAAGGTGGGGATCCCGAGGTTCCAACACTAAAACTCACATTTACCGATGTGAGGGTGGTCTTAGTCACCGTGTGCATCATGTCACACTTTATATTTTTAAGATGTACTAGTCATCTCAGGTTCTTTTCGTTGGTCGTGCGGCTAACACGCACCGGGTCCATTTCAGTAGGGGAGTTGAAACCATATAGCCCATTAGTGGAGGTTTAGAATTACAAAGCTTCATTTCCTTGTTTATGGTTTTAAATGAATACTAAACTTTGTTCCCTACCGCGTCATGATATATATATATGTATATAGGTGTTTGCGTATTGTTATTTGTTTTCATTTTGAATGATGGCATTACATTATCTTTATCCCAGAGTTGCATGCAAGTGTTCACTTTTCTAACCATCTTTAGCCAATGTATTACCAGGCAATGTAGGAACTGGCTATACTACTATTCTTCTGCTTAGTGACTTGGATTCATGAACAACTTTGAGTTAGATTGAAGTGATAAGCTTCCATACTATAGAACACTCTATTTCATGGTATTGACTTCTTTTCATTATTTTTATTTCTTTGGTTTTGGTTTTGGCTATAGTTGGGGGCATATCCCGATCGGATATTCATTCATTCTTGATAATGGCTTTGTCAAACTACTATGGGCATGAGCGTTATCTGTATTAGTGTTAGCCTTTGTAATGGTATTGGTATTGATTGGATATTGGCTTGTGGTTGATTAGTTTTGGTTATAAACTTTAAGTAATGTCCTTAACATATTATTATTTTACCTTATTATATGTTAGAAATTCATCTGACATGGGTGTAGGGTGGTTAATAGTATGGTGTTGGGGGTGGTCTCCTGTCCTAGCACCTAGTTCATGTCATGTCAGGTACGAAGATCTCATCTCACTTTTGTCATTCATTCCATAGAAGTTTGGGGACTAAGGTGAACCTTTGCATATGTTTCCACACTCAGAGGGATAGACAAGCAAAGAGGACGATTTAGACTTTGAAGGATATACAGAGGTCTTGCGTGATTGAATTTTGTGGTGGTTAGTTTGATCTTTTACCTCTCATCAAAAGTTGCTTATAACAACAACTTTCTCTCTAGTATCGGCATGGCTTCATTTGAGGCTTTGTATGGTAGGACGTATAGATTTCCCATTGGGCGGTTTGAAGTTAGTAAGGTAGGATTGTTTGGTTCTGACTTAGTTCATCTAATTACAAAGAACGTGAAAGTGATTTGGGATAAGCTTAATATTGCCCAAAGTTGTCAAAAATCCTATGCGGATGTCCAACAAAGAGATTTGGAATTCAATGTTGGAGATAGGGTATTTTGAAGGTGTCTCCCAAGATGGGAGCTATGCAATTTTGAAAGAAGAGAAAGCTCAATCCCCAATATATCATCCCCTATTTGATTCTGAAGAGAGTAGGGATTGTTGTCTATGAGGTAGAATTACCTACAAGGTAAGGTTCTATTCACTCTGTGTTTAATATGTCTTTGTTGAAGAAGTGCGTTGGTGATCCTTCTTTGATTCTTTCTTTTGAAAGTGTAAGTATTTCAGCCTTCTTGTATTCTGAACATGGCCTGGTTGAGATATTGGATAGGCATGTCCGACATTTAAGGACAAAGCACGTAGCTTGAGAAAAGGTTCTATGGAGAAACCAAAAGGTTTAGAAAGCTACTTGGGAAGCCCAAGAGGATATCAAGTCCAAGTATCGGTTCTTGTTTCCCACTCTGGATAACAGTGCTCAAGATATGGGTTTCATTTTGCTCTTTCATTTTTCTGAGATTTTCATTTGATTCAGGTATACTATTGTTATTTCTTGTGCCATAAGTATCCTATCTCATCATTCGGGTATTAATGATCCTAAGGGAGGAAAATGAAGCACCCTCAAAATTTTGAGAATTTTATTTTTAGACCTCTCAGATTTGAATATTTTTTACCTAAATTACATTTAGACATGTGAATAGGACATCCCGAGAGAGTTTCAAAATTTTTGAACGGGGTTCGAGGTGGTTTTGGACCATAGATACAGTAAGCCTCTACAATATCCCTATGTCATAGAGGATAATCTCCATAATAGGGTCTATGACATATAGGATAATCTCCAAATTAGGGTATGCGCAGTTAGCCTCCGTGATAAGGTCTATTCCATGGCCCTATGTAAAATCTATGTTGTTTTGTTTTATTTAATTGAGACGAGGGGTATTGGGGTCCTTTAACCTATTTATGACCCTTAAATATTATATAGCCTATTCCCTTCAGTTTTAAGTGGATAATTTCCCTAATTACACTCTCAAACTCAAAATGTCAGGAAAGCATAAGTATTTTATCATATATTCATCCTCTAGGTCATAAGCTCTGAATTACTTTCCAGTTCTCATATATATAAGTATGTTACTCTTCCCTCAATATTATTTTATCAAAAACATGTGCTTATAGTTATATCCATGTGATTAAATTGTGATTTTTGCATATGGGTTAGAGCATTTTTGAATAAATGGATCTTGAATTGATTTCCCATAGTTTTAATACAATTATTTATACTCTATTTTCTTCTTTTGAACTAATGGAGTGCATGGGTGTATGAATTGAAATGAGGGTAGTGGTATTCCCCCAATATAATGATTTTTGAATTAAAATTGGTCTGGAAATTGTGTTCCCCCACCGTATTTGTGTAATTGATATTGAACTATGATTTGTCTCAAGATTTGACTTGGTCATGTATACTATTGTATTCCATAAATAGTGAAATGATTAAACTTAGATATTAAAGGCCTTATTGGTTGTGTTTTGAATGAAATTGAAATAGGAGGGGTCGATGCATTCCACCAGGTTGATTTAATAAACTAAAGTAGGTTGAGGCAATCCTCTAAGTTGATTTAATTAATGATAGGGGTTCTAGGAATTCCCCTAACTTAATGGAATTGTATGGAATAGTTATAAGCTAGAAAGAGTACGGTATGAAAATACCTGTGGTGTGCCTTAATGTATAATTTTGTGGTTAATGAATGAGTTATGTCAAACGTGTTTTAAATTTCTCTTAATGGATGTATGTAGTTAAGCCATGAAGGGGTGGGTCTTGGCTGATTTATACTGGAAATTCATATTTTCCAACATGAGGTTTGGTCTTAATGACATGTGTGCATAGTTCAAACTATTGATATATGTATCTAGGATTGACATGGGGACGGGGCATTCCCTCGTTTTCCTTTATATTTCAGCATCGTATAGCTAACATATGTTGGAGACCTTTCAGCTAGAGAAGCTGAACCCAAATAGCCTATGAGTGGTTGTTATGACAGTTGAGAAACATAGTCCAGGATAAAGTTTAACTTCGTGTTAAGCCTTGTTGCCTTTCCCACAATGATATGCTTATATATGTATATATATATATGATTATGTCAATTAGCTTCGAATAATTTTGAAATATTAATCATGGCATTATTTTATCCCTTTTCCTTGAGTTACATACTAGTGCTCATCCCACTTACCGTCTCTGAATATTGTATTCCCATATGACTAAAAATAATTCTACTTTTAGTGGACAATGACTAGGTGATTATGGGATATCTCGTGAGTTATATTGGGATTTTATTATGGGTACAGTCTTGTGGTACGAATCATTAGGGGTGGTGATCAGTTGTTAGGATGATATTTAACCAAATAAGAAACTTAATGACTTGACTTGGCTTTGAGTAAGAGTGGCTTACTAAGATCTATGAGGATAGTTTATGTTGAGTAGTAGGGCACAGTTGTGTGTAGTCTAGTGTGTAATCCCTTGGATTCTGTCTGGGATAAGATTAGGCAATACGTGTCATATGGTATAGTGATATTGGGGTAATGGGGTTTTATGGTGGATAGTGTATGGGTGTTCAACTCACTGTCTTGGTGACGACTAAAGGATAATAGTCGTATGTTGTGGTTATGAGTCAAGACGGTCGACTTATAACCCCCTGTGGTCATTTTTATAGTTTTAAACTGAGGGCAATTTTGACATATCCCATTCAAACCCCTTAAGATCCAACGTCCCTATAACACTTTTTGGTCATTCATTTCATAATTTACAATATTAAACATCCTCATTACCCTCTCAAAATCCTCTCAAGCATAATTGTCTAGGGTTTCTTCAAAGCGGTCATTGAAGGTCTTAAGGATCATTCTCTCTCCGTAAATCTTTATAATTCAAGAATATTACTCTTCCCTCATTGTTAGTTTACTAAAAACACATGTTTAAAGCATTGTTCGTAAGACATTAATGGTTGTTTTGAAATCAATTTTGCGGGGTTTGAATGCATATTATTGAATATTGTTTTTAATGGATTAAATAGTGATTATGCATGTTTAAATTAAGGTTTCCACATGGGCGTGGATGGGAATGGTTATTTGATGAAGGGTTCATGGTTGAACCACCACAATCTTATGAGTTTGTCTTTGATATTGGATTTAGTCAATGAGAAAGATTTAGTCACATAGTGTAATTATTTTTAGACTCCTTGCATTGCAAAAATGGTTAAAGAAACAAGAATTGGTTTTGGTTGGTTTCATATGGTTTTGAAAAGTCCTGTGTGGCTATGGTTTGATAATAAATGGTTTTCATTAATTGGTAATGATGGAGTCTAATTTGGTCTAATGTTTTACATGGCATAAGGTAATAGAAAGACAAGCTCTAATTTTTGTATGACGTTACCAATGGTTAATACCTAATTAAAAGACTCCTTGGAAAATGGTTTGGAATGTGTAAAGGATTTACAATAGGCTTGAAAGAGGTTGAGTAGCAATGCCGTGGAAGGTGAGGGTCCCGAAGGAGGGGGCTGAAACTGGAAACTAACATTTACCGATATAAGGTTGGTCTTGGTGACCGTGTGAATGATGTCAGACTTTATATTTTTGATAACTACAAATAATCTAAGGTTTTTTCTCCAGTCGTGTTGTTTTCATTCACTGGGGCCCTTTTAGGAGGGAGAGGTGAACCCATATTGCTTGTGGGTAGATATTTAGAATGGTAAAGCTACACAACCCAGGATAAGGTTTTAAGTGAATGATAAACCTTGTTCACTACCCCATAACGATATATATATATATATATGTGCGTGTACGTATATATGTATTTGTATAGGGATTTTTGATTTGGTTTAAAATGATTGCATTACTTATCTTTATTCTTGAGTTACATGATAGCTTTAATTTGCTAGCCGTTTTAAAGCATTGTATCCCCATACGATTTAGGAACTACCCTTAATACCATTTCTCCAACTTAGTGAATTGGATTTGGGGGTAGCTTTAAGTCAGATGGAAGTGGTGAGCTTCCATACTCCGGAAGAATCCATTTCTTGCAATGGAATTTTTTCATTATTATTATTTCTTTAGTTTTGGTTTTGGATATGGTTGGGGTGATGAATTGACCAGATATTTATTGGTTCTTGATAGAGGCTTTTTCGGGCTACTATAATTATGGGCGGTATCGGTATTAGTGATAGCCTTAGTATTGGTATTGGCATTGGGATTGGTATTGGTTAGACATTTGGTCATAGTTGTTTGGCTATGGTTATAAACTTCAGCTAATGTCTTTAATTTATTATTGTTTTATCTTATTTTATATTTAAAATTCACTTGATATGAGACTTAGGGTGGTTAACAGTCAGGTGTTAGGGGTAGTCTTTGGTCCTGGTTAAACTTGAGATGCTCGATACGACTAGGCCCTAGTTTGGGTCATGGTAGATATGTATCAGAGCTCTAAGTTCATGGTCTATTGCGAGTCCATAAAGTCATGTGGAGTAGAGTGTCTTTTAAGGGTGTGTAGCGAGCTACACTCATAAGGGGTAGGCTACAAGTAATTTATGAATTTTCTCTTTCTTGTGTTCTATTTTTGGGATGTAGAGTCAAATTACTCAAATCTTCTCTAATTCGCTCTTGTTCGCTTTTCATATCATGCCACCCATAAGATTTGAAGCTTATAGAAACTCCTCTGTCCCACCCGATGATAACATTGAGGCAACCTATCCTTCTTATGGGGTACGAACCCGGTCTTGCGGTCCTGTTCCTGATTGCTCTCCTGGAGTTCCATCGATCCCCTCCAGTCCTTCTCGAGCTCCTCAGGATGATGTAACGAATGCTTAGTTTTCTTAATCTATTCATATGTTTGTGAAGTTAGTAGTTTCTTAGTATGAGCGTGGTTCTTCTATTAGTAAATCTTTTGAGGCAACACGGGTTGGCCAATTTATGAGGTTGAACCTTCATGTGTTCACTATTATTACGGTTGAGGAGGATGCTCAAGTTTTTATTGATGAGATAAAGAAGATCTTACGCATTATACTATCTAGGATTGTGGAGGCTGTGGAATTTTCTGACTAGCAACATAGAGACGTGGCATACCAATGGTATGAGGAATGAAAACAGAATAGGGGTGACGATGTTGAGTCAACTGTAGGATGATTTCTCTAGCCCTTTTTTTGACTGTTTCTTTCCTTAGGAGTGGAGAAAGGCAAAGGCGAAAGAGTTTTTTAAACTGAAGACAACATGTCAGTCAAGGAATATTCCTTAAAGTTTCACCAATTATCTCGGCATTCTTTGAAGTTGGTTTCCAGCTTGAGGGATAGAATTAGGAAGTTCACTTGTTAGTTTTCCTGTGACTTATTTTTGCAGAGTAAGGTTGCCTTGTTGAACAAGGACATGGACATCTCCAAGTTTGTTATGTACATGCATCAAGTTGAGGAAGAAAAGAAAAAAAAGGAAAAGATATTTTTCTTGGCTTGCCTGTACTATTGCCAAAAGCCTTCCTCTATGTGCCGATAGTGTTGGACAAATAAAAAGGAGGGATCTCTCTATCCAAGCCAAGAATTGTCTTATACTTGTAGGTAATCAATCGCTTCCTTCCACTAATAATCAAGACATCATGATTGATAGAGAAATTATTGGTAGGTGAATTACGGGAATTATTGTTGAATATCAAAGAGAGATAATAGCTAAAATGATTAATCTAGGGTCAAAGAAACCAGGAATGTTGATTTCTTTTCTTACTCCTTATCCATGCTATACTTTGTGCACAATGTGAATATCTTCTCCAAGATTGACAAAAAATCAAGTGCACTAGGGTGATTGATATTACTCATAGCCAAAATAGTGATAGTCCCACGGGGATTTAGATGAAAGCCTATGGATTTGGATGATTTTCTTTGGGTGAGTTACCTAGTTTTGAGGAAATAGATATTCCTCTGGTTCATTTACTTATATCGGATACTCCCCAGGTCTATAGTGATACTACTTCAGTGGTTGATCCTTACATGCATCACCATTCCTAAGAACTACCATCTACTCTGTTTACTCAGTCTCCTTAGTCAACCACTATTATATTTGATAAGGTTTCTTCTATGACTTTGGAAAACAACAATACCATTACTAGGTTGGTGGTTTACATTACCCAGTTCTTTCAGACAACTATTGAGAGGAGTCATGGGCCTCCACATGCTGATATAGCATATTATCATCAGAGATTAGTTGCATTAAAAGAATAATGGGATAATGAGGTGGTTGCTACTTCATGGTCTGATATTTATAGTCTACATGCATAGTTTTACACCATACATCACTCCATTACTCTTGATATAGATGAGGTTACCATTCCCCATGTTATTATAGGCCCGATGCTTCCATTTTATAGACTTGTCTAGGCACTCTATTGTTTGAGATACTATAGGTATTGATTTTAGTAAATCGCTCACCAAGGTACAATAAGTAGAGCTAGCAAACAAGTAATCTAGAGATGAGCAGGATGTGAGGATGTTAGGTCTAGTTCTAGCTCCTGACAAATCAAAGAGGTTCACTTTACACTGAAAGGAGCCCAGTCTAAGCAGGATTCTAGTATTCCAGTTGTTGATTACTCGCATACATCACAGGAGATGGACCCACACATCTAGCATAACACAGAGAGTATTTACCCTTCTCTTTTTTTTTTTTTTATAATTGCATTAGGGACAAAGCAATGCACTTTAGTTAGGGGTAGTACATTTTACATTTAATGGGATGTAGTGTTATTTATTGATACAAAATTATGATGTTATTTAGATATTTCCCTTATTGGGCTTGCTTGTTATGTTATTATTCAGATAATGCCGTTGAAGGGCTCAATTGTTATGATTTTGTTTGGATATTACCCTTGTTGGTCTTGTGTTATGTGCTATCTATCATTTGAAGCCCGATTGTATTTTTATTATGTTGTTTCTTTTTTGAGTGATGTCTATGAGGATTATGCACATCATTCTATCAACCTTGTGTAAATATACGTCAAATAAACTCCACGGTTTTCATTGAAACTCGGTTCTTTTCCAAGGAGAAAATTTTGTTTTTGTTGTTTCTTTTTTTAAATGGTCGTGAAAATAGTTTTCGAAAAATAAAAAAATGATTCAAGAAAACCAAAAGTAGGTTTTGAAAGGAGCAAGGAGGTTTAAGCTTTCTACTAAGTTGCGACCATTAAATTCATTTATCAGCTCTTTCTTTGAGACGATGAGTTTCCGACTTGAAGTAGCTTGTCAAATTCATTTACTCAAATTGTTTGGCAGACTAGCATCATATTCTAAGAGGTATGGTTCCTTTTTGGTACGGTATTTGATTAATTTTTGTGCATATGCTTACACTAGAACTTGCCACGAGTGTATTCAAGATAAAATTAGACCATGATTGGTTTGAAAGATGACCCAAACCATTTTTTATCCATCACATGAAATAAATCCTACCTTAACATTGTACCATAGTTACCCTATTTAAACCTCTTTCCATTCATTTCTTTTCTTAGTGATGACCATACTATGACACCATAACCCTTTCAAAACCACACTTTTGGCATGTAACCTTTTTTAATGCATCTCATAATTCTAGGGAAATCCAATATAGGCGATGGCCTAAGTTAGGGGGATGCTTGAATATAAGAATCACAAGGAGGTGTCTCAAATTCTATGTTTGGGGAAAAGAGATATGCTAAATTTGCTAGGAAAGGTGTATGCTTAGTTGGACAAATCGGTGGTTTATGGGACAAGATATGTGCATGAAAACAAAGGTAATATCCAAGACCTTAGAAAATGATAAAAGAAGTGAATGAAAAAGGAAGTTCTTAAATTTAATTTGCTAAGGAGGGAGCTAGATATTAAGGGAAACACGAAAAGAAACGAAGGCGAATAAGGTGAAGAACTTCAAAAGTGACCTATGAGGTGATAAACTGATTAAATTTAGAGAGGTATTGTAGTTACTTGATCTATATATTTCTTTCCTTACCCTAATTTTCATCTATCCCCGGAAGTCCTTGGTGATTTCAAATCTTATAGGTCAATTAGTGGCAAACAACACAAAGGGAAAGCCAATGGTTCTACTTATTTTACTCTAATTTCTTTGTGAGTGTGTGAAAATTATTTTGGTATTTATTCTTATTTGAATTTAAATATTTTATGTGAGTGGAGCAAACTCCTTAATGTTAGTGGCATCGATAACTTGGAGTAGAAAATGATGTCTTACTACCAATTAGGGTATATGAGTAAGATAAGTTGTCAAGTAAAATTGAGACAATCTTTGAAAATATTGAGTCACCCTTGAGAATCCTTTTTATTTGAAATTATTATTCGTTAATATCATACATCTCTGGGACATAAAAATGTGCATCTTGAAAAAATTGTGATTTACTTTTGGCCATGACTTGTTAGAGGAACCATTTAAACTTTATTATCATAGATATCTAGCATAGTCTATTGTGATTGTTTTGAAGTTATGAAATCTGTTTATTCACTGTGAATGTTCATGGTTGCTTGTGGACAAGTAATAGTTTAAGTTTTGGGGTTGATAAGTTTGCTCTTGCCAACTTGTTAGCACATTTTAAGCTTAAATTATCCTTTTTTTCATTAATTGTAGTGATTCTCATGTTATAATACTCATTTTTAAAGGTAGGGAATGAATACAAAATTCAGTTGTCCATACGAGTCAATCAAAGTGTAAGAAGTAAAGAAAGGAGTGAAAAATATTACTTGGTTGACTTAGAGTCCACCTGCGCATATAGCTGGCTAAGAAAGTTAGAGGTAGTGTCATCTGTGTTGGGTGCCTGCATGTGGTGGGCACCTGCTTGTGTAGGTCCCTCACATACACTAGTAGGTTACCAATGAGGTGGAAAACTCATAAATATGCAAGAAAGTTAATTTGGGGCTTTAAAGGGTTTTTTTAGCACTAGGACTACATCTATGTACTTTTGGAAACTTTAGAAACATAGAGTGAAACCCTAAGAGTGTTATTAGTGAATCTCTTTCATTAAATATTAAATTTGGATCTCTAATGCTGTGATAAGCTTTGGTTTAACTGAGCAATGGGTTTAGAATTTGGGTACTTTTGCTCTTTCTCTCATTATTAGTAGCTAATTTCTTTACGTAGGGTTTGCTTGAGTAAGTTGTGATTATTGTATGTGTTTGTTTATTCATCATCCTAATTAGCTAATTTACAAGATTTTAATCCTAATATATGATTTAATCTATAATTTGAGGTTGCAAACTCTAGTTAACTTTAAAGCACTTATCATCCGTTACAAAGGGGATGAGGGTGAGGAATTGGAGTGAACAATAACTTGATGTATATCATTTAATAATATCTCATATATGTAAGGATACTAGTTGAGGTTTTAGATTGTTCAAATGACATACTTTTGAGGTCTTCAAATGAACCAAGTTGTGAGATTTTGGTGTTTGATTGATAAATTAACACTACATACCCATAACATAGCCTATTTATTATCCTAATATAAATCTAGACAAATATTAAATTGCAAATACATAAACCTACAATTCCAATAGCATACCCTCAAGTCTCATTCCACAATTGATTTCAACTCTATTTATCTGAACTCCAAATTTTGCATTTCTACCATGTTTAAATAGTTAACAATAAATTGTTCGAAACAACGCCCTCCCTTGAGAAATTTTAATTTTTCATTTAATTTACATTATATTAGGAGTCAACTTCTAGTAATTCTTTACACTTGATATTTAATTCCATGTTCTCATTCAATAAGGATTCGATCACGACTCTTGTTGGGTAAATTATATTGAAATCACTTATACCTTTAAGGTGTAATTTTGTGTCATTATTTTGCACCATAATTTGTAGTGTGTCAATAAACTCTTAGATTGATGTCCTAAAGTACAAACATTTTCCCTATGTCTAGTCTTAAGGCATCAAAAGAATATCCACATCTTTGAGAATAATCCAAATTTATCAAGGGAGAGTTTTAGATCCTTATTTTTATTGGGCTCAGAACATTTAAAGTCATAAAATTCTAAAACAATCTAGCATATGACTCTTCAATAGTAGTAAAATTATATTGTGCTACATTACACTTCTTATACTCAGCTTAAGCTAATAAATTGTATTTAGAAAGGTCTTGGTAAACAAGTAAGGGTGGAGAATGATTTTGAGGGTCTGGCATATACCATTAAGGGAAAAAAGGGGTTGGACTATGCTTGTTCATTCTAAATTGGATACTAAGGGGGTGGGATAGAATAAAGTGGGTGTTGGGGACACGTATAATGTTGTGGGTTTTTTATATGGGTTTTGGGTATAAACTAGGGGTTGATATGATATGTACATGTGATGTGGACCTTTTATATTTTGTTATGGCCCTGACATAACCATAGCAATATCGTCCTTCCTTTTCTTCCCTCCAAGACCTTCCAATCAATTTTGAATCATGTGTATTGTAGCTTTTAAAATATCTTGGGTTATGACCTTTTTGAACTAAATTCCATTTTATGTCAATATTTTTATAAAATGGCTAAATGAAATCCCTAGCCATGTCAGCCCATATATGGCAATGAGACATATCTTGATAGATAAACCATTATGAAGTTATCCCCACAAATACACACCAAAGTAAGCCATAAATAGCTTTTCTTTCCCCCCGTTCCTCTTAGATAATTACAAAACCTTGTCAAATGAGTTAAAGGATCATTGTGGCCTTCATACTCTTAAAACTTTAGTGTTTTGAACCCTATAGGAAAATGGACATCAGGAAACATACACAAATCACTGTAAAAAACAATCTTATTCCCTACCAGTCGTTACACGTTTCTCATACTCTAACTTTCTGTTTTTTTTTTGCCATCTCCTTTTATTCCTCGTTCTAAGTCATTTTTCTATCACAGTATGGGAATTAATTAAATGAGTAGGGTTTGAGGATTTTGGGTCTTTAAAATTTATATATGGGTAATAGGATTGATTTAGATATAGCTTATTGACAAACTTCGTTATCAACTTTAGTTGAGTGTTTTATAATGGCTTTCACTGCAGGAACAAAATGGGTTATTTATGAAATATGGATTTTTAAGGCACATAGTGGGTATCCCAGATGCGCGATGAACGTTAGTGTATGGGCTAAATCTTGGTGGGTAAATTTGACCACCCATTTAGGACCGAGTGGATATTGGGATATTCATGTTCAAAAGTCCAAGAATTGAAGAGGATGGTGTTTACCCATTTATCCAAAGTCCACTATCTATTGTTTTAATAACCTATTCTCTTCTATTGATGTGAATTCTTATGGAATCAGCTGATTTTGATCTTCTTTGATACCAGACTCTAGCATATCTTTTTGCATAAGTTTGCCCTTTTCCTTGGATATAGTGATGTATAGATAATATGTTGCTTTACGACAAACCACCCAACTTACAGATTTCAACTTTTCTCATTTACTAGTGGCAATAGATTCTGGCAATGTAGTTGGAATCTCATGTCGATCCGAGTGAATCATCCTTTCTATGGAGGTAAATCTTTGCCTGCTAGGTAAGAGGATACCAAGTTCCAAATTCGGTCTCGGTATGTATTTCTATTAACTTTGAAATTCATAAATAAATTAGTTAATGGTAGAGTGGGGTGAGTGTTGCATATTTAACATATTATATTTACACATTATATGTTATGCCACTAAATGCACTTTCCCTCCTAACATGAAAGACTTTATGTTTCATCTTGTCTTATCAAGGTGCGTACTCTGTTTGCACTTTATATCTGAAAAGTTTTTTTGAACCCATTGGAGGTTGCCCACGTATTATGTCGAGACATGAATTATATCTTTGTGTTGTTTGAAGAATAATAAATTAGAGTTTTCTTATTTTAAATATATAATAAAATAAAAAAAGATTTTAAATAGAAGTAAATACTTTTTGTTAATTTACAAATTTTCTTTCTACAATGACTCAGAATGAAATGATAAAAGTACTAAAACTGCAACAGACACAAAATAACTTAAAAATATATATATAAGATAAAATATCGAAAAAAAGACTCCACAAAGGACCATAGGCAAGGATGTCTTATTTAAGGTGGTTTACAGCCTCAACTTCCCTTACACTATAGTAGACTCTTGATAAGTACATTAGTATGTGTGAGGATAAATGTAAGACCCTGTAAAAGTTCCTAGCTTAATTCAGTCCTTTAGGCTTGTTAAGGGGTCTCAGACTTAGAAAATTCTAGATAAGTTTCTTTAAGCCTTCGAAAATTAGCAATCTCATTTCGCGACCTTAAGTTCCTTTAAAGGCCTATATTTTTGTTAATTCATGATCAAGAAGGTCAATAGGTGTCTACAGACAAGTTTTGTACTTATTGAACCTCGTTTAGACTTTGTTTGGAATCCCAAAGCAGTGAGTAGATGCGATGTTTGCGCATCACATTAACAATTATGTCAACTGATAAAATTAACCTCATATCAAGCCAAATTCTATTTAACCGATGTGATATTGGCATATTGTATCATATATCACGTTGGTATCCTCGACGCACCCCATCGGCTGTAGTGTCGCTGGGTATATTTTTTTGTCTTTTAAACCCACGTCCTTAAGGGTAATTAGGTCTTTTTTCACCAAACTTCATCCCTCATAACACGAAATTTATCTCTTTTTTGGCCAATGATAGTCATTCTTTTACAATTGATCTAGAACAAGAAAACCCTAGGTGAATAATTTTAGATCAAGAACTCCATATCTCTCTATTTACTCTCAACAAATTTTCATCCAAGGTATGTAAAGTGTTCATCCTAGGATCCTTTTCATCCTTGGAGCTCAAGAAAAAAAAATTTAAATCATGAATTGTGATTTCCATGTTGTGGATTGTATTCCATCCACATTAATGTTCATATATGGTTTCCAAGTTGAAAACTTTATTGTATCCCCAGATATTATGATAACATGTATGTTGGTATTAAATCCACTTATGTTGATCTCTTGAATTATGAATGAAATATGTTAGTCATGATGCTATACCTAATCTCCATGCTCATGTACCAAATTATGCCCTCTAGATGTTTGACAAAATGCTTAAATGAATGAATTGTGTAGTTTTGACTCAATTGTGATATAAATGATGATCCCATGTTGTATTTATGTGTTTAGACTGACTCCCATGCTAAGGCCATGCCTCGTAATTGATTGATGGAATGATCATGCGATTTGATTTGTGAACTTATGATATGTTAGATTGCATTCCTCTCATAGACAAGATTATTATTATCAAATGCCTCATGAAATCCCTTAATGATTATATTATGAATTGTTGATTATGGTTGTGTGGTCAATAAGTGTCATGTCCTATTTATGATCATGCTATCGAGTCTTGGGGGTATTTCATACCCGATAATTTAGTTGTGTGCCTAGAGCCAGTGTCAGTTTTCAAGATACTCTCACTCAAGCTCTTATTAGTAAAATTCAATCAGTCATATGACTCAGGAAAAACTTAGTAAATTCAGTATCAGTCCAGTCCCACTTAGTACTCAAAAATCACAATAAACTCCGTCAGTTCAAAAAATTCAGTAGTATTCCATTAGTCAATGGAAATTCAGAAAACTTAGTCAAGTACAGTCCAGTATACTCAGTTCAGTGTCTATATAGTTTGGAGTAGGATTCAGCACCGAGTGAACCCAAGGATGGGGAATCACCTTCTAGAAGAGGGTTTGATTCTTCGAATCAATCCTTGCATTCCAAAACTACGTAGCCAACATAGGTTTCGACATCAAAACTGCTAGATGAGGGTTGATAAGGTGGCTAACTTATCAGATGAGGGTCCTCCCGGTCTCATTAGAGTAACTGATAGATGAGGGTAACTCACAATATGTCCTTACCAGTGGCACAGTACTGACACCCTTCTAATTGGGGTTACAGATTGGACACCAACTCAGCTACACTATTCTATTTGGGACATGTCAGTTAGATGACTACCTCCCACATTCTCAGTCTCAGACTTCAGTAAAGAACTCAGCTAGTTCTATATATTTTTGGACTATCAGATATAGTAATTAGCTCAATACGGAACTCAGCTAGTTCCATCAGAATCAGGTTTGTCAGAAATAGTCACTCACTAATCAGTATATCAGTTATCAGTAATTCATGTTGTCTGTAATCCATGTTATCAGTAACTCAGAATCCATAATCCATAAGATTTCAGTTATAGTTATGTATCTATGCATGTCTCCTCATGTAGTCATGTTCTTGTTATTCAGTCAATTATAGTTCATGCATATGAACCCTTGCATTCTGCCTTACCTCAGTTTGCATACCAGTACAATCGCACGTACTGGCACATACTTTTCTTTTGTGCTATGGTATTTTATACCGTAGGTTCAGATGCTCAGGTTCCCGACTGTGCATAGACAACTTCAGGTTCATTAAACTGTAGTACACTAGGCCTGAATTCTCATCATTCGAGGATCTTCTATTATTTTATTATTTCATTACTTAGTTATTTCAGCAGCTAGAGTTAGTTGGGGACATATCCCATCAACTCCTTATTCAGAAAGTTTAGAGGCTTTCAAACTAGATATTCAGAATTCAGTATTTTCAGTGTTTATGTTCAGTTTTGGTATTCTTATACCTTGTTTAGACATTATTCAGTTTAAAACCTTATGGCAGAATTTTGCCAAATTTCCGCATTTATCTTCGTTTTATTGTTATTACAGTATTACTATTTACAGTGCTCACAACAGGTACCGGTCTTGGGTTAGCTAGTGGTCCTTAGTAATCATTAGCATCGTGTATCATTTGGGGTACTAAACTCGGGGCTTTACAATCTTTGTATCAGAGCCTAAGGTTCAACAGTGTCCTAGAAAGTCTGAAAAGACACATATTGTAGAGTTTTGTGCATTGATGTGTTGCGTGCCACATTTATGTATAAGAGGCTTGATAACACATAACTTACACTTCAATTTGGTGCAAGTCAGTCATCATTAATATATTTACACA
This sequence comes from Capsicum baccatum var. pendulum, assembly GCA_030864225.1. Taxonomy (NCBI): domain Eukaryota; kingdom Viridiplantae; phylum Streptophyta; class Magnoliopsida; order Solanales; family Solanaceae; genus Capsicum; species Capsicum baccatum. Next base: position 157,989,557 of record CM061558.1, read on the forward strand.
ACTTTGTAGTTGGGGTGGAATCCACAGGGAACAATGTGAGTGGAGATTAAACTAGTTTGAAATTAAAGCTACAAGTTATATTCAAACAAATGATATGAAAAGATAAAATGGGGTTTTTGTTTTTTGACCAGCAAATAATTTTTGGTCACTTTAGTTTCAGTATTTTTGATCAAGAGTTTATGAAATAACATGAATTATGTCCACTAGGGATTCCAGTAAATGGCAGATGCTAAAAGCGGTTCTAGATTCTCACTGTGGGTAGGATAAGAAGCTATCTTTATCAATGTTATTCTTAAATGTCTCTCGACATCCTTAAGAATTTAATTCTCTAATCCTCTCAGACTTAGGGAATTTCTATTTACTACCCAGATTTTATCTCATTTTAACTAACTTTGTTACAACGCTGATTATTAAATGAAGTATTTCCAATTCCTGTTGATAATTCACTTTCTACTAAATTTGATTTCTTTCTCAAGCAAATCAAAGTAGGTGTATCTACTATTTTCAACCAATAAATGTTAATTAAAACATTATAATTATCAAGAAATCCTACCACCTTTTGAATCTTGAATACTTAACACCTCATCAAGACCTAACCCTAGATTTCATAACTCAGGTTAATGGAGTTTATCCACACATGATATAACGAACGAAACACATGAATTATTTCATGATTTGAAAAATAAACTTACATAGCAATGTAAAGCAATAATTATTTCTTCAATTCAATCACTAAATAACCCCGCAAAAAACAATAGTAATCTCTCACAAGTTAATGGTGATAGTGTATCCAAAACTATAGAGAGAATTTCTAAATTTTGTGAAGCTTTAGAAGTCTAAGATTTCTCCTACCTCTTTAATGAAACCCGAAAAGTTATTATTTATAGCTGTAACTTATAGGAAATTCAGAATTTAAATTTCTAAAATTCGTCTCGTAGATGACTCAAACTCTTAAGGAAAACCTAAACTTTTTCTTAAATACTTAGGCTAATTATGGAAACAAAATCACAGGTTACAACTTTTTCTCGGAATAGACGATGACATGCGTGATGCCTTATCACGAATATCATCAGATCCCCTTCAGTTTTGACATTCTCTATTTTAGGCTGATGACCAAAATTGATGGCTTATCAGAACTTTGGTGATTTATCACCAATGTCATCACAGATTCCAGCTGAAGTCCATTCTCTGTCTAAGGCTGACGACGCTCTTTATAGCTTATCAAATTTGTGACAACATATCAGGGTATTTTATCACACTTCTGCTCCAACTTCATCACACTGCCTCAAGCTGACGATAGACCTGATAACTTATCACCAAGTTGACAACTTATTACAAAATTCATCAATTCTTCTTCTATAATTTCTTGGCTATTTGTTCCATACTAACCTCTTTTTGTTCGTATTGTCTTAGGTTCTCTTGCATTTTCCCTTTTACTACAATATAAAAGAAATATCATCAAAAACAATGATATTTAATTAAGAACTTACAATTATTCCAAGTTAAAAGTCTTAATTGTTCTACCAAAATGCTAGCACATCAAGGCTATGAGATGTTTTAGGAACAGTTTCCCTTCTTTTAGTAGTCTTGTCATGTGAGTGATCATGAACTCAAATTTAAATCTCAGTATGATCCATTTCTTCTTTTTATTCACAGAATATTCCTCCCAAAAAGACTAACGAATGGAGAAATGAAAATCAATCAGCACCTCAGCCCGTTTTGGTAGATCCCCTAGACAAATATGTCTCTCATGCAGAATTTAGAGCTATATTCACTACTCTTGCTAATTCAGTTGTTATTCAGAATAAATACCTAACTTCAATTCTATCCAACCCAATGGCCAATTCTGCTGCATCTAAGATTCTAGACTTTACCCAAATAAACCCTTCTTCTTTTACTGGGTTTAATACTGATGAGGATCCTTAGGATTTCCTTGATCAGGTGCAGATGGTTAAAATATTATAGGGGTAACTTCTACTGAGAGTGTTGATCTAGCTGCATATCAGTTGAAGGATGTGGCTCACACTTGGTTCAAGTAGTTAAAGAAATGAGGGTCGCAAATGAAGGGTCTGTTGAGTAGAAGGAGATTGCCACTGCCTTCATAAATAGATTCTTTCCCCTAGAGCTGAGAGAAGCTAAGGTTTAGAGTTTATCATCCTCGGGTAAGGCAAAATTACAGTGAAAGATTATTCTTGTAAGTTTACTCAATAGCTAGATATGCTCCTTATGTAGAGGCAGATAGAAGAGCTAAGATGAGTAAGTTTTTTGCTGGATTAAATGATATTGTGGTCAAGCAGAGTAGGACCATCATACTGATTAGTGAGATGAACATAGAAAGTATTATGGTCCATGCTCAATAGATAGAAGAGATAAGTATTAAGGAGAGCGAAAATCAGAATAATAGTGCAAGGAAAAATAGTTTCAACTTTGCTCAACCTAAGTCAAAGAGTGGTAAGCTTTCTCCGTTTTGCCCTAAGTCTTCGATTTCAACTCCTTCCTCGGCAAGAGCTCGATTTCTTAAGGAATGGTGAAAAAGATAGGGTGCAAAGCTATAGGTCTCAAAGTAGTGTTAGCAGTGCCCGAACCTATCCTCTTTGTCTGACTTATGGCAAACACCATCAGGGTATTTGCAGAGCTGGTAGTGATGTTTGTTTTGTACATAGCAAGACATGCTGTAGAGTAAGATATAGTCCTTAGTTAGGTTTTTAGGGTTAGCATAACCGCTCCTTTGCTCAGTCCAGTCGCTCGAATCAATAGGGTGCCACCTCCAAAGCTACCAGTGGGTAATTCCCAAATTGAGTCTATGCTCTTTAGTCCCGATAGGATCAGGAAAATTCTCCTGATGTGGTCACTGGTATGTTACAAATATTTCATTTGCATGTTTATACTTTGCTAGATCTTGGAGCTTCCTTGTCTTTCGTTACTCCTTATATAGCAGTTGATTTCAGAGTCAGTCCTAAAATTTTAGTAGATCCCTTCACATTATCTACCATAATGGGTAAATTTATCATAGCCCAATGGGTATACAGGAACTGTCTGGTTATGGTATCTCAGAAAGTCACTTATGTGGACTTAGTCAAATTATAGATGACTGATTTCGATGTTATTCTCAACATGGATTTCCTTTATTCCTTCTATGCCATAGTCAACCGCAAAAATAGAATTGTTCAGTTTTAGTTTTCGAATGAACCTATCCTAGAGTGGAAGGGTAGTACTTAAGCATTAAAGGTTCAGCTGATTTCCTACTTTAGGGCAAGAAAAATGATATCTAAGGAATATATCTATCATCTTGATTGAGTTAAGGAATCTTTCTCTAAAACTACCATCTTGAATCAGTTCCAGTATTGAATGAATACTCAAATGCCTTTCTTGAAGATCTTCCAAGAATTCCTCCTCAAAGGGAAATAGACTTTGGCATTGACCTTTTTCCAGATACTCAGCCCATATCTATTCCTCCATACAAAATGGCTCTAGTGGAATTGAAGGAGCAAAAAAGAATAGTTGAAGTATCTCCTAGATAAGGGATTCATCATACCTAGTGTGTCACCATAGGGTGCACTAGTTTTATTCGTGCATCCGAAAGATGGTTCTCTCAAAATATACAAAGACTATCATCTACTTAATAAAGTCATGGTTAAAAAAAATAGGTATCCACTTCCTAAAATTGATGACCTATTTGACCAAGTTTGGGGTGGTAGTTATTTCTCGAAGATATACTTAGATCAGGCTATCATTAGCTCAGGGTTAGAGAATGTGACATCCTGAAAGTAGCTTTTAGAACTTAGTATGGTCATTTTGAATTCTTTATCATGTCCTTTGGTCTTACCAATGCCTAGTAGCCTTCATAGATTTTATGACCCGTGTGTTCAATCAGAACACAGACATGTTCATCATAGTCTTCATAGATGGTATCCTTGTCTATTTTTGCATAGAGCATGATCATACAAATCATCTTAGAATAGTACTGCAAACCCTTTGAAATAAAAAGTTTTTTGCCAAATTCAATAAGTTTGAATTTTGGATAAGGTCAGTAGCATTCCTTGGTTATATAGTTTCCGATAATGGCATTAGAGTTGATCCTCAAAAGACCAAAGTAGTGAGAAACTGTCCAATACCTATTTCTCTAACTGATATCAAGAGTTTCTTAGGTTTGGATGGATATTACAGATGGCTTTTTAAGGGATTTTCTTATATTTCACCTTTATGTCCAGATTGACTCATATGAAAGTCAAGTTTCAGTTGTCATATTTATGCGAGAAGAGTTTTTAGGAGTTAAAGACTCAACTTACCTCAGCCATAGTTTTGACTCTTCCAAATGGTTCAGATGGTTTTGTCATGTACTATGATCCATCCAGAGTACGTTTGGGTTGTGTCCTCATGCAGCAAGGTAAGGTCATGGCTTACGCCTCCAGACAACTTAAGCCCTATTAGAAGAATTATCCAACTCATGATCTTGAGTTGGCAGCTGTAGTTTTTGCCTTGAAGAATTTGAGGCATTACTTGTATGGGTGCATGTGGATGTGTTCAAAGATCATAAAATCCCTCAGTATGTATTCTCTCAGAAAGACTCCGTCAGACAAGGTGGTTAGAGCTCTTAAAGGATTATGGCATTAGTGTCCTTTATCATTCGAGCAAGGCCAATGTAGTGATTGTCCCTCTCAGTAAAATGTCTATGGGTAGTGTTTGACATATTAAGGATAGTATGAAGAAGTTAGCTCAGGAAGTTCATTAGCTTTCCCGACTAAGTGTCATCTTAGTCGATTTAGTAGAAGGCAGTATGTGGGCTAAGAATTAATTTAAATCATCTCTAGTTTCTGATGAGTAGAAAAGTCAGGATAGAGATCCCAGTATTGTTAAAATGAAAGAATCAGTCAAGGATCAGAAAGTAGAGATTTTCTCCCAAGATAAAAAATGGTGTATTATGTTAGCAGGGTCTTCTGTGTGTTCCAGGTGTAGATGACTTGAGGAAACAAATTCTTCTAGAAGTGTATACTGCGCATTACTTTATTCATCCAGGGTCCACTAAGATGAACCGTGACTTACGAGAGTCTATTGGTTGAGTGGGATAAAGAGAGACATTGCGAAATTTATGGCTAAGTAATCAACATGTCAGCAGGTTAAGATCGAGCATCACAAACATAGTGGGTCCATGAAGGAGTTTAGTATTCCTATTTTGAAGTGGGAAGAAGTGAACATGGACTTCATGATGGGTTTTCCTCATACTCGCCATCAACATTGTTCAGTTTGGGTTGTTGTAGACATAATGACCAAATCAACTCATTTTCTTTCAGTCCATACCTCTAATTCAGCCAAGGATTATTCCAAACTCTATATCAGGTAGTTGGCAAGATTTTAGGGTGTTTTATTGTCCATTATTTTAGATATAGGTGCGTAGTTCACCTCCTATTTTTGGAAAGCATTCCAAAAGGGTCTTGGTTCCCGAGTTCATCTTATTACAACCTTTCATCCCCAAAGAGATGGTCAAGAAGAAAGGACCATTCAGGTCCTGGAAGATATGCTCAGGGCATGTATAATTGATTTCAAGGGTAGTTGGGATGACAACTTGCCTTTGATTGAGTTCATATACAACAATAGCTATCATTCCACTATGTAGATGGCTCCATTCGAAGCCCTCTACATTAGGAGATGCAAATCTTTAATAGGGTGGTTCGAAGTCAGTGAGACCATCGTAGTAGGGCCTGATTTGGTTTTTGATACCTTAGAGAAAGTTCAGTTGATCAGATAAATATTCAAAATAGCTCAAATCCAATAGAAATCATACGTAGACATGCATATAAAAGATCTCAAGTTTGAGATTGGAGACAATGAGTACTTGAAAATCTCTCTAATTAAGGTAGAGAAGAGGTTCATCAAGAAGGGAAAGCTCAGTCCACATTATGTTGGTCCCTTTAAATTTCTCAATCATTTTTGCAGGGTAGTTTATGAACTCGAATTGCCTTCAGATCTAGCCTTAGTGCATCCAGTATTCCATGTTTCCTTGCTTAAGAAGTGCATAGGTGATCCAGTAGTTGTAACCCCTATAGAGGGCCTGGATATTCAGAACAACTTCTCTTATGAAGAGATTCCAATAGAAATCCTTGATTATCAAACTCACACATTGAGGAACAAAGAAGTCCATCTAGTCAATGTTCTTTGGCGGAATTAGTCTGTTGAGGGAGCTACTTAGAAAGAAAAAGCAGAAATGCAAACCAAGTATCCTCACCTCTTGTCCGAAACCTTAGGCTCAGCCTAAGGTAATAGCTTTACTTAAGCTTATTCAGTTTCATGTTCAAATTTTAGTTACAAACATAGTATCAATACCATTGCCTGTTTATTCATATATTCATGAGTTAGTTTAGTAATATATCAGATATGCATGATCAACATATCAGTACCCTCATTCATGCATTCATGCATCAGCTCAGTCATGTATTCATGCTTCATATATGTATGTTCAGTATGAAATTCAACATATTAGTAATATCAATCCTATAGTCTTATAACGCTCAAACTACAGCTCTCGTAAGAGTGTAAACGGTCGTTGTCAAATATAGAACCCAACTGGGTTGCGTGTTGAATCCCACAGGGAATACTCGGTAACTAAGTATGCAACTATTAGTAGACTGTTGGTCAAATATTCTACGGAAAAGGGGGGATTTGAATTAGGACGTGAATTAATGTAAACAAAGTAAAAACAAAAAGCTTTGTTTAGTAGATTTTAATCAATTAGAATTATAAGTTAGGGTTATGTCCACCTTACGAATTCTACGTATCTATTAACTATGAGTTATGCAGAATTCAGACATGTATGCACTTATAGAGGTTCGTATTCTAATGGTAAATCCTAGTGTCTCTCGACCATCCAGGATTATTTCACTTTAACTCTCTCGAGGTTAAAGTGTATACTAACGGTACAAACTCTCCAAGAGGTTAATCCAGTTACGGCACTAACGTGTAAATAGGGGTTGGTAGCCCTATTTCCTTGTCACACTCTCTTTTCCAAACATGTAACTTTTCTCTAAAACAAGTTAATGCTATAATGGCATATTCTATATGTTTGAAACCACAACAATTTAATTAAGATGAAGAGAGTAATGATATAAGTAGCATACGTATCAAGAATTCACAAACTCATAGTAATAGATAGTATCTCATAAGGCTTCTATAACCCTAACAGAGAAGTTTATCTACTCATGAGTGCAACGGAGATCACAATAAACATCATCATCGTACCAAAGATTGAACGATATCACTTTGGTCATAAGAGCTGTGCTTTCTCTGTCAGAAATTAACGTGAATAGTACTAAATGTCGAATGAAAGAAAAATAGAATTGAATAGAAAATAGGATGAATGAATGAATAGAAAAATATAGAATGAATGCTGAAAAATTCAGCAAATAGGATTTTTATAACATCGTTGTCCTAGTCCTAGTGAAATAGGGTTTTTATCCTTGTTCTACTGAAATAGGGTTTTTATCCTTGTCCTAGTCCTACTGGGTTACTGCTGCACCCCTAAGTATTAAGAAATACTGATTTTGCCCGGGACAGATTTTGCATGCATCACATTTCGTCCTCAAGTTTCCAAAAGTTGCCTTCCTTCTTACATGAACTTTCCTTTGCTACCCAAAGGTCCACAAAGTGATGAAATCTTCATCATTAATACCTGAAAACATGCTAATCACGTTGGTTAGCTCACTTACAGGAAAATGGACTAAAAGTGCAGGAATTATATATTTTATCCTTAAAACTTAGCTAAAATATGGGTAAATTATGGTACTTTAGGTGTGTAAATACGCCCAACATCAACACCCTACGCTTAATGCTTTGTTCGTCCTCAAACAAAATATTATGTCCTTGTAAACATCTACTTAGGATTTCACATTAACAAAACAAAATATTCATCAAGACAGGCACAACAATTATTAACAAAGAGTAGTTTTCTGATAACTACTAGAAACAATTCAACATCCAATATAGACTCGTGATGATGGTTAATTCATATCCATAAGTTAAGGAACAATGAATCATACAAACTACCCAAAACTCATCAACCATGTGTGTCACACATAAGATCTTACCCATAATCACTCAAAAATTTTGCATTTTTCGAAACATGGGTACCATAATTTCCTTGCTCTCACTCTCACAAAGAGTTCATATGATGCAACTGATGACCTTAGGATTTCCCTTAGTGTAATGCTCCACTAAATATCAGAATGATAAGCTTAGGATAAAATAGTTCTTTTACACGTTGTAATGTAGGCTAAGGTACGGGTAGGACTATTTTGGCCAGAAATAGTGACTATGTTCCTAAGCGCTTTAATACATCACATTATGCCGTTAACACTCTCTTTTAAACAACTTCTCTACTCTCCTTTTATCTACCACCCCTTTTCACCTATTTTCCCATTCAAACATAACTATTTTTTTATTTGATCATAAACACAATTTTTGTTTTTGTTTTTCTATTTCTTTTTCTTTTTTTTTTATAACACACCTCTATGATAACCACTCTTTTTCATAACAAATTCAAGTACCAATACACTCTAAGGCATCACTCTTACCCAATTTCCTCTTATTTTGTCACATGACATAACAATTTAAAGCACTTAGGAATTTGGATCAAATTATAGTCTTGAAAAAAAATGGATTAGGCTTACATATGAGGCTGTCAAAGAAGATGGCTTAAAGGCTCAAAGGGGTTTAACTAGGATAAATGTACACTGGTAGGTAAAAAGATGGTAAATAATCACAGGCTGCCAAAGAAATGCCTAAATCATCTCCTAAACTTGCACTCTTTATTTCGCTTTATACACACACCAGGCAGGTTCTAGCATCAGCCACAACATAGAATATACTATTACCTTACACACAGAAGGCACATGGTCAACTTTATTGGGAGCATTATAGACTCTTGACCCAACAAATGAAGGAATTAAACCACACACTTATCACATAGTGAGTCACACTTAGAGCCTAAATGTCTCAATATTAATTATTTTAGCACAAACTCTTGTCATAATACCATGCAGCCTATCAGAACAATTTCATGCAAAATCTAAAAAAAAATCTAAGACTAATTAAAACAAAAAAAAACATAAATAAATGCAGGCAAAGAAATACAACATACAAATATCAGCATCCCACACTTAGATGGGACACATTGCCCTCAGTGGAAAATAAATATGGAAAACCTGATTAGTCGGACTTCTCCTCTATGTCTGGGGTCATACCCCCTACGTCAGAATCATCTTCAGAGTCGTCATCCTCAGAGTGTCCTCAAATTGTACCCCAATTGATCCCAAAAGTGCTTCGCGGTATTTGTAGCGAGGAGGACCTAACTTGCTCTTTTCTTCCCCTTTTCTGACCTTTCTGTGAGGTGGACACTTTTTGTTTTCCTTGTCGTCCTTTTTGAGTCCATTCTACCTGAGATCCTAATAGAGTCATGTTAGCTTTATCTCGGAAGATTCAATTGATAAACAAGCAATAGTGGCACCACCCCACACTTAATTTGTTCGTACAAACTAATTAAGTGAGTGATGTCGATTACTCAAACTTCATCGACATATATATGGTCGATATGTTCCAACAATATGTTCAGCACTGTCATACTTTCATGTCATCTTAAATATCCTTTCCAACTCTATTTCATGTAATCTTTGACTCTACTTTCATGTTTGGATTAATGCACCTTTTGAACAAGACTACTACATAGAGATTGTATCAAGTTATGGCATAGAAATAATCACAACATCATATGCTTGTATTCAATTATGATCTTTATCTCGGTGAATGAGTTATTTAAACATCCAAGCTTTCAACTTTGAAGATTATGTAATTAATTTCACCATGTCGATTCCACAAAAGTATGACAGTATATCAAAATCAAATACAAGTCGGAACAAAGTCAAGAACACCCACATGTACTCTTTCACTCAATTAGATGTATCATAACAAACCAAGCACATTCAAATCACCAACATCAATTCAAGATCTAACAAATCATTATAAGCGTAGTATTGTAACACTTATGGAATATAAAAGAAGAACTTACTTGGTGATGGATTCGGAATATGATCTTGAAAAAAGAAAAGTTTTGAGAGATTTGGAAAGTAAAGGCGGTGCCTAATGCTTTGCCTAGTTGAGCATAGGTAGCGCCTATGCTATGACATTGTAGATTAAGAGACCAAAGGAATTGGGATAGGTGGCGCCTATGCTATGGCATTGTTGAGCATAGGCGGCGCCTATGCTATGGCATAGTAGGGCATAGGCGGCGCCTATGCTATGGCATTGTATATTCAAAGAGCTTAGGCCATAGCATAGGCCATGCCTTGTCTGTTGCCTAGATTTACATAGGCCTTGCCTTGTTGGTTGCCTAGATTCGCATAGGCATTTCCTTGTCTATTGCCTTTACTCCTTCATTCCTAACTTACCACCTTTAACATGGCACCTTTCCAAATCAAAATTTAAGAACAATCTCCTCCTTTATACATCTTGCACCTATACTTACTCAAAAACAACAAAAACGAATAGAAAGATGAGTTGCCTCCCACCAAGCGCCTTAGTTTTGGTCGTGGCTCGACTCTTCTTTTTGGATTTTTATTCAACAAAACAAACTCCTAGTAAAACAAAACAATTAAAAATGATGTGTTGCCTCCTATGTAGCGCTTGATTTATCGTCGCAGCATGACATAGCTATCTCAATTACTTAGACTTCATCAAGATATATAGTGCATCATTTTTGGAATGGATTCAGACGACGTTGATGCTTCATTGTGGGCACGCAATCTTCTTCGAGATGCATCTTGTGCATACATATCCCAGGTGGGATACTAATTATATCATCAATAGACCAACCAATGGCTCTCTTGTACCTCTTTAGAGCATAGATGAGAGCCTCTACTTGTTGTTCACCTAAATCGGCCACAACAATCACCGGAAGTGTATTTCCACTTCCCAAAAATGCATACCTTAGATGGTGTGGGAGCTCTTTCAATTCTATCACTGGTGGCTCTGCAACGGAAGTCTTCGCTGTTGGTGAAGGTCGATTCCTAAGATCAAGGTCCAGCTTCTTAGGAGCATGAGAATAGGACCTTATTCTTGTTAGAGAACAAACGGTTTCATCATGTTCTTCAGCCTCCTCAAGCTCAAAATTCAGCAGCACATCAGATAGTGACTCAACAGTAAGCTGCTTCTCTATAAATAATTCTTTCTCATCCTCATAATAAACATCATCTACAGAGAACACATTTATATCACTGGGCTGCTTCATTGCTTTGCATATATCAAAATGGTCCACTTCGTCATTCATCCGAAATAAAATCTCATTAGCTCTTAAGTCAATAAGCACACTTCCAGTTGCGAGGAAAGGGCGTCCCAAGATTATGGAAACTTCAGAATCCACATCGCAATCCTAAATAACAAAGTCTGCAGGAAAGATGAAGGTGGAAACCTTCACCAATACATCATATAAGATATCAATAGGTCATTTTACCGACCTATCTGCCATCACAAGTCGCATATTGGTTGGTGTAGGATCACCCAACCCCAACTTTCTGTACACGGATAGCGGCATCAAATTGATGCTAGCTGCCAAATCGCACAACGCCTTAGCAAAATCCAACGATCCAATCGTGCAAGGAATAGTGAAAGCACCAGGATCTTCTTTCTTTTGTACTAAAGATTTCATTGCAATTGCACTACAATGATGAACATTATCTGCCAACTCATAGCTTACTGCCCGCTTCTTTGTCAAAAGGCCCTTCATGAATTTAGCTTACCCAGGCATCTGTTCTAGCGCCTCCACCAAAGGAATATTAATAGTCATCTGCTTCAACATAGTCATAAATTTACTGAACCTGGTGTTATCAGCCTTCTTCTTCAGTCTCTGTGGAAAAGGTGGTGGTGGAAGGGGAATCGTTTTCTCCACCACTTCTTCTTTAGCTTGCTTCCCATTATCAACCTTTTCAGAAGTGTCATCAGCCTTCTTCTTCAGTCTTTGAGAAAAAGGTGGTGGTGGAAGAGGAATCATTTTCTCCACCACTTTCTTTTTATCTTGCTTCCGATTATCACTCTTTTCAGGCTGGTGACGTCTAGGTATAACATTATGAGCACTCACTTCAGCTCTACGACATCTTCAAACTCTGTATCAAGAACATTCTCCTCTGTATTATCAACTACCTGCTTGCCTTTGGACAGACTTTCCAGCACTTTACCGCTCCTGGTAGTAATATCCATACATGATCCATCATTCCTTGGATTTTGTACGGTGTCTCTAGGTAAAGTGCCAGCTTTTCATTGATTGAATACCACTGATAGTTGACTCAATTGTTGCTCCAGCTATTTTATTTCAGTAGAATGCAAATCAACCAATTGCTTCATTGAGGACAAATCATTTATTACCTTAGTTACTCCCGTGTTGGTTGCCTCCACTCCTTTCACCAGCTTAGCCAACATATCTTCCATTGACATCTTCCCAGAGCCAGACGCCACGACCTCACAGTTTCCAGGAGGAATATACAAACCACTTCTATCAGTCTTATTCTTCCAACTACCTTGATCATGGTCCTTGTTTCCAGATTTATCATAATAGTTCCGACCTTGGTTTCCTTGAGCATTGCCTTGGAAACCCCCCTGATTATTCAAGTAGTTCGCTTCCTCCTCAGAATCAGATTCATCTCTTGCCTGTGACACAACAGTTTTGACTTTTTCGGTCTTTCCTGAAATAAATGCTTGGTAAGAAGATCCATCTGCGTTTTCATGTGAGCCATATCTTGGTCACGTTCCTTCTCTCTTCGCCATTGTTCTACAATCATGCCAATAGATACAGTACAGCTTGCTACCTCAGAATCATTGGTATGCCAAGATCTACTCTGCTTTGTCATACAATCTAGCATACCACTTGCCTCATTAAAAGTAAGGTCCATGAATGAAACACCCGCAGCATTATCAACCACTGGCTTAGTCACCGAATTCAAAGCCCTGTATAATATCTCCATCAAGTGGACATTGGTCATCTGATGGTTTGGGCACTGCATAAGTTTCTTCTTGAACCTCTCCCATGTTTCGTGGAGAGCTTCAGTTGGAAGCTGTCAAAAATTGTTGATCTCATCTCTCAACTATGCTCTCTTGGATGGCGGATAGAATCTTTCTAGGAAAGCAGCTTTTATTTGCCTCCAATTAGTAATAGAGTTAGCAGTTAGCCCGTTCAACCCTAGTGTTTCGTCTCCTGATAGAGACAATGGAAATAAGCGCAGTCGGATAGCATTCTGTCCAACTCCTGGATTGTAAAATGCCTTGCATCTTAAGATAAAATTAATTAGATGCATATTCGCATCATCGCCTGCAAGTCCACCAAATAACCCTTTGAGTTGCAATAGATGAATCATGGTGCTAGTGATATTGAACTTGGCTCCGGGTGCCAAGGGCGGAGGAATAATAGGCCCTGTGGCACCAGATCAATCCAGATCGTCATCATGATCATCAAAAGGAATCTGCACAGCTCGGTGTTCAGGTCTCAATCTAGCTCGATGATCTCTTTTGTTCACAAGTGCCGCCACATCATCACGCCTTGGGTTTAGTAGCTCATTATCACCCAGGTCCTCATCATCCAGAGTTGCTACCCGACCAGGGTTGTCAATATTTTGTTGATGCACTTGAGCAGCTGCCAATGCAGCTAATCTAGTCTGCTCCTGTTGAGCAGCCCTTCTTTCAATGTCTCGTTGTGCATCCATTCTGCCAATAAGTTGTGGTTCAGGGTTTATGGGTAATAATGGCTGACCCGAACTTCGAGTATTTGGCATGCACTGAGCAAAACTTGAATAAAACAAAAACAGCAACTAAAAGTAAAATTGAGAATTTTTTGACCAAAGGGTCTAGTAACTATCACAAACTTAGTTGACAACCGTATTCCCCGGCAACGGCACCAAAATTTGATAACACTCAAACTATAGCTCTCGTAAGAGTGTAAGTGGTCATTGTCTAATATAGAACCCAACTGGGTTGCGTGTTGAATCCCACAGGGAATACTCGGTCACTAAGTATGCAACTATTAGTAGACTGTTGGTCGAAAATTCTACGGAAAAGGGGGGATTTGAATTAGGACGTGAATTAATGTAAACAAAGTAAAAACGGAAAGCTTTGTTTTGTAGATTTTAATCAATGAGAATTATAAGTTAGGGTTATGTCCACCTTATGAGTTATACGTATCTATTAACTATGAGTTATGCGGAATTCAGACATGTATGCACTTATAGAGGTTCGTATTCTAATGGTAAATCCTAGTGTCTCTCGACCATCCAGGATTATTTCACTTTAACTCTCTCGAGGTTAAAGTGTATACTAACGGTACAAACTCTCCAAGAGGTTAATCCAGTGACGGCACTAACGTGTAAATAGGGGTTGGTATCCCTATTTCCTTGTCACACTCTCTTTTCCAAACATGTAACTTTTCTCTGGAACAAGTTAATGCTATAATGGCGTATTCTATATGTTTGCAACCACAAGAATTTAATTAAGATGAAGAGATTAATGATATAAGTAGCATATGTATCAAGAATTCACAAACTCATAGTAATAGATAGTATCTCATAAGGCTTCCATAACCCTAACAGAGAAGTTTAGCTACTCATGAGTGCAACGGAGATCACAATAAACATTATCCTCATACCAAAGCTTGAACGATCTCACGTTGGTCACAAGAGTCGTGCTTTCTCTGTCAGAAAGTAACGTGAATAGTACTAAATGTCGAATGAAAGAAAAATAGAATTGAATAGAAAATAGGATGAATGAATGAAAAGAAAAATATAGAATGAATGTTGAAAAATTCAGCAAATAGGGTTTTTATAACATCCTTGTCCTAGTCCTAGTGAAATAGGGTTTTTATCCTTGTCCTACTGAAATAGGGTTTTTATCCTTGTCCTAGTCCTACTGGGTTACTGCTGCACCCCTAAGTATTAAGAAATACTGATTTTGCCCGGGACAGATTTTGCATGCATCACATTTAGTCCTCAAGTTTTCAAAAGCTGCCTTCCTTCTTACGTGAAGTTTCCTTTGCTTCCCAAAGGTCCACAAAATGCTGAAATATTCATCATTAATATATGAAAACATGCTAATCACGTTGGTTAGCTCACTTACAGGAAAATGGACTAAAAGTGCAGGAATTATATATTTTATCCTTAAAACTTAGCTAAAATATGGGTAAATTATGGTGCTTTAGGCGTGTAAATACGCCCAACATCATAGTCACGTCCTAATGTTCATGATTCAGTAAGTAGATTCAGTCTACTAGTACTCTCAGTTCAGTTAGTCTCATTTGAGGACGAATGTTCCCAGGGGGGAGATATTGTAAGACCCTGAAAAAATTTCTAGCTTAATTCAGTCCTTTAGGCTTGTTAAGGGGTCTCAGACTTAGAAAATTCTAGCTGAGTTTCCAAACATAATTTATTTTAGCCTTCAAAAATTAGCAATCTCATTTTATGAGCTTAAAGTCCTTTAAAGGCCTATATTTTTGTTAATTTATGATAAAGGAGGTCAATAGGTGCCCCCTGACAAGCTTTGGATTTTTCGGACCTCATTTAGACATTATTTAGAATCCCAAAATAGTGATTCGATGCGATGTAGGCACATCGTGTTGCCAATTGTGATGACAGATAAATTATCCCCATCTCAAGCAAAATTCCAGTGAACCAACTCAATGTTGGCACTTCGCGTCGTTTATCGCATTGGTACTTTCAACACGCCGCATCGGCTGTAGCATCGTGGGGTATATTTTTTTGTCTTTTAAACCCGCATCCTTAAGGGTAATTACGTCTTTTTCCCCAACCTTCAGCCATCATAACATGAAATTTATCCCTCTTTTGTCTAATGATAGTCATTCTTTCACAATTGCTCAAGAATAAGAAACCCTAGGTGATTAATTTCAAATCAAGAACATAAGATCTCTCCATTTACTCACAAGAAATTTCCAACCAAGGTATGTAAAGTGTTTATCCAAGGATCCCTTTCATCCTTGGGGCTCAAGAAACATTGTTTTAAATCATTAATTGTGATTTCCATGTTGTGGATTGTTTTCCATCCCTGTTAATGTTAATGTATGGTTTCCAGGTTGAAAACTTTATTGTATCCCATGATATTATGATAGAATGTATGTTGGAATTTAATTCTCTTTTGTTGATCACTTTAATTATAAACGAAACATGTTAGTTACAATGCTATACCATGTTGCCAATGGTCTTGTACAAGATTTTTCCCTCTAGGTATTTGACAAAATGCTTAAATGAATGAGTTGTGCAACTGTGACTCAATTGTGATCTAAATTGTGATCCCATGCTATATTCATGTGTTTACGATGACTCCCATGCTAAGGATATTCCTTGTAATTGATTTCTGGAATGCTCATGAGATTTTATTTGTGAACTTATGATATGTTAGAATGCATTCCTACTCATTTACAAGATTATGATTATCAAATGCCTCGTGAAATCCCTCAATGACTGTATTATGAATTGTTGATTATGGTCGTGTGTTCAAAAAGTTTCATGTTCTATTTATGTTCATGCTATCGATTCCTAGGTGTATTTCATACCCGACAATTTAGTTGTCTGCCTAGAGCCAGTGTGAGTTTTCAAGATACTCTCAGTCAAGCATGATTAGCAGAATTTAGTCAGTCCCATGACTCAAGAAAACTCAGTAAATTCATTATCAGTCCAGTCCCACTTAATACTCATAAATCCTAGTAAACTCAGTCAGTTAATAGAATTTAATAGTATTCCATGAGTCAACAAAAATTTAGTGAACTTAGTCCAATATACTTAGTTCAGTTTCTATTTAGTTGGGAATAGTATGTAGCACCAAGAGAACCCAAGGATGGGGACTCACCCGCTAGAATTGGTTGTGATTCTTATAATCAATCCTTGTGTTCCCAAACTACGTAGCCAACGTAGGTTGAGACATCAAACTTGCTATATGAGGGTTGATGAGGTGGCTTAAACTGTTAGATGTGGATCCTACCACTCTTATTAAGGTCCCTGATAGATGAGGGTCACTCACAATTTTTCCTTACAAGTAGCACGATATGGACACCCTTTCAATTGGGGATACAAATTGGACCACAACTCAGCTACATTATTATATTTTTGGGCATGTCGGTTAGATGACTACCTCCCATAGCCTCAGTCTTAGTCTTTAGTAAAGAGCTTAACTAGTTCTATAGATTTTTAGAATGTTAGATACAATCACTCAGTTTAGTACGGAACTGATCTAGTTCCATCAGAATTAGTACTGTCAAACACAATCACTATGTAATTAGTATATCAGTTAATAGTATATCAGTTACCAGTAATTTATGTTGTAAGTAATCCATGTTATAAGTAACTCAGAATCCATAATCCACATTAGTTCAGTTATAGTTATGTATTCATGCATGTACCCTCACGTACTCCTGTTTATGTTATTCAGTCAGTTATAGTTCATGCATATGAACCTGTGCATTCAGACTTACCTCACTTTGCGTACCATTACATACGCATGTACTGACGCATACTTTTCTTTTGCACTATGGTGTTTTATACTATTTGTTTGGATGCTCAGATTCCAGACCATGCATAGACAGATTCAGGTACGTCAGAGGCAGTACACTATACATGATTCCTCATTCTTCAAGGATGTTCTATTATTTTAATATTTCAGTACTTAAACGTTTCAGTAGTTGGTGTTAGTTAGGGATATGTCCCATTAACTAGTTATTCAGAGATTTTAGATGCTTTCAATCTAGACGTTCAGACTAGACATTCAGACTTCAGTATTTATGTTCAGTTTTGGTATTCTTATACCGTGTTCAGACATTATTTGGTTTTGAACCTTATGGCTGATTTCCGCCAAATTTTCACATTTATCTTCGTTTGTTGTTATTACAGTATTACAATATACATTACTAATAGCAGGAACCAGTCATGGGTTAGTTAGCGGTCCTTTGGGATCATTAGCAATGTGTAGTGTATAGGGTACCAGACTCATGGTGTTATAATAGAACACGTACCTATCATCCCAGACTCTCATCATTATGGGGGAGATTACTGTCATACACACGAATGATAGTATCCTTAAGCCAAAGAACTCGGTCTTTTGCCCCATTCATATTTTTGTGGCAATTCTTCAACCATTTTTATAAAGTACAAACTGTATCCCTCAAATAACGATCTAACTCCTAAGTCAACTAAACTTAGTGGTGAAGCACACCTAGCCCAATGACCTAATAGTTTTTTTTAACATTTAAACTTAACTTAATGAGTTATGAAGAACCGAGCTATTTCCCTTTCCCTATTCGTAGAGGCTTCTACTTAACCTGGGTGTGTATCTTCTAGGCCTTTTGATTTTTGAAATCATCTTGTTGTTTCCTCTTTACCACTTCAATGACGACCTAATTTTTTTTCAATACTTGGATTAAGTATTTGTATACTTTATCCTTACTTTGTGATGACTCTACTTTGCTTCCTAACACTTTCTCTATTTTGTTGTATTTTTATTTGTTAAACCTTAAATTGTCCTTCACAACTTTTAGAGCTTACTGATGATCCCTTTCTCTCTCCTCCCATGTCTATCCGGTTATTGCTTTATATTTAACTTTTTGCTAGTTCAACCTTTTCTTAAAATCATATTCCACCTCAAGATGGGCTAGGATGACTCTAGCTCAAACATTTGATTTTTTATCACATTTTATTTTTCCTGAATCTTAAGGCCTTTCTTCAAATGCAGATGGATTATGCAAACATAAAATGTATCCAGGAATCACTGTTCCCTTATCACGATCCGTTACCATTTAACTGGACTCAGATATTATACTCTCATACCAAAATTTCAGTATCTCATTATTATCATAGAAAAAACCTTGAGAAGTATCATATATGAATACACTCATGTTCCTTCTTCAAGGATTCTATCGATGTTGACTCAATTGGTGCATTACTCAAAATGGCACATAAGGTTGGACCGCTTAAAAGCCAATCAATAACAAATAAGGATGGTGCATGTATCGACAGTTAGCTTAGAGACCTTTTCCTTCAACACCTTGATCTCAATTGTAAGGTTACTTTTAATTACCCTTTCCTCATGAGTATTAACATTTTATAACCAACCGTTTGCTCCCACTGCATAAGGGTGATGATAAAAATGTTCCAAGAACCAAATTTGCAGAAAAATATTGACACTTTTAAAGTATGGGGAACCCCTTTTGCACTTGGTTAGTTCGCCGAAGATATCTCCAAGAATCATAGGTGTAAGAGTAGGGTTATCAATCTTGGTTAAATTTGCAATACTCCATCCAAACAGATATCAATATGGCCATCACACTCAGGAAAAACTAACCACCACAAGATTCAACCATTAAAGCAAAGTGATTGTGTTTCTTTCATTCTTATAGGTAATTTTTTTGGTACAATTTACCTTTATACTCCTCAAATTCTTAATTTTAGCCAAACCTACAAAGTAAAAATTCCCCAAAAAATCCAATATTCCTTAAAACATTCAACATTTATCTGACTTATTTTCAATAAGTTTCCAAATCATAATCCCATCCATATTCTTAAGAAATATGGATCGCTTTTTCAAGGATCAGAACCTCAAAAAATAGATCAGACCCCTATGATGGTTGCTAATTCCTCCAGAAATGGAGTTATCTCGAAGTCTGAAAAACAAACATATTGTAATTGAGACTCCAAGCCCCGGTCAACGCTTAAAACATATCTCTTTGGGGATTGATTTCCATCATATATAACATATATCCCAAATAGTCTTATAGTATCCTTTGGTCTTGACCCTCATTTACATTCCACCATTGTCACAAAAGTAGGGTGTCTAATCGAAAATCATGAATTTTTGTATTCTTTCAACCTTAGAAATTTTCTCATAGTTTTTTATTGTTGGTAGATTCATATTATAGCTTTTGAGAAGAATAAAAAAATTTAACAACTTTCTGGACACAAATTTGTTTAAAGTAAGGAAAGTGCATAAAAACAAGGGTTTTAAAGGAAAAAAACTATTTGGTCAAGACTAAATCTCAAATAGCTATTTTTAGTATAAAAAATCTATACATATACAAATATACAGAAAAGTAGAGCTCAACCAAAGAATGGTTGCCTGTGTATCAGGCCAAATGCTCAAAAAGTATAGTTAAACCTTAGAAGGGTAGCCTAGGTATCAAATCAAATGGTGAACATCAAGTCTATGTAGCTTATAAAGTTAAAAGATATGATTTGACTTTTTTATGAAGTTTAAATAAACGAGTTGACTTTTCATTCTAAAAACCAAAAAAGAAAAAAAAATAAATAATTTTTGAGATATTACTTTAATGGGATACTTTTATTTTTTTTAAAAATAAAATATAAAATTGTTTCTCTTTTTCTTAACCTGTTGATCATCTTAAAGCAGGTCAACATGCAAATACCTTTCAAATAAATGCATTGTTGATAGCACACAAAAATGAACTAGTGGCCTTTATAATAGTTATTTGTCTTAGATATACCCATCCCTTGTGTGGATTCTTTCTAGGTCAAATGCACATGAAGCAAATCCAATATAGCCTATAAGGGATATTCTTTGTTTATGTTTTTTTTTTTGCTAGGTTTAACATCCTAACGGGAAAGGTGTCTAGACTAGTTAATCCATGTAGACAACTCACACTAGAGAGGGCCAACTTATCAGTAGCAGAGCTATTTCTATTCTATCGGTAATCCAACCCCCTCACAAAATATACGTGACAAATATTCCTTAAACTAATAGAATAACATAACATTAGTTCATCTTAGATAGAAAGTTTTGTAGAGCATAGCCACACAGAATAAACAATGGTAAGTATATATAGAGACTTAGAGTGGTTTGCGAGATAAGACAATTGATAAATACAGTCAAAGAGTTTAAAATCATTAAATAAGAAAAAAAAGAGCACACTAGGACAACAATCACAATATTTATCAATAATTAAAGTAAGTAAAAAATAAGTCAATATACAAAGATCAAATTCTAGTTAGTCTCTAGTGGAGTTGTCAAAGATGTCACATCCCCTTTTTAGCACCCACCCTGCAAAAATATGATTTTAAAAAGATAGGGGTTTCTTCAATCAAAGTGACTATTTCGAAAAGAAATTATTCAGTAATTCAGAGTCGCCACTTGGAATTAAATTTTGGTGTCCCAAGTTGTGACGACCCAAAAATGAGGGTCATTATGGCACTTATCAAGACCACCTCTTGAGAAGTCAATCATCCAAACTGATATGAATAAGAAAAGAAAACCAAAATCCCAAGGCAGACTTCTAAAATAAAGTCAAACCATACGTACATAAAGATAACAGAAATTAGAATATCAAATAATACATAAAACATCCCAAAACCTGGTGTCACGGTGTAAGAAAAATATACCAAAAACTCAAAGTCTAAAAATACAACCAAATATCTAAAAAAAACACATTTATCTTTAAATATAAAAAAAGACATAAACTAGATAATATGGGGTAAAAGGTTGACTCTAGAAGCACAAAACGGCCACTATCTAAAAAGTATCCAATATTTAGCTGAAATTAACTGTGGTATGATGCATTCATACCTATATCTGTACAAAAAAGGAACAGAAAGAATAAGTCTGGTCTACTCATACTTCATTGGTATCAAAGTCGGGCTGAGCAATGTAGAAAATAAGGTACATAAAATACACATTATAGTACATCACCTACAATAAAAAAATGTCCCAAATAAAAGACCATACTATCTTAACTAACAGTTCAAATATACAATACATATACCAAATACAACCATGTAAAGAAGCAGCGAACAAATTAACATCAAATGAAATATGAAAGTACAACACAGAAGGTGTATAATGTATGAAATGTAATGAGAATGATAATGCTAAAGACTATGATAATGGTGTGATATGTCTGCGGTTGTCGCACAACCTCTGTATACACCTATCGAGAACTATTTCTTAGGTAGGACCCCTAAGGGTTTGCGACCATATACAATTCAATAACCAATACCATTATCCTTACTAATCCAATAGCTATAACTTCTCCTCTCCAGCAAGTGATCCTTGGCAGAAGGTTTTTAAAGATGTCATATTTCTGTCAGAAAAACTAGTATTTCAATAGTTGTACCACTACCTTCTGAATGTATAAAAGTATCAATACCTAATTTCTTGGAGCATAATGGCACCTACTATGAAAAAAAAGTAGGCAAGCCAAACTCGTAATCTGAAATGGCTAGTAGCGAACTACCCAAATAAATAAAGGATAGAATGCGAAAAAGATATAATAAGAGATCTAATATATAATATAGTTCCAAAACCCGGTGATATCATTACAAGAGCTTCTATGTAACAAGATTTCAAAGTGGCAAATAAATCAATACACTGACATAACTTATCTCTGAAAAAAGCATAGAGAATAGTCTAATACATAAGAGAGAGATAAGTAAAAACCCAAACATCAAGAGATTACTCTAAGTCTCCAAAGCATGGCTGCTCTGCATGATGCGTACATCAACATAGATGACTCGTAGTATGAACTGAAGGATGCAAAAGTGTAGTATGAGTACCAAACACGTGGTACTCAGTAGGCAACTACCGACTGAGCTCCAATGGTAATTCAGCTATATATAACATATAAATAGAATAGAAAACTAAACCCAAATATCCTACAAGCATATAAGACAACCATTGAGATAGTAAGCATAAACTATCATGTCCAAGAGATTAACATATTAAGACTAAGGAAGTAGTAACAATGCACTATTGTATTTCGACCTTACTTACGAATCTCAACACGATACTTTATCACTTTGCTAATATTCTATTAAGAGTGGAAACAAGATACAAATAATTATACAAGGCTAAGGAATAAGTATATAATTTGGCTAAATGAAGGAAAGGAGGGATACATGGTAATACTATAGTTACATATAGCTAAATACATATATATATATATAGTACATAACCAAGTTCTATTCAAAGTACAACCTAAGTCATTAGACTAGCTAGTTAAGACCTCATAATCATAATAGGAGCTAGTTCCAGAATACGGAAGGCTCTAATCTATATATCATGACATCAGACGGTCATGTATAGTATTGTAATCGTAGGATAAAAGAGGTTGTAATAAAACCTCAAGTCTCGATATTGAATCAATGCAAAAATTTTCATAAACTATCCATAACATTGATCATAAAAATGATAATAACAATGTCAATAACAACGTGAGTAACCGTCTAGTTCGTACTACCAAATACCTAATCAAGCCTATCACAAGATGCCACAATCCCAGGATCAGAAGTTTAAATCAACATAAAGCACACCACAAGGCTTAGTCATCACCCATACCTATGCAGCAACCCTTGCCCCCTTCACTCCACCCAAATAAGCTGATAGATATAGGCGCATACTGGTGATAGGCAATGCACATATAAGGATGAATGCAACCAAATCTATAATACCATAATCTATAAATATAATCAACATCTTGATATCATCATCGTAACCATCATCAAATATCGCCGTAGTCATCCTTCGGCTTTGTCTGGTATATATATATAATTTATATTCATAGGGTTAGCTGGACTCGAACTAGTAGCTACACACATAGGAACATCAATAAAATCATCCTTCGGCCTTGCTGGGCATCCACGCATCATCATAACCATCCTCTGGTCTTGTGGGGTATCATTACATTGTCATAATATCCTCCAACCTTGTTAGGCATCATCATATCATCATAATATCCAAATCAATGTTATTAATTGAGAACAATCCCCACGAGGGATAAAGTAAGAAAAAATCCCCACTAGAGCTAAAGTAAATATGTAAACGAAACAAGGTAGAGTATATTTCTATAACTCATTGTTCATAATCAATGTCGTATTATCATAAGCATATATATAAATATACATAACATGAATATTATAACAATAATTGGGTTTGATTGAAATTTATATCATCAATACAAAATCTTTCTCTTTTCCATACTGGAGAGGTGTGTATATTGATCTTTTGTAGGTGCACAGGCTAAATCTATGGCTAAAAGGGTGTAAATTCATAAGGTTGTTTTCCAGAGTGAACTTTGAGACTAAATCATTTTAAAAGTGCAAAAAGGGTTGGAATCACTCACGACTGGAATAATTAGTAGTATCAACTGTTAAACTAGAATCTATCTCGGTCAAGTCTTTAAATTGCCATTAGTAAGCTCTTTTACATATAAGTTATTCATTAGAATAGGCATCATTATTATGAAGAAATCAATTTAAAGGAAGAAAGTGGGGTTCAATCCTTAGTGAAAACAGTAATAGGATTATAATCTAATTGGAATCATATCATTTATTGATGCAACAATCATAAATGTAATGAATCTATGCATGACATCACAAGTAATTATACAATTGAACCATAAGCAATAACATATCAATAAACTACAATCTTATCCTTTACAAGGATAAACACTTTCTGAATGGTCAACTTATATCATATCCCGATCTTGGGCAAAATAATATGTCCAGAATAATTACAACATCAATATCGCGGCCTTCGACCCATATACATGTCCGAAACCCATATCGATTATTATTTTTATAATTCATATCATATTTATAATCCATAGCATATTCACGAGAAATAACACCTTTATAAGCCATAGAGCGTAACTATACTCATCTCACATATAGGAGGCATCTCACATCTAGGTGGCACAATATAAATATGCGTCTCACTTTGAGAAGACATCTCAATTATATAAGGCATAACACATAACTATGAGGCATATCACATCTATAAGACATCTCATATCTATAGATCATGTATCATGACTATAAGGAATAGCATCTCAATAGTCCAATTATCACATCTAAAACGAATAACATCTCTAAAGGCCCAATAATATGTCTATGAAGATATAAAATCTACAATGTCCCAATATCACTTCTATAAGGAAATAACATCTCTAAGGTCCAATATCATGGCCATATGACATTAATCATAATCCAGGAAAAGTCATCACAATTTACCAAGCCACAAAGTAAACATATTCTAAAGGCTCAATAGTCTTAACTATGCCTAACATCGGCAACCAAGTCAACAAGGGCTAAAAGAAGTCTTAAACTAAGGTGGGCCAAAAATATCCACGTGTAATCCTCAATGTCCATATTTAGGCAATTTATACCCCAAACTACACTAAGGTATATAGTTCAACTTCTAGATGTCAAGTAAGCCATAACAAAACCTAACATAGGAACATCGTCATGAAACATAGGTTTTTAAGTCAACTCCTCCCAAATTATAGTTTTAAGATCACAATAATAGCCCAAATAAGGTTAAATATACTAACCATACTTTTAATGCTAAAACCACATACCAAACCTAGCATTATATCAAATCTATGCTACGAATTATTTTAAACTAGGGAGAAGGAAATAGGATTCAAAAAGGGTAATAAGCATTTCAACTTACACGTAAAAACCCTCATCTAATCCTCAAACTTTAATATTCAGTACCAAGTCATTCTACCCATAATCAAACTTAACATTCACATTCACATATAATATATAACACACATTATAGAGTAGACTGAAGTCTACCTCAAAGCCGAACCCTAAATCTTTACATCATTCACCAAATGTTCATCCTCACTTTACAATCCCAAAGTTCCATCACACTATCAAAATCATAATCTACTCAACAATATGAGAAAAATGATACCTATATTGTACCATTGTGCTTTGGGTCTAAAAATGACACCAAAAACCTTAATTAGGTTCCACTTATGAAAATAACATTTCTAAGGTCAACCCAATGCTCATAAATGATCAAGGAATTATAACCCTCAATAAATGGGTGAAAACTAAGCTAATTTGGGGCTAAAATTATGACATCAAGCCATTCAAGGTTTTGGGTTAAGAACAAAGAAAGTTATCAAATCTAACCTTAAATCTGAAGATATTCATGATAATAAATGGTAATCAAGCTCCCAAGTTACCCACAAGACTCAATTTTGAGTAAGCCCACTCATTTTAGGGTTCTTGGGTCTCAAGAGTAAGTGGAAATAAGCAAAAATATAGCTTAAAGGGTCCTTTTATATCCCCATTAGGTACCCAGGTGTTGTTATCCCACACTTAAGTGTTGCAATCTGACATAGGCTGCAGGAGAAGTTATTACGAGCATAGTACCTCTTTGTGCAATCAGCTAAAGCATGGACAAATCCGTTATTGCCTCAGGATTCATTTCGACTCAGATTTAAGCAAATGATCTATGTAACCACACTAAATTTGACATTTCGGATGCAATTTCAAAATCAGATTTTCCATCAAAGGTTGTTTTGACAAAATGTGGGCCCCACACCAAAATTTCTAATTTTTTAACTTGTTAACCAATGTGTCGAAATGAGCTTTGGTGCATTAGGATCCAAACCAAAGATTTACCTAGCCTAAAATAAATAGTATGGAGTTGTTGGCATAGTCGAAATTTGCATTCGAGATCATTTTTCTAAAGTTTTCACCCAGTGGCTATTGGAACCACAAAAGACTTCTAAACAGGGAATTGGCTATAAAAATCAAACGAACTGCCCGGTAACCAAACTATCAGTCCCACCAAGCCATAAATGACTTAAGGAAGCAATAGGAAACCTGTAACGGTGATCTAAAGCGTCATTACAATATCCACTACTAAAATGACTTTCATCCCCTAAAGTCAACCGATAGGTAAACCTCAAAAGCACAAAAGGATGAGGTATTAGGCTCGCATGCTTTAAGCATGACTTCCTAGATAACCTCAACAAACATAGAACACTTCCTATGGATTTGGCCATAGGTATCCCTTTTTCTACCCGCTCTCTCACTTCACTTCCAAATAGTTAAAACTAACATCAACCACCAAATGGCCTCCAACTGAACAGATAAAAGCTGATGCATTCAAGTTTGAACCACAAAATAGTTATATTATCTCGATAGCTGCACAAATCAATAAAGAATTATCTAAGCAAAAAAAATCAAAGAAATTAATCAAACCACAAACTCCAAATAAAAATATAACCTTCCTTTACTATCCATATTGTATCTACTCCAAACAATGAGGAAAATCAACGAAGTCTTATCCACGCAATCTCATTATTGGGAACTTAAAAAATTAAAGCTAATCCGCTGAAAGTCCATACAATAACGATGGGAATAAGCTCATAAGGCACTATTTGGGAACACACATGGAGATAATCAAGAAATGCAATCTATGCAAATGCTTCTAGTCCAGATGACACCCAATACTAAAATCCAAAAGGTTAAGTCATAACTAGTCATCACCGAATAATCTGCTCAAGGTTATCCCATTAACCTAGAATGAAACCATATTAAATCCAACTTAAGAATACTACTCCCACTCAGTATATCATTAAAAATTCACAATGTAGACTACAGACTCGCGGTCAAAGATGACATAACCAATATGGGTTCATGGGCTTTAATTTGAGAACTTATCAACAATAATCTGACCAAAGTCAATAGAAGAGAATAGGTAACCACGAGTAGGATCATCCAGCCTATACATGAAATACAAACTAATACGTGTCTAAAATAAAGGTTGAATTTAAGATCTACAACTTAAAGATGAAATCTCAACATCAAGGTTGAGCTTCTCAGTCTTAACTACCTAAACTAAACCTGAAAACAAGTAGGCGTCAATACTCCAAGCCTATTATAACTTCCATCCCATGACGTCAAATTTGAATTTGAGCCAACAAATCCAAACCAATGTCAAATACTCACATCGACCAAACTAGCTAAAATATGCATATCTATACTATATCATGAGAGTAAAAATTGAAACACAAGTGAAGAACATAATACAATAGAGGAAATAGTCACTAACTGAAAACTCAGGAGGGTCACTCCATATCCATTGGAGGGCGAGAACCATTAAAGCATACTCAAAAACTCATATAGTCCACAAACCATATTAGCAATGGTGAAAACTCTAACATCTCAATAAAATGCAACTCAAGCAAAAAAATGATCCAGCACTCTATCTCATCAAAGAATAGCCATATGCATATATCATTAAGGAAAAATACTCCAGCAAGCCTCATTAGGCCAAACAAACTCTAAAATAGGGATTTCCTGAGTCCACCCATGTAGAACAATTATCACTCGATCCATCCATGCATTATATCATCGAATAATAAAATACCAATTTCAAAACCTAGGTCAAAGTAGAGGTATGATTCATAACCTCACCTTATGACTTGTACGGTAGAGGTCATAATCAGAATAGTAACTTGGGCACCTACATTAGTCAGGCAATAATTGGGGTCCTAGGACTCGTAATGAATCTTTATGACTCATTAGGTTAGTTATTACCTGGGCAGTAAGCACAAAAGTTAAGATATTTTAAAAGTCAAAAATCTAAGGTTTTACATTACCCCTTCCCCTCATGAATTATTCATCCCCGAATGAGCAGTAAAGGTATCCATTAGCATGATTGTAACACAGGAATGCAATCACAAAACCCTTAACAAATTTGGAAAAAAACAAGAAAAAATTAGGAAACCCATACCTTAAGCACAATTATTCAACCCGAGTAACAAGAATGGATATCTGGACTTCATGTCTCTTCAACCTCCCAAGTAGCTTCTTCCACCTTTTGGTTCTTCCAAAGGACTTTCCCCGAAGCCACATCCTTAGTCCTCAAAACACATACTTACCTATCTAAAATCTTAACTGGTACTTCCTCATAAAACTAGGAATCAAAAATACCAACACTCTCAGTAGGAACTACCAAAGAACGATCACCCACACACTTTTTCAACATTGATTCATGGCAAATCGGATAAATAAAACCAAAAATCGAAGGCAAATCCAATTTATATGCAACCTTCCCCACTCTCCTGAAAATCAAGCATGGCCCAACATAGCAAGAACTAAGCTTTCCCTTAGTCATAAATTTCATAACTCCCTTCGTAGGAGATACATTTAAGAACACCCAATCACCGACATCAAACTCCAACTCTCTTTACCTCAGATTTGCATAGGACTTTGGGTAACTCAGAGCAGTCTTAAGTATATACTTAATCACCTTCACCTTCTTCATAGCTTGATGAACTAACTCCAAATCGAATAATCTAGTCTCACCAACCTTAAACCACCTAATAGGATATCTACAGCTACTAGCATATAGAGATTCAAAATGAGCCTTCCTAATACTAGAGTGATAACTGCTATTATATGTAAACCCAATGAATGGAAGATGATTTACTCAACTACCTCTAAAATCAATCACATAATCCCTTAGAATATCTTCCAAAGTCTGAATAGTCTTCTCCGTTTGTCCATCTATCTAATGGTGGAATGGGGTGCTAAGGTTAACCTTTGTGTCCAAGCCTTGTTGAAGCAAACACCAAAAGTAAGAATAAAACTACGTACCTCAATATAAAAGAATGGATACTGGGGCACCATCCAATTCGACAATCTCATGAATTAAAACTTTGTATAATCCTCTCCAGAGTAAGTAGTCATCGAAGGAAAAAAGTACGCAGACTTAGTCATCCGATACATGATGACCCAAATTGAATCATGTTGATTCCGAGTCCATGAAAGACCAGTAATAAAATCTATTTTGATCACCTCTCACTTTCATGTGGGAAACTTATAACTTAAGATATGCCACCAAGCCTCAACTTCTCAATCGTCACTTGCTGACACGCTATACACTAATCCACGAAGTTAGCCATATCTTTCTTTATGTTATTCCACCAATAGATCCCCTTCAAGTTATGATGCATCATCATTAAACTAAGATGAACTATATACCTAGACTTTTGATTCAAACACAAAATGCTTTTTTCCATCTCTTAAAAAACCAGATCACCCAACTACCCTGGAAACTCAAGTTACCATCTTTACCAATGTCAAATTCTATGACCTTCTGCTTACCCTTATCAACCTTAATCTATATCAATATGCGATCCAAAACCAATTTCTATTTTACCTCTACACTAAGAGATAACTTCACCGCCTCTTGTACAATCATATCTCCATCATTAGAATCCAAAATACAAACTTCAATATTAGACAATTGGTGAAATATCCTTCACTAATCCCAACTTCTCCTAATCCGCATAAGACAAGATACTAATGGACAACTGGTAAGAGCATCAATAACCACATTAGCCTTACCTGGATGATAGTCGAGACTCATGTCATAGTCCTTGAGTAATTCAAGACTTCTCATTTGCTTGAGATTAAAATTCTTTTGGGTAAACACATAAAATAGGCTTTTCTGATCTGAATAAATATCAACATAAACCCCATACAAATAACGGTGCCAAATCTTCAACGAAAACATCACGGTTTCTAACTATAAATCATGGGTTGGATAATTTCTTTTATGAACCTTCAGCTATCTAGAAACATAAGCCACAACCTTACTATGTGTCATCAACACATAATCCAGTCCCATACAAGATGCATCATAGTACACAACCAAACCATCAATACCCTCAGGTAGAGTCAATACCAAAGAAGAAGTCTACTTATTCTTCATCTTCGCAAAACTACCATCACGAGAATTGAATCACAGAAACTTCACCTTCCTGATTCAACTTAGTCTATGGAGAAACAATAGAAGAGAAGCTCTCTAAAAACCTATGTAATACCCAACTAAAGATAAGAATCTTTGTATATTGGTTAGAGTCATGGGTCAAGGCTACTTCTTAACAGCCTCAACATTTTAAGAATCCACCATGATCCCCTAACTAGAACCAACATCACTCGGGAAGGTCATAACATTCGATCAAAATTCACACTTGGAAAACTTGGCATACAATCGTTGATCTTTAATAGTCTACAAAACAATTCAAAGGTGATTTGCATAATTCTCCTTACTCTAAGAATATACCAATATACCATCAATAAACACAATGAAAAACAAATCCAAAAATTACTTAAATTACCGATTCATGAGATGCATAAACACAATTGGAGCATTAGTCAACTTAAAAGACATTACAAAAACTCATAATGATCACATTTGGTTCAAAAGGAAGTCTTAGGGATATCCACCTACCTAATCTTCAATTGATGATAACCCAAACAAATATCAATCAAAGAAAATCATCTAGCACCATGTAGTTGGTCAAAGAAATCATCTATCCTAGGAAGAGGATACTTATTCTCCACTGTCACCTTATTCAGCTATTGATAATCTATACACATGCGAATAGAACAATCCTTCTTACGATGAAAAACATAAGAGCACCCTACAAGGACACACTAGGATAGATGGAACCTTTATTAAATAGATCCTTTAACTACTTCTTATGTTTTTTCAACTCATTCGAAGCCATTTTATATAGAGGGATAGCGATAGGGTGGGTATCTGATATAAGATTAATCCCAATATCTATATTTCTATTAAGAGAAATAGCCAAGAAGATCATTGGAAAACTCATTAACAGTAGGGATAGATTATAAAGAGGGAACTCTAGAACTAGAATCTTTAACCCAAATCAAATGATAAAGACACCCCTTAGAAATTAGTTTTCAAGCTCTGAGATAGGAAATAAATCTTTCCTTAAGATCTAGGGAACTCCCCTCCCACTCTATTATCGGTTTATTAGGGTATTAGAAGCTGACCTTTCAGAACCTACAATCAACAGATGCATAGCACAAGTAAAGTTAATCTATCTCGAAGATCACATCAAAGTCTACTATATAAAACTTTATCAGATCAATCAAGGTCTCCCAACCATTGATAGACACCACATAACCCCTATATACCTTTGTAGTGATAATAGAATCACCCGCTCGGGTAGATGTAGAGAAGGGATCAAAAATTCAATCAATTCCATAACAAAAATAAATAGCCATATAAGAAAGGATGGAACCCGAATCAAGTGGAAAATATACATCATAAGAGAAAATATGTAATGTACCAGTGAAAAAATCAAGAGATTCCTCAGATTCTTGATGGGTGCCAAGGGAATAAAGATGATTTTGGCCAGTGTCGAAATAATAAATAGCAACCTTTGGTGCAAGAGCTGAATAAGTAGCAACCAAAACCTTGTTAGCTCCAGTAGCAATATTTGTTGATGGACAATTTTACTGAATTTTAATAGGGTATCCATATTTAAAATATAGATTCCTCCTCTCATTACAATAACTATAGTGTAACTGTCTATAAAATATGCATGGAGAATAAGGTAGAGATAATTGAGCTCCACTAGCCTAAGATTGGGTAACTTGGGTATTAAACCCATTGTTAGTCTAAAACTGACAATCATTGGATGCCTTAGAATATGGAGCACTAGCCGTAGAATATGAACTTGATTATTTCTATGTCCTCTTCTTACCCCGTTGCCTACCATATCTATGAATGTTCTGTTGGCCTCCACCCTACCCTGAATAGCTAAACTTCTTATTCTAACTCACTTTTATTTCTGGTTGTTTCTTTTTTATCTTCACCCTGCTGCATATATACTCAAAAGCCTAGTAATATTCATGTTATTATTTAACATTATGGCCTTAAACTCAAGTACCAAGTCTCGATACGAATCCAAAGAAAACTTTCTCATTCTTTCCCTCACAATAAATACAATCTCTAGGGCATGAGGAGACAACTAGTGGAATTTCAATGCATACTTTTTTACAGTCATCATTCCCTGCTTCAACTTCATAAACTGTTTGTCCTCGACCTCTCTTAACTCCTAAGGAAAGAAATAATCAAGGAAAGCACCAGAAAACTCATTCCACCTAGCCTGCTCAATATCATCACCCCTCTATTGCTCTCACTCCTCATACCACTCATATACCACATCTATCAATTTATATGTAGTAATCTCTACAACCTCCACATAAATAACATGCATCACCCTAAATATCTTCTTTATTTTATTGATAACCCTTGAGGATCCTCCTAAACCTTAGAGCCAGTAAATGTTAAAGGATTTAACCTCATAAACTGACCAACCCTAGTGACCTCAGAAGATGGAGAAAAAATACTAATACGGTCAGGCTGACAAGACTATAAAGTCACCAACTGAGTCATCAGATAAATTAATCAATGGAATTTGGAATTATAAATATCTCCTTAGGGCAGTAGGGCATGAACATCATCCTCACAGAAAGCTCGAGGAAGACTGGTAGGGACTGGTGGAACTCCACATGGAAAATAAGAAGTAGGGACCCTAGAATAGGTCTATACTTTATAAGTAAAATTATTTCTATCCATATTATCCTCGAGTGGGATAGAGGAGTTTCCACCAGCTTTAGATCTTTGGGGAAGCATGATTTAAAATACGAACAAATAAAATTAGAGGAGATTTCAATACCCTAGACTATATAGCCTGAAAATTGAACACAAGAAACGGAAATATTCCAAAATTCCTTGTAGACTTTACCTTTTAAGTGTGGAGTGCTACATACCCATAAATAAAGTCTACTTGATATGGAGTTGTGGATACCCAATGATCCCGAACCTAGGTTCTAATACTAAGTTTGTCAGGACTCGACCTAGGGCCTAGTCGTGGTGGCTATCTCAAGTTAACCGAAGACTGGAGACCACCCCTATTATCCTAGCCAACCCAATCACAATAACTAGTAATGGATGAATTTTTAATAAATAATAAGATAGAATAGAGTTTTGAATATTTAACAAGATAAAGAAATCTAGATCAAGAATCTAAGAATCCATAACTCAATACCCACACTTTGTCCCAAAAAGTATCTAAGAAACAAAACATCAATCAAATTTGGGACATGCCCACATTTATAGCCAATTAACCGTTGAATAGTCTAATACATAAATAAAGACAAGACCATTAAACTAGGGCCTTCCATAGAATAAGAGCTCAATAGTTCAAAGTTAACTCTCGGACAATCTTGAAATCACCTATCAATACATAGGAAAAAAATAGTGTCTCCAAACCCTACATAATATATGGATACAATATTTGAGGATAGTTAGCAGGTTAAGAGCTATCATGTAACTTGGGTAACAGATAAAATAATTCCATAATCAATTCATTCTAAAATCATTCATAATTATTTGCACATAGTCATATGCATACATATATATATAACATGCCAGGATAGGGAACAAGGTTTATCATGGTATTTAAAACATTAACCTCGACTATGTAGCTATCCCATCATCTAGGCACCCATGGGCTACATAAATTCAGGTCCCCTTACTGAAAGATCCCCAGTGTCTGTTAGCCACATAAAATGAGATATCCACGAAAGACCAGGGAATGCGCCAACCCCACATCATTCAAGGATACATGAATATATATAAGTGTGAAAATTCATATGGTCATCAAGACCCCCAGGCCAACAAATACAGTTTCCAGTGTTTGTCCTTTCTTGGACATAGACCTTCACAAAAAGCTACACAACCCCCTCTCCATTAAGCCCAATTAAGACAGTTTACACATTCTCATTTATTGACAAAAACTCATCTACAATAGTGTATACCATTAGTATCATTATATCAATTAAAGTTGAAAGATAATATCATTATGCCATTCTAATTAGTCATTACCTTGGGTTAGTTCCCCAACCTCAGTTATTTATCAAGTCAAATTTTAGGGGAATCCTTGACCCCCGTTTTTATAAAAATCAACTAGGGGAATCCCTCAACCACGGTAGTTTATAATTAAAGTAACATGGCCATTAGGTCATTCAATAAAAATCATTTAAATTCCATTTATCCTTTTATGCAATGTAATAGATTTGGAAAGTAAGCTAAATAATGTGATTAACTATAACACCTCAGATTTTGGTACTTGAAAATTTTGATTTTGTAGACTTAATTCTTAAATAATGACCCTCTTATGAGTCATTATGGGTAATTACGGGTCTTAAGGACACAATCATACTCTGGCCAGTATGTTTTCCGAGAGTTTCTATTGTGACTATAACGAGGGGTTACGGGTGATGATAACTCAAAATGAGTCATATTATCCCATCAATAGCCAAACTAGTATGATGCTCAAAGTGTTCTATTTCTACTAAGAATTGGACCATACGAGTATTAGGGTCTCTTAATAAGTTTTAGGGTGTGAGTCATAGGGTTACTGGGGGGTGGGGAGTCCTCACCAACCGTCCAAGCTACAATTTATGGTAATGAGTTGTAGTGAGTACTTAAGAGTTGTATAGTGACCCGTAGTCACTAGCAAAAAATTTTTAGATATTAATTAAGGAAACTTTATATATTTCCCTTTTTACCTACATAATACCCACAACCATAAAACACCATTGGGATGTTATTTTTAATAGTGTAGCACTCAAATCACTCTCTCAAACTCTCTAAATTATCTTAAGCAATACAATTAGGGTTTCTAAGAAGTTGATCAATTAGATCTCCCAAGGGAAAATTCTTTCCATAACTCTTAATATTTCAAGAATATTACTCTTCACCAACTATTTCTTTGTGAAATCATGTGTTTTAAGTAGTTTTGCATGTGGTTTTGATGTTAGTTTTGGTACATGGGTTGAGGGTTTTGAATGATTATTGTTTATGTGATGTTTTATGTTAATGTATGCATTCTTTATGTTTAAATGGTGGATTTGAAATCTATTTGATTGATGGGTATGGTGAATAAACTAGGAGATTGTGATTTACCTAAATTTTGTGAATGTTGACAATTGGATTGTTAATAACCCAACACAATTTTATGAAAGTTGTTTTGAGTATGAGTAAAGTCTTATTGAACAATTTTTTGAATAATTACATGATATAGAGGGATATTTAAAATACAATGGTTTGATTTAATGAACAAAGAGAGTCGGTGTTCCCCCACCTTGTATTAATGAACAAAGGGAGTTAATTTCCTAACTTAATGGAATTATAATGGCATGTTGATGTTACCTTGATTGTACAGTTTGTATGATGTTACCAGTAGTGTATGATTGGATGTATATTATTATTCAATGATTGGCAATGTGTGATAAATGTTTTAATGGGTGTTATAGGAGTGTTGTGTAGCTGAACCATGATAGTGGCAGTCTCGAAGGACAAATACAAGACACCACATTTACCGGTGTTGGGGTATAAATGGACTCAGGTTTTATTATCTTTTCTTATGACCTTGCAGTTACAATTTACCTTATTATATGATTGGATGTTTTGAGTGCCCATAATACACTACATGTCAGGTGCTTAAGTGACCTTAGAGTATGGTTGGGAGTTTTGAGTCCCCCATGTATACATATGAGATTAGCATTTAGTTTGCGCAGCTACAGGCACTGGGGCCTGACTAGGGGTGAGAGTTAGGGCCCATATAGATCGTGGGTACTATTATGATAGTTATACTATGAAATCCAAGATAAGGTTTTAGTGTGCATGTTAAGCCTTGTTCCCTATCCAAGAAGTTTTATATAAGTATTTATGTATGGGTACATGTATGTGAACATGTACATTGAGTTGAACTGGATTTTGAATTATCATTTGTTTGTCCTAATCCCTAAGTTACATGCTAGTTTTCAAACCAGTAACTACCTTTGAATATTGTATCCCTGTGCAATACATAGTCCAAAGGCAATCCTACTTTTGCTTTATGATGTTAGGTGAATCAGCTTGTCTCATCGGTTGTTGTGGTGAAGTGATGAACTTCCATTCTTTGGAACACTTGGACATTCCATCGGTTTTCTTTCATAAAATAGAATTAAATAGTTCACACTTATATTGTCCTTGTTAGGGTTAGGGCATGTCTTGACTTAGATTACTTTTGGTTATTGGTTATTGGTTATTGGATACGGGTTATTGGTTGACAGTTATTTACAAACCATAAATATATTTTAAGTTGTCAAGAATGTTATCTTGTTATATATTAAGAATTCAACCATTACTGGTAATATATCATGTTTGGCTATGAAAAAGGGGTTGTCTTTAGTCTTCGATAATGACTTTAGGTATGCTTCATGGCCAGGCTCATGTTTTGGGTCGTGAAAAAAATGGTATCAAAGCCTAGGTATGGTGTTTTTGGGTATCATAAATTCGTGTCAAGTAGAGTCTCTTTAAAGGGTGTGTAGCCCGCCACACTTATAAGGGAGACGCTGCGAGATATCTAGGAATGTTTTCCTTTCTTGTTGTTCTATTTTGGGCTACAGATTCTAAGTTCTTAAATATTTTCTAATCCCTACTTTTTTGCCTTACCGATCATGCCTATAAGAAGTTCTGATGCTCATCGAAAACCTTTTATCCTATTCGAGGAAAATGTCAATTGAGCTCATTTTACGTATGGAATTTAGTCCTAGTCTAAGGATCCATCTCGTGATTTCTCTTTTAGAGTTCCATCGGTCCCTACAAGTCATCCTCACGCTACTCGATCTAATGATTATCATGCCCCACCTCACAAAGGAGATATTTCTAATCTTGAATTTTACTGATCTATTTATCTATTAACCCAGTTGATGACATCTTAGTTATGTCAATCGGATTTTCTTGGTACCATTGTGAGATATTCTAATGTTACTCAAGTCAAACAATTTATGAGGATTAATATTTTAACCTCTACTAGATCTAAGATTGAGGAGGATCCTCATGGACTTACAGATGAAATAGATAAGATCTTTTGAGTTATGCATACTTCTCACTCTGAAGGTATAGGGTTTGTCGTATATTAGTTGAAGGATAAGTCATATCAGTAGTATTATGAGTGGGAATAGTCAATAGGTGATGATGTTTAGATGCCCTTATGGAATGATATCTCTTGAGCTTTCCTTGACTATTTCTTTCCTTAGGAGTTGAGTAAAGGAAAGGTTAAGGATTTTATGAACTCGACACAAGGCAGGTTGACTATTAAGGTGTATTCTTTGAAGTTTTACCAGTTGTCCCATTACACATCTAAGTTAGTGTCTTCCATGAGATAAAGGATAAGGAAGTTTGCTTTTGGGTTGTCGCATGACTTGGTATTAGAATGTAAGGCCACCTTATTAAACAATGACATGGATATTTCTAGGTAGGTTTTGTACATACAACAAGTGGAAGATAAGAAACAAAGTAGGAATAAAAAGGGGAGAGGCATAGTAAGAAGTTTTTGTACTCAGATCTTTGTGGATATAAGAAAAATAGTGGTGGTGACGGTAGGTAGTGGTCTGAGAAGAAGGCTTTGGAAAAGTTTGGTTCCTATTCTATCGCTAGTGCCCTATATACTAAGTCATCTAGTGATCCCTATTTCTAGAATAGTGATGGTCCTAGGGCACATAGATCCTAGACTCAGGCTAGAATAGCTCAGTCAACCCTATCTTATTCCTCCGCCATTTTTGTGGGCAGGTTCATCATAGATTTTGTGAGCAGGGAATTAATAAATGCTTTAAGTAAGGTCAGTTGAGCTAGTTATAGAGGGATTGTGCATCAATTAGGGTTTCTAATATGGCTAATAAGGTTTTGGTTGCCGCTTCTTCAGCTCCTACACCAAAGGGTGTGTGACTTTTAGCTCAGGCACCAGTTGAAACCACTTTTCTGCTCTTGCCACACATCAAAAAATTAAAGCTACTCCTGATATTGTCACTGGTATGTTACAACTCTTTTTCCATGATGTGTATTTTCTGCTTCATCCATTAAACACCTCATAATTTTAGGCTAGACTTTGAAGCGTCATTCTTACATTTGTAAACTATAATCCCACAATTTACTTTTGAATTCAAGTTTCATGATCTTTATCCAGGTGTGTGAAGTGATTTTGAGGTAAAATGTTTTTATAGGAATTACTTAGATCAAAGTTGAGCTAAGAGCCTTTGATTCTTCACGCTTTGGTATTCGATTCGATAAGGATATAATTTGAACATGTATAACATTTGATATACAAAATATTTTGCATTAAAAATACACCAAATTATAGATAATTTAGTCAGCTTTAAAAGGATAAAAAATTTTCCTTAATCCGATATCCCGGCAAAAAGTCATGGCTTTTCCTAGGAGAGAGTAAAGGCAGGCGATATGCCTGTGCCGCCTGAGTTAGTCCGCTGGAATAATGTGGGCGCCACTCAGGTTAGTACACCCGGATAAAGGTGGCACCACCCGGGGGTCTATTCCATCATTATTTTAGCTTCTTAAGGGTCAAGGGTTACTTTGGTCCTTTTCCCTCTACCCCAAACTTCCAAAGGACAATTTATAGGATCTAAAAGGGCATTATTTTCCCATTTTCTCAAAATTTCTCAAGTTAAAACTCTCTCCTTACCCCAATGAACAAAGTTTAAGCTTTTGCACTCAAGAACACAAGGATTCAAGCTTCAATTTCAAAAATTATTCAAAAATCCAACTAATTAAGGTATGTGGGACTTTATCCATGGGTCCTCTTTTAACCATGGATCCCAAGAACTATTTTTGGTTTTAAATTATGACTTTTACGTGTTTAGGATGAACTATATCCATGAATCCCTTGTTAATTCAATTTCAAGTAATGATTATAAGAGTTTTCAAGTGTAATAAGTTATATCATGTTTTTAATGTTGCAATTTCCATGTCATGTTCAGATTATTCAGGATAAATCCCTAAGTTATGAATTTAACCATGTAATTATATTTTTTCATATGTCTAAGATACTCTTCTGCTTAAAATTATGATTTTTACATGTTTGATGAAATGTCTATACTTATGGATTTTTGAACCATGACCCTCTACTATAGTTTTTAAGTTTGCCATTGCATTCAGTGATCTGTCAGCGTTGGCGGGTTATGAACACCCGATAACAATGTGATTCACAAAAATTCTTCTTTTCAAGTATTTAGACAATTAATCCGTGAATGTTATGAGTATACTCAGATATTTATATTCATGATGTGCATTATCAGCTTATATGTTTATAATTACCTTATTATCCATATGTACTATTATTTTTAGAATACCATGACCTGTGCTTATCAGTTATCACTTATCAATGCATGCACCAGTTAGTATTTCAGTGCCTTTCAGTTGGGAGTAGGATTAAAAACTGAGTGGGAAGTGTGGTTTCAACATATCCTACTTCCTTTGAAGTTACATGTCACTATATGTTTAGTGTCCTCTCCAGAGAGTGTTCATTCCCAATATCGGCTCAGTTTAGTGATCAGTCTAGTTTAGTTTGGGTTCTAATTCGATGGCAAGGATATAACAACCCTCCTTAATGTGATTCAAACATTGGACTCCAAAATAGCTCACATAGTTTATATCTGTTATATGATAACTCCCAAAAACTCAATACAGTATTCGATGTATTCTTTTTTAAGGTTTTATTGACCAAGTGTATAGATTTTTAGTTATTCAGTTATATTGCTTACCATCT
This sequence comes from Capsicum baccatum var. pendulum, assembly GCA_030864225.1. NCBI lineage: Eukaryota > Viridiplantae > Streptophyta > Magnoliopsida > Solanales > Solanaceae > Capsicum > Capsicum baccatum. The sequence continues at coordinate 158,029,830 of CM061558.1, forward strand.
TTCATATTTTAGACTTATTTCAGATTACAGATTTATGCCTAGTCTTGCATTCTAAGATATTTTAGTTTTCATGCATTCATTCTCAGTTATCTCATATTGTTTTGTTAGTCCTTACCTCATATGCATAGCATCCCATAATTTCAGTCCAATTATTAAGAATAAGTATAGCTCAGTTTTACATGTTCATTATCCATGCTTAATTCAAATTATAGTTTTTATAGTATTTTCAGCTTTACATGAGATTTACATATAGTACTCCTATTTTACCATATTCGAGCTTCAGTTCTACTTATCCTACCATAATAAAGATTTTTAGAAACTAAGTGCAACGATTCACCAGCTTATAAGATTTTGTTTGTTAATCATGTTTTAAGATATATCAATTTTTAGTTTATTTCAGTCTCTTGGTGAGTGTAATGCCCCATAATTTTCTTAGCTCAGTTCAGCTCCTAGTTCCATTTATAAGAGGCTTAAAGCCTGAAAATTTAACTAAGTGTTGGGGACTTACTCATAGTTTTGGTCTCCTAACATTGAGGATTTTTAAACGAGTCTTCTCAACCCCAAGATGCAGGTTTTTGAGTTATTTCATGTTCAGGGGTGTAAGAAACATGTCTCGGGGATGTTTTGGAATTTTTTGGATAAGGATTAGGTTGTGTTTGGATTTCAATTCAAGCAACTCATCGCAATAGTGCTGAGTCACGATACCTATAGAGATGAGGCACCCGTCGAGCCACAGTCTCCTTTAAATCCAAGATCAAGTTATGAATTTAAATTTTTGAGGAGCAACTACGTCTTGCTGATGATAGGCGAATTTACACGCCTATAGTGCTATATTTTGCCCATATTTTAGCCTAGTTTTGAGAACAAATTATATATTTCATGCACTTTTAGTCCTTTTTCCTGTAAGTGAGCTAACGAACATGATTAGCAAAGTTTCAAGTATAAATGATGCAGAATTCAGCATTTTATGGATTACTTGACGCCAAAGAAAGCTTCACGAAAGGAGAAAAGGAAGCTTGGACGCCTAAGGACCAAAAGTGACGCATGGAAAATATGTCCCGGGCAAAAACAACAATTCTGAAGACTTTGGGGACTAGCAGTAACTTAGTAGGATTAGGATAATGATACATTAACCTAGTACAATAGGGTTAAGTATTTCATTAGCTTAGTAGGAATAGGATATGGGTATTATAAATACCCTATTTTGCTAGAGATTTTTATTCATTCTTCTACTATTCCTCAACAATTCTCATTCTAGTTTTAATTCATCTTTCAACTTCTTCTTCTATTCATCTATTCTTAATTTCCGCAATAAGAGAAACGTTACTTGCAAGAAATCACGCCTAACGCCTACCACACTACTACTACACGAAATTCTTATTGTGGTATAAAAACAATGTCAATTGTGATTTCCTTCGCACTCATGGGTAACTAAACCTCTCTGTTGGGTTTATGGAAGTCGTATGAGATACTATCTATTGCTATGAGTTTGTAAGTTTGTGACACGTATGCTGCTTATATCATTGTTCTCTTCGTCTTAACCTAAATTCTTTGTGGTTGCAAACGCAAGAATACGCCAGTATAACATTTAACTTGTTCGAAAGAAAGGTTATCTGTCTGGAAAAGAGATAATGTCAAGGTAGTAGGGTCCCATCCCCTATTAAAAAGTTAGTGCCGTAACTGGATTAACCTCTTGGAGAATTCGTACCGTTAGACACGCTTTAAGCTCGAAAGAGTTAAAGTGAAATAATCCTCGAATAGGTCGAAAGATGCTTGGATTTACCATCGAATACAATTCTCTATAAGCACATGCATGTCGAAATTCAACACACTCATAGCCAATAGAGACGTACAACTCATAAGGAGGACATAACCCCAACTTCTTAATTCTCATTGTTAACAACTTAATAACTATTCTTTCTTTTTACGTTGCTATTTTCAGTTTTTACTTTAATATTTAGGTTACACATTACAATTCTCCCTTTTTACGAGACTTGAACCACAAGTCTAGTACTTTTTGCTTACTTGTCGATACCCAACCTAGTTCGGTTATATATTTGTAAACAACCGCTTTACACTCCTACGAGACCTGTAGATTGAGCGTTATCAAAAATTGACGCCGTTGCCGGGGAATAGGAGTGTCAATTAAGCTTGTGATAATTACTAGACCCTTTGGTCATAGATTCTCGTACTTTTACTTTTAGTTTTTTTTTTTTTTTACTGTAGGTTTTTATTCAGTGCATGCCCCATACTCGAAGTTTTGGTCATCCGTTATTACCTATCAATCCTGAACCACAACGAATTGGCAGAATTTAGGAACAAACGGAAATCGAAAGAATGGTTGCTCAACAGGAGCAGTCAAGATTAGCTGCTCTTGCCGCCGCCCAAATACACCAACAAAACAATATACCCCTGGGCGAACAATAAATCCTGATGATGAGGATTTAGGTGATGACGAGTTACTAAACCCAAGGCATGATGCTGAAATCGCAACACCTGCCAACAGAAGAGGTTGTCAAGCTCGGTTTAGGTATGATCGTCAACACATGAATCCAACATTTGACGACAATGATGATGATTTTGATGGAGCCAGAGCCACTGGAGCCATAATTCCTCCACCATTAGCTCCCGGAGCCAAGTTCAACATCACAAGCACCATGATTCAGTTATTGTAACTCAAGGGATTATTTGGTGGACTAGCAGGTGATGATCCGAATATGCATGTCATCAACTTTATTTCTACATGCAAGTCGTTCGACAATCCTGGTGTTGGTCAGAATGCAATTCGATTGCGTCTATTTCCATTGTCTCTGTCTGGAGAGGAAACTCTATGGTTGAATGGGCTGACTCCTAATTCGATTACAAATTGGAGGCAATTGAGAGATGTTTTCCTAGAAAGATTCTTTCCGCCATCCAAAAGAGCACAATTGAGAGATGAAATCAGCAACTTTCGTCAGCTTCCAACTGTAGCCCTTCATGAAACATGGGAGAGGTTCAAGACAAAGCTAGCGAGATGCCCAAACCATCACATGATTAATATTCACCTAATGAAGATATTATACAGAGCCTTGAATTCAATAACTAAACCAGTGGTAGATAATGCGGCTGGAGGATCTTGTATGGACCTCACCTTTGGTCAAGCAAGCAATATACTAGATCGTATGATGAAGCAAAGTAGATCTTGGCATACCAGGAATTCTGAGGTAGCAAGCCCCACTTTATCTATTGGCATGACTGCAGACCAAAGAAGAAGAGAAGAAGAACGTGATCAAGATATGGCGCATATGAAAACACAAATGGATCTTCTTACAAAGCATTTATTATCAGGGAAGACCGAAAAAGTGAAAGCTTTTGCGTCAAAAGGAAGAGACAAATCTGATTCAGAAGAAGAGGCCAACTACTTGAACAATCAGGGGGGTTACCGAGGTAATGCCCAAGGAAACCAAGGTCAGAACTATTATGATAAATCTGGTAACAAGGACCAAGGTAGTTGGAAGAACAAGAATGAAAAGAGTGGTTTGTACGTTCCCCCTGGAAGACGTGACGCCACCGCATCTAGTTCTGGAAGTATGGAAGACATGATGGCTAAAATCTTGAAAGGAGTGGAAGCAACAAGCGCGGGAGTAACGGAGGTAGTTAATGATTTGTCCTCTATGAAACAAACAGTTGATTCTCATTCCACTTCAATCAAGCAAATAGAGCAGCAATTGAGCCAACTTTCAGCAGCGCTCAATCAAAGAAAGGCTGGCACTTTACCTAGCAATACTATGCAAAACCCAAGGAATGATGGGTCATGCATGTCCATCACTACCCGAAGTGGTAAGGTGCTGGAAACTTCAGCAAAAAGCAAGCAAGTGGTTGACGAAGTAGTGGACATTGATGATAAGGAAAAAGGAGAAGATGCCGCTACAACTAATCCTATCATCAACGACGTCAACCCCAACAATTTGCAACCTAAAAAAGCTGAAAAATGAAAGCAAGAGGAGAAGAAAGCCATGGAGAGAAAAATTTCATACCCACCACCACCTTTCCCTCAAAGATTGAAGAAGGTGGCGGATGAGACGAAGTTCAGCAAATTCATGACTATGTTAAAGCAGCTGACCATTAATGTTCCATTGGTGGAGGCACTTGAACAAATGCCTGGTTAGACGAAATTTATGAAGGATCTTTTGACAAAGAAGTGGGCAGAAAGTTATGAGTTGAAAGATGATGTTCATCACTGCAGCGCAATCGCGACCCGATCAATAGCTCAGAAGAAGGCCGACCCCGGTGCTTTCACTATTCCTTGCACCGTTGGATCTCTAAATTTTGCCAAGGCATTATGTGATTTAGGAGCCAGCATCAATTTGATGCCACTATCTATCTATAAAAAATTGGGGTTGGGTGATCCTACTCCAACCAATATGAGGCTCGTAATGGCGGATAGGTCAGTAAAACGACTTGTTGGTATTCTATGTGATGTCTTGGTAAAGGTTTCTTCATTTATCTTCCCAGCAGACTTCGTTATTTTGGATTGTGAGGAAGACTCAGAAGTTTCCATAATCTTGGGGCGTCCTTTCCTTGCTACGGGAAGCGTGCTTATTGATTTGAGAGCTAATGAGCTTTCGTTTCGAATAAATAACGAAGTAGTTCGCTTTGATGTTTGCAAATCAATGAAGCAACCCAAAGATCTGAGTGTATTTTCGGTGGCTGATGTTTTCTTTGATGATGAGAAAGAATTACTTGAAGAAGAGCAAATTATTGATGACCCTTTGGCGGTTGTGCTCATGAATGGAGAAAATGAGGATGCTGAAAATTGTGAAGAAGTTATTGGTGCTCTATCAGGATTAGGGACATATCGCTATGCTCCCAAGAAGCTGGACCTTGATCTCAAGAATCAACCCACACCACCAGCTAAGCCATCTATTGAAGAGTCACCCACATTAGAATTGAAGGAGCTGCCAAGACATTTAAAGTATGCATTCCTAGGAAGCGGAAATACACTTCCAGTCATTGTTGCAGCAGATTTGGGTGAGCAACAAGTTGCAGCTCTCATTGATATTCTACGGAAGTATATTAGAGCCATTGGATGGACCATTGCGGATATTATTGGTATTCCACCTGGTATTTGTACACATAAAATTCAGCTTGAAGAGAATTGCACACCTCCTATTGAGCATCAAAGACGTCTAAACCCACCTATGGAAGAAGTGGTGAAGAAAGAAATTATCAAGTGGTTAGATGCGGGGGTTATGTATCCAATCTCTGATAGTACATGGGTAAGACCGGTACAATGTGTTCCCAAGAAAGGAGGCATGACGGTGGTCGCGAATGCAAAGAATGAGCTTATTCCACTCAGACCCGTCATTGGATGGAGAGTATGCATGGACTACCGAAAGTTGAATTCTTGGACACTCAAAGATCACTTTCCAATGCCATTTATGGACCAAATGCTAGATCGATTAGCGGGGAAAGGATGGTTTTGCTTCTTAGATGGTTATTCAGGCTATAATCAGATTAGTATTGCACACGAAGACCAAGAGAACACAACGTTTACATGCCCATATGGTACGTTTGCCTTCAAACGTATGCCATTCGGGCTATGTAACACACCAGCCACCTTTCAACGTTGTATGATGTCAATTTTTTCCGATATGGTTGAAGACACTTTGGTGGTATTTATGGATGATTTTTCAGTTATTGGTGAGACTTTTGAAGCGTGCTTGGCAAACCTAAGTATGGCGTTGCAAAGATCTGTAGAATTCAACCTAGTGCTGAATTGGGAGAAGTGCCACTTCATGGTAAAAGAAGGAATCGTTATTGGTCACAAAATCTCCGAAAGAGGAATTGAGGTTGATCGAGCAAAAATCGAAGTCATTGAGAAGCTACCGCCTCCAATTTTGGTGAAGGGAGTTCGTAGTTTTCTCGGCCATGCAGGTTTCTATCGTCGGTTCATCAAAGACTTCTCCAAAATTGCTAGTACATTGTGCAAACTCTTGGAGAAAGATGCAAAGTTTGACTTCAATGAATATTGCTTAAAGGCATTCGAATGCCTCAAAGGAAAATTCATTGAAGCCCCTATCATGGTAGCACCAGATTGGTCTCTCCCATTTGAAGTCATGTGTGATGCTAGTAGTGTAGCCGTTGGAGCTGTGCTTGGTCAGAGAAAGGAGAAATTATTTCATCCTATCTACTATGCGAGTAAGGTTCTAAATGAAGCCCAAAGGAACTACACTGCGACAGAACAAGAGCTCCTAGCGGTTGTGTATGCGTTTGAGAAGTTTCGTGCTTATCTATTGGGTACTCAGGTAATCGTTCCTACAGACCATGCAGCTCTTAGGTATCTAATGACAAAGAAGGATGCAAAACCAAGATTAATTCGATGGGTATTGCTGCTGCAAGTGTTCGATTTCGAATTTAAAGATAGAAGAGGTTGCGAGAACCAAGTGGCCGACCATCTATCTAGACTCGAGAACGAGCATGTGGCGCAGCCTGATATCGAGATTGATGATGCATTCCCTGACGAGGAGATCCTAGCGACGATAACAGAAAAGTTACCATGGTATGCTGACTTTGCAAATTTTTTGGTGAGTAATGTAATACTTGCCAATTTATCATACCATCAAAAGAGGAAGTTTATGCATGACGTACAACACTACTATTGGGATGAGCCATATTTATTTCGACGATGTGAGGATGGTATTATTCGACGATGTATATCCCATGTAGAGGTGCCTACTATATTGGAAGCATGCCACACTTCCCATGTTGGAGGACATCACGCAGGTAATCGAACAACAAGAAAAGTATTGCAAAGTGGGTATTATTGGCCTTCGATATTTAGAGATGCCTATGACTTTGTTAGAAGATGCGACCAATGCCAAAGACAAGGTGCTATTTCGAGACATCATGAGATGCCCATGTCGAAAATTCTTGAGGTAGAACTCTTTGATGTGTGGGGCATTGATTTCATAGGTCCATTCATGAATTAGTTTGGAATGAAGTACTTCTTAGTTTCTGTAGATTATGTCTTGAAATGGGTTGAAGCTGTAGCGTTGGCCGACAACGAGGGAAAGAGTGTTGTAGCATTTTTGAAGAGGAATATCTTCTCTCGCTTTGGAGTACCACATACTATCATAAGTGATGGAGGATCTCACTTTTGCAACAAGCTATTCAAATCCGTGTTGGCCAAGTATGGTGTCAAGCAACATAAGGTAGCCACGCCTTATCACCCACAAACGAGTGGACAAGTAGAGGTTTCCAATCGGGAGATCAAGCAAATCCTTACAAAGACGTTAAATGCTAATAGGAAGGATTGGTCTCAGAAGCTAGATGATGCACTATAGGCGTATAGGACTGCATTCAAAACACCCATCGACATGTCCCCTTATCAACTAGTTTATGGGAAGGCTTGTCATTTACCCATTGATCTCGAACATAAGGCATTGTGGGCGTTGAAGAAATTGAATTTGAATTGGGATGATGCGATGAATCTGAGGTTGGAGCAGCTGAACAAATTAAATGAGTTTCGTCTCCATGCATATGAAAGGTCAGACATATACAAGGAGCGGATAAAAAGGTATCATGATCAACGGATTGTTTGACGAAACTTCCAAAAGGATGATATGGTACTTCTCGTCAACTCCAGATTGAAGATATTCCCAGGTAAGTTAATGTCCAAGTGATCTGGTTCATACAAAGTTATCCAAGTCTACTCGTCTGGAGTAGTTGAGTTGGAAGACACCAATGGTGTTATCTTCAAAGTGAATGGCCAACAAGTTAAACCCTATATCGGTCCTCTTGATTCGATAAATTATATGGCCATCACTTATCTCGACGAAGTCTAAGTACTCGAGGTAACTATGTCGAGCCACGACAATAAATAAGGTGCTAGATGGGAGGCAACCCATCGTTTATCATTTATCGTTTATTGTTTTGTCTTTCTTTTGTTATAGTACTTGTTTTGCTTTTGATAAATGAAAATCCAAAAATAAGAGTCGTGCCACGACCAAAACTAAGGCGCTAGATGGTAGGCAACCCATCGTACTATTCGTTTTCATTGGTTTTGAGCAAATGTAGGTGCAAGAGGTATTCAACGAGGAGATTGGTTTCAAATGACGATTTGGACGTATTGCATGGTAAAGGTGGTAAGTTTGGAATTAAGATGCATAAGTCTATGGATTGAGCATTGCTCATGACAAAATAGGCATCGAGCAAGGCAAGGCCTAGGCAAAACTAGGCCACGAACAAGGCAACGCCTATACTATAGCCTAAGGTCTCGGAATCTAGTGTGCAAAGGCATAGGCGCCTCTCATGCTCAAGTATGCTATAGCATAGGCGCCGCCTATGCTAAAGCATTTGGTCTCAGAATCTCACATGCCATGCTAAAGGCGCCGCCTATGGTCACTAAAGGCATTGCACTAGGCGCCGCCTATGCTAGCAAATGCTTTGCATTAGGCGCCGCCTATACCATGCATAGGCAAAGCTAAAAGCGCCGCCTATGGTCACTTTTTGTCTCCAAAACCGATTTTAAATGGGTCAAAACCCGACCCATTCTTTTCCTATATAAAGAGACTTAGTCTTGAAACATAAACACCTTGGAAACTTGAACTAGGCGCCACACATACTCTCCAAAACATCTCAAAATTTTTCTTTTTGCTCTCCCACTTCACAAGAACATCTCCAAAGGCTTCAATCACGTAAGTACTATTTTATTCTTCATCTATTTTTCGTAAGTACTACGTTGCTATGTCTATTATGAACTGCTGCATCTTGAAGAAATATTGGTGATGTTAATGTGTTCAAATTGCTGATACAAAACCATGTGAGTGAACATATACGTTAGGATGATCTTAAACTATTTCCGACTTGAATTTGATTTTGATGCATTGATATACTAATTGCGGAATCGCTATAGTCATGAACATTGCATAACCTTGTCACTTGAATACCTACATGTTAGAAGATCCCGTTCATTGGGATAAGACTTATAGTTGCCTACCGACATAGGAGGTTGTGATTATTGATACAAATTATACCAGGATGTAATCCCTATGTAGTATTCTTGTTATATCTAACATGAAAGTATTTCTAAGGTTGCAAGAAGTGATACATCTCTGTTTTTCTTGATGGAATATAGCGCCTAAAATGCATGTCGATGAAGTCTAAGTAATTGACTACTTTCACTTCACTAATTTGTATCAACAACCTAAGTGTGGGGTGGTACCCCTACTGCTTGTGTATAGATTGTATATATAGAGCTGATGCTAATAGGAACATTGATTAAATCTCAGGTACAATGGCACCCAAATCAAGACAAGATAAGGCTACCACTTCCCAAAAGGGCAAGAAAAGAGGTCGCAAGGACCAAGGAGAATCATCCTCAATGCAATTACCACGCCGCATGTTTGGAATAAAATGGGTTCTTGAGGAGGAAGCCAAGGAATGGTATAGGAAAAACAAGGAAGGAAAATACGTTCATGTCAACTTGATCAACAAGGACATCCTAGCGAAGAAGGAGCCGTGCATGTTGGCGAAAATCATGGCACTAAATTTGGATTTCATCTTCGGCGATATAGGAGAATGAAATCTTGATTTGACACGAGAATTTTATGCCAACTGGTCGCCGAAAATCACAGGCAGCGAAGTCAAGATTCGGGGCCAAGTTCTACAACTCAATGCGGATTTGATCAACTCCTTTCTTGGCTTACGTTCAGTCGATCCAGCACCATTCAAAGAGCTGTACAGCAGACCTCCTTATAGAGCAATGCGACACAGACTTTGTGGAAGTAGATCCATGGCAAGGTGGAGCAGACATAAAGATACCGGACGACACAACACCTTCCCCTATGCTCTTTTGAATAGAAAAGCAAGAATATGGTTGTGTATTGTCAACTTTTGCCTTATTCCTGGGACCCAGTATACCAAAATAGCAAGAGATAGAGTGTGTTTGGTCTATGCATTGATGACGAATGTCCCTATCAACATTGGGGCAATCATTCGTTCTACAATGCGAAAGGCCAGACTACACAAGCGGTCCCACTTCACCTTTGGAAACCTGTTGACAGCAATCTTGCGGAAGGAGGACATCGAAGAGGAACCAGCTGATCACAAACTCCCACATAACCCGAAGAAGGTTGACCTCACAAAGGTCAAAGATGCTGAAACAACACATGGCGTCAACCTTACTACTAAGGAGAGAAATGCTCGAGATGAGAGTTTCTTCCGTCACCTTTATGGCATGACACGATTCACCATCATGAGCGGAGGTCGTGTTCCAAATGTTGCAGAGCTCCAACAGCTGGACCATCACTATCCAATGAATATGCATGTGAGGGAGATGTGTGGAGTAGGTACATACTTTGAGGAACCTCTTGATGATGATGTGCCGACCGATGATGATCGACACATGCCAGATTCCGACGTGGAGGAGAATTCTGATGACAATGACTCCTATGATGATTCCGACGAAGGGGGTATGACCCCCGACATAGAGGAGGAGTCCGACTGACCAAGTTCTTCATATTTATTTTCCACTGAAGGCAGTGTCCCGTCTAAGTGTGGGGGTATTTTCCTGCTATACTCCTTTATCCGCATTTGCATTTATTTATGTTTGTTTGTTTGAGTTTTTTTTTTTGTTTTTTCATTTTTTTGTAGTTAAATTTTTTTTCTTAGCTTCGCATGAAATTATTCTAATAGGCAGCATGAGATTATAACAAGAGTTTGTGCTAAAATCATGACTATTGAGATGTTTAGGCTCTAATTGTGACTCACTACGTGATATTGTGTGGTATAATTCCTTCAGTTGTTGGGTCAAGAGTCTATACTACTCCCAATAAAGTCAACCATGTGCCTTGTGTGTGTGAGGATATTGTATATTCTATGTTTGTAGCTGATGCTAGAACTTGCCTGGTATGTATGTAATGCGAAAATAAAGAGTGTAAGTCTAGGAGATGATTTAGGCATTTGTTTGGAAACCTATGATTGTTTACCTTCTTTTTACCTACCCATGGACATTATCCTAATTAACCCTTTTGAGCCTTTAGCCTATTTTCTTTGACAACCTCATATGTAAGCCTAATCCATTTTTTCAAGACCATAATTTGATCCAAATTCCTAAGTGCTTTAAATTATAAAGTCATGTGACAAAATAAGAGGAAATTGGGTGAGTATGATGCTTTAGAATGTATTGGTGTTTGAATTTGTTATGAAAAAAAAAGTGCTATCATAAGAGGTATGTTATGAAAAGAAAAAGGACATGAAAACTGAAAAGATAGTCATGTTTAAAATTGAACAAAAGAGGAGAAAAAGGGGTGGTAGAATAAAAAAAATTAGAAAGGTTGTTTGAAAGAAAAGTGTTAATGATACAATGTGATGTATTAAAACGCTTAGGAACATAGTCACTATTTCTGGCCAAAATAGTCCTACCTGTCCCTTAGCCTACATTACAACCCGTAAAAGACCTAGTTGATCCTAATCTTAGCATTCTGACATTTAGTGGAGCATTACACTAAGGGCAAGCCTATGGTCATCAGTTGTTGCATATGAATTCTTTGAGAGAACGAGAGCAAGGATATTTCTATACCTATGTTTGATAAATATACTATGCTTGAGAGTGATTATGGGTAATATATTGTGAGACACACATGGTTGATGAGTTTTGGATAGTTGTGTATGATTCTTTGTGCCTTAAATTTTGAATGTGAATTAACCACCATCACGAGTCTATGTTGGAGGTTGAATAGTTTCTACTAATGATCAGAAAAGTACTCTTTGTTGATAATTGTTGTGCTTGTCTTGATGAATATTTTGTGTTGTTACTGTGAAATCCTAAGTTAATGTTTAGAAGGACATGATATTTTGTTCGAGGACGAACAAAGCTTCAAGTGTGGGCTGTTGATGATAGGCGAATTTACACGCCTATAGTGCTATATATTGCCCATATTTTAGCCTAGTTTTGAGAACAAATTATATATTTCATGCACTTTTAGTCCTTTTTCCTGTAAGTGAGCTAACGAACATGATTAGCAAAGTTTCAGGTATAAATTATGCAGAATTCAGCATTTTATGGATTACTTGACGCCAAAGAAAGCTTCACGAAAGGAGAAAAGGAAGCTTGGACGCCTAAGGACCAAAAGTGACGCATGGAAAATATGTCCTGGGAAAAAACAGCAATTCTGAAGACTTTGGGGACTAGCAGTAACTTAGTAGGATTAGGATAATGATACATTAACCTCGTACAATTGGGTTATGTATTTCATTAGCTTAGTAGGATTAGGATAACGATACATTAACCTAGTACAATTGGGTTAAGTATTTCATTAGCTTAGTAGGAATAGGATATGGGTATTATAAATACCCTATTTTGCTAGAGATTTTTATTCATTCTTCTACTATTCCTCAACAATTCTCATTCCAGTTTTAAGTCATCTTTCTACTTCTTCTTCTATTCATCTATTCTTAATTTCCGCAACAAGAGAAACGTTACTTGCAATAAATCACGCCTAACGCCTACCACACTACTACTACACGAAATTCTTATTGTGAAATAATAACAATGTCAATTATGATTTCCTTTGCACTCATGGGTAACTAAACCTCTCTGTTGGGGTTATGGAATCCGTATGAGATACTATCTATTGCTATGAGTTTGTAAGTTTGTGACACGTATGCTGCTTATATCATTTTTCTCTTCGTATTAACCAAAATTCTTTGTGGTTACAAACGCAAGAATACGCCAGTATAACATTTAACTTGTTCGAAAGAAAGGTTATCTGTCTGGAAAAGAGATAATGTCAAGGTAGTAGGGTCCCATCCCCTATTAAAAAGTTAGTGTCGTAACTGGATTAACCTCTTGGAGAATTCGTACCGTTAGACACGCTTTAAGCTCGAAAGAGTTAAAGTGAAATAATCCTCGAATAGGTCGAAAGATGGTTGGATTTACCATCGAATACAATTCTCTATAAGCACATGCATGTTGAAATTCAACACACTCATAGCCAATAGAGACGTACAACTCATAAGGTGGACATAACCCCAACTTCTTAATTCTCATTGTTAACAACTTAATAACTATTCTTTCTTTTTACGTTGCTATTTTCAGTTTTTACTTTAATATTTTGGTTACACATTACAATTCCCCCTTTCTACGAGACTTGCACCACAAGTCTAGTACTTTTTGCTTACTTGTTGACCAAGCTATTCCCTGAGGGATCGATACCCAACCCAGTTGGGTTCTATATTTGCAAACGACTGCTTTACACTCCTACGAGAGCTGTAGATTGAGTGTTATCACTTACCCCCTCATTCCAATTCGTAAAAAAAAAAAGAATTAAAAGTAAGTTAGGTCATTATTCTCTCAATAACAAATCCTAATCATTCCACCATGTTCATAAATTTTATTTTATTCTCTCAAAGAAAATCAAGAATAAAGTTACAAAATCCAAGAGCCTCAAGGAAGCTTAAATATTTGTGTTTCTCTTTCAAGATTTAAGATTCAAGGTATGTGTGATATTCATTTCTGGTCCCTTTCCACCCATGGAGTCCAAGAATCACCTTTTTATATCAAACTATGGGTTTTTACAAAATTATGATGAATTTTCTCTATGAAGTTGTTATTTATTTTGGTTACAAGTTATGTTACAAGTGTTTTTCGATGGAATGAGCCCTTATATAATTTGAGTATTGAAATCCTCATGTTAAATCCCTAATTCATGGTTTTAGTATTGTAACTATCTTTTCAATCACAAGCTTTACCCATTCCCATTCTTAAATTCATGACTCCCATGTGTTTGATTAAATGTCTAAATGTTGGGTTTTGGGCAATGATCCTTTATTATGGTTTTTAAAGATTTATATGTCCTTATTGTTAGTTTTATTAAGTGTTTGAGGGTTATGAACTCCCGACACCTAGCTAGTTACATAATTACATTATCTTTAGAATGATTTCAGATATACCATGAGCATTATCATTGTTAGTTATCATGATCAGTTTTTTGGTTTAGTTAAGCTTAGATCAACCTACTAATCAGTGTCTTTCAGTTGGTAGTAAAACTTAGCACAGAGTGAATGTAGGGATGGGGTCTCCCCTATTAGATAGGCATGAGACACTTGTCTTCTTCGTCAGTTAGGCATGAGATTTTAGTAGTAGTCCCTAATTTCCACACCAACGGCACCACCATAAACTTTGAGGGGTCCCCCATCTATTAGACTTGACAACCTGGTCCTTCAGGACATCAAATTATTGGACCCCAACAATAGATTTGGTGTAGTATAGTTTCAGTTCAGGTTTTATTGACCAAAGAATTTAGATTCTCTGCTATTTAGTTATTAGATTTAAGTATTTTCAGATTATTTCAGAAATATATATATGCTTGGTCTTGCATTCTTAGTATTTCATTTTTCATACATGCTTACTCAAATATGTAATATTATTCAGTCAGCCATTACTTTATGTATAGTAAACCCATGTATTTCAACCTAACTCCATCGTATATACCTGTACATTCAAAGTACTGACTGCATACTTTCTTCGCACTATGATTTCTTATATCATAGGTTCAGATACACAGCCTCCTGACAGCGCTTAGATAGTTTTGAATTAAAACAACAACATCAGTGCTGAATCCTCATCTTTCGAGGACAAGTTTATCTTTTACATAGTTATTTTAGTATTCCTTTATTTTAATTTGTTGGATTTAGTTAGGGGTTTGTCCCATCAACTCCACAGTCAGTCATTTAGAGGATTTTTACACATTCAGACAACTTGCTTGTTTATCAGTATTATCAGTCAAATTTCAGTATATTTGCAGATATTTTTAGACTTGCAGATTCAGTTACTGTAATACCCTAATGATTTCTACAAAATTTCATCCCAAGAATGCCTAGTATTATTTTATAAAGTGAAGGATAATTATTCCACAAGGAATAATCAAGATTTTCACTTTTTTGATGTGGAAAATTCAATAACCTTTTCATCAATATATGATTCACTTAAATCTGATAATCGGGTAAGAAGTTATGACTATTTCAAGTTCCCATTGTAAAATAGTATCATATTAGTCAGTGGCACACCTTGCCACAAGAGTAAATGACATTTGGTAATTTTTAGTAGGTGTCCGCGATTAAGGCGCATCGCACCAGCACTCAAATTCAGAATTATCATTTTTCCAGTGTCTCAGTGCGATTTCCCCTGCGTCATGCCAAAGTTTCAGGCCACGAAGGAAGGGGCAACACGATGTATCCGTGTTGCGCCATCCCTCCATTTCTCTATTTTCAATTTCTACTGAAACGGCACGATAACGCCACATCACGGTAGGGGACTAGTTCGGGAAAATTTTAATGAAATTAAAAGACGCGTCTAGGGTTAAAATGGTCAATTTCCTACACCTATTTAAGCCCTTTAACACATGATTCAGTCACTTTTCACCCAAAAATACACTTTGTTATCTAAAAACCCTCTCAAGAACAATTTAGGGTTTCTATTAGGGATTCAAATTCAATAAGTTTTAACCATCAATCTTCACAAAATCACGAACTAAGGTATGCATAGTTTTCATTCATGGATTTCATTCACACATGAAGTCCAAGAATCCTTTTTCTAAATTCTAGTTATGGATTTTCTTAAGAATTTCTTGATTGGGACAACTTTATTGATGTTTATAATGAGTAATTAACTTGTATTCCAAGAATTAGTGTTAAATTCCATATTGGTTGATTTGTATCAGTATAGATTTATGAAACCCTAGCACTAAACCCTTGAATGATTAAATTGCAATTAAATCACGATAGTTAATTATTTTATGATGTTGTTTACACATTCTATGCCTACTATGTGTTTGGTTGAATGCCTAGATGAAGGAAAAATGTCTAATTAGCATGATATCATGAAATCCCCATGTGTGTATAAGTGTATGCCTATCCCATGTTTGATGAAATACTTCAGTAAATGTATTATGATGATTATTATGTATTCAAGTAAGTCATGCTTTGACAGTTTCCTTCCATTGAGTCCTAGGGGTACATGTACCCAAAAAATTAGTTATGTACCTAGATCCATGTCATGTTTTCATGATACACTAACTCAAACTATGAATTCTTTGATTTAAGATATTCTTATGACTCAGGAAAAATCTCCATGATCTCATGACTCAGTCAATTATTAGATATCAATAGTATTCCATCTGTCAACAGAACTTAGTAACTCAGCTCATGTTCAGTTCAGTAAATCATGTTCAGTTTCCATTCAAATGAGAGTAGGAATTAGCACCGAGTAAACCTAAGGATGGGGACACACACTATCAGAAGAGGGTGTGATCCTTAGAAGTCATCCTTGTATTCCAGAACTATGTAGCTAGCATAGGTTGAGATAAAAACACTGTCTGATAAGGGTTGAAAGGTCGATAAGAACTGTCAGATAAGGGCCTCACCATTCTCTTTTGGGGACACTGTTAGAGAAGGGTCGCCCACAACTTATCCTTACCAGTGAAGTAATATTGACACCTTTAAAACTGGGATTACAGACTAGACCCCAACTCAGCCATAATGGCGTATCCGGGGCATGTCAGTTAAATACTACCTCTCACAGTTTCAATACCAGTCTCTGTAAAAGAACTTAGATATGTCTTCAGATTCAAGACTGTTCCAGATACAGAAAGGAACTCAGATAGTTCAATCAGATTTAGGACTATCTGATACAGTCACCCATGTTATCAATTACATTCAGATATAATTATTCATGCTATCAGTTATATCATTTATTAGTATGCCATGTCATCAATATTTAGATTCAGTAATCACGGTATCACAGTATCAGTAATAGTTACATTTTATGTATGCATTCTCATATTCATGTTAGATAGTTACCTATCATTATATATGCATATTAACCCTTCCATTAGCCTACCTCACATGTATCTTCAGTACATTCCATTGTACTGATGCATATGCACTATGGTGATTTCTTTTATGTTACATCATAGATTCAGAGACACGGGTTCCAGGTCAACAGTAGATTTTAGTTCTAGCATTTTGAATAGAAGTGAGTCCTCATCCTTTAAGGACATGATTATTTCTTAATTATTTCATTGATTAGTTATTATTCATAGTTAGTTGGGGACATGTCATATCAACTCCTTATTTAGATTATTCAGATAGTAGAGTCTTTCAGACTAGATGCAGACTATTATGTTTCATACATCAATGTTTATAGTTTTTTTGGCTCTTATATTACCCCACAGATGTTATCTTATCCATGTTATGTTCAGTATTGAACCTTGTTGTCTTTTGGTTCATGTTTCTACATTATTAAATACTTTATGCAGTATACAGGCACATATATCAGTCATGGTATCAGAGCCTAAGGTTTAATAGAGTCCTAGGAAGTCTGAAAGACGCATTTAGTAGAGTCCTGTACATGGGTGTGTTGCGTGCCACATTTATGTGCAAGAGACTATGAGATGTTTTGGAACAGTTTCCCTTCTTTCAATATTTATATCATGCCATTTAAAATAATCATATGTCAATCTCTTGGACTAATCTGCTTCTTTTCTTTATTTTAGAATATGCCTCCTAAGAGAAGAAATAAGTCAGTCCCTCAGCTCGAAGAGCCTTTGGGCGATTATGTTTCTCATGTGGAGTTTAGGACCGCATTTACAACTCTTGCTCAGTCAGTAGCTCCCCATAATGAGTAACTAGTTATTTTTCCGGCCAATCCAGTGGCCAATTTTGCTGTATCAAGGATTCAGGATTTGACTCGAATGAATCCTCTATCCTTCCACCGATCTAAAGTAGATGAAGACCCTCAGGAATTCATTGATCAAGTTCAGAAAGTGACAGGCGTCTTGGGGTTGACTACTATTAAGAGTGCTGAGTTAGCTGCAAATAAGTTGCAGGATGTGGCTCATACTTGGTTCAAATAGTGGAAGTCAGAAAGGTCAGATGATGTAGGTCCTATAGAGTAGGAGGAGATTATCACTGAATTCTTAGACATATTGTTTCCCCAAGAACATAGAGTGGCTAAGGTTCGAGAATTCATCAACCTCAGGTAGGGCAATATGACGGTGAAGGAGTAGGTATGGGAATATGATGGTGAAGGAGTATTCTCTAAAGTTTACTCAATTAGCCAGATATGCTCCTCATGTGGTTGTATATGGCAAAGCCAAGATGAGTAAGTTTGCATCAGGGGTAAATGATAGTGTGGTTAATGAGTGCATATCCGCCATGCTAAATAGTGACATAACTTTAGCCAGACTTATGACTCATGCTCAAGAGATAGAGGAGTATAAGATTAAGTAGAGGGTAAAGCAGAATAAGAAAGCTAGGATAGTTATCTTCAATTTTAGTCAGCCTTAATCAGAAGGAGGAAATCGTTCTCAGTTTCTTCCTAAGTCATTAGTTCTAGATCCTTCTTCAGCCAGTGCTTTAGCTCCTAAGTTAAGAGATAGAGTGCCAGGCTCTAAGTTTCGGGGCAGTGTCAGTAAATCCCAAACTAATCCCTTTTGTCAGACTTGTGGTAAGAACCACAAGGTTCTTGTAGAGATAGTAGCGATGTCTATTTCAGTTATGGTAACCCAAGCCACTAAGTCATACACTGCCCTCAGTTAGGTTATCGAGTAATTTCCACTTCTCAGCTCATTCCAATTGCCCAAATCAGTAGGGCACCATCATCAGTGCTACTAGCAAGAAACGCCCAAATAGAAAATATATACTCTTCAAACCTGACAAGATAAGGAAAATTCTCTTTATGTAGTTACTGGTACACTATAGATCTTTCATGTGCATGTTTTCACTTTTCTAGATCCAAGATCTTCATTATCTTTTGTTACTTCCTATATAGCAGTTAATTTTGGAATCAGTACCGAAATTCTAGCAGAGCCCTTATTAGTTCTACCCCAGTGGGAAAAACCATCATAGCCAGGCGGGTATACAGGAACTGCCTGATTATGATAGTTTAGAAATTTATTTTAGCAGACTTAGTCAAATTAGATATGATTGATTTTATTGTTATTCTCAGCATGGATTAGATTCATTCCTGCTAAGCCATGGCCGACTGCCAAAATAGAATAGTCCAGTTTTAGTTTCCAAATGAACCCATCCTTGAGTTGAAGGGTAGTGAATCCTTTTTCAGGGGTCAGCTTGTTTCCTACCATCGGGGAAGGAAAATGATATCTAAAGGGTATGCCTATCATCTTGTTCATGTTAAGGGTTCCCATTTTGAGACTCCCAATCCTGAATTAGTCCCAGTAGTGAATAAATTTTGATGTTTTTCTAGAAGATCTTCCAGGAATTCCTCCCAAAAAGGAAATAGACTTCGGTATTGATCTTCTTCCAAATACTCATCCTATCTCATTTTCTCCATACAAAATGGCTCCAGTAGATCTTAGAGAATTAAAAGAGCAGTTGAAGGATCTCTTAGATAAGGGATTCATCAGACCCATCATTTCCCCGTAGGGCACACCAATCCTATTCATGTGCAAGAAAGATTGTTCTCTCAGAATGTGCATTAATTATCATCAACTCATAAGGTCATGGTCAAGAAAGTGTATCCTCTTCCCAAAATTGATGACTTGTTTTACCAAATTCAGGGTTCCATCTACTTCTCTAAGATAAACCTCAGATCTGGGTATCATCAACTTATAGTTAAAGTAAGTGCCATTCCAAAAATAGCTTTTCGTACTCGGTATGGTCACTTTCAATTCTTAGTCATGTCATTTGGTCTTACCAATGCCCCATCAGCTTTCATGGACTTGATGAACCACGTGTTCAAGTAGTACTTGGACATGTTCGTCATAGTCTTCATAGATGATATTCTGGTCTATTCCTGCACTGAGCGCGATCATGCAGACCATCTCTGAATAGTACATCAGACTCAAAGTTCATCATCTATTCACCAAATTTAGTAAGTGCAAATTTTGGCTAAGGTCAGTAGCATTCCTTGGTCACATAATTCTCAGTGATGGCATTAGAGTTGATCCTCAAAAGACCAAACTGACCAAGACCTATATCTCCATCAATTATCAGGAGTTTCGTGGGTTTGGATGGCTATTACAGATGGTTTGTTGAAGGATTTTCATCTATTTCATCCCTTATGTCCATATTGACTCAGACGAAAGTCAAGTTTCAGTGATCAGACCCTTGCGAGGAGAGTTTTTATGATTTGAAGACTCAACTTACCTCAGTCCCAGTCTTAGCTCTTCCAGATGGTTCAGATGGGTTTGTGGTGTATTGTGATGCATCCAGAGTAGGTTTTAGTTATGACATTATTCATTATGGTAAGGTCATAGCTTACGCCTCCTGACAGCTGAAGCCCCATGAGAGGAATTATCCTATTAATGATCTTGATTTAGCAACCGTAGTCTTTGCCTTATAGATTTATAGGCATTATCTCTACGGAGTTTATGTAGATGTCTTCACAGATCACAAGTCTTTAGAATGTCTTTTCTTAAAAATATCTCAATCTTTGTCAGATAAGGTGGTTAGATCTCTTGATATACTAAGACATGAGTGTCGTCTATCATCTGATCAAGCACAATGTAGTGGCTGACACTCTTAGAAGGATATCCATGGGTAGTGTATCTCATGTGGAGGATAGTAAGAAGAAGTTAGCTCAAGAATTCCATCAGCTTGCCAGACTAGGCATTTGCTTAGTCGATTCTTCAGAGGATTGTGTATGTGTTTAGACTAGTTTAAAATCATCTCTAGTTTTTGAGGTGAAAGAAAAGCAAGATAGATATCCCAGCCTTTTCAAGTTGAAAAATTCATTTCAGGATCAAAAAGTAGAGGTTTTCTCCTAAGAGGGAGATAATGTTATGCATTTTCAGGGTCGTCTCTGTGTTCATGATGTAGACCACTTAAGGTAATGAATTCTTGTAGAAGTGCATGGTGCATGCTACTCTATTCATCCAGGGTCCACAAAGATGAACCATGACTTACGAGAAATCTATTAGTGGAGTGGGATGAAGAGAGACATTGCAGAGTTTGTAGATAAGTGATCTACATGTCAGCAAGTTAAGATAGAGCATCAGAAGCCTAGTGGACCCAAGCAGGAGTTCAGTATTCCTACTTAGAAGTAGGAAGTTGTGAACATGGACTTCATGATGAGTTTGCCCCGAATTCTTCATCAGCATGATTGAGTTTGTGTCATTGTATACAGAATGACCAAATCAACTTATTTCTTTCTAGTTCATACGTCTTATTCAACTGAGGATTACGTCAAACTCTATATCAAGGAGTTGGTCAGATTGCATGGAGTTCCATTATCTGTTATCTCATATAGAGGTACCCAGTTCACCTTTCATATATGGAAAGCATTCCAAAAGGGTCTTGGTACCCAAATTCTTCTCAGTATAGCCTTTCATCCTAGACAGATAGTCAAGTAGAAAGGACCATTCAGACATTAGAAGATATGCTAAGGGCATGTGCAATCTATTTCAAAAGAAGTTGGGATGACCACTTACCTTTGATTGAGTTTGCATACAACAACAGCTATCATTCCAGTATTTGGATGGCTTCATTCGAACCTCTCTATGGTAGGAGATGTAGATCTCCAATTGGTTGGTTTGAAGTTAGTGAGGCCTCAGTTATAGGGCCTCACTTAGTATTCAATGCCGTAGAAATAATCCAGTTGATCAGAGAAAGACTTTGGGCTTCTCAGAGCCAACAGAAGTCTTCTGCAGATGTTTGTAGAAAAGATCTCGAGTTCGATTTTGGTGATCATGTCTATCTAAAGATCTCTCCCATGAAGGGAGTAAAGAGATTCGGCAAGAAAGAAAAAATCAGTCCCCAAGACGTTGGTCCCTTATGATTTTCAGTCGATTTGGCAAGGTAGCTCACGAGCTCAAATTGCCTTCATATCTAGCCTCAGTCTATCCAGTCTTCCATGTCTCTTTGCACAAGAAGTGTATAGGTGACCCATCAGTTGTAGTCTCTATTTGTAGCATTGATGTTTAGAACACTCTCTCTTATGAAGAGATTCTAGTCAAAATCTTAGACTATTAGACTCGTAGATTGAGGAACAAAAAAGTCCCTCTAGTTAAAATTTGGTGAAATCAGTCCGTTGAGGGAGATACTTGGGTAGCAAAAGAAGACATGCATACCAAGTATCCTCACCTCTTCTCAACCAACTCAGATCAAGCTTAAGGTAATAGTTCTCCTTAAGCTTACTGAGTTTCATGATCAATGTTCATCACAATCTTGGTATTCAGTTTTATGTTCATGTTACCAGTATAAACTTGGTATCAAGTACCATTGCATATTCGGTCCTGAATTTATGTATCAGCTCAGTTATATAATTATGCATCAGAAATGAATTCTCATTGTGAGAAACTTTGTTCCTCAGAACATTCAGTCATGCATTCATGACTCAGTTACACATACATCAGATATACAAGTTCATTATGTTATCTTCAGCTTGTCAGTCATGAGATCATGTTCCAGTTATTCATGTTAAGTTCATGTTTGACTTATTATTTTCCCTATTAGTCAGTCTTATTCGAGGACGCATTTTCTCAAGGGGGAGATATTGTAATACCCTAAAGATTTATAGCAAATTTGAACCCAATAATGCCTAGTATTATCTTCTAAAGTAAAGGATAATTATTACATGAGGAATAATCAATATTTTCACATTTTTCATACAGAAAATTCCATAAGCGTTCCATCGATATATGATTCGCTGAAATATGATAACCGAATAAGAAGTTATGACTATTTTAAGTTCCCATTGTAAAGTAGTGCCATATTAAGCAGTGGCATACGGTGCGACAGGAGGAAATAGAATTTGGAAATTTCCAGTAGGTGTCCGTAATTATGGTTCATTGCGCCCGCACTCAAATTTAGAATTGTCCTTTTTCAGTGTCTAAGTGCGATTTCCCCTACGTCGCGCCAAAGTTCCAGGTCACAAAGGAAGGGGCAACACGATGGCTCCATGTCATGCCATCCCTCAATTTCCCAATTGTCAATATCTAGTGACACGGCACGATAATGCCTCGTCGTGCCAGGGGACCATTTTGGGAAAATTTTACTAAAATTAAAAGTGCGACCAGGGTTAAAAGGGTTAATTTCCTACCCTTATTTAAGCACTTTAACACATGATTCAGCCAATTTTCACACCAAAATACACTCTCTTCTCTCAAAAACATCTCAAGAACAAACTAGGATTTTTATTTAGGATCCAAATTCAAGAAGGTTTCACCATCAATCTTCATAAAATCATGAGCTAAGGTATGCATAGTGTTCATTCATGGACTCCTTTCATCTATGAAGCCCAAGAATACCTTTTCTAAATTCATGTTATGGATTTTCTTATGATATTCATAATTAGGCTGCTTTTGTTCATGTTGATAATGAGTAATTTAACTGTATTCCATGAATGAGCGTTAAATTCTATATGGGCTAATTTGTATCGAAATAGATTCATGAAACCCTAGGACTAAATCCTTAAAGAATTAAATTGGAATTGAATCACGATAGTTAATTTTAGTATGATGGTTT
Organism: Capsicum baccatum var. pendulum; assembly: GCA_030864225.1. NCBI lineage: Eukaryota > Viridiplantae > Streptophyta > Magnoliopsida > Solanales > Solanaceae > Capsicum > Capsicum baccatum. The sequence continues at coordinate 158,053,299 of CM061558.1, forward strand.
TTACACATTCTATGCCTACTATGTGTTTGGTTGAATGCCAAGATGAAGGGAAAGTGTCTAGTTAGCATGATATCATGAAATCCCCATGTACGTACAAGCTTATGCCTATCACATGTTTGATCAAATGTTTCAGTAAATGTATTATAATGATTATTATGTATTCAAGTAAGTCATGTTTTCTCAGTTTCCTTCTATTGAGTCCTGGGGGTAATTGTACTCGATACATTATATGTGTACCTAAAGCCATGTCATGTTTTCACGATGCTCTAAGTCAAGCTATGAATCGTTAGACTTTAGATAGTCTTATGACTCAGGAAAAATCTCCATGATCACATGACTCAGTCAGTTGTCAGATATTAGTAGTATTCTATCTATCAATGGAACTTAGCAACTCAGCTCAAGTCTAGTTCAGTAAATCATGTTCAATGTCCATTCATATAGGAGTAAGAATTAGCACCGTGTAAACCCAAGGATGGGGACACAAACTATCAGATGAAGGTGTGAACCTTAGCAGTCATCCTTGCATTCTAGAACTATGTAGCCAGCATAGGTTGAGACATCAACACTATCCAATGAGGGCTGATGAGGTGGATAAGAACTGTCAGATAAGGTCCATACCATTCTCTTTTGGAGATACTATCAAATAAGGATCGCCCACAACTTGTCCTTACCAGTGGCTCGGTATTGACACCTTTCTAATTGGGGTTAAAGATTGGACCCAAACTCCACTATAATGGCGTATCAGGGGCATGTCATTTAAATACTACCTCCCACAATCTTAGTACCAGTCTCAGTAAAAGAATTCAGATATTTCTTGAGATTCAAGACTATAAAATACAATCAGCCCAGATACAGTAAGAAACTCAGATAGTTCCATAAGATTCAGGACTGTCACATACAGTCACCAATGCTATTAGTTACATTCAGATACAGCTATTTATGCTATCAGTTATATCATGCATTTTAACCCTTGCATTATCCTTTCCTATGTATACTTATTACATTCCATTGTACTGACGCATTTGCACTATGGTGCTTTTTCTTTATTTTACACCATAGGTTCAGAGACACGAGTTCCAGATCAGCAGTAGATTCCAGTCTGAGCAGTCAGAATAGAAGTAAATCCTCATCCTTCTCAGACATAATTATTTCTCCACTATTTAACTAATTAGTTATTAGTTGTAGTTATTTGGGGACATGTCCCAACAACTCCTTATTCAGATTATTCAGACATAAATGCTTTCAGACTTTTGTGTTTACAGTTTTGTTTTGGGTATTGTATTATGCCACAGATGTAATATCATCCATGTTATGTTTAGTATTGAACTTATGGAATTTTGGTCCATGTTTTCTTATTGATCAGTATTTTATATAGTATACAGCTATAGATATCAGTCATTGGTTAGCTTGTGGTCCTTCGGGGTCATGAGCACCATGTAGCATTCTGATTTAGTAAATATGTGTATTACAGTTACATTTTTAGTATTTAAGCCTATGGAGTTGATAGTTTACCTCCACACATGTATATTTTTTTACTTTATTTAGTGCTCACAGAAGGTACCAGCTCATGGGTTAGATTGTGGTCACTTGTGACCGTAAGCACTGTTGTCGTGACTATATAGTAGCCTCGGGTTTTAAAAAATATTGGTATCAGAGTCTAAGGTTTTACACAATTCTAGGTAGTCTAAAAAGTTGCATTGAGTAAAGTCTTGTGCATGGGTGTGAAGCGCGCCACCCTTATTGACAATAGGATACAAGACATTTTGGGAAAAGTTTCCCTATTTCATCATTCATGTCCTGCGAGTGAGAATGAGATTTTTTTAAACTATCTTTCTAATCCATCCTTTATTCCATTACAGAAAATGCCTCCCAGAAAGAATAATGGAAGAAGGATTAGGAATCAACCCATACCTCCACCTGTTCAGGAAGATCCCTTGAACGCGCACTTCTCTCATGTTGAGTTTAGAGCTAGATTCACTACCTTAGCTCATTCACTAGCTACTCAAAATAATTAGTAGCTTTTTGGCCCATCTAATCCAGTGAAAAATACTGTTGTAGCTATGATTCAGGATGTCACTTGAATATATCCTTTTTTTTTGGGATCTAAGTCTAAGGAGCATCTGTAGGAGTTTCTTGATATGGTTAAGAAGGTGACATATATCATGGGTGTCACTTCGAGTAAGCGTGCAGAGTTGGCTACATACCATTTGCAAGATTTGGCTCATTCTTAGTATATGCAGTGAAAAGGTGATGGGGATATTAAGGCAGGGCGTATAGAGTGGGAGGAATTTGGTGCAGACATTTTAGATAGGTTCCCTTTATAGTTTAAAGAATCTAAGGTGCAGAAGTTCAATAATTTGAAGAAGGGTAGTATGAGTTGAAGGACTATTCGCTTAAGTTTACTTAGTTGGCGAGGTATGCTCCTTTGATGGTAGCTGATAATAGGTTTAAAATTAGTAAGTTTGTTTTTTATATAGCTGATATTATGGTCAAGGGGTGTGGGAATTCTATATTGATTAAGCAGATGGGCATATCTTGTCTTATAGTCCATGCTCAACAGATTGAGGATCAAAAGATTAAGGAGAAAGAGAGAGAGAATAAGAGGGCTAGAACATATAGTTTTAATTTTTGTCAGCAAAGGTCAGTGGGTGGTAACTATTCTCAGTTTTGTTAGAAATCTTTAGCCCTAGCTCTAGCTTCAGCTAGTGCGCTAGTGCCAATTTTTAAGAATTATATTCAAGATAGAGCACCAAGCTATAAATCTTAGGATAGCATGAATTATAGTCATACCAATCCACTCTACGGGAAGTGTTGTAGGAATTATTAGGTTGTGTGTAGAGCTAGTAATGATGTGTGATCTGGATGTAGCAAGCCAGACCATAGGATGAGGGAGTGTCCAGTAGGTATGTGGAAGGGTAGGAATAATCACCAAAAGGCTCAGACTAACTCTTCAACAGTGCCAACAGGTCATTTGACTCAGCAGGGTACTACTTTTAGTGCCACCTGTGGTCAGCTCCAAAATAGGATGTATGTACTTTATTCTTGACAAGATCAAGAAAGTTCTCCTAATGTGGTTACGAGTATGTTAGAGGTCTTTCACCTTCATATTTATGCTTTGTTAGATCTCGGGGATTTAATTTCTTTTGTAACCCCTATGTAGATGTTAATTTCAGTGTCAGTCCTGAATCTTTAGTACAACCCTTCTCAGTGTCTACCCCAGTAGGTGTCTCAATTTTATCCAGGCAGATATACCGGAACTTTTCGGTCATAATATACTAGAAAGTCACCTTAGTTGACCTTGTGGATTTATAAATAACTGATATCAATGTCATTCTCAGTATGGAAAGATAATTGGGTAAAATTGGTATCACTGGAAAGATAATTTAAGTATCTATATTTCGGTAGGTCATAAGTTGAAAAATTAGTAGTATAACGAGATATATGCTCATTTGAATTTGAATATGTCAAAATCCTTATCAAGAATTCAATCGGTAAGGAATTTTTTGATACACCTAATCGCTAGGACATCTTTGAGGCCTTAATACACATCACCCTTGATCAGAAAACAACCAAAGCACTAAAATTTACTTCTCATAAGCTTGAGTCATAGTTGCACTATTTGTTAGAGGCTTGGGGTATTACAATATCTCTCTCTTGGAAACATTCATCCTCGAATATTGCCAAATAGGCCAAGAACAGGAGAAAATAAGGATGTATAGTTGGAATGACTCACTCAAAGGGCTTAATTCACTCTATATCTTTGGATACCATTAAAAATGCACTAATTCGTGATGGAACCAGACACATAGCTGAATCTTTAATAAGAAGAGGGCGGAATTAAGAAAGAATGGTACCTTCTGCTCGCTCCAAACTCACAGAAAAGAGGTGAGGGTACTTGGATCGCATATAAACGTCGGATTCCCAAGTAGCACCCTCAACAGATTGATTTCTCCAAAGCACTTTAACCAAAGGATCTTCTTTGTTCCATACCCTATCGATTTGAAAATCCAAAATCTCAACCGGAATCTCCTCAAATGAAAGGCTATCCTAAATATCCAAGCTTTTGGAAGGATCAACCACGACAGAATCACCAAGAAACATCTTAAGAATAGAAACATGAAACACCGGATGAATGCTAGACAACTTCGCGGGTAACTCCACCTCATATGCTACTTTCCCAACATGGCTTAGAATCCTGTACGGACCAACATAATGGGGACTAAGTTTTCCCTTCTTCCAAAATCTCTTCACCCTTTTCATGGGTGAAACCTTCAAGTAGACCAAATCATTAGCATTAAACTTAAGATCTTTTCTTCTCACTTCCACATATGACTTCTGACGACTTTGAACTATCTTCATTCATTCTCGAATCAACTTAAATTTTTCCATAGCCTCAAAGACATCATCAGGCTCAATCACAACTGCTTCTCCTACTTCAAACTAGCCTATAGATGATCTACATCTTCTCCCATACAAAGCTTCGAATAGGGCCATCTGAATACTAGCATGGAAAATATTGTTATACGCAAATTCGATCAATAGAAAGTGCTCATCCCAACTACCTTGAAAATCAAGTGCACATGCTCTCAACATATCTTTTAAATTCAGAATGGTCCGGTCAGCCTAACCATCTATTTGTGGATGGAAAGCAGAACTTAGATAAACATGGGTACCGAGACCCTTCTGAAAAGCCCTCCAAAATTGGAAAGTAAACTGAGTACCCGTATCAGAGATAATAGCCAAAGGAACTCCATAAAGTCTAATGAATTCTCAAATATACAATCTACAATAATCATCAGTTGTATAAGAAGAATGCCCTGGTAAGAAATGAGTTGATTTAGCCAACCGATCCACAACAACCCAAATCAAATTATGATGACGACGAGAAGGAGGCAAACCAATTACGAAATCCATATTCACTTCTTCCCACTTCTAAGTAGGAATGCTAAACTCTTGCATTACACCATCGGGCCTTTGGTGCTCTACCTTAACGTGTCGACAAGTAGATCACTTTGCCACAAATCCTTCTATGTCTTTCTTCATAAAGTTCCAGCAATAGATTTCCCAAAAATTGTGGTACATCCTGGTAGCACCGAGATGAATAGCATATCGCGCGCCATGCGCTTCAACCATAATTTTCTGCCTTAGATCATCAACATCAGGAACACACAATCTACCCTTCAATCTCAACACACCTTCTTCCCCTTAGGAGAAAACCTCTACCTTTTGGTCCTTAACCCCTTCAGCGGAATCAAGTAATCTAACACCCAACCTATCCAAATGATGCATATCACGAGCTAATTATTTCTTATCATTCTCTATATGAGCTACACTACCCATAGATAATATGCTAAGAGCATCTACGACAACATTGGCCTTGCTCGGGTGATACAACACACTTATATTGTAGTCTTTTAGCAACTCTAGCCATCTTTTTGTCTAAGATTCAACTCCCTCTAGTTGAACACATACAACAAGCTTTTGTGATCAATAAATACATCAGCATGGACACCATACAGATAATGTCTCTAGATTTTCAAAGAATAAACTACAGCTGCTAATTCAAGATCATGGGTTGGGTAATTCTTATCATGAGGCATCAACTGTCTAGAGGCATAAGCTATGACTTTACAGCTCTGGATCAACACACAACCTAAACTAACTCTAGCAGCGTCACAATACACCACAAAACAATTAGTACCAATGGGTAAAGCTAACACTGGATTAGAAGTAAGTCGAGTCTTTAACTCCTGAAAACTCTTCTTGCAAGGTTTCGACCACAGGAACTTTACTTTCCTATGGGTCAACCGGGTCATGGGAGATGCAATGGAAGAGAAGCCCTCAACAAAATAATGGTAGTAACAATCTAGACCCAAGAAACTCCTAATGTCATATGGGAAGGTAGGTCTAGGCCAATTCTTTATAGGTTATATCTTTTGGGGATCGACCCTAATGCCTTCAGTGATAATAATGTGACCCAGAAAAGCAATTGACCTTAGACAAAATTCACACTTGCTAAATTTAGTGAATAATTGATGATCTCTAAGACTCTGAAAGACAATTCTAAGCTGGCCGGCATGATCATCCTCACTTCAAAAATATACAAGAGTATCTTCTATGAATACAATGACAAACATATCAAGATATTTCTTGAACACTAGATTCATTAGGTCCATGAAGGTTGTTGGAGCATTGGTTAACCCAAAAGACATGAACAGAAACTCAAAGTGACAATAACAGGTTCGAAAGGATATCTTTGGAATATCACACTCTCTCACTTTAAGCTGATTATAGCTAGATCTAAAGCCTATTTTTGAGAAGTAGCTCACACCATGTAACTGATCAAACAAGTCATCAATTTGAGGAAGAGCGTACTTTTTCTTGATAGTTACCTTGTTGAGTTAATGATAGTCAATGCACATACGCAATGTACCATCTTTGTTACGCACGAATAGAACAGGTGCACCCCGCGGGGAAACACTAGGTCTGATAAAGCCTCTGTCTAAGAGATCTTTGAATTTCTCCTTCAAATATTTAAGTTCTGTGGGAGCCATAAGGTATGGAGGAATGGAAATATGTTGAGTGTCAGTAAGTAGATCAATCCATAATTCTATTTCTCTATTAGATGGGACCCCTGGGAGATCTTCTGGGAAAACATTGGGAAACTCATTAATAATGCTAGCTAACTTAATAGTCGGAGTCTCGGGTTTGAGGTCTTTAACTCAAATTAGGTGATAGATGCAACCCTTGTAAATCAACTTCCTAGCTTTGAGGTAGGATATGAAATGGCTCTACAGAGTTACAGAACTCCCGGACCACTCAAAAATGGGCTAATCAAGAAATTGAAACTTGACCACTTGGGTATGACAATCTATAGAAGCATAGCATGAGTGAAGCTAATCCATACCTAGAATGACGTCAAAATCAACCATATCTAGATCAATCAAATCAGCACATATGACCCTATGAAGGAAAGTGATAGGACACTTTTTATACACTCACTTAGCAATAACAGATTCTCCTACTGGGGTAGAAACCAGAATAGGATTCAAGGTCCATCTTAAAATTTACAGCAACCAGAGGTGTCACATAAGAGAAACTTGAACTGGGGTTCATCAATACATACACATCGAAATAAAATACATGGACCATACTAGTGACAACATCTGGAGAGTCCTCCTACTCCTGGCGATATGGTATTGCATAAAAGCGATTCTGGCATAGACCATCAGTAATACTGGAATAGACTCCCTGAGGAGGAACTAGGCAAACTACAGGTGTGGGGGCACTGGTATCCTGACTCAGGGGATGAGTATCTCGACTCCCCTATCAGCATACAGACAATCTCTAAGTCGGTGGCCCAACTTGCCACAACCAAAGCAACCATTCTGATTAACAAAACAATCAACAGAATGATCTCTACCACACTTTGCACATAAAGGAGGAAAAGGTCGGTTTCCTATACTTTCCTAAGAGCTAGATGGGATAGGCCTGTTCCCCTACTCCTGCCTACTACTAGGTGTGGGAGAACTAACTGAGGAAGGCGTGGGCATAGACAGACGTCCCTGAAATTAAGGGCGGTTCTCTCCATGGAATCTGGACTGACTGAATCCCTGCTGCTCTGATCTAGCTCTTTTATTCTCCCTTACTCTCTCCCTCTCTTTCAGCTTATTAGATTCAGTCTATTGGGCATGTATTATTAACCAATAAATGTCTATCTCCCTATTAAGCAAAGCCGATATAGACTCTTTCACAATGTAACTCTCAACACACTGGCTACGAACTTAGTCATGATGGTCATAGAGTCAGCGATCATACTAGGAGTATATTTTGATAACTAATTGAATCTAAGACAATACTCCTTAACAGTCATAGAGCCTTGTCTCAAATTCATGAATTCCTCTATCTTTGCTTCCCTCATCTCAAGACAAAAAAATCTATCCAAGAACGTATCCTGGAATAACTACCAAGTCATGTGAGCGGTATCCTCCTTTTTGCTCATCCTCCGCATCTCCACCCAATTATATGCAACATCTTTCTTCAATAGGCGGCCAATTCAACACTCTTCACCTCAGTCACAAACATAATATGGGTGATCTTTCTCACTTCATCCAAGTATATATGTTGGTCTTCACCTACCTTCGACCCATAGAACTCAGGTGGATTCATACGCATAAAGTCATGAACTCGTGCTGCAGCAGAATTATTCTCTTGCAGAGGTGGAACAATACCCTAGGTGTTATCTTGAGCATTGGTGGTAACTACCTGGGCTAGCGCTTGAAAAGTTGCCCAGAATTCTGCATGAGACACATGCTCACTTAAGGGATCAATGGGTGGAGGTTTCACAATATTTCTACAAGCTCTATGAGGAGGAATTTTTTGTTATAAGAGAGCACGAGTTAATCGCAGATAAAGAGACAATTGTAGGCACAGTAAAATTTAGAAAGAAAGAAATGACTTTTCTGAAAATATTTCGTAGCTTCTTGCTCATAGATGTGGCACGCTACGTACCGATGATCAAGATTCTACGTAACACAACTTGTCAAACTCCCTAGGACTCTTTAAACCATAGTCCTGATACCAAGATTTGTAACACCCCAAAATTTCCATCCCAAGATGTCACACAGTTCTTAGGGCTACACGTATCCCCAAGCTAACCCTCGGAGCCAGACACTACCTCAAAGAACTCAATTCAACAATAGTCATGCATAATAAATAGATATACCGCATTTGGTTCAAGAGAAATACTGGAGAATACTAGACTATACAACCAAAATGAATTGACTGTCTGTAAACACCAACCCTCTAGTCTGACAAAGCCTCTTTATATCAGAACCAAGGAACCATTGGGACAAACCCCTAACTGACTCAACAGTACTGACAACTATAGTAACAAAATTATATCACAACAATATAGACACGGTCCTCTAACCATGAGGACTCACCACTGAGGGAACGTACTTGAGGCACTCAAATATCTCTAACGCGGCTGTAGCTGAGTACCTGAAACTATATTACAAGAAAATGTAGCCCATAAGAAAATATGTGGGTCAGCACTTTGGAATGTACTGAGTACGTGGGGGTGCATGCAACAATGCCAATATCATCATCAATTTCATAAAAATATGCATATGTACAATGATGGCTCACTTGGTTTGAGTTAGATTGAAACATACTTTTCATGATCTCACAATGAATAAATCATATGATAAATACCTCATAAATCATCACAAATAACTCACCTCTTCAACTAAAGACTCTGAGTGACTCGGTAATTCAAGAAAATCAACTCTTATGGACATAGGAGGTTCTTATAACAAACATAAACCATGTGAGATACATAGATTCCAATATTTATCCCTCCTAAGGAGAGAACCCCACATTGGCAGGAGCGTTGTACTCTTTCTAGGGAATACAACCTAAATTTAGTGATCATAATATCATATTCAGCCTTTGGCCCACAATTATCAATATCAATCCTACAGTGGCACGTAGTTTCGGGGAAATACCACATTCCCTGCTTGGTGCTAAATACTACTCCCAGACACAAGCTCAGAACGCGTTAGGAAATCCATCATAAACATCACAAGGGTCTATTAAGAAGACCAAATCAAATCTTTTTTTCATTTATTAAATCATAATCAATTTGTGCATTCCTAACTCGACTCAAATCAAATCAATCTTTCTCAATATCAAAATGTATTGATTCATTAAATCATGGAAACATCAATAACTTTGAGGAAATATCAAGACTCATTGTAACAACTCAATCTTATGAATCTATATACTCAATAATCCAGTTTGTCATAAGAAAACTTAAAGCTTGACACATATCTTGAAAGCACTTGAAATATCAACTCATGCTAGAAATACGAAATTCATAATATTAAATATCAAGTCATAACTTCAGAATTGCAAAATAATAATGTATAACAAAGCTTGAACAATTTATATTCTCATAATCTCATGATGAAGTAATTTGGATATAAACCTACTTTAAAAACATATAAATCCATGATAGAAATAAAAGCTTTGGGCACAAGAATGAAAGAATTGCTCTTGTTCAAAACCCCACATACCTTAATCTTTTAAATTGGATGAATTCTAGTGCTTGAGACTCTATCCGCACTTGTAATAAACGATTCTCAAAGCCCACACTATGAGGAACTTAATTCTTGAAGAAATCTTGAAGGTTTATGGATGATTTTTTAGAAGATTAAATTTTATTGATTGAAACCCTAATATATATTTTAAAGAAAATTGGAAGAGAATGAAGAAATTAGGGTTTAAATGGGGATTCTCATATTTATATAGGCCTCCAATAGATGGGAAAGGACCTACATACCCTTGCAAAAATGTCCATTAATTTCAGAAAAAAATAGCTGACGACATTCGTGACAAGTCGTCATGAAATTTCATCACAAAAGGGTAGATTTTATGGCTTTCGGCTTAAGGTTGATGACATTGGCGATAAGTCGTCACACTTGTAATGACTTGTCACAAATGTTGTCACTAGGGTAGAAATCTACCTAAGGATGAAGTTGGTGATAAGTGATCACACTTGTGATGACTTATCACAAATGTTACACTGGGTGTTCCATCCTGACATGCTAGATTAACATGGGCATAACTCTTGGCTTCGATACCGGATTTGGGTGAAATTTGTATAGTTCAAAAGCTAATTTAACTATCTATATTTTATTATGTCATGAGCTAAGTAATTAGGAGTATAAGGAGAGATATGATCATTTGAAGTTGAATGTTGCCAAAATCTTTCTCAAGAATTCAATCGATAAGAAATGTTTTGATACACCTAATCCCTAGGACATCTTTGAAGACTTAATACACATCACCCTTGATAAGAAAAATACCAAAGAACTATAATTCACTTTTCAATAGCTTGAGTAATATTTTCACTACTGGTTAGAGTCTCGAGGTGTTACCTGATGACTAGATGAATTAGTGCTAGATCTGAAGGCAATTCGAGCTTATAAGATTCCTTGCCGATGCGATTTAGAATTTTTAAGGGACTGAAATATTGGGGACTGAGATTTCCCTAATTTCGAAATCTCTTGACGCCCTTCATAGGAGAGATCAATAGATAGACATAGTCACCTATCTTGAACTCGAGATACTTTCTGTGCACATCTGCATAAGACTTCTGTCTACTCTAAGCAGCCCGGAGTCTTTCACTGATCAACTGGATTTTCTCTAAGGCATTGAATATTAAGTCAGGCCCTATGACTTAGGCCTCACTAACTTTGAACCAACCGATTGGAGATCTGCACCTCGTACCATAGAAAGCTTCGAATGGAGCCATCCAAATACTAGAATAATAGTTATTGTTGTATGGAAACTCAATCAAAGGCAAGTGGTCATCCAAAATACCCTAGAAAACAATTGTACATGCCCTTAGAATATCTTCTAAAGTCTGAATGGTCCTCTCTGCTTGACCATTTATCTGACGATGAAAGGTTGTACTGAGATTAACTTAGGTACCAAGACCCTTTTGGAACGCCTTCCATAAATAAGAGGTGAACTAGGTACCTATATCTGGGATAATAGATAATGGAACACCCTGAAATTTGACTAACTCTCTGATATAGAGTTTAGAATAATCCTGGGCTAAATAAGAGGTATGGATTTGAAGGAAATAAGTTAATTTGGTCAACCAATCTACAATGACCCAAACTGAATCATGTTGGCGATGAGTATGAGGTAGACCCATCACAAAGTCCATGTTTACTTCTTCCCACTTCCTAGTAGGAATACTGAACTCCTGCATGGACCCACTAGGTTTTTAATTCTCTATCTTAACCTGCTGATATGTAAAGCACTTAGACAGAAACTATGCAACATCTCTCTTCATCCCACTACATTAATAGATTTCCCACAAGTTGCGGTACATCTTAGTGGCCCCTGGATATATAGCGTAGCACGCACTATGTATTTCTATAAGAATTCGCTGCCTCATATCATCTATACCTAAAACACACAAACGATCCTGAAAATACAGAACACCATCTCCTCCTTGGGAGAAAACCTCTACTTTTTAATCCTTGAATGACTCTTTCAACTTGACTAGACTGGGATCTGTATCTTTCTTTTCTTCTACCTCAAAAACTAGAGATGATTCTAAACTACTCCAAACCCATATGTCACCCTCCTCTGAATCGACTAAGCGAATGCCTAGTCTAGCAAGTTAATGGATTTCCTGAGCTAACTTTGTCTTACTATCCTCAACATGAGCAAAACTACCCATAGACAGTTTATTGAGAGTGTCGGCCATGATGTTGTCCTTGGACGGATGATAAAGGACACTCATGTCATAATCTTTCAAGAGCTCTAACCACCTTCTCTGATGATGATTGAGATCTTTCGAAGAAAAGGCATACTGAAGGCTCTTATGATCTATGAACACATCCACATGAACTCTATATAGTTACTGCCTCCAAATCATTAAGGTAAATACTACGACTGCTAACTCAAGATCATGAGTAGAATAATTCTTGTCATGGGGTTTAAGCTATCTAGAGGCATAGGCTATGACCTTAACATGCCGCATAAGGAAGAATCACAAACCTACTCTAGATGCATCATAATACACTATGAACCCATTTGGACTATCTGAAAGAGCTAAGACTAGAGTTGAGGTGAGTCGATTCTTCAACTCTTGAAAACTCTTCTTGCAAGAATATGACCACTAAAACTTGAATTTCTTCTGAGTCAATCTGGACATAAGGGATGCAATAATAGAAAATCCCTTAACAAACCGTCTGTAATAGCCATCCAAACCTAATAAACTCCTGATATCTGATGGTGAGATAGTTTTGGGCTAGTTTCTTACTACTTCGATATTTTTAGGATCAAACCTAATGCCATCACCATAAACAATATGACCAAGGAATGATACTGACCATAGCCAAAACTCGTACTTACTAAATTTGGCAAACATCTAATAATTTATGAGGGTTTGAAGTACGATTCTGTGATGGTCTGCATGACCATGCTAACTGTAGGAATATACTAGAATATCATTTATTAAGTCTACGACGAACATGTCCAAGTACTGCTTCAACACCCAGTTCATCAAGCCCATCAAATCTTCTAGGGCATGGTAAGACCAAAGGACACAACTAAGAATTTGAAGTAACCATACTGAGTATGGAAGGCTATTTTCGAAATTTCATATTCTCTGACTCTGAGATAATGATAGCCTAATCTAAGGTCTATCTTAGAGAAATAGCTGGCACTCTTAAGTTGGCCAAATAAGTCATCGATTCTGGGAGGTGGATACTTTTTCTTAATCATGACTTTATTGAGCTGACGGTAATTAATGCATATTTTGAGGTAACCATCTTTCTTGCACATAAATAAGACTAGTGCACCCCACGGGGATATGCTGGTTTTGATGAATCCCTTATCTAGGAGATCCTTCAATTTCACTTTCAATTGTTGGAGTTCTGTCGGTGCCATTCTTTATGGCAGAATAGATATAGGTTGAGTATCTCGAAGAAAATCAATGTTGAAGTCTATTTCCCTTTTGGGAGGAATTCCTGGAAGATCTTTGAGAAAGACATCTAAATATTGATTCATGAATAGGACAGAATCAAGACTGGAAGTTTCAGAACTAGTTTCCTCAACTCAAACAAGATGATACACACATCCCTTAGATATTTTTTTCTTGCCTGAAGGTAGGAAACAAGCTAACCTCTGAAATCTGAAGTGCTAACCTTTCACTCTAGGATAGGTTTATTTCAAAACTAACACCGGACTATTCTGCTTATGCAGTCGACTATGGAATAGCAGGAATGAAGTCAATCCATGCCGACAATGACATCAAAATCAGTCATCTCTAGTTCAACTAAGTCTGCTAAAGTAACTTTCTAAAATATCACAACCGAGCAGTTCTTGTATACCCACTGTAATATGATATTTTTTCCACTAGGGTAGAGACTAAAAAAGGCTCTGCTAGAATTTCAGGACTAACTCTAAAATCAACTGCTATATAGGGAGTAACAACAGACACAAAAGCTTGTGGATCTAGTAACGCATAAATATGCACATAAAATATCTATAATGTACTAGTAACCATATTAGGAGAATTTTCCTAATCTTGCTGTGACAATAGAGCATAAAGTCAATTTGAGTGTTGCCCACTAGTAACGCTAGAGGTGGCACCCTACTGGTTTAGGCAACCAAACTGAGCTGGGGAATGGTTCTGCTGACCCTAAGGACCTAGATGAGGACATTCTCTGACTCTGTGGCCTGTCTTGCCACATCCAAAATAAAAACCACTGCCAGCTCTATAAATACCCTAATTGTTCTTGCCATAAGTCTAGCGAAGAGGCTTGAAGTGGGCACTTCTAACACTATCCTGAGAATTAGAGCCTAACGCTCTATCTCTATTACTGTCTCTAAATATAAGAGCTGGAGCACTAGATGAAGAAGGAGCTAGAACTGATGACTTACGATGAAACTGAGAATGGTTTCCTCCTTTTCAGTTAGGCTAAGCAAAGCTGAAACTACCTGTCCTTATTCTCTTATTCTGCTTCACGCTCATCTTAATCATTTACTCCTCTATCTGCTGAGCATGGGTCATAAGCCTGTCTATATTTATGTTACTATTTCACATCGCAGACTTTCACTCATTGACTATACTATCATTTACCCCACAAACAAACTTACTCATCTTAGCCCTGCTATCTGCAACTACATGAGAAGCTTATCTGGCTAATTGAGTAAACTTAAGAGAGTATTCTTTCACTGTCATATTGCCCTACCTAAAGTAGATAAATTCTAAAACATTAGCTTATCACAGCTCTAGGGGGAAAATCTATCTAAGAATGCAGTAGCAAACTCCTCCCACTCAATAGTCCCTACATCTACAGCCCTCTCTGATTTCTACTATTTGTACCAAGTATGAGTAATATCCTATAATTAATATGCAGCTCACTCAAAACTCTCACTAGGAGTAACCCCATGATATTCATAACCATCTAAACTTGATCAAGAAATTCTTTAGGGTCCTTATCTAACTTAGACCAGAAAAGGGATCGAGGATTCATTTGGGTGAAGTCTCAAATCCAGGCTGCAGCTGAATTGGACACTGGGTTGGCCAGAATAACAGCAGGTTGTTTATTTCGAGCAGCAACTGACTGATCAAGAGTAGTGAATATAGCTCTGAACTCTGCTTGGGAGACATGCTCGCCAAAAGGATCTTCGGGCGAGGGGCTAACTGATTCCCATTTCTTCTTTTTAGAGGCATGTTTTGTAGAAGAAAGGGAGAAATAGATTAGACTGAGAGATTGATGTGATATTATGCTCACTGGCATGACATGAATACTGAAAGAAGGGAAACTATTCCTAAAACATCTTATAGTCTACGGTACATAAATATGGTGCACAATACACCCATGTAAAAAACTCTACTAGATGTAGCTTTCAGACTTCCTAGGACACTATTGAACCTTAGGCTCTGCTACAAAGTTTGTAACACCTAAAATCTTGTATGCAAAATGCTACACGGTGCTCATGACCCCGATGGACCACAAGGTAACCCATGACTGATATTTGTACCTGAACATTACATAATACACCATATAAATATAGAAATAAAGGTGGTAAGGCTATAAGGTTCAAAACTGTAACATAACTGATAAAACATAACATATGGATGGGGTATGAAATACCTTAAACAACTGAAATAAATTGTCTGAACATACTGTAGTCTAAAAAACCTCAAACTAACTGAGCTTTCTGAATAAGAAGTTGTTGGGACATATCCCCAACTAACTCCAAATAATAAATTAATTAATGAGATAATAAAGTAATAGTCATGTCCTTATAGGATGAGGACTCATTGCTAACTCTGACTGGTGAGATTGGAATGCTACTGATGCTCTGGAGCTCGTGCATCTGAACCTATGGTTTAAAACACCATAGCTCAAATGCGTTAGTACATTGGAATGTACTGGTATACATGTGAGGTAGGCTGAATAAAAATAGTTCACTTGCATGAAATATACTAACTGTTACTGAGCGACTGTATCTGACAGTCTAGATTCTGATGGAACTAGCTAAGTTTCGTACTGTTCTAAGTTGACAGTAACTGACAGTCTGGATTTCTGTAGAACTATCTGAGTTCTATTACTGATACTAAAGGGTTGTATCTAATAGTATTAATTTCTATTTAATATAAATCATAAACATTCATAATTACATAAATCTTGGATTTTGAAAAGAGATTCTTGAGCTTCATGGGTGAAAGGGACCCATGAATCAATACATGATATACCTGGGTGGATGATTTCTTAAACAGTGATGAAGGAAAACTTGTATCCTTGACTTGAAATTAAACATCTAGGGTTTCTTGTTCCTGGGGATTATCTTTAAGAGGAAACCCTAATTTGATATTCTAGATCGATAATGAACTTATGAGCCTTGATCTGATATTATTAGGGGTTAAAACGGGTTGTAAAAGACCAAAAAAACCATTTAAAATGACTTAAAATACCTGAATGAACTATGCGATGGTGGGTGCAATGATCCGTTGTTGGGTCGATGGTTCATCGATCCTGATCATCGTACCTGGGTAAAATAAGGGTTCACTACCTTTGTTGTGATGGCTTGGGCGATGGTCCATTGCTAGCTTGATGGTCTGTCGGCTTGAGCCGTCGCCCTTAGGAAGAAGGTGGTCTCACTTTCTCTACTGCGATGTCTTGGGCGATGATCCATCGCTAGCTCGACTATCCGTCAACCCTCACCATCATACCTAGGCAGTTTTGACTGCTTTCTGTAAAATAGCCATAACTTTCTACCCCGATACCATATTTAGACGAAATTTGTATCATTGGAAAGCTAATTCAATTTTTCACATAAAAAAGGTGAAAATATTAAAATAATTCTACATATATAAAATTGTATTTATCTTTCAAAGTAAGTTTCTAACATACTTGGGATGATTTCAAGCTAGGTAGAAGTACGGGGTATTACACTAGGTGTCGTCAAGAAGGGTATGAGTCATATGAGGCCAGGTTGTAAGAACATCAGTACAGACTCCTTGAGATACTATCTAAGATACGTGTTGGGCACTAAGGGTCATATGATGAAGATATGAGTCGTAGGTGGATCTTGTTAGATGATTAGTGCATACCCTCTTCTAATTATATCCATCTTACAATTTATGATGCTTAGCCATACCTTTCCATATGAGTCGTAATATAAACTTGAAAGGACTAACGAGTAAATTTTATGAAGTTAAGTTAAGGGGCTTGTTAGTGTTTTACCCTTCATAACTCTCAACCCATGACATTTAACCCCAAGGGGCGTTACTTTTTCTCCTTTTTCCATTAATTAAACAATACAAAATATCTCATTACATTCTTAAGTACAAGATTAGGGTTTCTTCTCAAGATCATCTCCAAATCTCAAAGGTTAAGTTTTCTTTACCAATCCAAGAACTTTTAGGTATATGGGATTTATGAATAAGGATATTCTTTTATCCTTGTGCCAGAAACTTATTTAAAGTTAAAGTTATATGATTTGAAATTAGGTTTCATAGAGAAAATATCTTGTCTTGAGTTTATGAAATTTTCATGTGATTGAAGTACTAAAGTGCATACATGTTCTCATCAATTTATGTTTCGACTCAAAGATTCTCTAATATGATTTGAATATCATGAGTTTTATTTGAAACATTGATTAAACATTTCCAATTTAGTTTTAAAAATTATATTGTATTAAATGTTATATGAAAGAAAGTGCAAGATTTAAGACTAAAGTATAAGCACAAAGATTACAAGTGAGTTTGATCTTTTGAATCAATAACAAGAATTAAAATCCACAATTGTTCATCTTGATTATGAGTTAAAGTAGAGAAAAGCATAATTTGCTTCTAGTATACAACCCCTCATGCTATTTTATGGTAGATTTCCTAAGTATGAGCATATGTATAAACTTTGGTAATAGTATTTAGCATCAAGAAGGGAATTGGATGAGTGTATCCTGAATTCCCAAAAACTACAAGCCAATGAAGGTTAAGCTTTTTCGCAATATAGTTGAAGTTAAGAATTGTGATAATTAAGATAAAGTTCTATGCTGATGGAAAGGGTGGAACAGCTCAACCCAATATGGGTAAGATGTTGGACTACATGATAGCTCATATGGTTTGTATTGGTTAAAAAAATCTCCCATAAGCAATACTAAAAGCAATGATTATAAGAAACTAAGCATTATGGCTCACTATGTTTATTTATATGCTTTATAATCCATGTTTTATAATCTGCAGTCTTTAGTTTTACTCAAGTCCAAGATGAGTTATTTAAATTTAGCATGCACAGTTTAAAAGCTTAAATATGCATATTCAATATTGTATAACTTATTCATTCTCCCCTACATGCTTAATAAATTCCAAAAATGCTGATCAATACATATGTTTGTGTGCTACATTGTCTGATAATTTAGGTTCTGGTGACCATCTCCTGCAACATTATTGACTTTGGCATCATTACCTACATCCTGACACATGAAGATTCCTCATACTCTGAGGACCCAGTTACCAGTTATCATTTTCCAGAGACACAGGACGATAGCTCCGTGTTGCGCAACGGGTCCAGGTCGGGAAAATTTCTCGAAAATTAAAAGTGACATACAAGGATAAGTTAGTCTTTTCCCATGATTTTTGAATGACCAGATACGAAATTTAATTCGTAAAACATATTAAAGGTCACTGTTAATCAATTTTCCCCTAAATTAAAAGCATTTTCACTCAAGAAAATAAACCCTAGCTCTATGAAATCAAGATCAATATCAAGAATTTCTAAAAGAATCTTCAAGAACAAATATTTCAAGGTATGTTAGGTGTTCATCTATGGGTCCCTTTCACCCATAGAGTCCACGAATCCTCCTTTAAAACTTAAATATCTACGATTCATTATTTATATACTTAAAATTTGATTGTATTGGTTTTCTTGATATTAAATGAATTCCAAGTCATGCTTAATTGTAGATTCCATGAAGCTTGAATAGCATGTACATTGAATTGTGAAATTCCAATGTCATAATCCATGAATTTGCAAGTTAGGGCATTGTAATTTCCATGCTTATATGTTAACTATGATTATATGCATTAAGTTGTGCTCTCTAGGTGTTTCATAGAATGTCCATGTGAATAAATTAATGAAATCATGGCATGTTAGTATATCTATAAGCTTATGCCCTCCTAGTGTTTGAGAAAATGTCTCTATGAATGATTATGATTTTCAAGAGTATATTATACTTTATTTTTCATTCTATCGATTCCTTGGGGTATTTAAAACCCAAAAATTAAACTGTGTACCTAGAGCCAGTGTCAGTTATTGAACCTCAGTCATGTCACAATCAGTAGTACTCTCAGTCAGTTACAGAACATGGTAGAACTCAGTCGGTTACAAAACTCTAGAAAATTCAGTAAACTCAGTATCAGTTTAGTACAATTAGTTTTGTGTCTTTAAGTTGGGAGTAGGATTCAGCACCGAGTGAACCCAAGGATGAGGCCTCACCTGCCTGTAGAGGGCGTGATCCTTAGAATCAATCCTTGCATTCCATAACTACGTAGCCAGCGTAGGTTGATACATCTAACTTGACATTTGAGAGTTGATGAGGTGTTTTAACCTGACAGGTGAGGATTCCACAATTCTTATTATAGTACCTACCAGATAGGGGTAACTCTTCAGCTTGTCTTTACTTGTGGAAAGATACTGACACCCTTCCAACTGGGGTCATGGGTTGGAAACCAAATCAGTTATCTTATATTATTTGGGGCATGTCGGTAGATGATTACCTCCCACAGTCTAAGTTTTAGTCTTCAAAATAGAACTCAGTTTAGTTCTATAGAATCAAGACTGTCAGATACCGTAAACCAGTAGTAATAAATCAGTGATTAGTAACTTCAAATATCAGTTACTCAGTATCAGAATTCAAGACTTAGATTCATACAATCTTAGTCACAGTATTTATTTATATGCACATTAGCGCACACTCAGTATTTACAGTAGTATCAGTTATCCATGCACTCTTATATTCAGTTACTTTATATGATATAGTTAGTTATTATTCATGCATATGAACCCTTGTATTTAGCCTTACCCCATCTATCATACCATTACATTCCACGTACTGACGCATAATCTTTCTTTCCATGCATAGGTTCAGACACTGAGGCTCCCGAATGGGCTTAGATAGATTCAGATTTAGCCAGCAGCAATAAATTAGTTTTGAGTCCTCATCATTCACAGATATTCTTTTATTTCATTATTTCAGTAGACTCAGTATTTCATTAGATGGAGTTAGTTGGGGGATTATCCCATCAACTCTACATTCAAACAGTTCAATTTAGAGGCTTTTTAGACTAGTTTTCAGATAGTATTAAGTTTTACAGATTATCATTACTGTTTGATATTTTTAGCAGTATTTTAGATGTTTGAACCTTATGGCATTTCAGCCTATATTTTGTATTTAATTTAGTATAGTATTCACTGCTCACATAAGATATCAGTCATGGGTTAGCTTATTGTCCTTCGGGATCATAAGCACCGTGTAGCATATAGGGTACAGACTTGTGTCACTACAAATTTAGTATCAGAGCCTAAGGTTTAATAGTGTCCTAGGAAGTCTGAAAGCCACATCTAGTAGAGTCTCTTGGATGGGTGTGCAGCGCGCCACGCTTATGGATAGGCGGCTATGAGATATTTTAGGAAATAGTTTCCCTTCTTTCATTATTCATTTCATGCGAGTGAGCATGAGCTCAAGTTAAACTCTCAGTCTAATTAGTTTCCTCCTTTTCATTTACAAAACATGCCTCCCAAAAAGACTAACAAAAGGAGATCTATAAATCAGTCAGCACCTCAGCCCATTCAGGAAGATCCCTTGGATGAGTATGTTTCTTAGGTAAAATTCAACGCTTTATTCAGTACTCTAGACAATTTTGTTGCAACATAGAATGAGCATCCAGTTGTTGTTCAGGACAATATAGTGGCTAATACTATTGCATCCAGGATTCGGGACTTCACCCGAATGAATCCTCCCCTATTCTCTGGATCTAAGTCAAAAGAGATCCATAGGAGTTCCTCGATCAGGTTTAGAAAGTCATAGACACTATGGGAGTGACTTCTAGTGATAGTGCTAAGTTATCTGCCTATTAGCTACAGGACGTAGCTCATACATAGTTTAAATAGTGGAACATAGACAAGGTTACAAATGCAGAGGCGACAGAGTGGGAAGAGTTTTCTATTATTTTCCTATATAGATTCTTTCCCTTGGAGCTGACAGAAGCCAAGGTGTTAGAGTTCATTAACCTTAGGCAAGGTAGTATAAGAGTGAAAGAGTATTCCCTCATATTTACTCAGTTAGCCATATATGCTCCCCATGTAGTAGCAGGCAATAGGTCTAGAATAAGCAAGTTCATATTTGGGGTGTCAGATAGTATAGTTAAGGAGTGCAGAACAATGATGTTGATTAAGGATATGGACATATCCAGACTCATGGTCCATGCTCAAAATATGAAAGAGAATAAGATCATAGAGAGAGAAAAAAAAGAACAAGAGAGCTAGAACAGGTAGCTTCAATTTCAATCAGCCTAATTGAGAGGCCGGTAACCGTTACCAATTTTGCCCAAAGTTTTCGATTGCAGCTCCGTCCTCAGCCAGTGCTCCAGTACCTAAGTTATGAAATGATTATAATGATAGGATTCCAGGATCTAAGTCTCAGGGTACTATCAGCAGTGTTTGAACAAATCCTTTATGTTAGCAATGTGGTAAGAACCACAAGGGTGTCTGCAGAGCTAGTAGTTATGTTTGTTTCAGGTGTGTTAAGCCTGGCCACAGAGTCAGAGATTGTTCGTATTTAGGTTCTCAGGGTCAGAATACTCATTCTTCAACTTATTCAGGTCACCCGAATCAGCAAGGTGCCACTTCCAGTGCCACAAGTGGGCAACACCTAAACAGTATTTATGCACTTCAGTCCAGACAAGATCAGGAAAATTCTGCAGATGTTATCACTAATACGTTATACATCTTTCATTTAAATGGTTGTGCCTTGCTAGATCCAAGAGCTTATTTATCATTCATAACTCCCTTTATAGTCGTTAACTTTGGAGTCAGTCAAGAAATCGTAGCAGATCCTTTCTCAGTTTCTACCTAGTGGGTAAATCTATCATAGCCCGACGGGTATACAGGAACTATCCGGTTATGATATCTTAGAAAATTACCTCAACAGACCTTGTAGAGCTAGAGATGGCAGATTTCGATATCATTCTCAACATAGATTGGCTCCACTCATGTTATGTCTCAGTTGATTGTATAAATACAATACTTCATTTTCAATTTCCAAATGAACCAGTCCTTGAATAGAGAGGTACTATGTGATACCCCACATGTTTCTAAGCTAGGAAGTGAATAAGTATTCATACATATGAAATCTCCTATCCTGTGATTCATACATGAGTACATGACTTACAACGAATATCCTAGTGATAGGATAGCTTACGCTTCATTAAGCATGTTCATATGAGTCACTTAAGGTAATACAAGCTACGAGTTTTTGAATCCATCAAGTTTTAGTGTTTGATTTTTCAAGGGTCATCTTTGAACGAGTATAACTAGATGTTAATGTGGTATTTCAGCTGATTTATACCCACCAAATTGTAGAGAATTGAATTAGGTTTCTAACAATGCCAATTTTGCCTTAATCCAATACCCCAGCAAAAAGTTATGCCTATTTTCGTGAGAGACAGTTAGCATAGGTGATTGGTTAGGCGCCGCCCAACCCAAGCATAGGCTATTGGTTAGGCGCCGCCCAACCCAAGCATAGGCGATCACTTGGGCGCCGCGTAAGTCAATTCCAGGTGTCAAAAACACTACATTTTGAGTTATTTTAAAGGTAATTAAGTCTTTAAATACTCCTTACACGTCCCTAAACTTAACCCTATCAAATATATAGCTTCTAAACATACTGAAACCCTATTTTCATCTCAAAGATCATCATCCAAGAGCACTAAAGTAGAAAAATAACTAGGGTTGCATAAATAAGCTTGAAGATCTGATTCCAAGGAAATTCCTCCATCAATGATCAAGAATCTTCCTTTTAAGGTATGGGTAGTGTTCATCCACAGATTTGTTTCATTTATGAAGTTCAAGAATCAATCTTTAAAATACAAAAGATTGGTTATTGTGGTGATATGATCATACCCATGTTGATGCTTTTTCGTTTTCCTCATTTTCATTATAAAGTATGATTTCTATATTGTTGGGTGTTGATGATCATGTTGTTGATATTGGGTTATTCCCAAGATGGAATCTTTATATGTTTTTATGAATTCATGATATCATATGAGTTGGAAATATGTAAATTTGGTTGTTCATGATGTATAATTTGATGATTTCACCTATGCTTAAGATGTGCTTGTAAGGTGTTTGATAAAAGGCCAAAGGAACTAGAAACCATGCAATATAGCTAAATTGTGACTAAGTAAAGGATTCATGATATGCCCTTACGTTCCAATGACTTCTATGTTGTTAATGTGACTCATAAATGTTGTTGGAATACTCATGAACTATTCTTATGAGATTATGCTATGTTTACTTGCAAATCCTACTTATGAACAAGATTCATGATAACCATGCAATCCACATGAACTTCCATGCTATTGGTATGTGTAGCCAATATGATTATGCAATGAACATAATATCAAGATTATGCAAGTACTTCCATGTGATATGAAATCCTTTCCATGCAATACATTGCTGATAACCATGCATAATATTAGATCCCTACTTATGATATTATATATTATGGACTCTACTCTTATGATCAAATCAGTCATGTGTGTCAGTTTCCATCCATCGAGTCCTGGGGGTACTTGTACCTGAAAACTATAGTTGTGTGCCTAGATCTATGTCATGTTTCACGATATCCGAACTCAAGCTATGATTCCATAGACTTCAGTCAGTCATATGACTCAGGAAAACCTCATGATCTTAGTCAGTTGTCAGATATCAGTAACATTCTTCTAGTCAATGAAATTTAGTAAGATTAAGTCATACACAGTCAGTTATTCATGTCCAGTCCCTCCAGATGGGAGTAGAGGTTAGAACCAAGTGAACCCAAGGATGGCAACTTACCCTCCAGTTCAGGGTGTGATTCATAGTAGCAATTCTTGTGTTCTATAACTACGTAGCCAGCGTAGGTTGAGACATTTTAACCCGTCAGATTAGGGTTGATGAGGTGGATTAACCCATCAGTTTAGGGTTCCCACCATTCTCATTGAGTACCCACCAGATAAGGGTCACTCACAAGCTGTCCTTACCCGTGGCACGGTATTGATACCCCTCCATTTGGGGCAGTGGTTGGACCCCAGCTTAGCCATAACAACATATATGGGGCATATCGATTAAACACTACTTCCCAAAGTTTCAGTATTGGTCTCAGTAAAAGAACTCAGGGCGTTCTTCAGATTTTAGTATATACAGGAATGTCAGATATAGTCGTCTATGTTATTATTTTCAGTATCAGTCATGACAGTTATCAGTAAACCATGTATTATCTTGTAAGTCCTCCTATCACGTATTCACGGTCCCAGTTTCTATATATGTATGTTTGCACTCCCACGTTCATATTAGTCAGTCAATGTTTTTCATGCATGAAACCCTTTATGTTTAGCCTACCTACCTCGTATACTCAGTACTTTAGTTATACTGACACATTTGAGCTATGGTGCTTTCTTTTCATGTTACACCATAGGTATCAAAACACGAGCTCTAGCCCAGCAGTAGCGGTAGCATTCCTGTCACGGAGACACAGTGAGTCCTCATTGATTTGAGGATAATATTATTTGATTCATTTATTTTTTCTTCAGTTCAGGTTTACGGAGTTAGTTGAAGACATGTTCCTTCAACTCCTTATTCAGATTATTTAGAGGCTTTCTGATTTATGTTCAGATTTACATTTAGATTGAGCTTCTTTGGGTATTTTCACCCACATAATTGTATTCAGTTAAACCTTATAGCCTTACAGTTTCATCTATTCCGCATTATTATATCATGATCTGCAGTATATAGGTACACATATCAGTCATGGGTTAGATTGTGGTCCCTCGGGGTCATGAGCACCGTGTAGCACCCCAGTTCAGCAATTCAGGGTGTTACATAGTGCCAAAGCACTTAAGGGTCAGTTGATTTCATACCATAGAGCGATAAAGATGATATCCAAGGGATGTATCTATCACCTTTTGCCAGTTAAAGACTCTAACTCAGAAACTCCAACTCTAGATTCAGTTCCAGTAGTAAATAAATTCTTAGATGTATTTCTTAAAAATCTTCCTAGAGTTCCTCCCATTAGGGAAATAGACTTCCAAATAGATCTTGTCCCAAATACTCAAACCATTTCTATTTTTCCACACAGAATGGCACCACCAAAACTAAAAGAATTAAAAGAACGGTTGAAGGATATCCTAGATAAGGAATTTATCAAACTGAGTATTTCCCTGTGGGGTGCACCAGTTCTATTCGTGTGTAAGAAAGATGGTTCTCTCAGAATATGTATTGACTACCATCAGTTGAACAAAGTCACAGTCAAGAATAAGTACCCACTTTCCAAAATCGATGACTTATTCGACCAACTTCAAGGTGCTAGTTAATTTTCTAAGATATTCCTTAGATCAAGCTATCATCAGATCATGGTCAGAGAAAATGTGACATTCCAAAAATAGCTTTCAGAACCTTGTATGGTCACTTTGAGTTTCTAGTTATGTCCTTTGGTCTTACCGATTCCATAGCAACCTTCATGGACTTGATGAACCAGGTGTTCAAGCAGTACTTAGATATGTTTGTTATAGTCTTTATTGATGAAATTCTTCTCTATTCCCATAGTGAGAATGATCACACAGATTACCTCAGAATCATACTTCAGACTCTCAAAACTTATCAACTATTCAACAAATTTAGCAATTGCAAATTTTGGTTAAGGTTAGTAGCATTCCTTGGTCATATTATTTTTTGTGATGGCATTAGAGTTGATCCTCAAAAGATCGAAGCGCTGAGAAACTAGCCTAGACCCATCTATCAATCAGATATCAGGATTTTCTTAGGTTTAGATGGTTATCACCATTGGTTTGTTAAAGGGTTTTCATCTATTGCATCCACCATGTCCAGATTGACTTCGAAGAAAGTTCGCTTTTAGTGGTCATATTCCTGCAAGAAGAGTTTTTAGGAGTTGAAGACTCGACTTACCTCAGCCCCAGGTTTGACTCTATCAAATGGTTTAGATAGGTTTATTATATATCGTGATGCATCTAGAGTAGGTTTAGGTTATCTCCTCATTCAGAGAGGTATGGTCATAGCCTATGCCTCTGTACAACTTAAGCCTCATATGAATAATTACCTGGCCCATGATCTCTAGTTAACAGTTGTAGTGTTTACCTTAAAGATTTAGAGGAATAAATTGTATAGGGTTCATGATGATGTGTTCACATATCATAAAATCCTTCAGTATGTCTTTTCTTAGAAATATTTAAATTTACGTCAGAGAAGGTGATTAGAGTTATTGAAAGATTATGATATAAGTGTTTTGTATCACCCGAGCAAGGCCAATGTAGTGGTTGATTCTCTCAGTAGACTGTCTATGGGTAGTTTTTCTCATATAGAGGACAGTAAGAAGAAGTTAGCTGAGGAAGTTCATTAGCTTGCCCAACTAGGTGTTCACTTAGTCGATTCAGCAAAAGGTAATGTGTGGGCTTAGAATAGTTCTGAATCCTCTCTAGTTTCTGAGGTAAAGGAAAGCCAAGATAGAGATGCCAATATTTTTAAGTTGAAAGAGTCAGTTAGAGATAAAAAATAGAGGTTTTCTCCCAAGGGAGATATGGTGTATTGCGTTACCCGGGTTGTCTATGTGTGCCAGTTATCGACAATGTGAGGAAAAAAATTCTTGCAGAAGCAGATGGTGCTCGTTACTCAATTCATTTAGGGGCCATTAAGATGTATCACAATTTTTAGGAGATCTATTAGTGGATTGTAGCTAAGTGCTCTACATGTTAGCAAGTTAATATTGAATACCAGAAGACTAGTAGTTCCATGCAGGAGTTAAGTATTCCCACGTGGAAATGGGAAGAAGTGAACATAGACTTTGTTATAGGTTTTCCTTGTACTCATCATCTGCATGATTCTATGTGGGTTATCGTAGATAGAATGACCAAATCAGCTTATTTTGTGCCAGCCCATACTTTTTATTCAGCCGAGGACTATGCCAAACTCTATATCAGAGAGTTGGTCATGTTACACAGAGTTCAAGTATCTATTATCTCAGATAGAGGTACCCAGTTCACCTCTCATTTCTAGAAAGCATTCCAAAAGGGTCTTGGTACCTGAGTTCACCTTAGTACAACCTTCCACCCTTAGACATATGGTCAAGTAGAAAGGACTGTTTAGACTCTAGATGATATGCTAAAAACCTGCATTATCGATTTTAAGGGTAGTTGGGATGACCACTTGACTTTGATTGAATTTGCATATAATAACAACTATCATTCTAGTATTCAGATGGGTCCATTTGAGGCTCTCTATGGTAGGAGATGCAGATCTCTAATTAGTTAGTTCAATGTAGGTGAGGCCACAGTAGTAGGGCCTTATCTAGTATTCGATGCCTTAGAGAAGGTTTAGTTAATCAATAAAATATTTAGGGCTTGCCAAAACTGACAAAAATCATATGAAGATGTACAGAGAAAGGATATCAAATTTGAGATAGGTAATTTTGTGTTCCTGATAACTCCTCCCATGAAGGTGGTAAAGAGGTTTGGCAAGAAGGGAAATCTTAGTCCCCGATATGTCGGTCCTAACAAAATTCTCACCTATTTCAGAATGGTAGCTTATGAGCTTAAGTTGCCTTCAGATCTAGCCTCAGTGCATACATTATTCCACGTCTCCTTGCTAAGGAAATGCATTGCTGACCCAACAATCATAGTTCCTTTTAAGGATGTAAATATTCAGAATGATATTTATTTCAAAGAGGTCCCAGTCCAGATCCTCGATCATATGATTCGCAGACTAAGGAACAATGAAGTTCCCTTAGTCAATGTTCTATGGTGGAATCAGTCTACTGAAGGGGCTACTTGATAACGCTCAATTTACACGTCAATTTAGTGTAAAGCGGTCGTCGTCAATATATTTACCCAACTTTGGAGTCGGGGTCTAATCCACAAGGAATAATATGAGTGGCAATTAAACTAGTTTAAAACTAAAACTACAAGTTAGATTCAAACAACTGGCACGAAAAGATAAATTAGGGGTTTTGGTGAGTAGCAAATATTTTTTGATCACTTTAGTTTTAGTGTTTTTTAATCAAGAGTTTATCGAAAACCAGAATTATTTTCACTATGGGTTTTGGTACTTGACATATGCTAATAGTGATTCAAGATTCTCATGATAGGTAGGAACAACAGATTGTCTTTAACGAAGTTATGCCTAAATAACTCATGACCTACTTCAGCATTTACTTTCCTAATCCTCTCTATCTTAGGGAATTTATATTCACTAAATAGACTTCACCTCAGGCTAATTAACCTTGTTACAGCATCAATTATTAAATGAAAGGTTGGTAGCTTCCAAGTACTTCATCTCAAGTAAATCAAAGAAGGTGCTATCTATCATTTGCAATAAATAGACAATAATTAAAACCTAAGAATTATCAAGGAGTCCTATTACCTTTAGAATCTTGAATACTTAGCAACTTACCAAGACCTAACCTATAGATCCCATAATTCGGGTTAAAAGGATTTAGCTACTCATAATGCAATAATCGATGCAACAAGTTGAATTCATAATTTGAAAGATGAACTTACAGCATGATGAATAGCAATGAGTGTTTCTCAGATTAGATGAAAGTATAAATCCAAAAATATTGATGATAATCACTTCAAAGTTAATTGTTTTATTCAAGCCAAGAAACTAGAGAGAAAATAACAAAATACGTGTGTTCCCAAAATTGGTTCAGAAGAATAATCCTCCTTAGAAAACCCTAAACAATGCTTTAAATACTTCAGCCTAATTATGGAAAAATAATCATAGAGCGCAGTGTTTTTCTTAGATTAGGCGACAACATGCATGATGCCTTATCAGGAGGCTAACAACTTATCAAGAATGTTGTCATCTCATTTTCAATTTTGACAATTTATTCTTAAGGCTAATGGTAAATCCTAACGGCATATAAAAATTATGACGACATATCAGACAATATCGTCCCTTCTCTATCTCAGCTCTCACGTTTTGCCTAAGGCTGACGGCGACTCTGATGGCTTATCACAAAGATGACGGATTAGCACATGTCGTCATCACTTCTTCTAACTAAATCACATTCTCTATTTAAGGCTGACAATAAATCTGATAACCTATTAGATTGCTGATGACTTATCAGGATTGTCGTCAGCCACACTTCTCTTCTATTTGCTTCAAATTTCAACTCTTTTACTTCCATCATTGTTAGTTATCTTGCTTCT
Organism: Capsicum baccatum var. pendulum; assembly: GCA_030864225.1. Classification (NCBI taxonomy): domain Eukaryota; kingdom Viridiplantae; phylum Streptophyta; class Magnoliopsida; order Solanales; family Solanaceae; genus Capsicum; species Capsicum baccatum. The sequence continues at coordinate 158,082,820 of CM061558.1, forward strand.
TGACTTTCACTACAAAATAAAAGATAAAACAATCAAAATCGACAAAAATTGCTTAAGGCTTTGCAAATATTCTCAGTTAAAAGTCTCAAATGTGTTAGCATCTGGTCACACATCACTACTTGGGAAGCAGAAACCGATATGCAAAATAAGTATCCTTATCTCTTCTCTGCAAACTAAGATCCATCTTAAGGTAATAGTCTTCCTAAGCTTTACTCAGTTCCTTGTTCATATATAATTATAAATTTGGTAATCATTACCTTTGCATATTCAGTCATGTATTCATGAATCAGTTCAGTCATGTACTCATGCATCAGATATGCATGTTTAGTGCGAAAGCTCAGTTTGTCAGTAGTTCTGTCATGTATTCATGCATCAAATATTTATTTTTAACATTTAAAATTAGTCTATCAGTGCCTCAGCTTAATCAGTTTCATTCGAGGATGAATGTTTCCAAGGGGGAGATATTGTAATACCCCGTATTTCTCAAGGTTAACTTAACCCTCAGTTCATGGGTTATCTAATATATTTTTTTTGAAATACTCATTATTTCTCAGTTTAGAGCCTGCCATTGCATAGGAAATTGAATTAGCTTTCCAATGATATAAAATTTACCAAATCCGATAACCGAGTAAAATGTTATGGCTATTTTAAGTTTCATTCATTAAACATCGTCAATAAGGCCAGTAGCACGTCACAGAGAATGTCAAAATAACAATTGTCAGTTTCTAGTGTTGCTCTGCGATATTGGCGTATTCCGCCAAGGCTTATTTTCACCCTTGTCACTTTTTAGGGTATCAACATGATCCCACTGCATCGCAATGAATCCAGATTTTAAAATCAAAGTAGCACCGCGATCCCACCACGTCGTGTCAAGCCCTCTATTCCCTACTATCATTTTCCAGAGACACAGCGTGATAGCGCCGCATCGCGCTAGGGGTCCAGCTTAGGAAAATTTCTCAAAAATTAAAAGTGATATACAAGAATAAGTTGGTCTTTTCCCATGATTTTTGCATGACTTGATACGGGATGTAATCCCTAAAAACATTTTAAAGGTAATTCTTAATCAATTTTCCCCCAAATTAAAAGCATTCTCACTTAAGAAAACAAACCTTAGCTCCAAGAAATCAAGATCAATCTCAAGAAGTTTTCCAAGAATCTTTAAGAACAAATATTCCAAAGTATGTTAGGTATTCATCTATGGGTCCCTTAGATTTGATAAATAGAAGGAAAAGGGGGTAATTTGAGACAGAATTATTGGTGGAGTTTCATGAAGAGAGATATGGCAGACTCTGTAGCTTGCCGCCTGTGTTGTCAAAAAGTGAAGGCCAAACATTAATGACCTGGTGGTTTGATTCAATGATTGCCCATTCTCAAGGGGAAATGGGAGCAAATACCCATAGACTTTGTTAGTGGCTTGCCTCATACTTCTCGTGGTTTTAATAGTATTTGGGTCATAGTTCGATTGACCAAGTTAACATATTTTATTCCTATTCAAATGTCCTTCAGTGTTGGGAGGTTGGATCATATCTATATTAGTGAGATAGTTTGTTCGCATGGTGTGCCTATATCTATCATATCAGACTGGGGTTCAGTGTTAATTCCTAGATTTTATGCAGCATTTCAGGAGGAGTTGGTTACTCAGGTGGATCTTACTAAAACCATTTATCCTCAGACCAACGGTTAGTCAAAGTTGACTATTCAGGTTCTCGAGGATATGCTTCGAGCCTGTGTTACGGATTTTGTGGGTGTAACACCCCAAATTTTTTACTTTAAAACTTCTTGACTCAAGTGCTCATTGCCCAGGTAACAACTTGCCTAACAAGTTATAAAGACTCATTACGAGTCGTAGGACCCAAATCATTGTCTGGCTAGCGTAGGTTCCCAAGTTACTATTCTCATTATGACCTCTACCTTATGAGTCATAAGGTGAGGTCACTGGTCGTATGGAGGGACTCATGTCTAAACCAGTGGATTGGCCAATGTTTCTTTCCTAAGTATGGCTAGGACCCTACGAGTCATAATGTCATGTTGCAAGTCATATGGTACGATTCATAGTGATTATGGATCACTATATAACTCGTAAGAACTCACTATGGCTCGTCACCCTAAGTCATAGTCTGGACAGTAGATGAGGGACACCCTCTAGTACCATACGACTCACACTACGACTCACTACCTTATGAATTGTAGGTTCCAAGTCGAACTCGAGACAAAATACTTTGGGCATCACTTTGGTTTGTCTATAAATGGATCCATACAACTCATTTTGAGTATTTATGACTCGTAACCTTTAGTCGTAGTCACAACAAAAAATCCAAGCCAACACACTGGTCGGGATATGATTGGGTTCTTAAGACCTGTAATAACTTGTGACAACTTATAGGGGGGTCATCGCCTATGCAATAAGTCTAGAAACTATGAATTTTACCAAAATTTAGGGTGCTACATTCTCCCCCTCTTAGGATCATTCATCCCCAAATGATGAGACCAGGTATCCCTTAACACGATTTAACACAGAATACAACTACACTTACATTTAATAAAGACAGAAAATGAAGATTACAGGGAAATTATAATTTTCTTTAACAACGTCAGAAAACAAAGATGGTAAGATTAACACATACCTTAAGAAAGAGTATCTGGAATGGGGAAAAAGAATTGGAAGTTGTACTTCATTTTCTATTTGGCTTCCTAAGTAGCTTCTTCAAACTTTTGGTTCCTCCAAAGAACCTTCACTGAGGCCATATCCTTGGTCCATAACCGATTGATTTATCGATCCAAAATCTCAATCGAGACTGCCTTATAGGACAAGGAGCCTAAAATACCAGCACCCTCTAAAGAAACAACCAAGTAAAAATCACCCACATAGTTCTTTAACATGAAAATATGAAAGACCAGATGAATGGAACCCAAGATTAGTGGCAAATTCAAATCATAAGCTAGACTACCCACTTGCTTTAATTTTCAGTATGGACCAACATAACAGGGACTGAGCTTTCCCTTCCTTCTGAACCGCATCACTATCTTTGCGGTAGACACCTTCAAGAACACCAAATCATCCATGTATAGTTCTAAGTCTATTCACCTTATATCAGCATAGGACCTTTGGTGACTTTGGGTATTCTTAAGACTGTCCCAAATCACCTTCACCTTCTCCATGGCTTGATGTAACAAGTCGAGACCATACAATCTATTTTCACCAACCTCGAACCACCGAATAGGAAGCCTACACCTCTTACCAGAAAGAGCCTCAAAAAGAGCTATCCCAATACTGGTAATAGTTATTATTATATGCAAACTCTATGAGGGAGAATAATCAATACAACTACCAGCAAAGTCAAGCACACCGGACCTCAGCATATCCTCAAAAGTATGAATGGTCTTATTTACTTTCCAATCCATCTGAGGGTGAAAAACAGTGCTAAGGTTCACTTTATTTCCCAAACCTTTCTGAAAAGAATGCCAAAAGTATGAGGAAAACTTAGTACTGCAATCAAATGCAATAAAAATAGGCACAACATTCAACCGGATGATTTCCTGATTGAAGAGCTTTTCATAATCCTCAGTAGAGTAATTAGTCCTCATAGGTAAGAAATAAGCGGACTTAGTCATCCTATCTACGATGACCCAAATCCAATCAAATTAGTGAAGTGACCATGAAAGACCAGTAACTGATCTCTTAAGACACTCACTATGTCTCATGTGCTCCACCTTCATTTGTTAAAAAACCATACAATTGGCCACAAAATTTTCCATATCCCACTTCATGTTATTCCACCAATAGATGTCTTTTAAATCAGGGTACATCTTCATCGAGCTTGGATGAATACATCTTCATCGAGCTAGGACAAACAGTGTACCTCGACTCATGAACCACAACCAAGATCCTATCTTTCAGCCTATCAATATCGGGGACACACAATCTACTTTGGTATCTCAAGATACTATTACCACTAATCTCAAAAACCATCACTTTCTGCTGGTCCACATCACCTTTAATCTATATCAAGGTTGGATCCAAAACCTGCTTCTTTTTTACCTCAGCATAAATAGATGACTTCACCACCTATTTCACCACCACACCTCTATCCTTAGAGTCTAAGACATGAACACTAATATTGTAATTCCTTGAATTCGGTACCCTGAACACCACACGATGCCCATGACCCCGAAGGACCACAAGCTAACCCATGACTGATATCTGTACCTAATCACTGCATAATATACTGTATAAATATGAAAATATGTACTGAAAGGCCATAAGGTTCAAACTAGATAAATATTTGAGAAAATAATGTTTGAAAACGGTATAACAATACCAAAGCAAATATGAAATAACTATCTGACATGCTATAGTCAGGAAGCCTCTAAACTGAACTGAATAACGAGTTGATAGGACATGTACCCAACTAACTCCATCTACTAAAATAAACTAAAAACTAAAATAGCAATGTAATCATCATGTCCTCGAAGGATGAGGACTCACATCTGACTCTAACTGCTGAATCGGGATATTACTGATGCTCTGGAGATTGTGCTTCTAAACCTATGGTTTAAGACACCATAGCGCAAATGCGCGAGTACTTTGAATTTACTAGTATGAAAGTGAGGTAGGATGAATGCAATAGGTTCATATGCATGATCAATACTAATTGACTGACTAACATGAACGTGAGAATACATGTATGCATACGTAACTGTAACTAACATCATGATAGGACTGAATGCTAAGTTCTAACTACTGATTTTACTAATAACATGGAATTACTGATATCTGAGGGACTGATACTATCTTACTGATACATGAATAACAATTTCTGACAATTTTGATTATGAAGAACTGGTATGGTTGATTTTGTATAATAGTCCTGAAGCTGAATACTAATAACATGAGTTTTGATAACTGATATAGCTAATAACATAAGTGACTATATCTGACAGTCCTAAATTTGATGGAACTAGCTGAGTTCCATACTGTACCTGAGTAATTGAATCTGAGATAAGTCCTATCTGGTGGGTGATCTTTAAATATGATGATACCGTTACTAATTGACCATACTTGAGATCAGTCTTGTCTAATAGGTGATCCCAGAGTCTATTTATAATGATAAGGACTGACTATATCTAATTTCCTAAATCTATACTATTGAGCTAATTTGACTGTATCAGATAGTCCTAATTTCATAACTGAAACTGTGGGATGTATTCATCTAACCGACATGCCCCATACTAAGATAACTGGGGTCCAACCTGTAACCCTAGATGGAAGGGTGTCAGTACCGAACAACCAGTAAAGACAACTACTATGGAGTTAGTCCTAATCAAGCGGGTGACCCCTAGGATCAGTAATATACATTTAAATGCGCAAACGGGTGATCCCAGAGCATGTTAGTCCTATCTAACAGGTGACAACTAGTACTTACGCTGGCTACGTAGTTAGGGAACTTAGGGATTACTTCTAGGGATCTCAGTCCTATGTAGCGGTTGAGTCCCCATCCCTAGGCTCGCTCGGTGTTGAATCCTACTCCCATCTGAAAGACACTGAACTGATTAATTGAGTTGAATTGATTAACCGAACTGAATTGATACTAGTGTTATTGTTTAGCGAAGCTAAACTAAATTTACTGAGTTCTGTTGACTGACGGAATGTACTGAGTTCTAAGGACTGACTGACAATACTAAAGTTACAAAGATTGACTGGGAATATTGAGGTTACTGAGATTACTTTGTACTGAGATCACTAAGATTACTGAACTACTGAGATTACTGAGATTTCAGATATTTCTTGAGTCACATGACTGACTGGGTTCTATGGATCATAACTTGACTGAGGAGATCGTGAAAACATAACATGGATCTAGGCACAAAGAACTAAATGTTTGGGTACAAGTACCCCTAGGACTTGATAAGAAGAAACTGACCTAGCATGGCTTACTTGAACACATGACTAACAACATAATTCATAATTCATATGTTGAAGAACTTCACCAAATATTTGATATTCATAAGCATGTACATACATGGGGATTTCATGATAGCATACTAGTTGGGCATTGTTCCTTCATCTAGGCATTTAATCAAACACATGGTAGGCATAGCACATGTAGACAAACATTATACAACAATTAATCATCATGATTCATCTCTAATTTCATCATCCTAGGGTCTATTCATAGGTTCACACAAATATACATCTATAGAAATCAATTCTACATAAAATTGATCACCCAACATGGATTTGAATTCAATTGATCATTCTCAAAATAAGTAAAACAAACCCAACATGAAATTCATAAAGAAATCCATAGACTTAAACTTAGAAAAGAGATTCTTGGGCTTCATGGACCAAAGGAGTCCATGAATGAAGACTACGCATACCTTATCTTTTGATTCTACGAAGATTGACGAAAATATTCTTGAAATTTGACGGTGAATTCCCTTGGAATTGAACCTTTTATAAGAACCCTAGGGCTTGTTCTTGTGAGTTTTTGAGAGTAATTGAGTACAAGTTGCTGAATTATGGCCAAATCACGTGTTATAAGGTTTATATAGGGTGGGAAATTGACCTTTTTAACCCTAGGACATGTATTTAAATTCTGAGAAAATTTCCCGATTTTTATCCTTGGCGCAACTCGCCACTATCGCACCGAGTCACTGGAAAGTGACAGATGGAAAATTGCACGGTGGCGCGATGCTGACCTATCACGTTGCACCTTGTCTACGACCTAGAAGTTTGGCGCGACATGTCACTATTGCGGAGCAACACTGGAAATTGAAAATTTCCATTTGAGTTATCTCTGCGACACGCTGAAGGCTCAGGTGATACACTGTATCACTAAAAGGGCCCTAATTCTTCGCCCGGGTGTCGGATTTGGGTGAATTTGGTAACGATGGAAAGCTTAATGAATTTCCCACATGAAAAAAAGTGAAAATCTTAAAAATACCATGTTTACAAAAGTGGATTCATCTTTCAAAGAAAGATTCTAACATTATGGGGAAAATTTTCAAGCTAGGAAAAGTACGGGTATTACAAATATTAGCCAACCAGTGAATATCATACACCAATTCTCTTTTTACTTCATCCACATGGGAGAAGCTCCCCATATATAAAATGCTAAGAGAATCACCAACCATGTTGGCTTTGCCTGGTTGAATAAGAAGACTCATATCATAGTGCTTGAGCAACTCAAGCCATCTTCTCTTCTTAAGATTCAACATTTTTTGGGTAAGCACATATTGCAATCTCTTATATAATGAATATATGTCAACATGAACCCCATACGAATAATGGCGCCTACTTTTCAAAACAAAGACCACAACCAACAATTCTAAGTCATGCATGGGGTAATTCATCCAATGAATTTTTAACTGTCCATAAGCATAGGCCAAAATCATACCATGTTGCATCAACACATAACCCAGTTTCACACGATATGAATCACAAAAAACCACAAAACCCTCGATACCCTTAGGTAAGTTCAAAACTGGAGCCAAAGTCAACCGATCCTTCAACCTCTCAAAACTACCTTCACTAGCATCCGACCAGAAGAAATTTACCTTTTTCTAAGTCAACTTAGTCAATAGGGCAGTAATAGATGAGAAACTCTCCATAAAATCCCCTATAATAACCATCTAAATCAAAGAAGTTCCAAACTACAGTTGGATTCATGGGTTTATGCCACTTCTTAACCGTCTCAACTTTCTGTGGATTCACCATATGTTATAACCTCTATTAACGAGTCAAGATGGCACCTACTAAAACCCACCAGTAGGTAAGCCAACACGGTAACTCGGAGCTAAGGTAATGGATTACTTTAGTAAAATTATCTACTGGGACTAAACACATGAACACAACAATTTTGTTCCACTAAAAAAGACAATCAAAATACGAATACCAATCCCACGACCTTGTAATATTAGTACAAGAGGATCAAAGCATTATAACAGGAAATACAACCCAAATGTCTAGAATAGTCAACACATCTATCTCGAATACAAAAGACTAAACAAGGATAGAGGGTAAATGGGCAACTCAACACTCCAAGAGCTCACCTTATCTCTGGAAGATCAAAACTGCACTAACTAAACTCAGCGGTGGCGACTAGCACTCTGGTCTATACCAAAAAGTTATAATAGTGTAGTATAAGTACTAAAATAAAGGGTACTCAGTAGGCATTATCGGCCGACTGAGCGAAATTATGATATATAAATGATATAAAATAAGATAATATCTCTAAGTAAAGGTAGAAAATCGAACCTGAATCATCTTCGTCATCATTATATGAAATAAATGATCAACTAGAATGATAATATGGTATAATATGTTAATACACGCTAATACCATCATATATAAGGAGTAATTGATCCAAAAGCGTAATATGACTCTAATATAATAGCAATCGTATAAATATGAAATAGGCGTACATACATCCATCAGATCATAAGGTAAAAGAACACACCATGATTCCCCATACCACCGGGGAGTACACCTTAAAGAACATAATGTAAAGAACCTATCACGGAGCCCTATACCATCGGAGAGTGCATAGAGGATCAAATTATCAACATAAATAGGTAATAACCAACTACTTATTTTTTCGTAGTTTCTGCATTTCCCATTAACAACCATTTGCTAATAATTACAATCACCATCCATTACTGCAATTAAATAACAAATACTAAGGTGCCAATACCCATAGCCGTATCATCACATAGATGTCTTCTTCATCAATATACTTTATTTACTCATTATTAGCTAACCAATGATTATTAATAATCCTCCAATTCACTAGTCATCAATGACATCGAATTATTATCCTAACTGATTCTTCACATAATTCCTAATTCACGAGATGGCATCTAGCCATTAGAGACTAAATAACTAACATCCAATATATAGTCGAGGTTCACTACTTAACCATAGACACTATTTAGCCAAAGCACAATTCTAGTCATCATAATTGCACTAGTCATTATCTTGGAAAAGTCCACTAACCATCATTCAAACACTTACCTATCTAACCATTAACATATTATATTATCGTGTACGATTAATATACAAATCCTCAATTGATATCTAATCGACATTATAACTTAGTCATCAATATGATTAATCATCACCAATCCTAACCTATTATCATCATTTGGCATGAAACAACCATAATTTCTATGTACCACATCTCAATTTAAACAAGGTTCATTAACTAGTACTCTAGACTTCTAGCCATCGGTTAAATAGTCACTTAGCAGACAACTAGTAACAACATAACTAATTCTAATAAGACATATTCCTTAATTAATTCATTTATCCAATGCTATATATACTCACTAGGTGAATGTAACGCCTCAGAAAATGGGTCACGGAGCGTCACATTGTGCTTGAGGCTACGAGTAGCCCCAACCTAACCCTTTGAGCCATTTTCATTCAGTTCAACACAAATCAATGGGGTTTCTATAAATAACCCTCAAATATCAACAGAGTAATCACGATCCAAGAATAAAAGAATTTCAAAAAGATAACAAAATATGACTTATTAGTCAACTCTCAACATCTATACTAGTCTGACAAGCCTCTAAGAAAATCAATAAAACCAGCAAGCCATTGAGACGTGCCCCAACTGACTCATACTCAGTTATCAAATGTAAATAATTTCGTGAAACCAACATCAGACATTACGTCCTCGAAATATGAGGATTCACCACAACAGAGAATGCAGAACAGCGTGTCCGAAGAATCACTGTCAAACCTAGAACTGAGCACATGAACCTATATTTTGCAAAAATATAGCCCACATTCGAAGATATGGGCCAGTACCATGGAAAGGAACCGAGTATATGGGGGTGTATGCAGTTGTATAAACATCATCATCATAAATATTTATAAGAAATATGCAGGATATATGAAAGACTCACATAGCCCGAAGAAAATCATCATAATCATGAGAGGATGAAATAAGTACAATAACACATGTGAGTCATCATATAATTTGTCAATCACTTTCAGTTCATCAAGAATATAAATTCTCATAATGTAAATATCATTTAAATCTTTTGAAAGAATAACTTTCACAGTTCCACTTTCAAATCACTTCACCATTCACCTTAGACACAAGGAAATGCACACACACTAGGAGATCATATAACCAACATAAACCATGTGCGGTACATGGAGTCCAACATACCATCCACGTTGGTGAGATCCATCCTATTCTTGCCATCGGAGTAGGACTATCGATATCAAATCCACATAAACTTGTGATCACTATATAAATCAGCCTCACACTAACTCCTACGAGGGCACATAGTTCTAAGGAAGTAAGGTTCCTTTATACCTCTCACTCGATGCTAAAGATTTCTCTTGGACTTACCTCAGATCATTTCAAAGACAATCCACAAAAATATAATTTTAGTAATACATAAATATACTTTGGGAGCCTTCATGCTTCCCATCTATCAAAATCAAGCACGTTCTGGATTTCTTTCACACTCGAGTTCAAAACAACTCCATTAAGACCAAAACGTCAAATCATTCAAAATATCTCAAACATTTAACATCAGTGCTTATAACACACACTTTCTAAAAAAAATACAATTAGCAATGGGGATTCACGACCCAAATATCAAAATCATGATAAATATCATTCAAGATTCATGCTTATATCTTCACACATGTAAATTCATCTTTCAAAATCATAAACATCAAGATTTCATAATAATCATCATAATATATGGGTCCATGCTTCAGATTCGTAAAAATCAAATAAAAATCATGCCTTTGTAAAGAAAATTACTTTTGGGCACAAGAACAAAAGAGAGTTCTTGTTGAAAAATTCCACATACCTTGAATGATGAACTTTAGATCGATACTCATTTTGGAGATGTTAATTGTGCCTTTGAATGATGGTTCTTGGAGTTGTTGAACTAGGTACTTGAAATCTTGAATAAATTTGCAGAATTAATGGTGAACTTTGGAGGTTCTTGATGTTGGATGTATGAGCTTAAGGTTTTCTTCTTGAGGGAATTTGATGAAATATAACATATAATGCTTCTAATAGGCTTTAATATAGGGTTTGGACGGATTTTGGGTGAGGGGAAATGACCAAAATGCTCCTAAAAATCAAATAATTCTGGAATCTATCCTTTGGTGGACTGTTTTGATAGTCTGAAGTAGATCAACCATAACGTTTTACTCCGATATCCAAATTGGATGAAACCAATTTCATTAGAAAGAGGACTCTCATATCTTTCCATTGATATATAGTACTCACCCAGATCATTATGTACGAGGATTTATGATCGTTTGAATTTGATCCAAAAATGCTTTTGATAGGTTGAAGTAGATCGACCATAACCTTTTGCTCCGATAGACAAATTGGATGCAACTAATTTCATTAGAAACAGGACTCGCAGAGCTTTCTGTTGATATTTAGTAGATCACCTAGATAATTATGTACAAGGAGTTAAGATAGTTTAAATTTGGAGCAAAAATACGCTAGGCCTCTGTACTTTTTCCTGCATGTTTTATGTTCACTACTATTCACGGTTTGATCGGAATGTTCATAACTCGTCGCTCGGTTGTCCGTTTTGGATGATCCATGATAACGCTCAATCTACAGCTCTCGTGGGAGTGTAAAGCGGTCGTTAGCAAATATAGAACCCAACCTGGGTTGGGTATCGATCCCACAGGGAATAGCTTGGTCAACAAGTAAGTAAAATTAATAGACTTTTGGTGCAAGTCTCGTAAGAAGGGGGGATTGTAATAAGTAACCAAAGTAATGAAATAAAAGCTGAAAATAATAAAGTAAAAAGAGAGTATTTCGTAGGTTGTGAAACAATGAGAATTGAGGCGTTGGGGTTATGTCCACCTTCTGATGTATACGTCTCTATTGGCTATGAGTGTGTAGAGTCTTGACATGCAATTGCTTATAGAGAATTGTAGTCGATGGTAAATCCAAGCGTCTCTCGACCTAAACAAGGACTATTTCACTTTAACTCTCTCGAGCTTAAAGCGTGTCTAGCGGTACGAATTCTCCAAGAGGTTAGTCCAGTTACGGCACTAGCTTTTTAATAGGAAAGGGTGTCCTACTACCTTGACATTATCTCTTTTTCAGACAAATAACCTTTCTCTCGAACAAGTTAAATGTTAGACTGGCGTTGGTCTATGCGTCTTCTTTTCTAGACAAGTAACCTTTCTCTCGAACAGGTTAGATGTTAGAATGGCGTGTTCTTGTGTTTGAACCGCAAAGGATGTAGATTTAAGATGAAGAGAATAATGATATAAGCAATATACGTGTCTTGAACTCACAAGCTCATAGCAATAGATAGTAACTCATTCGGCTTCCATAACCCCAACTAAGAGGTTTAGTTACCCATGAATGCGAAGGATAACACGTTTTGCATGGTGAATGGCGTGAATAGTAGGTGATTGGCGTGTGGTTTTAGTGATTCCGTAGCAAGTAACGATTCTCTTGTTGTGGAATTTGAGAATAGAAGAATGAAGAATTAAGAATGTATTGTAGGAAGATGTCTTAAGTGAAGAGTTAATAAAAATCTCTAACATGATAGGGTATTTATAATACTCCTATCCTACTCCTACTAAGCTAATGAAATAAATAACCAAATCCTAATATACTAATGAAATCCTTGACCCAAATGTACTAGGGTAAGGTTACAAAATTATAATCCAAATAGAATAATGAAACACATAACCTAATTGCACTAGGTTAATGTATTATGGCAAAAATCCAGCTTTGTGTCTGTAAGTCCCCAAAGTCTTCAGAATTGCTGTTTTAGCCCGGGACAGATTTTCCATGCAGCAGATTTAGTCCTTTAGGCGTCCAGCTTCTTTCCACTTCGTTCGTGAGCTTTCTTTTGCGTTAAGTAAGCCATAAATTGCTGTATTTTGCATCATTTATACCTGAAACTTTCCTAATCACATTTGTTAGCTCATTTATAGGAAAAAGGACTAAAAGTGTATGAAATAGATAATTAGTTCTCAAAACTAGGCTAAAATATGGGCAAAATATATTGATATAGGCGCGTAAATTCGCCTATCATCAACACCCCACACTTAGAGCTTTGTTCGTCCTCGAACAACACATCATGTCCTTCTAAGCATCGACTTAAGGTTTGTACAGAAACAACACAAAACATTCTTCAAGACAAGCACAACAATTATCAACGAAGAGTAGCTTTCCGATTATAAGTAGAAACAATTTAACCTCAAGCATAGACTCGTGATGGTGATCAACTCGCATGCAAACGTTAAGGTACATAGAATCATATACAACTATCCAAAACTCATCAACCATGTGTGTCTCACAATATAGCACCCATAATTACTCACAAATATAGCATATTTTTCAAACATGGGTAGCAAAGTACCCTTGCACTCACTCTCACAAAGAATTCACATGTAGCAACTAATGACCATAAGCTTGCCTTTAATGTAGTACTCTACTAAATGTCGGAATGTTAAGATTAGGATCAAGTAGGTCTTTAGATGGTTGTAATGTAGGCTAAGGGATGGGTGGGACTATTTTGGCCAGAAATAGTGACTAAGTTCCTAAGCACTTTAATACATCACATTGTATCATTGACACTTTTTTCTTTCAACCTTTCTTTATTTTATTTTTCCACCCTTGTTATCATCTTTTGTTTTTCAATTTTAAGCACAACTCACTTTTCAGCTTTCTTGTCCTTTTTCTTTTCACAACGTACCTCTTATGATAGCCCTTTCTTTTTCATAACATATTCAAGCACCCTTGCAATTTAAAGCATCATACTCACCCAATTTCCTCTTATGTTGTCACATGACTTATTCACTTTAAAGCACTTAGGAATTTGGATCAAATTACGGTCTTGAAAAAATGGATTAGGCTTACATACAAGGTTGTCAAAGAAATAGGCTAAAGGCTCAAAAGGGTTTAACTAGGATGATTTACATGGGTAGGAAAAACTGAAAGTAAACATATATAGGTTGCCAAAGAAATGCCTAAATCATATCCTAAACTTACATTCCTTATTTTCGCTTTGCATACATACGAGGCAAGTTCTAGCATCAGCCACATACATAGAATATACTATTATCTCACACACACAAGGCACATGGTCGACTTGATTGGTAGTAATATAGACTCTCGACCCAACAAGTGAAGGAATTGAATCACACACTATCACATAATGAGTCACAACTAGAGCCTAAATGTCTCAATAGTCACATTGTAGCACATACTCTTGTTCAATTTTCATGCTGCCTATCAAAATAATTTCATGCGTAGCTAGAAAAAATTTTTCTCCTAAAAACAAAAAAAACGTCAAACGAAAAAAAATGGACGAAAAAAAAATGGACTAAAAACGAAGTAAAACAAGCAAACATACAAACATAGGTGCAAACAAAGAAGTATAGCATGCAGATTATGCCACACCCCACACTTAGACTAGACACTGCCCTCAGTGGAAAATAAAGTCGAAGAACCTGATTAGTCGGACTCTTCCTCAATGTCGGGGGTCATACCCCCTTCGTCCGAATCATCATAAGAGTCATCGTCAGAGTTCTCCTCAGCATCAGAATCAGGCAAGCGTCTATCATCATCAGTTGGCACGTCATCATCAAGAGGTTCCTCGAAATATACTCCCACTCCACACATCTCCCAGGCATGTCTGTTCATTGGGTAGTCGTGGTCCAGCTGTTGGATCTCTTCAACAGTTGGAATACGTCCACCACTCATCATAGTGAATCGCGTCATACCATAGATATGACGGAAGAAAATCTCGTCACGAGCATGTCTCTCCGCAGTGGTAAGGTTGACTCCATGCGTTGTTTCAGCATCTTTGACCTTGG